>JAWNPD010000430.1:0-1200000 GCA_035045305.1 Drosophila maculinotata
TGGCTTGTCGTTTTTAAGAATCCTACGTTTAAATTATAGCCATTTGTAACAACTCATTTTTCGCAAAAAAAGGCATGTACCCCCCCCCTTACTCATTTTTTTTTGTCAATTTATACCTTTAAACCGCCATAACTTTGGCAAAACTGAACCGATCGTGAAACCTGATGTCATATTCTTCATGGCTTGTCGTTTTAGAACTAATTAAATTATTGTAAAAATTTTTTAACTGGCATAACTTTGCCAAAACTGAGCCGATCGTGAAACCTGATATCATATACTTCATGGCTTGTCGTTTTTAAGAATCCTACGTTTAAATTATAGCCATTTGTAACAACTCATTTTTCGCAAAAAAGGCATGTACTTACTCATTTTTTTTGTCAATTTATACCTTTAAACCGCCATAACTTTGGCAAAACTGAACCGATCGTGAAACCTGATGTCATATTCTTCATGGCTTGTCGTTTTTAAGAATCCTACATTTAAATTATAGCCATTTGTAAAAACTTTTTTTTGACCTCTGAACTGGCATAACTTTGCCAAAACTGAGCCGATCGTGAAACCTGATATCATATACTTCATGGCTTGTCGTTTTTAAGAATCCTACGTTTAAATTATAGCCATTTGTAACAACTCATTTTTCGCAAAAAAGGCATGTACCCCCCCCTTACTCATTTTTTTTGTCAATTTATACCTTTAAACTGCCATAACTTTGGGAAAACTGAACCGATGGGGAAACCTGATGTCATATTTTTTTGGGTTGTGGTTTTTAAAATCCTATATTTAAATTATAGCATTTGTAAAATTTTTTTATGGCATAACTTTGCGCAAAACTGAGCCGATCGTGAAACCTGATATCATATACTTCATGGCTTGTCGTTTTTAAGAATCCGACGTTTAAATTATAGCCATTTGTAACAACTCATTTTTCGCAAAAAAGGCATGTACCCCCCCCTTACTCATTTTTTTTGTCAATTTATACCTTTAAACCGCCATAACTTTGGCAAAACTGAACCGATCGTGAAACCTGATGTCATATTCTTCATGGCTTGTCGTTTTTAAGAATCCTACATTTAAATTATAGCCATTTGTAAAAACTTTTTTTTTGACCTCTGAACTGGCATAACTTTGCCAAAACTGAGCCGATCGTGAAACCTGATATCATATACTTCATGGCTTGTCGTTTTTAAGAATCCTACGTTTAAATTATAGCCATTTGTAACAACTCATTTTTCGCAAAAAAGGCATGTACCCCCCCCTTACTCATTTTTTTTGTCAATTTATACCTTTAAACTGCCATAACTTTGGCAAAACTGAACCGATCGTGAAACCTGATGTCATATTCTTCATGGCTTGTCGTTTTTAAGAATCCTACATTTAAATTATAGCCATTTGTAAAAACTTTTTTTTTGACCTCTGAACTGGCATAACTTTGCCAAAACTGAGCCGATCGTGAAACCTGATATCATATACTTCATGGCTTGTCGTTTTTAAGAATCCGACGTTTAAATTATAGCCATTTGTAACAACTCATTTTTCGCAAAAAAGGCATGTACCCCCCCCCTTACTCATTTTTTTTGTCAATTTATACCTTTAAACCGCCATAACTTTGGCAAAACTGAACCGATCGTGAAACCTGATGTCATATTCTTCATGGCTTGTCGTTTTTAAGAATCCTACATTTAAATTATAGCCATTTGTAAAAACTTTTTTTTTGACCTCTGAACTGGCATAACTTTGCCAAAACTGAGCCGATCGTGAAACCTGATATCATATTCTTCATGGCTTGTCGTTTTTAAGAATCCTACGTTTAAATTATAGCCATTTGTAACAACTCATTTTTCGCAAAAAAGGCATGTACCCCCCCTTACTCATTTTTTTTGTCAATTTATACCTTTAAACTGGCATAACTTTGGCAAAACTGAGCCGATCGTGAAACCTGATATCATATACTTCATGGCTTGTCGTTTTTAAGAATCCGACGTTTAAATTATAGCCATTTGTAACAACTCATTTTTCGCAAAAAAGGCATGTACCCTCCCCTTACTCATTTTTTTTGTCAATTTATACCTTTAAACCGCAATAACTTTGGCAAAACTGAACCGATCGTGAAACCTGATGTCATATTCTTCATGGCTTGTCGTTTTTAAGAATCCTACATTTAAATTATAGCCATTTGTAAAAACTTTTTTTTTGACCTCTGAACTGGCATAACTTTGCCAAAACTGAGCCGATCGTGAAACCTGATATCATATTCTTCATGGCTTGTCGTTTTTAAGAATCCTACGTTTAAATTATAGCCATTTGTAACAACTCATTTTTCGCAAAAAAGGCATGTACCCCCCCTTACTCATTTTTTTTGTCAATTTATACCTTTAAACTGGCATAACTTTGGCAAAACTGAGCCGATCGTGAAACCTGATATCATATACTTCATGGCTTGTCGTTTTTAAGAATCCGACGTTTAAATTATAGCCATTTGTAACAACTCATTTTTCGCAAAAAAGGCATGTACCCTCCCCTTACTCATTTTTTTTGTCAATTTATACCTTTAAACCGCCATAACTTTGGCAAAACTGAACCGATCGTGAAACCTGATGTCATATTCTTCATGGCTTGTCGTTTTTAAGAATCCTACATTTAAATTATAGCCATTTGTAAAAACTTTTTTTTTGACCTCTGAACTGGCATAACTTTGCCAAAACTGAGCCGATCGTGAAACCTGATATCATATACTTCATGGCTTGTCGTTTTTAAGAATCCTACGTTTAAATTATAGCCATTTGTAACAACTCATTTTTCGCAAAAAAGGCATGTACCCCCCCCTTACTCATTTTTTTTGTCAATTTATACCTTTAAACTGCCATAACTTTGGCAAAACTGAACCGATCGTGAAACCTGATGTCATATTCTTCATGGCTTGTCGTTTTTAAGAATCCTACATTTAAATTATAGCCATTTGTAAAAACTTTTTTTTTTACCTCTGAACTGGCATAACTTTGCCAAAACTGAGCCGATCGTGAAACCTGATATCATATTCTTCATGGCTTGTCGTTTTTAAGAATCCTACGTTTAAATTATAGCCATTTGTAACAACTCATTTTTCGCAAAAAAGGCATGTACCCCCCCCTTACTCATTTTTTGTGTCAATTTATAACTTTTTGACATGAAATCCGAAAATAGGAAGTTTCTCAACTTTGAATTTAGAATTATTTAGGAGGACAAATCATGATCAAAATGACCTCAGACTTGAAGGTCGGGTCAGTTTTGACAAAGTTATGGCACTTTGAAGTCTGGGAAGGGCATTTATAAGGAACTTTTCGTTGTATTGCATTAATACATAATATATTTTTTTGTTTTAGAAAAATCTGGAAACCTCCATACACGATTGCTATGATACCATTGCAATGTTTCTTTGCATACATTTGATCTTTCGCTATCAGCTCATGTGTCACAAGCGCTGTGTGCCTGCACTGGATAAGTGAGTGTATTCTTAATAGAATAGTATACTTCATGGATTAATCACATTCAATTCCTTTTATAGATACTGGGACTCATTGCAATCGGCAATCTGGCCGCGTCTGGAGCACGTTTTTCGTCTAAACATTCAAAGCATACACGACTGTGATCCAACCAAGTTCAACAAGGAAATGGGTCCACATTATGTAAAAGAAAATCTTACTAACTCTTATAAGCTTCAACTAAAAGCGGCTTTCTTGCAGATAACGCGCCGCTATGCGGAATTCAGTGCTGCCATCGTGGGCATATCGGAGCACTTTCCCAACGAACTCGTTAGTCGTCTGCTGCTGGAGCTGCAAAATGAAGTGGAATGCTTTATTTTGCGCATGGCGGCCATATTTCCGACACGCAAAGATCAGCTTATTTATTTAATCAACAACTATGATCTCGTGCTGGGCGTGCTCATGGAACACACGCGTGACAACTCCAAAGAGGCGGAGGCATTCCGTGAGCAATTGAATGCACGCAGCGCAGAATATGTTGAGGAAATTCTCGCGCCGCACTTTGGCGGCATTATACAGTTTGTCAAGGAGTGCGAGCAATACTTTGAGAAGGATCAGCCGGATGAGCTGCGGAAACAGGAGCGACGCAGTCTCGGTCTGGTGGCCAGCTTCTCGGCAAATTGGAAGAAATCTCTGGAGGAACTTAATCGCGAGGTGCTGCTATCGTTCCCATCGCTGCTGACGGGCTCACAGCTGCTCCAACTGGCGCTGGCCAGTCTAGTGCAATACTATCATCGCTTCCACAAGCTATTGACGCCAAATGCGCGCGCCCAACTAACCAATGTTCATGTGGTTATGGTGGAAATCAAAAAGTACAAGAGTAACTATTGAGTGACATTTAAAACTGCGTTTAATATGTGTAATTATGTAAGCACTGTGCAACATTCCAAAATAAAATGTTAACTAATATAAATGTGAGAAGGCGGCGCCAGTTTCATTCCTCATCCTCAAACATCATCTCGACCAGATCCTTATTGGAGCAACGTTCGCCATCCAGACGCTGTGGCGACTTCCAGCGCAGCAACGTGGGTAGGAAAATCAGATGCGTGTTGGGATCCTTGCGGAACGGACAATTCAAATCTTTCCAGCTGCAAATACAATTCATAATTAGTTAATAGCGTCACATTCTTGTCAAGTTCACATAAAGATAAAAGAGCACAATCGAAACCCACTTAGCCGATCAGCTATCGTCTTTGCTGGAACTTTTATCATCACATAAACAGGGCGTTACTTTCAGTATGTGAAATTATATATACATACATACATATATTAATGGGTGCTATATAATGATGTTGTCACACGCTCTTATAATATTAAAACAAACATTCATATAAATGTACTAGAACAAAAGCGTCGACAGTGAGTGGCTAACAGTTGCAGGGCCTTTTTTAGTCTTGTCATGGAATGCGTAATTATATATATTTATTTATCGCTTTTAAGTTGAGTGCTACTTGTAAACTCTATTTATTTTTTAAGATATTTCCACCACACTTGTTTATTACAAGCTTTATTGGGTTCCTAACATATTGGTTTAGTTTTTTTTTTATGTAAAACTTATTTATTTTTATAGATAGGAATATATCATAGCGTAAGGATCGGTTGAAATCGGAAATATAAACGCTGCCGTCACTAATATTTGAATATTATGCCTGTTAGGGTATTTACTCGTCGGTATTAGTACTTACTATGAGCGTTCACCGACATCGACATGCACAAAATGGGAATTCTCTGCGGCCTTCTTTAATGCATCGTGTATCACCGGCTCCGCTGTGGGTGCGACACAAATACAAATACAAACACATGTACATGAGTAATTGTAACTGTAATTAAAGGGCCCCTAGCGGTTAACCACTAGAGAGACGGTTGTTGTATTTACCCTTGACACAATAGGGACACCAGCTTTCGCCTTTTTCGTCTTTGCCGCCGCTGAAGAGGACGTGGACGGGATTGTTGCCATCGCCGGTTTCTAGTTCCTCCATTTTCTTGGCAAACTCCTCGTAGCCTTTGACATTGTGTGTGATGACCATAATTTTGCTGGGCTTTAACCGATTAACACCGCCTGCGAAGGTTCGCTTGACGAGACGACTCACTAGCGTTGGTAGCGACGTGATTGCGCACTTTTTAGTAACTGGTGTGAAAATATTACGAACTTGTTGTTTTATATCGTTTCAATTTTGTTGTTGTTATCAGTCACGCATTGACGCCGACTACGATATCTTATCGATAGCATAAGCTTAAAGAGTGCTTTATCGATACTTTCTAGTGAGTTCGGTGGGCGCATCAAATCGTAATTCTGCCATCTCTAAATGCCTATCGATAGCTGCTTCCTTGCTGCATTATATAAAATATCGTCAGGCAAACCCATCACTAGTGTCATCAAAACAGCTGTTAAACTTGTATTTTTTTTTCTGATTTGCGTGCAACAATTTGCCATATTATTTGATTATAAACATGTCCCAATCAATATTACTACGCAGTTTAATGCTGCACAGGCGAACAGTGCTGCTGCCAACTGCAGCGCGTCTTCAAAGTCTGGCAACGCTGCGCTTAAGCAGTACTTTAAAAAGTGGTTTGTTTTTTTCAACTAAAATCGAATTTAACTAATTTTTAAACTAATTTTAGGTGGCGGCGCCCTGCAGGAGTCATCCGGCGGGGGTAGCAATGTATCCACAGATGTGCGACCCATTGGCGAGAAGATCAAGGAGAACACAAAGACGGCCAGTTATACGGCGATTATCTTGGCCGGATTGGGCGTAACTGGCATCATGTTTTATGCCATCTTCCGTGAGCTCTTCTCCAAGGAGAGCTCCTGCAATGTCTACTCCAAGGCCCTAAAGCGCGTCGTTGACGATCCGCGTGTCCAGGACGCCATCGGATCACCCATCAAGGGATTTGGAGAAACGTCGCGTCGCGGTCGCCGTCAGCATGTGGCGCACAGCAGATTCGAGCGGAACGGAGTGGCCCACATGCGCATGCAGTTCTATGTCCAGGGAATGCGCAACAAGGCTACCGTGCAGCTGGAGTCACGCAGGGTGGGTTATAGTATAAATATAGAATAGTATATAGCTATAAGTTATCAACCTAACTTGGAAAAAGCAACTACAACTACAGACTAGCCTGGGACTCGAACCCGGATCCTTGACTGAGTCACTTAGACAATTCATCCACCGAGAGTTAAACTAGTTATTTATTTATTGTTTTCCACTCTGTTTTCTGGCAGGACTCGAAGGGCAAACTGGAATTCCGCTATCTGTTTGTGCAATTGGATCACTACCCACGTACCACAATTGTATTGGAGGATAATCGAGCCTACGATCCAGCGCCAGAGCACTCATCATCCGTTTCCTCAGCGTCTTCTTCATTTGGCGGTCTGGAGCTCATGTCGAATAGTCGCGACAAATAGAAACAACCGCCGCACCCGGCACCCAATCCTCGCCACATATAAAATTCTTTGTATAATTGTTATTTAATTTACTCATTGACTGAAAAAACGCTAAAAATGTTTCATTCGCCAATGGAGAAGTTGTCCATCTCCAAAATGGCGCCCGATTGGTGTCAGTAGAGCTTCTTCCACGGTATTATCTCCCACGAGCGAATGATATGACGACCAAACAAAAAGTCCTTCAGCTTGTTCATCACATAAAACGAGATGCCAAAGAACGAGGCGAAATACAACCAGAACTGACCCAAGCGCTCCCAGATGCTTAGATGATAACGAGCCGGCACCTGCAGCACATCCAGCTCCAGTTCGATGGTGAGGCCCGATTCCAGCTGCGGTGAAGTCTTCCGGTAATATGTCTCCTGCACGGCCAGCTGAAAGTAGGCCGGATTCGCTTTGACCTGTTCCAGCAGCGATTCCATTCTATACTGCGAAATATCCGCAAAACTGTTATTTGTATCCAGCTGCACCTGGCGAAAATGTGTGCGATGATTGCGACCCGGAAAAGGACACGTAAACTCCACATACTGCTTCAGTTTTAGCTCCCCCTTCAGCTGGATGCGTCCGTGTTGCAGTCGTCCCGCTTGCGGCAGCTGTAGCTGATGTGCCAGGACTGCGGGTGGATTCAGGACGCATTTGTGTTGCAGCTGCGCCTCAAAAAACAACAACAAATCGAAGTTCAGGAGGCGCGCCGGCAGCTGCTGCAGCTCCAGCTGAAAGTGCAGTCGATCCGTCACCGCGTCGTAATCCAAATCCTGTGTCCAATATTTACTTGCCACGCAGCTGTGTGAAAAGTTTTGCAGTCGTGCATTTAAATTGTTGAAGCTGCTGCAGGTCAGCAAGGAGGAGTCCGGCTCCGTGTGTGCCACAAATATATACTGATAGCTAAACTGTATTTTGGGCTGCTCATATAACACACGCGATTCGGAGATGCCGGAATAAGGACTCAGCAGCGACACGAGTAAAACCGGCAGCATTACGGATAATGCTATAAAGATCAGCACTAACAGCGATGCCAAGGAACATAGCGAGTTCTTGTAGATAATCGCCGTATTTGTCGTGTGTAGAGGTATGAATTTCATTTTTAATTACAATTTTCTCCTACTGGTTTGCTGGCGACAAAATGAGATTTTTGCACTTGTCAAATTTCTGTTGTGATTATCAATTCAAATTGGTTGCTGGGCAACAGCCGACAGGTGGCGACATCTACTGCTGAAAAACGTTCCTTAAGTTTATCGTAGCGTTGTCCGAGAGAAAAGCGAGTTTTTATACAGAATCCGGCATTCGTTGTGTGCAACGGCATAAAATTAATTTTTATGGAAATTTTTTCACATGATTCGTAAACTTTATAACGATATTTTTGCACTTCTCGAATTTCTGTGGATTATTTCAAATGGGTTTGGGACAACGGCCGACAGATGGCGCCAGCGATAATGAACAAAACCTTCGTTAAATTAAACGTTACACAGGGCTGGCAGCTTCTGTCAGTAAATCAACTTTCGTCCAGTTTGGGACAACGGCCGACAGATGGCGATAGCTACAGCTAACAAAACCTTCATTAAATTAATTGTAACAGAGCTACCAGCTTCTGTCAGTAAATCAACTTTCGTCCAGTTTGGGACAACGGCCGACAGCTGGCGATAGCTACAGCTAACAAAACCTTCGTTAAATTAATTGCAACAGAGCTGCCAGCTTCTGTCAGCAAATAAACTTGCGTCCAGTTTGGGACAACGGCCGACAGATGGCAATAGCTACAATTAACAAGACCTTCGTGAAATTAAACGTATCACATAGCTGCCAGCTTGTGTCAGCAAATCAACTTTCGTCCAGTGTGGAGCTATTTAAAAAAACGTTTTATTCGCGCACTCTAAAAGTTTCAAAAAATGTGTATAAAAAGTACAAACTAAATGAAATTTAACTGCCTGTCGCTACTCTACTCTTCTGCACGCTGGTAATTTGATCGTCATTGCGATGCTGCGCTTTCAACACTCTTTAAAGTAAGCGCATTAAAATTTAAAGCTGCAACTTCCGATTTTTATGCGTTTCGCATTAAAGCGCAAGGAAGCGTCATGTACAGAAAAAAATGAAGAAAAAAAATGTTCAAAACCAGTTGCTGCTCTTAATTATGCGCAAATGTTGGTCAAGCTATGCCTGCCAACAATTTTGCTTGATTATTTTTTTGTAGCTCATTTTGTTAAGTTCACTTTTCACTTTTTTTTTCATACATATATATTTTTTGATATTTTTTGCTTAAAACTGGGGCGTGCCCGTATTCGGTATCCTATAATTATGTGCAATCAATACCTGCTCTGTATCGGCTTATGCTTAACTTGTATGCGGCCGCAACGGATGTGCCTCACTGAGGATCAATTGAAGACGGTAGATAGCTCCACTGGCCAGCTTGCTAATAAAGCGATTGGTAGCTTCTGCTTTAAAGCCATTCTTAAGGCGGATGCATTTGGTGGCTGCTATTGATTTCCATTTTCCCTTTCTAAATAAATGAGTAAATCTGGAATGTAGTAATAAGGTATGTCTAATTTTTCTGGAATTTTCCAGCAAGCAATTTAATTTCATTAGCTCAAGTTCAGTTTGTTTTATAATTTTAAATATATTTTCCAGGACAATTGTTTGAAAAGTAAACTTAGATGACAACCCTAGTGCAATAATATTAGTTTGTATTTTTTTATGTCGGCTGAACTAGTTCATTGAACCATTCATCAGCTTGTTTTATAATTTTAAATATATTTTCCAGGACAATTGTTTGAAAAGTAAACTTAGATGACAACCCTAGTGCAAATATTAGTTTGTATTTTTTATTTTGGCTGAACTAGTTCATTGAACCATTCATCAGCTTGTTTTATAATTTTAAATCTATTTTTCAGAGCTGACAACCGTTTGAAAAGTAGATGACAACCCTAGTGCAAATATTAGTTTGTATTTTTTATTTGAGCTGAACTAGTTCATTGAACGGTCACAAAGCTCATTTTGATTATTATATTATATCTTCGTCTCCCTTTATATTTTGTTCTTCTGTCATTCAATTGTCATCTCTGTTTTTTTTTAGGTTATATTTGCTTGAACTAGTTCTATGAACTATACAAAAATAATATATAGCTGTCACAAAGCGTTATTCAGATTATTATGTATCTTTGTTTCTATTTCCAATATGTTCTCTTGTCATTCAATTGTCAACTTCATAACTTTTACATTTTCTTGTTTATTCAGCTAGTTTTCATTTACATATAAAGTTTCTTAGCTATTTGATTTGTCACCCGCGTGACATGTCAGTTAATTCAGCCGGTTTTTGATATGTGCCTTTGAGTTTTTGGTAAAAATGATGGACATGGTCATGTCAGAAACTAAGAAAAAGCCGTTAAGAAATATGATGAATATATAAATAAACAAACCACATTTGACAGTTACCGTTGTGTGAGGCAGTCAGTTTGACAGTTAGACAGTGTTGCCAACTGTGCATGAAATGTTTTTTCATTTGATTGATTCAATTCAGATACTACTCTCGTAGTTTAACTGTGCAAAAATCGAAGAAAACAAAAGAAAATCAATAATTTGTGTACAATTTTGCTTTCCGCACGAGTTTTTATCTGTGGCGCTCTTGGCAGCATTGCCACGCCATTTAAAATAGAGGCAAAAAGGGGCAGAGTAAGAGGTACACACTGGTGCAGACAAGATGGCGAACACACACACACACACACACACACATACATATAGCTATAAACGCACATTTGAAATGCGAAGCACGATGCGAGGACAACGCCAGCTCTGTGCCCATATATCCTTTTTCAACCAAAAATTTGCAGCTTTCACTCGCAACGCGTACGTGACGCCGATGCCGCAAAGGAGCTGTTGAAGTGGCAAATTTGCACGGCACAGTGGCACTCAAAGAGGGGGGGTGACTAGGGGGGTCCTGTGTGGCATACAGGTGCGCCTGTGTGTGTGTGTGTGTTTGCCGCACAGACAAAAAGTAGCAGTTTATTAGGCGCACCAAATTAACATAGCACTACTAATGTCTTTAGACAACACCCCCCCCTCAGCATCCTTTTGCCTTTAAAAAATTTCATTAGCCTGCTTCTTTTTTCGTTCTAAAAATTACAACGCCTGCGCAAATTTATTTTATTTTTTTTTTTTTTTAAAAAAACCCCCTTTTTGACTGGATGCTGGAATAGGGGTATAAAGGGGAAATTTGAGCTTCATTGTTGCAGCTTTTCCGCTTTTCCGCTTTTTCTTTTTTGTTTGCACTTTTACTTTGTCCGTTTCCCCGAGGAAATCAAAGAAAAACGTATGGCTAGCGTTTGGAAGTTGCTTTAATATTTATATAAAGTTCATGTCTGCTATATAGATATATATGTATGTATGTATATATGTATATGTATGTATGTATGTATATTCCCCTTACAACACTCAAGGCGCTAAAGTGTTACAACACTCGCACTCATACAAATGAGAGAGGTAGTGGTGGGAAGGGGGAGTGTGGGAGGGGGGGGGGGTTGCTTATGCATATAGAAGAGCATATTGCTGTGCAGAGCCAACTATATATATGTACATACATACATACATATATATATTTGACAATCAGGCCGCAAGCATATGTTACCCGATAATTTGCCGAAAGTTTTAATGAAAGACATGGGACTCATTTCTCGTGCTGTCTCCACTGTGGGCAATGGCTCTATCTCTCTCTCTCTCTCTCACACACACACACACACCCTGTGGGTGTCTTTTTGTGTGTGTGTCTCTCAGCTTTTGTCGCCATTTTGTGTGTGTGAGTTTGTGTGTGTTTCGTGTTGAAGCAAATTTTGATGAGCTCGAGAAAAGTTACGACTGTGTGTGTGTTGTCTCTGTATTTGTGTGGCTTCTGTGTTGAGGGTTGCGTTTATATAATTTTCATTTTTCATTTTTCATTTTATAAATGACAATTGCTTGGCTCGAGTTCAGTTGAGTTGAGTTCAGTTGAGTGCCTCTTTTGTGCTGCAGGCAACTGTAATCACGCCATATCTGTTGAAAGTTTATTATAATGTCCTTGCCAACGTTGAAATTCTGCTTGCCGCTTTAACAATATGATGATGCCATTTATGGCTGCTTTGCCAAGCTTACAGCTGTTGCCAAAACGTTTAGTTTGTTACTAAATTTCTAACTCAAAAAATAGTTTTTAGTTTTATCTCTTTTTTTTTTTTGGCATGATAGTTAAAGTAAAAGGCTAATTTAAAACGGATTTTAAGGCGGCTAACTTTGTAGGCAGCAAAAAAATGACGATTTGGACTTTGGAAATTTTCCCCAAGTGCCTAAAAATGCCCTTTCCAGACTTCAAAGTGCCATAACTTTGCCAAAACTGAACCGATCTTCAATTCCAAAGTAATTTTCAACATTCAAAATTGAGAAATTTCAAATTTTTGAATTTCATATTAAAAGTCATGACAAGAATGTTGACATCAACGTTAGTTTCCAAGTTTCCACTACTGCGTAAAATATTATAATTTAATATAATTTCTTTAAATACATCAAATTTCTGTTTAGTTATGTTGTTGTTTAACAATCAAAATTTGCAGTTTAAGAACTATCTTAACTGTCGCATCCATAAATAATTGACGCATAGCAAATACTTTCAGCATTTTCAATGCATATCAAATGGAAAAATGGCAATGAAAATGATAGAAATGAAAATACCAACCAATAACAACAACTGGCAGTGAAAAATCTGCGCAGTTGGCAGACAACTGACAAAAAAAAGTGGAGTCAAAAATGCATCCCGCTGGGCAGTGTACAGAGTACGACAACAGTGGGTAGTGGGCAGGGGTAGGGGTGGGGGGGGTCGGACAGCACTGGACATGTCATGCAAAATATACAAAAATATGTACAAGTGTAGTTTCATTTGCTCTCTTTTTTTAGCCGTTGGTAATAAGCGCAAAACTTTGACAGTTTGTTATCCGCATTTGTTAGACATTTGTTTGCTTGCATGTGTGTGTGTTTTTTGTTGTTTTTTTTTGGTTTTCTCGCGCCTCCCTCAGCGCACACCTGTTCAAGTTGGCGGACTGACAGCATCCGCATCCGCATTCGCAACGCTTTCTAAATGGCTCACACGGGAGCTGGTAGCAGCTTTCAGCCAAAATGATAAGTGGAGACAATAGCTCTCTCTCTCTCGCTGGAATTAGAACAGCAGTCGTTTTTTTATTTTATACATTTTTAACCTTTTAAACATGTGCAGGTAATTTGCGGTTTTTTTGAAATACACCTTCTTTTTTTTTTCTTTGGCCCGCCTTTTGTGTAATACTTTTCTCACCTTTAGCCAGTGAATTGTAACAGACTTCAGCTGGGTTTTATTTTTTTTGTTGTGTCAGCTACCAAATGTTGTCCAATTGATGCATTTTTTGTTAACTGCAATTAAAGTTTTTAAGCATTTATTAAACGATATTCGATATTCATTTAGGATGCGAGTACATTAAATATTGCATGACTGCGGTTTCTATAAGAAATGTTGAACAGAACTGAACAAATATAAAAAAAACACGGAAAAAATAAAATGATGGGCGTTGCGGCCTCAATTAGTGGCATTTATGTGAAAAGTAAGGGCATTCATTTGGAAATGTGTCGAGTAGGAGGGGCAGGGGCAGGGGCAGGGGGCAGCAAGGGGTCACATCAATCGAAGAGCCAAACTAATAATAATATTATTGAGTTCATAAATGTGAAGCCAGCAAGCTATAACAAAGAAGTTAAATGATAAACAATACTAAACAAAGCTAGACAGTTTTTTTTCCTTCTAATAGCTTTAAGCTTTTATTTGGTTATATTAATCGTTATACCCTGTAGGCATTAAAATAATTGAAGTATGTATATACCTAATATTTTTGTTATTAAAAAAAACTAATATTGTCTAACTTTATATGAATTTAATTTGATACTAAATAGCTAAGACACAAATTTAAATTTTTAAAAAAAATATTTCAATTAATTATGTTTATTTTGTAATTAAGTACTTATTTGTAAGTTACAAAATTTATATTTTTTACGACTAACAAATTTTAGTATTAACATCTCATATAAATATTTATTTCTCCTTACTTTCGATGCAATTGCGTGGTATCTATCCGTCGAGAACTAGCGCATTTGACTCGTTTTAATTATAATTTGTTGTCAAAAACCTGCTTCAAGACAAACAATGCCGCAGCAAATCGTAAAATCTAATCAATGAATTTATAATAACTGTCATAAAAGCGCCAAGTGTGGAAAACATTAAGAGCGTTAAAAAAAAAAAAACAAAACTACGAAAATAATAAAAAATCTTGCAGCAATTGGCTTAGAGAAGAAAAATGCTCGAAAGATACTTAAAACAGCTGGCGAGCAGCAGCATTCAACTAAGAAATTTGTTTAAAATGAGTGGATCGAAAGTGGCGGATAGATTAGATAGAGAGCGGGCGATGTGTGAAGAAAAGTATCAAATAACTCAAATACTTGAAGAGTCGATCGTTAAAAACCACAGTCGACGTCATAAACTGAATCACAATTTTGTTGTTTCCATGTTGTGTTTTTGTTTTTGTTTTTGTTTTTGTATTTGGTTTTCTGTGTGCTCGTCATATTTTTTAAGTGGCATTCTTTGTATCGGGGGCTGGCCGTACAAATGAGCTGTTAAAATAAAAAAGCCGGCATGTGTCCTTAGCCCAACGAAATTAAAACGGCATTGTTGTTTAGCTGGCCCCCAAAAGAATTTCGGTTGCCCCCCACCTCCCACATATCCCGCTGTGCGCACGAAGCGCCTCCAAGCGGCAAACTACAGGATCTGTTTGCAGCACAGAAATCTGTAAGCAACACACATCAAATTTCACAGCATTTAAAGTTTACACATAAGCGGGCAAGAGAGTAAGGCTTTGTCAAATGTATGACGAATTTTAAATACACTTCTATGACAAACTCGTGAACTTGCTTAGATCTCATTTAATGCATTTAAATACGGTTGAAACTAAATCATTTCTGATACACACAATACACTCTATTGTTTATTTTAGTTTAAAGATTTTTCTATTATTTTTCAATATTTATATACTTAGTAAAAAGAAAATTTTGAAATTTTCCATCGGGCTTAAAGATCTAAAAATATTTGTATGACAGTTACTACTAAAAATGGCGAGTATTTAGAAATACTATAGTTCATAAAATCATCATTATATATTTCTTTGACTTTTTGCTAATATTCCGAAATATCTAGGTTATGTTTTTCTATATTAACTATACTCATACAATAATCATATAATTGGAAATTGTCATATATACAAATATATTTATAAAGTTTGATCCAGCTATATTTTAAAACAGATATAATAATATAATATAATAAACACTGATAACATGCTTAATTTTTAAAAAGTTTTATAAACAAAGTTAAATATTATAAAGATAGTTTATTGATTTATTACTCCTTTAAGCTATTGTGAAATATTCCTTCTAGTTAATACTGTTTGCGAATTATAAACGGCACTATTAAAAATAGATTTTACCAAGTTTAGTATATATTTAAATTATTGACTTTTTGACAAACTCTATCAAAAAATCGTAGTACCCTGCCAGAAGTAATACTCATGTTCAATGCGCGTCATTAGCATTTATAGGCGCCGAAATATTTATGATTTTGTGCGCTGTCAAAAACTGTCTTGAATTTAATTTGAAAAGCGTCAGCGCTAGACGAATCCTAACTCCAGCTCCAGCTCCAACTGGCTCCAAGTGGCGCTGTCTGTCCGTCTGTCTGTCTGTCTGGCCAATTAGCTGGTGAGGAGCAGCATATGCGTCAGGTGCTCCAACAATTGCAATTGTTGCCATGGCTCCATGTAATTTCACGCTAATTGCAGGCACACACAAATTGAGAGGGAATGAAGGGGGAAAGGGGGGTGGGGAATGGGGGGTTGCTCTGTTGAGTTTTGGGTACGCTATGAATGATGGTCGCTACGTGTCGTGGCTGATCAATATGCGTAATCGGTGTAATCAGCCATGGCCCTGATTAAAATGTGCGGCGACTGAAAGCGTGTGCACACTGTACAGGTACAGGTATGTCATGAACCCCAAGGGGTAGATGAAGGGGGCAAGGTGGGGGCCAGTTGGGTTGCCTCTGTTTATAACGGTGTTATGTCGTTAATGTGCAATTGGCATGTTGGCAACACGATGCCATTATAAACACACACACACACACACACACACACACACACACACACACACACATACACTCGCACACACGCACACAGAAGCAGCTGCCTCAAATTGAGACTGTTAAATTGTTAATGAGGCAATTTCTTAAGCCAATCGACAGAATTCGTAAGCCAGAAGAAACAACTACTTATCGACAGGGTTTAACTATATTGTCAGCTATCTGGGCAAAATAATTTGCATATCAAATAGCTCAAGTATTATACTTACTTATGTGTATTTAAATATCTCTCTGCTGCATTTTTAATTTAAGAAACTGTTTAAAAGAAAGCTTTTATGGCATGTAATATTTTTATTTATAAGGTTATATATCTTATCTTTTGCATATTCTTAGTTAATTCAAAAACTTTTTTGTGCAAATTCTTTAAAAATAAATACTATCTGTCTAATATTAAATATCATGAGCACACAATATTTGACTATAAAATTATGTTATATTTTATTTATTATTATTTCTTTTGGCCGGTTTAATTTATTTTTTAACCTTAATCTTTATTAAAAACTTGAAAATATATTTATTATATTTTATTAAAAACACATCATTTGTTCTCAAATATATAATAAGATTTAAGCTAAATGAACAAACAAAATAATCGTTATTAAAAAGATTAAACATTTAGTTGCTTTCAAAGTTTTCATACTTTGTTTCTCAAATCACCTGCTGCTGCAAAATTATCGTCGATTTTCCCATGCATTTCTCAACAATTGTTTCAATCAACAACCTGCCACAAAAGTTTTATATACACACCCCTCACCGCTTGATCCCGAAAATATTCCCACCCACACTACAGAGAGAAAAAAACACACACATCGCAATTGATATCTGGTTGGACATATCAATTTACCACACTTACACACAAGACATTAATTTCATGTCTATATGTGATTAATATGTGTATATGTACAAGCATCATTTCCACCCCTCTGGCAATGCAACCCCTAGTTTGAGTACTCACACACTCCACATATGCGGAATGGCTTTTACCCTATGTCCAAATCCCAGCGGAAACAGACGACAAATTTCAATGATTGCCGTAACAAGTGCCAATTTTATTGCCCACAATTTTTGGCGTAGAAAAATCATCTAAAGCTAAAGCAACCGCCCCAAAAAAAAAACCACCCCAAGGACTAGATTTCTATTCTTGGGTTTTCACTTTATTTGTTCTTTCATATTTGCTCATCGTTATGGGAAAAAGGTTCACACAGACAAAAACTTTTGCCAAATTTGCAGAAAACAAATTAATTTGCACTCAAGTGCAGGTAGTAACTGAAACCATCCCCCCAGTCCAACCCCAGTAAAGGTGAAAAGTTGAAAAAGTTCAAACCCTGCAAAGAAGCTCATCAATTAAAATGTAAACAGGCTGAAAGTTTGCTTTTTATTTTGTTCTACTACTCCCCCCCCGCCGGTTTGTCAGTTTTGTCAGGGAAAATGAAGCATAATTACATTTTAATCATCTTTATTGCTCTTTCACAAGTTTACTGTTATGTACAAGTCACTTTTGTGCATTATATACGGGCCACAACAATTAGGGGTTGGCCATGCGGTTGGGCTTTTTATAGACCGCAGACATTTTTGGCTAAAAACGGTAGCAACCACAAAATTTCATAAAGTTTTTATTTCGCCTCTCGCTCCCTCTCTCTCTCTCTCTCTCTCTCTCTCTTGCGCTTCATCAATTGCTAATGAGTGGAGCAACTGAGGGTGAGGCTCGGGGCAGGGGCAGGGGCAGGGGTTCTAAAGAGGCTAAAGAGACCGAAACCAGCTGTTGGCATTTACTTACTTCAACTGGTGTTTAGGTAGGGTGAGTGGGGGGGTGGGGGGGGGTGGGGACTACTTACTTCATATTGTGTGATGAACTCGCTTGAACTGTTTGCCACTTGAGTCACATTTTATTCAATTTGTAATTGATATCAATTCTATTAAGCTCAACTGTGTTAAGAATGTAAGAAACGGGAATTTGTTTAAATTTTGCAATATTTAGTTATAGGTTTTTAATATTTATTAGAGTTCTTGGATATACTTGGCCTCTAATTATTTTATAATTAGGCAAGACTTAGACTTGGAATTCCTGGCGGAATATCAGATGAAAAATTCAGATAAAATGATCAGTTATTTAAATTCTAACAAATAATTTAACTGAGCATATAGGAAATATTGAAAGAAGAGTATCTGGTTTAATTCTATAGGATTCATAGAACCCTGACTTATTTTAAATGTAGAAAAATCCATACTTCGATTATATAATATATATGTTTTTTGTCGGTTATTTATTTTATAGAAATTTTACCTTATTTGTATAGATTTTTACCCATATTATGCAGTTTTCATATATTTTTTTCAAGAAACCGTTTTTTTTGTGTAAAATAAAAGAAAAAACAATTTTCATTTATTTATTATTTATTTTTACTTAATAATATTTTGCATTTAATTTAATTGAGGAATATTAATAGTAGCCAAAGATAAGCCACACATAAGAACAACTTAAAATTTGTAAGATTAATTAAGAAATTCCGAGAATTATTGCCTTTCTTACAACGGGTTCTTCGAGCTTTCTTTAACTGATTGAATATAATTCACAAATTGTTTTAGTGTGTGGTGTAGAAGTAATTGATTACGATTGCAACTGTAATCAAAACTATAAAATAAAACGACAGATCGTAAATTGGCAGCAAGCCAAAATTGGAGTAGAGAACCCAACGAATTCCGAATGCAATTGGAAATGCAAATGGAAATGTGGAAAGTGCAGCGAGAGAAGCGTCGGCGTCGACGTCGGCGTCGGCGTTGGCGTCTTGCTGCTTATCTGAAAGTGCAGAAAACGGCAAATGCAATTGCAAAAATTGAAATCAATTAAAATGACAACAAAAGTGGGGCTCCCCCCATAAATAGCGATTGTGGCGCTTTGCCTTTTTATAGCCGCAGCAGTGGCAGCCTTTTGGTCACTCTGGCAAATCTAATGAAGATTTACTTTAGGCCATAACACATGGTCAAAACGGGCGACGCTTAAGTGGCAGCAACACCAGCAGCAGTGGCAGTTGCAGTGGCAGCATTCGCCTCATGGCCATTTATTTGGAATTTTACATTTTACAATCGTGCCACTGAATGTGGCAGGATGCGTTCACGAACAACAGGCAATTATAAGCGTTGTAGCCACGCCCTCTACAGCAGGGCGTCCATTTCTAACGGTGGCAATAGCTTTGGCGACAGTGGGTTTTTTTTGGGGGGAGAGGGGGATGTGACACAATGGGTGTAGGTGGCAGCATATGGCCAGCCATTGGCATTGCAACACATAAAGTTCGATTTTGTTGCTGCTGCTGTTGTTGTTGTTGTTGTCCGTTGGATTTATGTGCGCTATATGCGGTTATAAATTCCGAATACATGAATGGCTTGCAACAGATCTATGCGCCAAATTGCAGCAGCAACATCAGCAGCAACAGCAACAGCAGCTAAGTTTTCCTTTTGGATTTCCTCGTGCCATTTCGTTTGCTCTGCTCTAATATTTTTCAATTAGAGCAACAACAACAACAGCAGCAGGAGCAGGAGCAGAAGCAGGAGCAGGACAGGCAACGCATGTGAATGTGATTCTTCTAAATTGCTTCACTGCGCAATTATTTCAATTTCGAATGAGGCAACCAACTGAGCAGCAGCTAACTATCGCATTACAGTGAACACTCGCCAGTTAGAAAGCATCGCCACTGAAATTCCTCAGGTTCTTTTTCTATAGTAAATGTAAAATGTATATCATATTTTAAATGAAATTGGTTACTGTGCACAAATCTTAGTGAGGGTACAAATAGTTTTTCATCAAAG
Source organism: Drosophila maculinotata (assembly GCA_035045305.1). NCBI lineage: Eukaryota > Metazoa > Arthropoda > Insecta > Diptera > Drosophilidae > Drosophila > Drosophila maculinotata. Next base: position 19,967 of record JAWNPD010000430.1, read on the forward strand.
TGTTCACAAATAGAAGAAAACATAAAAATTATTGAGTATTACGAAATTTAAATTCATGGTTGCTTACTCAATCATAATTATGCTTATTTTAGCTGGACGTTATAACTTCTGAGCTTTATATTAAAATCAAAAGAATATTACATTTTAAAATTTTATGCAATGTTATTTTACATTTTAAAAAATGTTTAATCATTTATAAAACTTTTAGGATTTTAGTAATTGATTACTATAAAATAAATGTGTGTTTAAAATGCAAATGAAATTGTTTTTTCCATGTATTAGATTAAAAATGTAGCATTTTTGTGCAATTGACATTTTTAGAAGTTTTCACATTCGACTGTCCACTGTAATGACCCCTAAAAGGCGCCCCAAACAGCCACCCAATTGGCTCGTATTGTCGTTATTTGAGTTTCTTGGCTCATAAATCAGTTTGTTGCCTTTTTAATCCGTTTTAATTGCTGTTCGTTGGTCAGGACTATGAATGTCGCAGTCGCAAGGACTAGCGTAAGGCTCCATTGCCGTTACTCTTGTTACAGCTACAGCTGTTGTTATTGTTGTTGTTGTTGTCGAAGCGATTAAGAGCATGGCGTCCATTATACGCATTCAACACACACATGAAAGTGCCTTCAGTAAGCCTTAACGGCCATTATAAACGTTGTATGCAGTCTGAAATGGATATAAATGTTTTCTTGCGACAAAAAAACGCAAACTTGAGCTTCGCTTAGAGTTTTAAGGCTTTCAGTAACAGATGTACATACATATATTCAATATGCAATGCTTTTTCGACAGCTTAATAGTTTTAAATTACATTTCAAATCAAAACAGCTAAGTCCAGCAATGTTGACAGGCTGGCAGCACCAGCCTCCCCCCCCAGCATAGTTATCGATAAGCAGTATCGATAGGCCAGCCAGTCACGGCTTACATTTGCTTAGTCTTCGTTTTGTGCTCCCACGCACTCGCGCCTTTTCTCGCTCTCCGCCAACGCAAATGCCAATTTGCTGCAAATATTAAGTGAATAATAAGTGAATTATATGTTTTTGATTGATTTTATGTGCAACAAGTGACAAGTGAACAGTGCAGCATTTGGGCGTTTTGCTAAAAAGTCAATTACATATTTAAATAAGGTAAGTGAAAAATGCCATAATTTCTGATTGCCTATTCTCCTCTTTCTAAGCGCTCGCTCTCGCTCTCGCACTCTCTGAACATGCACACACACACACACACGCATGCATGCATGCGCCCACATACATAAGTGCGTCGTCTCACTTGCGGTTGTTGTTTTCTTTTGTTAGTGGCCGACCGACGACAACTCGAGTTGAGACTCGCGCGCCAATTTAACACTTGTCATTTGGTTCTCGTTTTGTGCGTTCGCTTTTGCTCATCTCTTTTTTTGTTGTTTTTTTTTTGTCGTCGCTCAGACGTATCATTTTCGTTATAAATATAGCCACACAGATCCCCCCGAGGCGCTGCCTCTCTTTATCTATCGCGCTGGCTGGGCATAAGCCACGAATTTATGACATTTTGATTTGCGTGAAATTTGCTTTTGGCACGCATGCGTCGCCTTCTCTCCACCTCTCTTTCGCCTCTCTCTCTCGCTCACTCTCTTTGTGTCACGTGCTGCTTTGGTTGCTGCTGCTGCTGCCGTTGCTGCTGTCGTCGTTATCCTTTTCGTTCTGTGTCACATTAAATGCGCTTAAAGCGCTAAACAAACGCGTCCAAGACAGACGCTGAAGCTAAGCTACAAGCTGGGTGCGCTGCAAGATCTCTGCACAGTGGTCACTAGATAATAAAAACTGCTCAAAATCAAAATTGTCCAGAACTTGGCATTTAAAATATTACAAATTATACAAATTAGAATTGCCTGGAGTTTGAAATAAATTACGAAAAATATAATTATTTGTAAGAATATTTACGAATAGAAAACTAGAGTTTTCAGCAATTAAAATTGTTTGTGACTAATATTAGGCTCTAGAGGTGAAGTTTTTTTGTTTAATTGGTTAGTGACCACTGTGCTTGACAGAGTAACTGGCCCACCTATGCGTGTGCTGTGCACATTTAGCGTCATCGTTGGCGGTGCCCCGGTGGTGCCGCTTGGTGGTGGCTCCGTTTGCCAATTAAAGCGAAATATGCGCGCATGCGCTCAACACAGTCTCGACTGTAACTCCAACTCCAACTCCCGACTCCCGACTCCAGCTTCAGCTGCAGCAAGTCCAAGTCATGACCAGGACCCAAGGTAGACAAAGCGTCGCACAAACAGTCGCCAGTGTGTGTGAAGCGGGCTGAGGGGGGGGGGGGGGGGGGTATAGGGATTTGCGGCTGCTTGGAGTGAGGTGCAACACAATTTTTGACATTTTTATGAGCATGCAGCGCATATATCAAGTTGGGCGACGGCAACTTGAGTTTTGTTTTGTTTGTTCTCTTCTCTTTTTTATACATATGTAGTATATGTATTTATATTTTCTTGGTTTTTTTTTGTGGCCGCAACGAAATGAAATTCCGCACATAAAGTGCGACGGCGCCCACGTAGGCCAAAAAAAAAAACCCGCTGATGCCCAGAGGCGCCTCTTTCGCGCCTGCGCATCGCAAATGGCAAGAGGCAAACAACCAAACGGACAAACAGACAAACAGACGAGGGCAACAGACGATGGCGTCGTCTGCCTGCCTGCCTGCCTGCCAAGGGGACATATATCGTGCGAATATTATTTATATACATACTACGTTCCATAACGCTCAGCGCAGCGCAGCGCAGCGTATCACATATGAAAGGCAAATATTTATCACGCGCTCTTTTGTATACCCTGCGAAAACCAAGAAAATTAATACTAAGGGTTGGCTGCGGGTCTGATTTCGAAGAAAGTTATGAGGGGGGGGGGGGTTTCATTTTAAAGCATCAGCTTCTGCTGTTGATTTCTGTTAATCTGGGCTTGCATTTAAGCTTATATCGATAGCCATGTGTCTTTATCGGTATATCGAAAAATAGATTTTAATTATTAATTAATCGATTTTGTACAAATAATACTGTAGAAAGTCTTTTGGTTGTATATACATACATATATGTATATAAAGAAAGTTTAAGTTTTTCGTTTTGATTAACATTTTCGGAGTAGATCCGTTTTCTTCTTTAAAGACTTTGGCTCAGAGATTATAATATAAATGATTGCAATTTATATTTATACAAAAAATACCTAATATAACTAAGTTGTATTACGATACATGATTACGATAAGATATTTGTGTTTTTCCAATCTGTTACCGTATCAATTCGTCCGTTTGTCTTTCTAAAGGGATTTTCCTAGTCTCAAAACCCATTTAAAAAAACAAGCACGCCTATTCTAGATACAAGTTAATACATTTAATAAACGTTGGCCCTAAGTATTTATTAATCGATTATTAGTTTATTTTTATGGTTTTTATATTATGGAGTTTCGCGTGGGGTATACTCCAGTCGCGTCTTCTTTTACATAGTTTTCTACTAGTGCGCCACTGTAACTGACTTATCGACCAAGTGGCCAAAACATGACCTGGTAGATGTGGCACCAACCAACACACACACACACACACACACACACACAAAACAAACACATGTGAATAAGCAGGCAGCACAAATTGAACTGTAGGTGGTGACCGCTGCTGGGCTCTTGTCATCTCCCGTTGTTATTTGGCTCATAAATTTGTACAGCAATGATTTTAACGTTGTTTTCGTTTTTGTTGTTTTTGTTTGTTTGGTTTTCATCTTTTTTACTTTTGCTGTGCGGTTTGATTTGTTTGAACACCCAGCACAAAATATTTCCCGCACTGAATTATTGTTGCTGGTCCAGCGATTTATGGCCGCGAATTGGGTTCTGGTCCTGCTGGTGGTCACAGAATGCTCCTCATTTGAAGCAGCTACCAAAAAAAATCCAAACCGAACCCCAAATCGATTGGCTTGTTGGCAATTTATTTGCTGTGTTGGTTATGGTCATGTCAAAATATGTGTGATATGTAAAATAATGAGTTTGTTGTGGTCGCATTTATGCATTTATTTATTACATTATTACATTTTATTATTTTTTGTTTGCATAGACTTTGTTGTTGTGTGATTGGATTGGCTGTGCAGCATTTGATTAAACTTCGCTTTAAATGCTGCAGAACATTAAAAGGAATAACAAAAATATAGGAATATTGTTATACATTAAATAAATTAAATTCGAAAAGAGAGACAGATGGAGATAGACAGCGATGATAAGATTATATTAAAAGACAGGCAGAGAGTAGCAAGAGCGAGAATGAAAGTAGTAAGAGAGAAAGAAAATAGTAGAAAACTAATAAAAACGGAGCTTTTTTCATTGAAGGGATAAACTTGCATAACTTGCATATGATTTTCAGCGTCTAGCTCTTGAAGTTCTGTTTTCAACATTTTTACGGAATTTCTTTTGATACAAAGCTTTTGAAAATATTATACTTATATCTTATCTTATCAACTAATCGTTGAAAATTTATTCAAGTGTAGAATTTTGATAAAGTTTCACATTTTTACAAATATTTCTTTATTATAGACATTCAACCTTCTCGGTTGATACTAGGAACCACTTAGCAACAGCACGCTAAAGTGTGATTTTTATAAATTTGCCAAAAATTCCTAACATTCAATTATATATAATTTTTTAGGCGACGACTTTTGTCAGGTTCTACAGATTATTAGCCGTACGCACGCAAGAAAGAATGAAAAGAATACAAAAGATATCCAAAATTTTATAAATTAGCTGCAAGGTGCCTACATGTCTGCCATAAAAACAAAAGCCATCAGCATTGACCCACTGGCCGTCGTCGTCGTCGTCGTCGTCGTCGTTGTTCCGTCTCCAGACATATTGAAAATTAAAGCGAGCGCACGTTTAGCCTGCGGCCAGAGTCGAGAGCGGAGCCTTCAGAGTCATAACTTCAACGAAAAACACTTTACAGATCATTGATCATCATCAGATGTAGACGCAGAGCAAGCCAGACAGACATATATAGAGAGAGAGAGAGAGAGAAAGTTAGAAAGAGAAAGAAACTGTGATTATGATTCATAAGCGTTGAAGAGATTCTTTTTGGTTTTTGCTTTTAGGGTTCGTAAATTACCGGAATTACTCGAATGTTGTTCGGTTTTATTTTCTTCTCCTTGTCTCTTTCGTTTTTTGGGTCGTGGCTTTTTTTTGGCTTAAAGCAAGCGGGCCAACACCTTAGAATTGTCTGGTGTGCCTTTTTCGGTTTTCTTTTTGATATTTTTTTTTTGACTCTGTACCCTTTAAGAGTGGGACTTCAAGGGTATCATAAAGTTGTGCAAAAGTTTGTAACAGCCAAAAATATAAAAATATATATAAAAATGTATACTCTAGGGACAAAATTTTTGTCATGGAATTGAAGAGAAAACTCGATAAAATTAAGTTCATCAACTTAAATGTAGGCGACAAACCCTGGTATAAATGGTCTTGGGAAGGAAAATCGGTTGAGTTTTGACTAAGTTATGGCACTTTGAAGTCTGGGAAGGGCAATTTACTGACTTGGGAACTTCACATGCCAACATCTAGTCATGATTTTTGACTTGAAATTCGAAAACGTGAAGTTTCTCAACTTTGAATGTAGGACTATAAAGGAGCACAAACCATGATCAAAATGACCTCGAAATTGAAGATTGGGTCAGTTTTGACAAAGTTATGGCACTTTGAAGTCTGGGAGGGGCATTTTTAGGGACTTCACATGTCAAGATCTTGTCATGATTTTTGACATGAAATCCGAAAATAGGAAGTTTCTCAACTTTGAATGTAGATTTATTAAGGAGGACAAATCGTGATCAAAATGAACTCGGGCTTGAAAATCGGGTCAGTTTTGACAAAGTTATGGCACTTTGAAGTCTGGGAAGGGCATTTTTAGGGACTTCACATGTCAAGATCTTGTCATGATTTTTGACATGAAATCCGAAAATAGGAAGTTTCTCAACTTTGAATGTAGATTTATTAAGGAGGACAAATCATGATCAAAATGACCTCGGACTTGAAAATCGGGTCAGTTTTGACAAAGTTATGGCACTTTGAAGTCTGGGAAGGGCATTTTTAGGGACTTCACATGTCAAGATCTTGTCATGATTTTTGACATGAAATCCGAAAATAGGAAGTTTCTCAACTTTGAATGTAGATTTATTAAGGAGGACAAATCATGATCAAAATGACCTCGGACTTGAAAATCGGGTCAGTTTTGACAAAGTTATGGCACTTTGAAGTCTGGGAAGGGGATTTTTAGGGACTTCACATGTCAAGATCTTGTCATGATTTTTGACATGAAATCCGAAAATAGGAAGTTTCTCAACTTTGAATGTAGATTTATTAAGGAGGACAAATCATGATCAAAATGACCTCGGACTTGAAAATCGGGTCAGTTTTGACAAAGTTATGGCACTTTGAAGTCTGGGAAGGGCATTTTTAGGGACTTCACATGTCAAGATCTTGTCATGATTTTTGACATGAAATCCGAAAATAGGAAGTTTCTCAACTTTGAATGTAGATTTATTAAGGAGGACAAATCATGATCAAAATGACCTCGGACTTGAAAATCGGGTCAGTTTTGACAAAGTTATGGCACTTTGAAGTCTGGGAAGGGCATTTTTAGGGACTTCACATGTCAAGATCTTGTCATGATTTTTGACATGAAATCCGAAAATAGGAAGTTTCTCAACTTTGAATGTAGATTTATTAAGGAGGACAAATCATGATCAAAATGACCTCGGACTTGAAAATCGGGTCAGTTTTGACAAAGTTATGGCACTTTGAAGTCTGGGAAGGGCATTTTTAGGGACTTCACATGTCAAGATCTTGTCATGATTTTTGACATGAAATCCGAAAATAGGAAGTTTCTCAACTTTAAATGTAGATTTATTAAGGAGGACAAATCATGATCACAATGACCTCGGACTTGAAAATCGGGTCAGTTTTGACAAAGTTATGGCACTTTGAAGTCTGGGAAGGGCATTTTTAGGGACTTCACATGTCAAGATCTTGTCATGATTTTTGACATGAAATCCGAAAATAGGAAGTTTCTCAACTTTGAATGTAGATTTATTAAGGAGGACAAATCATGATCAAAATGACCTCGGGCTTGAAAATCGGGTCAGTTTTGACAAAGTTATGGCACTTTGAAGTCTGGGAAGGGCATTTTTAGGGACTTCACATGTCAAGATCTTGTCATGATTTTTGACATGAAATCCGAAAATAGGAAGTTTCTCAACTTTGAATGTAGATTTATTAAGGAGGACAAATCATGATCAAAATGACCTCGGACTTGAAAATCGGGTCAGTTTTGACAAAGTTATGGCACTTTGAAGTCTGGGAAGGGCATTTTTAGGGACTCAGGCGGCAACTCTGAATTTATGTTAGGATATCTTTCGGTCGAGTACTTTTCTCTAGAGCACTCTTTGTTGTTTTGCTTTATTTTGTTGTTTTTCTTTTTTTAGATAAATGAATTTGCGCTACTTTAAGCAACGTCGACAGCTACCAGCTCCGATATGCCATACAGAGATACAGATACAGATACTGATACTTGGGGCTGAGTGGAGGATCGTCAACGGCAGCTCGTCAGTTGCTTTGATTGAAGCAGTCGGTTGCTTGAAGTCTCTCTCCTTCGGCTCGACCCCAGCGCAATTATACCGAAAACCCATCCATAATTATAGAGCGGCAACATATTTCGAAGTTAACACTTTCGTAGCGATGGCTTTGGGAACTTGCTGCAGGCAAATTTTATTGATGCATCACAATTTAATGTGCAGTTGGCACAGGTTTTGTATTTTGGGATCGCATCGCATCGCCCTGATCATCATTTCATAAAGGGCTTTTCAGTTTGGGGCTTTCGGTCATTTGGGTATTGTAATTTTTTAATAAAATTTTTGTATTATTTCTGTTCTTTCTTTTTTTTTTTTGATCGTTGATTTTCATGTTGTTGATTGGTATCTCGTGTGTTTGTCAAGGCACGCAACATTATCGTTTTTGAGTTTTTTTCTTATTAAATTGAGGTTATGTTGCCTAAAATTGAGGTTATATTCTGGGTGACTGACTGAATGTAGCTGGCTTGCTTTTTATATCCTTGCCAGCGGGCATAACATCAATGTTGTTTAATGATTTCAGATTATAAGAAGGTGTTTTTTTTTAGTTAATAAGATTTAAAGGTTTTCAAGTTTTAAATGTAGTCTGGCGCAAGTTTTTATTGGTGATCTTAAGCAATGTTCATTATGTTTATTAATTCGCAGGTTATCGTTATCATTAGCGATCTCGGTTAAAATATTATTTGTCATAGCTTTAGCTTATAAAATTAGTATTCTCACCCATCACACAATTTGGAGTCTCAAAATGTTGCTAGTCTAGATCATAATTCTGAAAAAGGTGTCTCGAAACCCGTTACCATCCCTGGTGCTTGATGCTGAAGATCGTGTTATCTATAAGCAATGCTTTTAACACAATATCACATTACGATCAAATTCGTAACACATTCATAACAGCGACCTTTAATCAAATCAGCTAGTTAGCGTTCATTTCAATACATTTGATGATTATTAATATTATATGTTTATATATTCAGGTTGATTATCGCTTTGTTCGAAATCAAAACAGCCAACACACGTTTTCCTCCAGTTCCATACATATATTAATCTCGACTCTGCTCAATTCAATTCAACTCAACTCAACACAATAACAAAATATATATATATATCAAGAGTCATTAGAATTGTCAACGCATAAATTAATTGCTCATAAAATGTCTAAGTTATGTCTCGTTGTATACAAGTTTATCTGTGATATTATTTTTATAATCTTACTCTTGTTTTATTCATTTTATTAAATTGTCTGAATGGAATTTGTTGTGCGGCGTTTGCAAAATTAAATGTGACAGATCTGTCCATTTATATTTTATTTTGCAATGTATTTAATTTTAAAGCCTGTTAATGTTATTGTAGTTATGTGTAGCTAAAATATTTTATACTCATTATTGTAGTTATACATTTTTGTATTATGTTTTTATAGATGCTGTTAATAATCATAAAATATGCGGATGGTTTGCCAATCACATAAATTAAGATTGAATATTAAAAAGCATTCATAATAAAGTTATAAAAAAATATTGAATAGAAAACCGCTTTAGATATAACCAAATTGAATTGCGTGAATAGAATACCATAAAAGCATCAAACTCATCAATATTTCAATTTGTCAAGAATGATCCAGAAGAATTATTCAAAATGCGATAGAAATAGAAACAGTTCGTGGAAAGACGATTTAATACTAAAGTAGCCTAGACTTTAATACTTAATAAATACAGATTTATTATATTTATATATTTTACATTTTAGTTACATATTTTATTGAAGTTATTACATACTAAATATTGTTAAATACCTTTGTTCACAGTAAAAGAATAGTTAAAGTTTTATTTTTATATTACTGACCTTTACTCTACTCCGATAGTATTATACTTTAACCAACTATAATCAAAATGACACAGTCAATCAAGTGGAACCAATCGATTATTTTGCGGTTTTTGCCCATCAACACATTATTGAGAATGCCTGATAGCTTTGGCGGCTAACAATTCCAATCAACGATTTATAGATCGTATAAAGTAGAAATCTATATAGTGATGCATAACGAATCAGATTAATTACCCAATACGATTTCGAGTCAATACAACAAGTTGCAATTAATAAATAACCTTCCATTCAGCCAGCTCTACTAAAATGTAGAAATTTATGGAATTTCGATTAAGAAGTCTCGGTCCAGAGGCGCCAAGACTCGAAAATGTTTCAATCTGATGCATCAGGCTGCATTTCAACGCAATTTGTTCAAAATTACATTTCAATTATTTGTGCTATTTTATTGTAGAGTCCAGAGTTGTAGAGTTGCAGAGTTTGCAGCGGAGAGACAGCGATCATCACACCTACTTTCTGGCAATGATAATTGCCCATAATTCAACAGCTTTATGCTGTACACTTTGAGCTCGACTTTCAAGTCATCAACATGTGTTAGTCAAGCATGCAACACGTGCAACATGCCAACTTCTTGTCTCTCGACTTTGAGTCTCGGTGTCGCAGTCCGCAGTCCGGAGTCGGAGTCTCTGTCTTTTGAGTCTGAGTTATCACAACGCATGCCACTTCTCGAGGCACACAAATTAGTTTCATGCTTAATGATTGCGTAAATGGTTGCTGGAATTCGTATTGCTATTAACCATTAAGTTGGTAGGTAGGTAGCGCTCCTCTGGTCAAGTCTCGTCAAGTCAGCTAGAAAGGCCAAAGATCTCTAGTCCCTGGCCTGGGGGTATTAAAGAGCCTTACTTGGCAATAACTTGGCAAATTAGCTAGTTGTTATTACATTGTTAAGTGCTTGAATGCTATATTTAAGCTTGAATGCAAATCGAAAATAGATAAATACTACAATATTTTGTATATAATATTACATACTTATTTATTTTCAGATTTAACCTTAATATGTATCTCGCTACAGTACATAATTCGACTCCCATGGATAGCTCTGTGGGTGAGTAAGAATTTATTTAAATATTATAATTAATACCTTTAAGATTTGCAGTAGTCTGCTATAAACTCGTGTCTAAACTGACAGATTTATATAAAATCGAAAACCAAAAAAAGCCAATAAACCATGCCCAAAAAGATCATTCACAGATTTCAGCAATATCAACAACTTTGTATTAAACGGCGCGAAGATGGAACTTATTTAACTTTCGTCTTTTTTTTTGCTTTTAATATTTTTTATAGTTTTGAAAACGATTTTAAAATCAATTTCTGCGAACGCCACTTGGCACAGTTCTAAATCAAGTGAAGCGCCTCCCAAGTTTGACATGTGTGCAACTTTGTCGCTTGACATTGGAAAGGCACGAAACCGCTAAAGAGAAAAAAGAAACCAAGAGATAGTCTGCGAATAATATGTATTTATATGGAAGATACAGCAAAAAAGGGTGCAAAAACCAAAATAAAAAAAAAAAAAAAAAAAAAAATTATTTCATAGCCTGTCATAAATGTCGGCGGCAAAGCTTTTGCTGCTGATGTTGCTGCTGCTGCTTTTGCTGCTGCAACTTGGCTGCGAGTCGGCAACAATTTGCAGCATCTTCATCTTCATCTACAGCTGCAACAGTTGCTGCTGCTGCTTCTGCTGCTTCGTTATTATGATCTTTTAATAGCCCGCAATTTTCTCACCTCGCAAAGTGTGAATATTATGGTGTAATTGCATCAACGCATCAACTCCTACCAATTTCCAGAGCTAAGGGCCTAAAAACAGGCCGCCACCAATTGCCAAATCGCTCTGGTACTCCCCTCCGCCCAACCCATCCCCAACCCATCCTGACCAGCATCTTCTTCAGACGGACCTCATCATAACTTCTGTTGGGAGCCGCCGTTCTGGGCATTTTTGCCCCATTGGCCCGTGGGGCGTTGATTGTGGCGCAACTCCTTCATTTCGTTTTTTTTTATTTTATATTCGGTTTTCGGTTATTCGGTATCCCTTTGGCACGTCCTCTGCTGCCTGCCGACAGGTTCATGTTACCTGCTGCTGCCCTCTTTTGTTTTTTTTTTTTTGCTCATATACATCGCTGTGGCTTTTATGAAAATTATTGCAATAGTGCGTAATTATTTTCTGTGCTCTTAATTTTCGCAAAAGGTTTTCGATAAAGTGAAGGGGCTGCAAGTTGGTTTATTTATTGAAATTACTCGTTGCGTGCATTAATTGTGTGGCGGCGATAACCAGACTACAACTGGCAACTACATATTGTAAGATATATGTGCCTCCAGGCAAAATACTACCTCAAATACAAGAAATTCCTTGATTGTCGTGTGTTCAGATTTCTTGCATTTCACATTTGAATTCTTTGAAGTTCCCCGTAAGCTAGTCAGAAAATATAAAAAAATCGAGGTATGCTTAACATGTCGAAAGTAAATCTAGAAATATTCTAATATAAAGTTTGATAATGTTAAGAAGTTAAAATTATTTTTATTATTAATATTTCTGATTAATATTTTCAAATACCATAGTGATTTTACTCTTCAATGGAATTCTCGTTTTTTGTGAAAAACATTTCCCAATACTTTTACGAAATTTTCCCTTTGTAAACTCTTTTTGATTCCTCTGTCAAGTTTTAGTTTTGCCTTCTTTTCAAACTGAACAAGGTCATCGGCATCTAAACTCTTAACGTCTATATCAAAGCGATTATATTTTGTGCTGCTGCGCAAGTTGCTCTAATTTGCTTACAAGCTTCACTATTCGAACATTGTTGTTGTTGTTGTTGTTTGGGGCCAAGTTGAGGAGCATCATTTGCATGCGGCATTCAACACGCATTAGGTTCACACCCAGACAACATTTTACTTTACACATCGCACACAAATTGTCGCTGGTTGTTGTTGTACCCGTTGCTGTTGCTGCTGCAGTTGTTCTTGTTGTTGTTGCTGTTTCGCAGCCCACTAGCATTTTCAAAAGGAGTCCGAAAAAAAGAAGAAGCAAACCAGAACCAAACTCCTAGCAGCAGCAGCAGCAGCCACTACTCGTCTCTCCACTTGGCTGTTGATACCAATTTGATGGCATAATTTCAACATGCCCCGCAGCCATATAAATTTGTATGTTGCTGTTGTCGTTGCCCATCGTGTTGTTGCCGGCCTGACTGCCTCACAGCCTGCCAGCCTGCCTCATGTCGAAGAAGTGGCAAATTTAATGCCAAAACAACAACGGCGGCGGCAACGGCGGCATCCTGGCCGGGATTTCAATTTTATGCCCAAAAGGTACGTCAACATGTCTGCAACGTCACTCCGTTCCTGTCTACTTCACTCCCTGTCTCTCTCTTTCGCTACACTCAAAAAGAAAATATGCCCTTTGATTTAGAAAATCGCCACCGTTTTAGCAGCTCGACCTGCAAACCAAGCTTATCATTTCTAGATAAGAGAAAAAATGTTTCTAATGTGATGAAATCCATTTTCTGAATTTCAGAATGTTCTAAATGTTGAATGGATAGTTTTTAGACATTTTAAAAATGGATTTGTGTTTGAAAAAGTATTCCAAGAGTTGAATTTTTATATATTTTGTATTCCTAAAACTATTTTATAGATTTAAAAATTGTATTTCTAAAAAAACGACTATTCAATTCTAGGGCACATTTTTTTATTCCAAGTGTATCTCTGCCGCATAATTGTCGGACTGCAGCTTCTGGATTGCAGCTCTCCACTCACAGTTTTTGTTACGCTTTTGTTGGTTAATTATGATTGCCTAGGCTACGCTTGATGACCCCCTCAAGCTGTTCAAAAATTGCAATATGCTAATTTTAACTAAAAACAAAACTAGAGGGGGAGGGAGGGAGAGTTAACTTTCCATAAATTTAATTTATATTTTATTATTTTTACCCAGCCGTGTTGCACTTCTAAGCGGCGCCGCCGTGAATGGTTGCCTAGTTGCTACTCCCATGGGGCATGCACTCTACACAGTAGCTGACACAATTGTCATTTTGGCGCTGCCCTGGTGAAAATACCCGCCATAAGATTTATGCCTGTTCTCCATACTGCCACTGACTGCCCTGGCCCCATCTGGCCTCTGACTGGTCTCGACTTGACTCGCCTCGGTCTGGGTTTGGGTTTGGGTTTGGGTCTGGCTCTGGGTTTGGTACTGTTGCAAATCTTTTGGCTACTGGTTTTCCTTTTTTTTATACCGCATACCCATTACAAATGTGTAAAAAAGGGAGTGATACGGTTGTGTAATGTACGTAACACATTGAATATGTCTGAATCTTTTAAAAAATCAATCCGAGTTCGCCGAATATTCTGAAGTAAATTAGCCGAGAAACAAACCAAAACTGTTTCTTATTGTTTGCCATACATAAAAAAAGTGTTTGTCAAATTTTAGGGTAATTTTCTTAAATCAATAAATTTCACTAAATTATCTGGATTACTTGATGTCAAATGTGGGGAACTTCAGAGAGTATCTTTTCTTCGAGCACACTCGCTTACCTCCTTTTTTTTTGCATCTTTTACACCGCAAGGGTTTTAATTTTAATACCAGTTGCAACAGTCGCCACGACTCTCGACTCTCGACTCCCGACTCTGGACTGGATGCCGGCCCCTCTCAACTGGCGAATACTTTCCTTAGTTATGTTGTCTATTATTGCCTGTCAATATAAATGTCAAAATGCGGCTCTTAATTGCCTTTTAAAAAGCGGTCTGTAAGTCTTTGTTTTTGCTGACGGCATTTGCTGTGTAGAAAACATTTAATTAAAAATCCTTTTTTTACACTTTTTGCCAAAAATGTGCATTTTCATATGAATGACAGTGAAATTCAATTATGCGCTCTTTATGGCGATTTCACATTGCAAACACCGCGGGTCAAATTAGCTGCAGTTTCCAATACACACAATCTGAAATATATACATACATACATACGTATGTATGTATAGTAAGCTCTGTTTAAATGCATATCAGCATAAATATACACTTAGACACATCCACACATCAACGCGCATTTGAATCGTAAAAAAGTGCTCCAAAGTTGCTGGTAATTTGTAAAAGAGCGCGTCGAATGGTTTGGTCGCAAGAACAAAAAAAAATACAAAAATAAATGGGAAGCGGGTGAAAATAAAAGCAGGAAAAGATGCTGTGTTATGAGGTGCCGCCATTTTGTTTGGCTCAACGGCATATCTACACAATGTACATACAAGTAGGGTGTTTCATGCTTAAATATTTATATTGATAATAAGAATAATACAAAAATATTTAAATGTTAATTATTTTAACTAAAAATACTGTGAAATATTTATACAAAAATATTTTGTACAAATTCTAGTATCTTTCCTGAACGTCCGATTAAAATTTATCGCAATTTTATTATAAATAAATATATTATACTTCAACAATAATCTTAATAAGCATATAAGTATTTCATAAATACATTTTTTTAGATAAGCAAACATCTTGAGACACCTTAACCCAGTACGTAAATATGTATATAAATATATATAGAGTATGCTTTTGGGGTGTGGAAAGGGTTTTGATAAACTTTTTACACATTATATGGCAACAGCAAACCCAAAACCCCCTCTACCCTATCGCGCCTGCCACCCATTTGAAATCCGCTATGAAATCGCCTCAGCCGCGTAGTGGGTGCAAAAAAGTTAAAAGCAGACTTAATGGCGCCACTTGTGCTTAAAATTTATTTTATGATGCGCATGCTAAGCCACAGTTGAATTTTAAAATACACCCAAAGACAGAGAAAGAGTGAGTGAGAGTGTGTGTAAGAGAGAGTGAGAGAGAGAGAATGGGATAGATAGAGAGATTTGCTACGCATCGTCCTTTTGCTGGCTTATCCTTAAGGGAACGCGTCGTTTACGCCCCAAGAGGAAAAACTCTTTCGAAAAAGTTTCGCGCTACTTTTATTTTTCAACCATGCGTCGGTCGTTGGTCCTTGAGAGAGTGTGGGAGAGAGTTGGCGGGTGACTTTTGCATGTGTCCGTGTGTGTGTGTGTGGAAGGGGTGCGGAAAATGGCATGTTAGCATGTGCCTTGGCTGTCAAGAACGCTGCGGGGCTTAACGAAAGGATTTATGTATCAACGCTTTAAAATTTGGCGCAGATAACGCGCGTTTAATTGGCTCCTGGGCGCGTGTACGGCCCACAATTTTGTCTCTGACTTGACTTTATTCACGTTTTGCGTTCCGGCACGGATCCCAGTTTTTGGTACGACCATTTTTCTGCGCACTCAATTTGGAAAATGTTTTGCGTGTCGTTTTTATTTTGGTAAGTGCCTCAAATCGCTTGAAAAGTGTGTACGCTGCTTATCTGCATTTCTATACCCTGTAGGCCAACAAAAAAAAAAAATAAAAAGGGATAGCAAGGGTTACAAAAAAGTTTAAAAACAATGTGTGTAACAGGAAGTAGTGGGCAGAAAAATATATAAAACTTTCTGGATCAGCAGCAGCTTGAACAAAACATTAAAATCAGTATCTGCTTGAAGAAATTTATAAATATTTAAAAGCATAAATCATTTAAAATAAATAAAAAAATTATATTTTTCTCTTTGAAAATATTTTGTAAAATGTATAATTAAAAATTTTGTCTCTAAACGCTTTCTATCATTAAATTGAATAAAAGCTGTAATCTTTAATTTATGGAAACATATCAATATACCAGAAAACTATATAAATATAGATAATATTGGCTGTGCAAAAAGTATTAAATTTTACGGCTTGTTAAGATTTTATCTACAATCATCCCGCACGAATCGCACAGTTTTGTCCTCAAGTTGAAGATGTTGCAAGAAATATGCTATGGGAGAGCTGGACAAGGAAATTGAGATTTTTACAGCTCATAAATTAAACGGACACCTGTAAAAATGAGTTTAATGTCATACCAAATACCAAACAATACCAGTGCGATGGGGAGGGTGGGTGTATGTGTGTGTGTATGTGTGTGTGTGTGTGTGTAGCTATAAAGCAAAGCCGATTTACCATTTAGGAAAACAGTTACAATTCGATGGCGAGGCGGCCTAAGGAACATTTTTATGTGCAACGAACGTTTTGTTGAACACATATCATTAAAATATCAAAGTTTATCACCTTGCCACACACGACAGACACTAGAGTTTACCATATAAGATCATAAGATCAGAGAGTCACACACACACACACACACACACAAGCACACAGTGGGGATACGTTTGTGACAGACGTAGAGTCGACTTAATCCGTTCATTAGGTTTACGGTCATAAGCTCATGTTGTTTAGTGAGGCGTTAGAAGCGCGTACAACAATAGAGCGGATGGGTCTCGCGGGTTCTCTGAGAATCTCTTAGTTGGACAATAGCCACAGAGAGTTCAATGCTTGACAGCATGACAATCTTTTCTTTTTTTTCTTCTTTTTTCAGTTTTGTTTGTTGCGTGCATAATATTTTGACATTTTTAGTGTGCCGCTTATGAAATGCCACAGAATTTGAGTGTTGATCAAAGTCAAACATTCAAATCAAAATCAAGCGATTTTTTAGTTTAATTAAATTCTAATTTATTGTAATTTATCGCCGCTCAAAGTGTATTTTCATGTTTGAAAATGACGCTAACGTTGCCACACGATCTTTTGATTTCATTTGTTGATTATTTCGATTTTTAAACAAATTAACACTTTATATTGTTTTGGCAGCAGCGAGCGGAAAAGTTAAATAAATAAACTATTGGTCAATTGGTCGCGTAAGCGGCTTAAAACTTTATATATGTATATACTAAGAGCTCGCTGAGAGTTTGGACTTTTGTAAGCCGCTTAAATGGGTTTAAATATTTCGGAACTGACATCTGACAACGCTCCAGTTCAACAATAGTTATCACAATATTATGACTTGATTATGTGGAAAGACTAATTTTGATTTGTTTAAGAACTTTTTTGTATTCCAAACGCTGCTCTGTATTATGTGTTAAATCGCCAGTGAAATGAGCATCAAGGTCATCAGACCTTTCACTTGTTTATTGGCCCAGCTGTGGCTGATGGGAGCCGTTTTTCTTCTTCTTCTTGTCTTCTTCTTGGCCAACAATGCGAATTGTTGTGTAGATTTCCGTAGTGAGCGGCACAAAGCAGTCGAAACTTATAAAAGTTAGGAAGCTTAAAAATGTTTGTTAACAATGAAAATATAGCTTAATAACTTATTATAACGTTTAAAGTTGTCATGTTTAGGCAAATGTGAACTAAAAGCTAACAAGATATATTTAAATGGGGTTTCAGACTTACTTAAATATAATGCATTTTTGGTTTATATACAGCTAGTTTGCTTATATATCATAAATCAAATTTAGTTCCAGAAACAATCAGTGTTGACAAACTTCTGCATATTTTAAATCTTCTTCAACTTTGAGCTGGATTTTCTTAGACAACCAAATGAGAATGGCATGAAACAGTTTTATTAAAATTGTTATTGCAACGCTTTCGAAAATTTCCATATACCAATTAATTGGGCATATTTATTTCAGATATTTAAATTATGCATTTTACGTTTACCTGTTTTTATTTGATAGACCTAACCATAAACTCGAACTGATGGCTATTGCTCATCATCAACTTGGCCAACAAAAAAAAGCCTTCTTCTGTCACGGCAACGCCCCACATAGTTTGTTGTTGTCGTTGTAGTTGTTGTTGTTGTTGCTGTTTCTTCAAATATATATTCCTTTACCAAAGCGTGTAACACGAAACGTTTTCTCAGGTTTGGTTTTTCTCAGCTGCCAACTTTGTGGCGTTTGTATTTTACGGCAATATAAACGCGACGATTAAAACGTAAAAATTCAACATTTAAAATCATGTTCGGTTTAATTTCAAATCGTATTAATGCGCAAAGGCAGGCAACTCGAAACAAAACTGGCCAAGCGGCTATCTATAGCTATAAATGTATCTGTATCTGTATCTGTATCTGTGACTCTATGTGTAGCTGGTTATCTGGCAGCTATCCGCAGTCATGTCAGACAATCAACTTAACCAAGTTAGTCAACCGGAGTTGGTCATTTCATTCAACGGCTAATAAAATGCTTGAGTTATCCACATGTAAGACACCAACTAATATCAGCCATTGGAAAAGGGGATCAGGGGCTGCCAGGGGGAGTGCTGTGGTGTGGCGTGGCACATCATTAAAATCAACGTTTACATACAGCAAACATCAATGCAGACAGCAAATTCTTTTAACTGCAGATAAAAATCAGTAAGTGAAACAAAAGTGAAACAAGACTGAAGAAACCGTTCAAATTCCTTAACGACAATTATATACTCTTATTAAATTCTGAATGCTAAACTCAAAAAACTGAAAGTAAATTTATTATACTAAATATTATAATTGTCATAAACCAAACTGCAGTTAAAGATCAGTTGATTGTCACACATTCATTACCAATTTTATAGTACCCGCCGCAAAGTGTATAGAAATATTAGTACGACTTACGATTTACATTTGAAACAACGCAAACACGAACATGGCTCAAACGCGGGCTTAGACTAAAGCGGGGTGTAAACTGTGTTGGAAAGCGCAACGAGATTGCCGACTTCCTGAGCTACAACTGTTGCTGCTGCTGCTGCTGCTGCTGTTGGCTTTTGCTTTTGTCTTGGCCAGCTCATTTACAATTCCAATTATGCGCAATATTTTCTAATTACAAGACCATCAACACCGTTGCCAGAGTCGCCCCAGAGCTGCCCCCCTTGCTGTCTCTAAATGTATGCTCCTGCCGCCACACTCAGAAAAAAAATTAACCTGAATTTAGAAATTTTGCATAAGGTTTAAATCAAACTAAATTAATGATTTAAAATTCTTAGAAGGATGTTTGAGAAATACCTTTGACTTAAAACCATATTTCTTAAAAATATAAATTCAAAAACTTTTTTGATAGTTTTAGAAACTTTCAAATCCAAATTGAGAAATATGTTTTAAAAATTAACAAATTCTAAGAAAAATGTATATTTACACATTTAAAAAAATACTTTATTTACACGTCGGAAAACTTATTTATGCCTGTGGCGATTTTCCACATTTTATGGCATACGTTTTTTTTTTGAGTGCATGCTGATGGATCGGCACATACATATATCAACGGATACGTCGTCGCGCTGATTTCATTTGACTACCAGACGTTCCGACTTGGTCATGACGTTGGCGTGGGCCGCCTTTTGCCGCTGGCCATCAGGCCATCATCATCATCATCATCATCATCATCATCCTCTTCTGTTTTTCATTTTTGTTGCTTTGTATTTTTGCACGCCATAATTATCGTGTGTTTTTAATGTGCAGCTAATTGTGTTGCCATCGCATTCGCATTCGCATGTGGCCAGTGTTCACTGTACAACAATCGCCAAGCATTTTAATTGCAGCCACAAAGTTTCATACATATTTGCATTGTGTTTAAATATAATTTTTTTTTAATTTTAATTTCAATTTCTTTTGTATTATTACACATACGCCATGGTAGCATGTGTGTGTCTCTCTCTCTCTCTCTCTCTCTATCTCTTTGGCTTTTTTCAACAGCTGCTAAATTAGTTCAACACTTCAGTTGACGGCATGTTCCATTGGCATGACATTCAACTGACAGTTGGTAATCTCTGGCATGTTGGCAATTTCTGACAGACCAACTGACAGACAGAGAGGCGAACCAAGCGACGGACAGAGAGACGCTGTGAAGCGGGGTGACAGCTACTGGCAAGAGAGTGTAGTGTGACACTGAGAGAAATCGTTGCAAAAAATATGAAAATCAAAATAAATTTAATATTATGTTTTATAAGGAATATGATATATGACATGATGATAGTATATCAGTTTTAATGCTGTTATAGAATATATCATATGCATTATATTATTATATAATATATAATTAAATTATTTTAATCTATTTATATTTTATTGCATCACATTTTTAAACTAATAAGTTTGAATTGGAACTCTAGCCTCTAATATAATTTTACCACGTATTTTAAATACAATTACATTTTTTCTCTCAGTGCACATACATAGTTTTGTATTGCATGCATTGCAGTTGCAAATAAAATTGTTGCATTTAAGAAGCAGTTACAGCGCCTAGAAGAAGACCGACAGTTGTTGCTGTTGTTGTTGTTGTTGCTGTTGTTTAAGGGGTAGCAACACTGGCCGCATAGCCGAGGGCAGCTTGTAAATTTCGAACGTTGATGTTTTTATTATGATTAAACGTAATGGGGTGTGGCTAGTCTGGGATTAGCCATGCACAATTATCGTTCAGGAATAAGTTGTTGAAGTCTTCTCATTTTCTGAGCTGGCACCTTTTGCGTGGGTGTTTAAGCCGTGGAATGTCGCCTCGTCTGTGTTTTGTTTTCGACTTGGTAACACAGAATATTTTTGCTCCAGACGCAGCGACGACGATCGCAGCTGAGGCACATTGAAAACCACCTGCTGGGCAACGAACACAAGGCACTGTAATCAGTTTAAATGGCAGCCAGCAGTGAAACCTGGGGGAGACGTCCACAGTGTGTTTGGTGCTGGTGGTTGTGCCTAACACCACTGACATTTTGACTGTGGTGCCACAATGAACACGCCATAAAGCAAAAGTCAAACAAAAAATTAATAAAAAAAACTCTGGCAGACAGAGGGACACTGAATCGACGGATCGACACTACCGGGTCCTGAAGTTGGCGTTTTATTTATTTTTCATTTTGTTGTTGTTGTTGTTTTTTTTTTTGCATGTCGAACGATCGATCAAAATATAAACGAGGGTATGGGATAAGCAAATGACCAGACGCGGAGCCCAAAACACACATTTAACTACCTCCATACCTGGAGCATAGTCAAAGTTTGTATACACTCAGCGAAAAATATGTGCTCGAACTTCGAAAGTAGCAATACTTTGTTTTTTTCTGCATTTTATAAGGGTTTGAATTTCTAAAAAGCAAAAAATATGCCTAGTTTTCAGTCAGTTTTTTGTGGTTTATCTATATAATTTTAAATCATAATTGTTGTATTTTTTTTACAGTATTCTCACATTTTCTCTTTCGAAGACTCTGCTTTAGCCTTTGGCCCCGAAAAAGTTTTTGGCATTAAAAGCGCATATAAAACTGTCAAATTGTTTTGTGTTGGCCAAAAATGATGGGCCATCATTAGCGTTCAGCTTGTATGCAGTTTGTTAAGTGAAATTGAAAACAGGATCCCAAAGACCTTCGACTTGGCTGTGCTGCCTCCTGCCTTCTGACTTTGCGGGGTTTCACATATTTTCGGGTCTAACGCATGTGTTGACAGCTTATTAATGTCTGGCTATAAATTGCCAGCTTGCCTGCAAATCTCATTAAAGTGTGGCAACACTGTTGCAATCGTGGCGCTGTTGCCAAATTTCATTAAAAGGGTGTTCAAAATATGTAATGAATAAAAATGTAGCAAATGTTTAATACAATTAAATTAATATATCTGTTATATTTCTCAGCAATCCCTTGTGTGGAGTTTATCTGTAAAAATGTTTAAGTTGTCTACTCTACTTCGAAAAAAACTCTTGCATTGAGTTTTCTTCTCTCTACAGTTATTAGTGTTCATCTTTTCCACAGAAATCGACATCGCAATAAAAGTCTCAAACATGCAAACTCTTAGAATAGATTAACTCCATGGAATTCAGCTGGGTGGTCGCCACAAAAGCCGTTGAAGATTAGAAATATTGCATATGCAATCAATGCACTGGCGGCTCTTGGAAAACTCAACATAAAAACTGCATATGGCATAGGGGTGGATGGGGTTGTGGAGGAGCTGTTTGCTGTCAAAAGTGACAGCTATAATTGCGACGTCATAATGCAGCGTCATGTCTATGACAGTTTAATTGTGGCTAGGAAAGCGCACAATTACATGTCGGACGCAGCAGCAGCGGCAAAAAAAAAAAAAAGTAAAAGCAGAGCTGAAAATGTGGAAATATAATTGAAAGAAAATTTGCATTGGCAGGCAACTTGTTAGACGGCGACTGCTGCTGCTTTGCACCCAATTAAAATGTTTCACACGTTTGCATAATTAATACTCAAATAGCGCGCACTTGTCGGCGAAATGCTCAGACATGATCAGGGGCGTCCAGAGGGGTACTTGTGCAGAGGGCAGAGGGGTGGGTTCCGGCTCATAGATATAAGCATTATAAGCAGTTTGCCAAAGCAGCCTGCAAATTTGCGACAAAAATTAAGGCATACTTTTATAGTGTAAGCAGAAGATTTAATGCGCTTTCTAAATAAATTGTTGATAGGTGAAATTGATTTTAATAATTATTTAATGTATCATTAAAACTTGAGAGATTTTATTATATAGAAAACTTTGAACACTTTGAATAGTTTATTAAATAATTATTCAATTATATATTTATTCACTTAATTTATAGGATTTAAATAGCCCCCAGAAATATGTTGCAATATGTTAAATGCCAAAGTTGTAATACTCTCTTGAATAGTGTATAACAAAGCCAATTCTTGTGGCGGCATTTCTCAGAAGCCGCTTCTGTTGTCGAAATTGTTAATTATGATATTTTCTTGCGACATTTTGACAGAATTGGGGCTGGCTGCATTGCGTTGCGAATATTCGAAACGATATTTAAGCGCATGACAAATAAATATGTTGCAAATATGCAACAGGGCAAAATAAAATAAGAGGTTGCCACTGACTGAGCAAAATGTTACTTGCATTTTGCGGCAGCAGCAGCAGACAAAACTGTCATCTGTCAATTTGACAGTTTAACTAGGTAATTAGTGTGTGCACAACATATACACATAAAGAGGGAGTGTGTGTGTGTGTGTGAGTTGCGCCTGTCAGTGAGCACTAAAAGTGAAGAACACTTGAGCCTGCCACAGATTCTCAATTTCATTTGCCACTGCCACTGAAATGTCTCTCTTCCGCTTGTAATTCATCATTTGACATGAAGCGAGCGCACTGGCAGCTCTATTTTGATACCCTGTAAAGTTACAAAGGGTCCGTTTAATAATGACTACCCGCATATATCTCAGAGTTTATTGCTACTAGAGAGCTGAAATTTGGTATGTAGATTTATAGAACCAAATGCAGAATAAGTTTACTAGTTTTCGTCTGTAACTCAAACATTTACTAAATTATCGATAAATATACATTTTCAAACACGTCTTGAGAAGTATGTGCCTGATCTTTGGTATTTGAATGTCATCTTTATGCTATACAAATTGCTTAAAGAGCGGACGATAAACCAGGAAGTTTTTAAGGAATACACTTTTTAAAACTTAAACAAATTTTATTCTATAAAAGTAAATACAAAAGTATATTTTGACTGTGTCAAGGGTATCTTTTAGGCGGTTATTTTCCACTAGAGTACTCTAGTGTTTACTTGGATGTGGAAACCCCTCTTTTAGCCCCCATTCCCTCTTCTAGCAGACTGCTTAAAGTGATCCGCGGGATGGCGCGTTTGCGTACTTCCTGCTATCCCAGTTGTTCTTCTTCTTTCGGCTTGGCTCCTGCAATTACAGCACTTTAAAGTGCTTCATTGCCAACTTCAGTGCAGCGCATCGTCATCATCATTATTATTCTCATAGCCAACACCATCATCATCATCATCATCATCATCATCATCATCATCATCGTCGTTGCGTTTGTCATTCGACTGGAACCAAAAATACGCGTTCGCAAATAAATCATCTTGTGCCAACTCCTCCCTCGCTCCCCCCTGAACTCTAGAGCTGGTGTTCTTTCCCCTTATTTGTTGTGCTAGTTTGCTTTTGTGTTGTTTTCCTCACACTTTGTTTTCGTTGCGGTATTTTCTTTATGTTGCGGAAAATTATGTTGTACTTCGTAAGTACTTATATGTATATGGGCAATTGAGCGGTTCTGCTTCTGCAATAGTTGTCTTTTTTTAAATTAGTGTTCCTTAATTAATTGATATATATGTTTATTAGTTTTGGGAGTTTGAAGTACGTGAAGGGCATTTCTAAGGACTTGCCAACTTGACTTCCATAATCTTTGTCATGATTCTTGACAACAAATCTGATAAAAATGAGTTGTTCAACTTTGAATGCAGAATTGATGTAGTCAAACCATTACCAAAATGCCCTGGGAATCGAAAATCGGTTTAGTTTTGACAAAGTTATGTCAGTTGGGAACTTCACATGCACATATCGACATGATTTTTGACATGGAGTCCGAAAAGTTAACGTTTCCCAACTTTGAATGTAGTATTTTTAAGGAGAACAAACCATGATCAAAATGACCTCGGATTTGAAGATCGGGTCATTTTTGACAAAGTTATGGCACTTTGAAGTCTGGAAATGCCATTTTTTGGGACTTCGGAACTTCAAATGTCAACATTTTGTCATGATTTTTGTCATGAAATCCGAATTCTTAAAGTTTCCCAGCTTTGAATGTAGAACTATTTAGGGGGACAAACCATGATCGAAATGACCTCGGAGTTGAAGATCGGGTCAGTTTTGACAAAGTTATGGCACTTTGAAGTCTGGGCAGTGCATTTTTTAAGACCTTTATCTTCTTTACTATCTCGAGAGATTCCTGTCCACTCTTTCCTGTGGAGTCATTTGCAGACGCTTTGCTTATTAAACGAAATTAGCTGTTAAAAACAGCTAACCTTGAAAAGTTATAGTTCAGGGGGCTTCATTTTAGCTACAGCATGCAGTTAACGCCCCATTTAAATGCTTCAATTGCGCTGTGCAGCTATTTAGCAGCTATGCTGGTTTTTGAAAGCCTTGAATAAACTATTAATATATGCGCACAAATGAAAATGCAACGCACTTTAGCAGGTAGAAGTGGTAATTGGCCAGGTGGCAAATCAAGCTGATGGCAAAAAGGATTAAAGAGTCGCATCTTGACTTCGGTAGCTATTTAATAAGCCGTTGTTAGTTGTTGTTGTTGTTGCATGCAGCAGACACATCATTATGAAAATCACCTGTAATCAAGTTCAAACGTCAAAAAAAAAATAATAACAAAAAACTAGAAAACTATAAAACTAGAGCAGCGCCACAAATACATATACATATATTTACTTGTAAGAGGCAGGCGATCAAAACAACATCAAAACCGATTTAAAATCGATTAACCTGTTTCCCTCAAGTGGCCAAGTTGCTGCTGCTGCTGCCGCGGCAGACGCCGAAAACTGTGTGCGGCAACAACAACAACAACAGGCAGCAGGTTGATTTACGGCAAATTCTCACAAGGCAGCAGCAGCAGCCAGCAACAACAGCAACTTAAATGCGGCTGCAACCAAAAGAAAAAGAAAAACAACAAAAAAAAGATACATGTGAAGAACACAGAAATGTTGCCGACGCCGACAGAACGTTCAACAACGAACACGCCCACCACACAAAAGGCAAAAGGCCAGCAACAACCACAGCAACAACAACTCAGAAACTCAGCTCAACTCTGAGGTGAGAAAATGTTTGATTAGAATTATTTTTGGCCTAAACCACAAGCTTTGCGTGCGTCTGTCGGATCAGTTTTTTGATTTTTTTTTTGAATCATGTTATTTTTTATATTTTATATTTTTTGACTGGCTGCTTTTGTTGCTGCCGCCGACGCCGCCGCCGCCGCCAACGGCAAGATTTTATCAAAAGTGGGCAGTTTCCTAAGTAACCAGCGACATTCTGTAAAAAGTTATTAAAAATAAGTTAGAATGTTGCAGCTGAGTGCGAGTTAATCTACTGTATAAATATGGAGCGTTATTGATTGCAAAAATCCGGTAAAGCTAGCTTTAAACTTGTAGAAATTACATTTACAGAAAACAACATTTTTTTATTTGTCATTTAAAAATCCATGCTTAAAAGTTAAAAAAGGATTTTAATAATATATTTTTTTATTTTATTATTATGTGTACTCTAAAGAATCAGAATGTTTAGACAGGATTTTAATAGTATTTCTTTTTTTATTAATATGAGAATTTTTTGACGTATATTTATTACTATTATTATTGTGTATAACTTTTATTTACTTTAAAAACTTGTTTACCCGGGGGAAATTTATATACTAAAGTGAAATTTTAATTTTTATAAAATCTCACTTGTGATCCGAAAAGTAAAGCCAACTATTCGTGAATAATTTGTTTTGGTATAAATAAAGACTTTAATTCCCTGCCCCTGCCCACACTCAGCTAAGCTCAATTTCACGGCCAATACTTTAAAAAGGAAATTTTAATTTATTAAGCGTAGCAATTTTATAAATTGCGCTCATTGCATTGAACCCGGCGCCGGAGTCAAGCAAAGGGGTTGTTAATCCGGCGTAACTGCTGCTGCTGCTGCCTTCGTTGATGTAGCTGTTGGTGTTGTTGTTGTTTTAGTGGTTGTTCTCATTGTTGTTGTTGTTGTTGTGACGCAGTTTTGCCGAGTGCCAAGTTGTGATATTTCGCACATTTTACCCCTTTTTCAAATGGCTGCTGCTGTTGTTTGGATTGCTGCTGCCTGCCGATTTGCTGCCGAGGGTTAACCAAAAGGCGGCCTCTTTTTATGTACTCCCTTCCTGCCCCTGCCCCACCCTTGCGCAACTCTATTTGTTAGGGTTGACTTAATCAGTGCGCGCCTCTTGACTCGATGCTGTTGTTGTTGTTTCTGCTTTGGCCAAGTTTGACAGTTTATTTTCTCGGCCTGTGTTATCTATGGTCTCATTAACGGGGTAAATCGCTATGCATGCTTCAATGATTTTTGACTTTCTGCTTCTTCTTTGAAAATCACTCAAGTCTGAAATCAGTTTCAGTGGGACAAAGCGAATAAATAAAGCTGAAAGTGGTAGTGCTTTCAAAATTTATTTGCCACTGATTAAAGAGCTTTAACCAAATTCGTTATTCTTGGCCTACATATTTTTTTAACGTGCTTGGGCTGTTTTTTCTCTATCAAAAACTCTGGAAACGTGACGTTGTAGCATTTGATATGAGATTTGCATTCGCTGTGCAAAGTTTCTATCACAAGTTGTTGATACAAGTCTTTTGAACATGTGTTAAAACTTATAGCGAAATTGTTTTTATCATAGAAAACATGTGCCATGAATGTGACATTTGTAATAACATTTTTTGTATCAAATAAATGTAATTTATGGTTTCCGCCTGCAATGCTAGAAAATATTTTATTTAATTTTGTTTTCTTATTAAATTTTCTGTGTAGATTTTTTTTTTTAGAATTTATGTACATATTTGTTTGGAAAAAATAAAGCTTATTAAATGAAGGAGAATAATAATTAAAATAAGAATACTGTATATATTTATATGATATACCTGGTAAACTTAATCCAAAGTCGTGTTTGCCTTAAATAAGAAAACCCTGAGAATTGAAAACCTCAACTCGGCGTGTTGAAAGCTGCAAAACAGTTGATTGGCCAAGTCTTGTCTTGACGATGTGCCTTGTGTGTTAGTGACACTGAGCCAAGTTAATGACAATGTTGAGAGACGACAACAACAACAAGCAGCTAAAGTTGATGAAGAAGAAGAATACACAAGGAATTGTGCATTGTTTGTTGGCAACTTGACAACTGAAGCGTTATCAACATGCATGCAATTTACTCATCATCACAGATCGAAAGGTGATAGCCGACATGTTACTTTTTAATTGACGCGAAGATGAGTCAAAATGAATTATTACCTGCAACTAATATGGAGTCGCCGCTTGTGCGGCAATTAACCAACCAAGGAGCAAACGAGCCACCGAACCAACCACGAACCACCGAACCACCAACAAGGCGCAAAAGTTGCAATGCGAAAAGTTGGCCAAACTGCAATTCAGGCCTTATAGTTTGTTCGTTCGGGCCGGACGTTGAAAGACAATAATGCTTAATAATGAGCTGTAAAGTTTATTAATTGCCAGCGCAAATTTGCCGGCCAACAGCAGCAGAGTGTGGAAAGAAGGGGTTTAAATGTCGGTGGGGGGTTTCTTTACTACTCCTATCTCCTATTCAAGGTGCGGCTAATGAGCCATTTGCGTGTTGTCAATTTTTGTCTGTATATTATTTGCAGAAGAGCCAAAAGAGAGAGAGAGAGTGTGAGAGTGAGAAAGAGAGAGAGTGAGTGAGAAAGTGAGGGAGACAGACTAATTCAAACACATTAAAACTAAATTATTGAAATAGTTTTTGTCGCTTTTTGCAACTGCAGCCAAATGACAACTGTGCCATGTGTCAAAGTTCGCGCGTTATTTGAGATGGAATCGTGAGGAATTGGAAAATAATATAATATTATATATATATAATATTCCTTAAATCCTTTTGTTCAGGCTAATATTTAAAAGTTTATAAATTTTCCTTAAAGTATGCAAAGTATACATTCTTTTCAGCCATTTATATTATATTAGTAAAATGTTATCATCGATAGAGTTATCGATAAAGTTTTTATTATACCAAAATACCAACAAATCAATTTACATATATTAATTATTTCTTTGCCCTCCTATAAATCGAACTATTTCTTTTATTATTATCATTATTATTTTCGTATTCCAACGAGGACAGCTCGTGTTTTTTTCGTGACACGAACTGCAAACTCGACACGCGCCCTTATCAAGTTGCAAAGGGGCTCTCATTTTCAATTTACCATTTTGGTTGCAAGCAAATGTTGTTGCCATATGTTGTGGCAGTCGCGCATACCATCCATCTAATGTTCAACATTTTCTAGTTAACACTTTGTAATTGCACAATGCAAAATCACTGAGCTGCAAACAGTTTGACAAGTGAAAGATTCTGCCTCTGGGTTCCGTTCGGAGTGTGCCATAAATCAATCGAATTCCTTTTCGTGTCTCCCTGCGCTGTATAAATTTAAATTGAGTGACAAAAACAAAAGCAGAAGTGGATAAAGTGGGGAAAAAAAGGACATATAACCGTTCTAGCTGGAACTTGTTTTGCATTAAATGATGTGTAAAATGAAGCCGTTAAACATGTCCGCTGGGATGGGCTCGACAATTTCTAGGTGACTGCTCTGGCCGATCAGAGCTCTGTCACTCGAGAATATGCAAATTAGCCAACTGAATGAATGCGATTCATATGCTGCCTGTTTATTGCCCCTTAACAAAGCAATAACTGAGTTCAGTTTGAGTAAATTGTGTTCAATTGAAGGCAGGAGCATAGCATTGTTAATAATACAAGAAGTGGCATTTTTTGGAATTTATAAAATTACTGAATTTGTAGACTGAAATTCAATTGAGACTTAAGTAAAAGAGAAGTCAAGAAATATTAGTTTAACTGACAAGCCAAAAAACACATGTTTTCATTTAAAATATTTCCTGGGGCTTTTTTTTTGAATTTTTTTATTCAAATTATTATTCAAAAATGGTTATAAATATATATTATAATAATAAAATGCTAGCTTAGAAAATCAAATAAACATAAAATATAAAAATCAAATGTTAAAATGATAACATGTTCTATAATAAACTGTAGCTTAATTTAATAAATAAAACTCAAATGCTTTAAAAAAGATTATATGTAATATAATATATAATATTTATATATATGCCTATCTCATCTATATCAGAAATAAGTCACTGTCCTTCAAGGCACTGATCAAATATGTGCTCTGGTCCCAATCTATTTGCTGTCATATTAAAACTTAACAAAATACAAACGCACACAAAATGCTTTTGACACATTTGGTAATTGTCATTTATGGAGCATCTCAAAAAGCTGAGGTTTCTGCTCGGTGGCTCTGTGGCCAGCAAGGACTCGCTGGTCTGGGAGCAGCCGCAGTCCAGTTGATTTGCTAATTGCTGAATATGTCTCCAGATAATCAATGTTTAAAATTTGGACACACCGAGAGACGCTGTCGGAAAGTCCTGGCACCAAATTGACACCGACAATTACCATGAGCCGAGGTCAAGCAAAAGGTGCAAAGGACCAAAAGGACTCGGCCAGCCTGGTCAGCTGTTCATTTGCTCATTTGCTGACCACAGCAGCAAGCTTGTGTGCTAACAAGCCAACATAAGCATGTTTATGTCCATGTCCATGTCCAGTGACATGTCCTGTGTCCTCTCACAGTCCTGTCCTTTGTGTCCTGCATGTGAATGTGTTACTTTTGGGCTGTCTTGAGCAGTTATTGTTATATTGCTTTGACATGGACATGTCGCATTGGGCCAAGTGCCGAGACGAACCCTTTTTGGACATTTAGTGTCACTCACCTTGCGGTTTGTCGGGATCTCTCCCCTTCCCCCTCCCACCACCCTTCTTTACATTACGTATCATTATGCTGCTTAAGCTTTTGCGGCTTTGCATACTATACAGTACTACATATATTTGAAGTTTACTACTCTGCGGTCACATATTTTATAATTAAAAGCACATTAATTAGTTGCCTTTGTAGTTTTACACAATTTGGTGTTTGTGTGTGTGTGTGTGTGTGTGTGTGAGTGTCGATGATGGCAACGCGTTGATGTGACAACGACAACAACCACATCATGTTCAATGCTTTGATCTTTTTTATATACCCCACAGGCAACAACAGCACATTTTTATGTCGCTACACAAATTACTGTGAAAAATTGCATTTGAAAATGTTGCGGCTTGAGCGAATTGCAATTGAGCTACAATTTGAGAGGAAACTTTAATTTACTTATAGAAATAACTACCAAAAGCAATAAATATCAACATATACATAATTCAAGTTAAATAAATGAAGAGAAGAACTTGTATTTAAAACTTTAATAATTTAATGTATTTGTTTCAATTTATATACAAATAAGTTAAAAATTAAGATCAATTATTTATTTTGCATGACATTTTCGTTGGGTATATATTTCTAATGATTCAAATAATTTTATTATATATATTACATATACATTCATTAGGTTTACAATATGCTACCCTTTAGTTTAATTTACTCACACAACCCACTGACTAATGCACAACGATTAAAGTCAGCGGCAAGTATAATGTTCATATATATAAACAGACATTGCATGCCTCCGCCATAAAATGTGCTCATATATATATATATATATATATACACCCACAAATACACATCCAATGACAGACCGCACACATGTAAAGCAAATGGCAAAAAGCATGAAGTAAAGGCAGAAAAAAACGTATAAAAAAAAAACTCTTTGCAAAATGTCGCCGACGACATTTTATTTCGCCAGATTTTCTTCGACTAATTTTTCATTTTCTTTTGCTTGCAAAGCGAGGGCAAAAAGAAGAGCACTTTTTGGGTTACTTTGGATCAACTTGGCAGGCAGCACAGGGCCACAATTAATCACACTGTGTGAGCAGCAAAGGAATCCGAATGCGCATCCGAAACCGTATGCATTCTGTGACTGACTCTCTCTGCGACTCGGCAATGTGACAAAAATTTCGCCTGATTTTGTCTTAATTAACGCCAAACGCTTCAATAGCGATAAAATATGCGACCAGTCTGTCTACCCAGTCGTTTGCTCGAATTGCTTGGCTTGATTTTGCTTTGCTCAATTCCAATTAATGTGCCTCACGCGCGCTCATCAGTCAACGCTGCTGCAACTCTTGCGTTTTGGTGGTGGTGCAAGATTTGCTCGGTTTCCAAATTCACGCATCATTCGCACATTGGTGGCAGACACTGCGATCACAGAACCCGTAACGCTCCCAGACCCGGTTGCATATTTAATTGGACCACACAGCGATGCATGGCGCAGATGCTTATGCAGCCGATACCCTGTAAATATATAATACTCAAAGAGGGTAGCTTGCAAGCCAGACTATCGAGAGAGGAAATGAGATAGATTTCAAAGTTATTTACAATTTTTATTAATTTTTTTAAAAACAGCTTTACTTTTAAAAACTTGCTATTACTTTGATATTTTTTGGATACTCAAGTTTTGTGATATCTATATCTTAAGTATTAAATACCTACTTTATAAATATTTTATTCATTTATTATTATTTATTTAATGATATTCATTCTATTTTAGTCTTTTTTTTATTTCTTTTCTAAGAGCATTTTTTAGTCGAAAATCATAGATAATTTATTTAATTTTTGGTCTGAATTTTATTTTTTGTTAAGTTTTTTTTTTAAATTTCTAAGTTCTAAACAGAGTATCTTTAAGTCTTCGATCTTGTTTAGTATTTTGCAAAGACTTCTGTTGCATTGAAAGTATTTCCTTTGAAATATTCATAAGTTTGCAAATCTCTTTGCCCACTTTAAACTAAATACAGGGTATCGCATAGTCGTTCACCTGCTGCCAACACATAAATATTTCCATTTTTTTCGGTTGGTCACCGTGTCGCCGCTTTGAACATTTGTCTTATTTTGCGCTGACAACTTTGGAAGCTGCTTAAGTCGCTTCAGCGGCTTCCAGCTACCCAAAAAAGCTACCGCCCGGGTGTAGGTGTCTCTTCTCTTCTTCTCTCCTTCTCTCCCTCTCGCACTCTCCTACTCACTCGCTATCTCTCA
This sequence comes from Drosophila maculinotata, assembly GCA_035045305.1. Lineage (NCBI taxonomy): Eukaryota > Metazoa > Arthropoda > Insecta > Diptera > Drosophilidae > Drosophila > Drosophila maculinotata. Next base: position 52,787 of record JAWNPD010000430.1, read on the forward strand.
CTCGCTCTGCGGCATCTTATATGCCATTGAACCTTAAGCAAGTGTCTGTTGATTTACGATTCTATGGGGCGAGTCGCATTGCTTAACAATTATGACTCAATGCAAAGTTGTGTGTTTGTCGCTGTGTGTGCTGTGTTGATTAGCATAAAATAAACTATAATTGAAATTTCTTAACTAGTATGCAAGTATTTGTATTTGTATTTGAATGCTTAACTGATTGCGCCGTTGTGTATACGCCTGGTGGCCTGTCAAAAATCATAAGCCAACACACTTGTCAACGCTGTCAGCTGTGCACTCGACTCGTGATCACTCACAGCAGCTAATCTCTATGCATAACCTGTGGATGTGCATATATGCATATATACATATATATATATATATATATATATATATATATTGAGAAGAGTATTAATGAAGCCGTCAGCAGTCTGTAGTCTATAGTCAATGACAAAGTGAAAGGCACAACGAATTTATTGGCTTGTGCATCCTAAATTTCCAACATAGAATAGAGCCAAAAAATAAAAGAGTCGGTAGCTCGACTAGCCGATACCCTGTAGCCAGTTTTAGCATACATTCGTATATATTTATTTGTATAACCACAGAAAAAATAAGCTAAACTAAACTAAAAATTAGTTATCGATAAATTAGTATATTTCACGTTCGCAGATGTCTTCTTCTGTTACATACATTTGCACAACTTCATGATACCCTTGTTAACTACTTTAAATAGTTACGGGGTATACAAATGAAAATGCTACAACATAAATCTTGAAAATTCGTTTACTGACTCATCGACAATATGACGTCTGTGAAAGCCCCAGCACCAAAATCAAAAACTCGATAGACAATCATAAAATCGTATCATTCATCGATCATTGAAATGCGCGTCATAATTCGCTAGAAAGAAATATGGATTGGATTGGGAATCCGATCTATGGGGCCATGTTCAACTGTCGCTTAGGTTTTTCCATTGTTATTTAACAGACAATGGGCGCATTAACTGAACTCTTCGGGCTCGGAATAAAACGTACAGCAAATCGTGACTGCACATTGTTTATAAGGTGTGAAAATATTTAAGACTTTACATGAAAACGTTTGCCTACAAAACTGTTGATCGTTGAAAATTATGATTGATGATTGAACGATTGAATGCGCACAAATGCTTCAAGCACCACAAAAAACCAAAAAAAAGAAAGAGAAAGAAACCTAGAAAAACTCAAACAACTTGTTGTCCTTTATATATTTTTATGGTTTTTTTTTCTTTTTGATTTTTTGTTAACATGTTTCTGTTATTTTTTATAGTTATCATAAAATAATTGCCACGCGAGATTTATGCCTCGCCGGCGATCGATCAGCGTTTGTCAGTTTCTTTCAAGGCGTCTTTTACCAATGTGTGTGTGTGTGTGTGTGTACGAATATCAATGCGGGTACTCATGAATAGCTTATGTGGGTGGCTATCACACTGGAGCCATTGTGTCTGGTTTGGTCTGCGTGTGGGTTAGCCTGCGGGCCAGCAAATCACTTGGATCAGCTGGATGAATCGGGTTAAGATACTCTACTCGTATATACGTTTATAACAATAACATTTGGATTTATTGGCTTATAAAATGCATATCATAAATGTTTATAAATATCAAATGTGTAGGCTCTTTTTTCGTTTATAGCCATTTAAATTTGGTTTATTGCCTTTTTGTTGTTTCATTTATTTCAGGTTTTTATAAAGTTGTAGAAGCATTCATTACATTATTAATTGTTTTTTCTTAAGTACATAACTACAATATTGATTGCTTTTAAATATATAAAAATAAAATATCTAAATTTTTTTATTTGTAGTAAGTACATGAAAAATACGATTGAATGTGAAAAAGTTTCAGGTATTGCTGATTTTAATTTCGATCAATTAAAAGTGACATCAATAGAAGTAGTGTTGTAAAAGTGCCAGCGCTTCCACTTAACCACTTAGACACTGTTTCGCTTTCTATGTTTTTAACACACACACATATACAGTACAAATTTTGGAATAACTTGCCTTTCACTTGCGGCCTACGCCGAAATGTTGTATGGTGATTGCCGAAACCTTAAAAGTCTTGTCAATCAACTGTTGACAAGGTTTGCCAGCCTGCTAATTAAGAGTTATGATCGATCTAAGCATGCATAAATTGCCAGTGAATCAGCCAAAAGCAACAATAACAACAACAACAACAGCTGCTTATCATATAACATACAACAAAAACAACAACTCTTTTGGCCTGCTTTGAGTTCTTGGCTCTTTAGCAACATTGGCAACGGGGGCTTGGCAACGTTTTATTTCATTGCCGTCTTGGCCACAATGTTGCCCAACATGTCAAGAGGGCCTAAACTGCGTGGCATTGTTCGCTCTTAGCACCCTACAGCTATTTCACATAAACATTACGGATATACAGTCTGTCGGCCCAATGAACACGTTACAACAAGGAGCTCTCCCAACCCAAACTGGCACCTCGCTTGGTATACCTTATATATTTATACATGTATTGCTTTCTGGGTGCCACATGCCACTCGCCTCTTTTGCGGGGCAGCGTAAATTGAGTTTATTGCGCCGCCGTATTGCTGGCAAATTACAGGTCGGCACATTTAACTTTGTGCCAGGATATGAAAGGGGGCCAGAGACAACCGACTGACTGACCGACCGTACCGACCATACCGACCGTACCGATATACCTGGACGATGCTGCTGTCAGCTAATGAGTGTTACAGGCGCGACTGACAAACGCTGTTCCTTAATACCCCGTTACGAAATTCAGTTAGTCAGGGGACGAGGGGCATATATAATGATCTAAGATCACGTAGATCGTTTATTTGTGAGACTCTTGAGACTTATTTGGTTAATTGAAGATGAGTTGCTGTAACGAAATTACTTTTGATGTATCATTTACTCTTCGGTTCCACGGCTATGCAATTCGTATATTTTTAATCAACTTTAGATCAGAAGATCTATAAGAAGTATAGATTTAATATGTAGTATGTAAATTGTATATTATTTACCATTAATAATCTTAAATGCAGATTATTGATAGCTAGTCTCGCATGCCTACAATCGATAAATATCGATTCTGCAACTCATTATTAGAGATAAATTCTTTATTTTTGTTATACGCAAACTTAAGAATGTTATTATTGTAGCCAGAATATTTTTAGATGATATCAAAACACATGCAACCAAAGTGCAGAGTATCTCCAATTCGATCATTTACACTTTATGCAAACTCCATTTGTGCTCTTATTACATGCTATTTTAGTGCCTGAGGCAAGAAAACAGCCAATACTGCGTGCTGGGTATCATTAAGTCGAGCATTTGCAACTATTTAGTCTCCTTTTCAAAGTTTTTATGACAGCAGCAGCAAAACATGTCTTTATGTCATAATATACCAAAGTTTTTGCTCTCTCAGCGGTTTGATGATTATTTCGCTTTTTTTGCATTTCACTTCATTTCGATCCATTCAGCAATGCTCTTAATTTTTTCTCACCTCGTTGCATTATTTAACGCAAATTAAAATAATTTGCGGTTCCGTTTCAGCGGCCCCCAAGTTGCAGCAGCAATTCTGCAACCACTCCACAGCAATCCATCCACTTGAAACAGGTTCGCAGCAGGTTGGTTCTCCTCTTTAGGTTCGTTTCAAGTGCGACAGTCGCAGCAAACAAATTCAAGTGCAACACGCATATGCCGCTAAGGAAATGCCCACAGCAACAACAACAACAACAACAACAACAGCAACAACAACAGCAACTGAAGAAAGAAAAAAAATTATAAATTGTATTGCAATTTACATTTGCTGCAATTATGAAAATGAATTTGAAAACTAGCGGCAGCCACGTTGCGACGGCTCACATTATAAATTGAAAGCAAATGCAGTAATATTTTTTTAATAGCACCAGCCAGGGTATCTTGACTTTGACAGGATGTCTGCTTTTGTTTTTTGTGAGTTACGATTTTACCAGAATGATTTCTATGTATATGTTTATAATACACCAAAAATCATGCACAAACAAATCGGTACTTTTTGAAAATAAAATATATATACAAATTTAGTAGAAAATTGTTGCATATAAATTCAGAAACATAAAATAATTTATATACTGGCAAGTAAAATAGCAGGAACCGAAGTAAACTGACAAATTTACAACAAAAATTTAAGCAGCAGAAAAATTACTTATTTAAATAATAGAATTTGGTTTGGAAAAGAAAAGAAAAGGCAGAGTTTTTAGATCTCTCCAGTATTTTATTTTTCAAAATTTGAATTTTAGTTAAATCTTAAATCATTTCTCTATTTTGTTTCCAATTCTTTTTTGTGCTGTATCCTTAAACGTTTTGCGCTGTTTTTACTTAGAGAAAAGCTTATTCTATTGCCCAAAAGCCAAAAGCTTTAAAGTGCATTAAATCTTCGTTCTTGCAATTGTAGTTTGTTATTTGCTTTGCATTTTGTATTTTGTTTGGTCTCCTTTCTGCCGCCGTTTGCTGCTTCCGCACTTATTATGACAGGTGACAACACTTGAGGCGCGCCAAGAAGGAAATGAATGTGTCGTTGTTGTTGTTGTTGTTGTTGCTGTTGTTGCTGTAGTCTTTGCCGTTGGCTGACTGAATGGATGGGTAGCTGGCTTAACACTAGGGGTGTATTATCCACTAAGTTGTTTTTAAAAGCAAGACAAGGCATAATTTTTTTTTGTGTGTAAAAAACTTGTTAACTGCTTTTGGCATGCAAATGAGACATTAGTCAAACGCACTGGGGCATCAACTAACTAACTATAGACTAACCCTTTTTCTCTGCTCTCCTTTGTTTTTTTTGGCCAGGCGACAGCAACGGGGGGGCGCCCCATAAACAAATAAACACATTTGAACCCCTTGTAATTTTTGGAGGCTCAGCTGGCTGCCAAAGTCTATGAGTTTTCAGTCACCTGCCAACGCACATGTTTGGACAAAGGCATTAACAAATTTTACTGCTCTACGGTTAATAGTTTGGCGCCCCGGAAAAATATCAACAACAACAACAGCAACAACCAGAGAATGAAAGGGTTTTCCTTTATAGCCTATGCGCATGTTGGCAATTATATGGAAAACTTGGAAATTGTTTTGCCTTTGATGTTGGCCCCGTTGATTATTATTTGTTTGCCTCCGTGCATGTCCGTACGTCATTCCATCAGTCCGTCCGTCTGTCCGTCAGTCAGTCCGTTTAATAGACTGCATTGTTGATAAGAAACTACCATATAACACATATCAACACTTGGATATGCTATGTGGAAAATGTTGGAAAAGTGTTTTGCCCCGCTGACAGAAAATCAATTGAGCTGCAACGAAAAAAAAAAAAAAAAAAAAAATACAACAACTTACCAACATATTTTCTTGTTGACAGCAATTTAATATTATCGCCGTGCTATTTTCTGCACGTACCCAAGGGAATGCAACAGACCCAAAACATGCAAGTTACCAACGGGGTATACGAGTACATAAATTTGGGTGTTTAAGTGCAGGCTTTGAGATTTTTAACATACATATACATATGTAAATAGGTTTGGGTGCATACAACGCAAGCATGCGATCATCTCTAATTTAGGCAGCATTAAACTAATTATTTTTAATTTTCTTTTTTCAGATAGTTAATTTTTGTTAAACATTGCATATAATTACTTTTAAAATGTGTAATTTCTTTAACAGCTTTTTGATATAGTCCCTTTCCTTCAGTAAATATTACTATTGCAATTTTCTGTTTTTAATCTGACAGTTTTTATATAATATAATTGACAGTGTGGCAACGTCACGTTTAGAAATTGGCAACAACCTAACGACAAGTTGACAGGTCTGGTCCTGTAAAATTATGAGGATAATTTTTAAATCTCATAGCAAGCAGCTATCTGCTTTGCAAAGAAATCTTAGTGCTGCCAGGTGGCAACACTGCATGCCAAATCTGAAAAATCATTTCAGCTAAAGAGATCCTTAGAATGCAATATTTAGCTTGACAATATGTTAAAGTAGCTGTTAAATTTTCCAAGATTTGAAAATAGCCCAAAAATAGTCTAGCTTTTCATATTAAATGAGCAAAATGTTTTTTATTATTATTTCACATTTAAAATAATTAAACAAATAATTAAACAATAGCTAGCTAGTTTTAATAGTTTAATATTAATAAATTAAGAAAAGATTTGATAGCTTCGGCATATGCATATAGTATTTCCGGAACTTACTCTTAAGGCCATAAAACTAAAACTCCCCACAACTGTCGCTTCATATCAGAAGTTTATGAATTGCTGCTGCACCCCTTGATATATGGTTTCAAAATTAGCAACTGGCAACAAAAAATTAAGATTACAAAAGTGGGGTTGGGTTTTGGTTATCCACATGCTATACTAATAGGGGGGAGGGGGGGGACCCACCTAGAAGTTGACATTTCTCATAATAAAAAATTCTTGCCTGCTAACACGACAATAAAAGCCACACCAACTAAAGCCAGTAAAAAGTCACCCCCTACCCCCTCGAACAGGGGGGGGTGTTCCTTTTATATCAAAGACTATTTTTATAACGTACTAATAACTGCAAAACTTTCACTGCTCGTTTTTTTTTTGCCGCTTATTTGTTGATGTTGCTGCTAATGTTGTTGTTGTTGTTATTATTAATTAAATTACACGGCAGGCATTTTACAACATTTACAGCAAATTACAGCAGTCACATGCATAGAGCTAAGCTTGTAGAGTAGTAAAACTATTATATCACCAGTCCAAAAAATAATAAACAACCAGAACAACAAAAAAGACTTTGCTTTGGGGTGACGAAGTTTAAATACCCTTGTCGAGGATATTTTGTAAAATTTTCTAGAATTCAAATTGTTTAGAAATCACAATTAATATTTTTCAATCCCTTTCTCTGTCTCTCTCTTTTATTATTTAATTTTTCATAACCCTTTAAAATTGGCTTATCGAATTATTTTTAAAAGATTTTTTTTGTCAATGCGGTACACATTTCATATTCAAATTGGCGTACCCTTCTGCAAGGGTATCAAACCCCCACCTAGAAGGACCAGAACTCGTAGGTGAGTTACAGTTTCGGTTTCAGTTTCGTTTCGTCTGGTCAGAGGTAAGCGAGGTATGAGAGTGTTAACACTCATAACAACTGCTAAAGCCCATTTTCGCATGTTGGCAGCTTATAAAAATGCAGTCATATAGCACCAGAAGCCCCTTACCCCGCCCCACCCGTTCCATTGCCACCACTGCCTACAAGTTTAGAGATTTTGTGTGCGCGATAAACACGCGCCCCAGCACAAAAGTGTAAATTAAGTCCATGCCCGGGCGCATAGACGTAGTCGTAGAGTCGTGTGTGGGCTGTGTAAACGTGCAAAATGAGAGAGGAAAAAGAAGAAGTTGAAAATTATGAGTTATGCCCATGCAAGGACAACAGGCAAGGCGGCGGCAGCGGCAGCGGCGTCGGTGTTGGCGGCCAAGCTTCATTTGCTAAGCCCTATGAAAAGCCTATGGGCATACTCATACACGGCAAAAAAACAGGAGCAAGAATTTAGAAAATAGCCAAAGACAGCTTGGTTCTTTTTCCAGCACTGTTTTGGCTTTCTACAAATCAGGTTTATAATTCAAAATAACAGCGGTCTCATTTTCTAAAATTTAAAATATGTTTTTTATAATTATAAAGTATTTTATGAGTAAATATAAATGAATACAATATTTATGGTATTATCGATTTATTGCGTTAATTATAAAATTATCTTGATAGCTGCAATTTTAGTATTTTTACTATTATGTAAATTTTATATTGTTTATATATATATATGTTTATATTATTTAAATTATAAAGTAGCTATAAAGTTTATAACTATATTTATTTATTTTTATTGATATATTTATTTATGGCATAAGCTATGAACATAACTTGGAAAATCAGTGGCTACTAGACTGGAATTCAATTTTCTATTTTATTTGAATTTTTTGGCTACCTTTATAGTTTATATTTTTTTCTGAGTGTACTCAGTCATAATCGTAGTCAGAGTCATGGCCTCCTAGCAGGGACATAGTCGTGTGCTGTTGCACTTTTTGCAGCTCCTAGACATTTGTACAGTTAGCGTGCTGCTCATTAGCATGAAAATGTTCATTGCTGTTGCTGCTGTTGTTGTTGTTTTTGTCCCTTGGAATTTATGACTACCACAATGCGAAATGTGGGTTAGTTTCTCACTCGCTCGCTCACACACTCGCTCAGTCGCTGCCTCTGAAATGGGAGCAATTTTATGCTCATCAACGTGGCGCATTTCTCAATGCCAAGACGGGACGGGCCGGGACGCGTTTGCGACGCCTCGCCTCATAAATTAATTAATTTGTGTGGTGTGGCTTTCAGCGCGTTATCAGTGCGCCAGGATCTCCCCAGCGAGAGACGACAGGATCTGGCTCAAGTTGGCTCAAGGGCAGCTGCTGCTCAACTCCAATAAAAATGTATATAAAAATTGCTGTTAAGACTCATTATCACAGAGAGGGGGCAACTGTCGCCGCAGCGCAGGATAATCAGCCAGAGAATTAACTTGGCTAAGCACAAAAAAACAAAAAACGAGCGCCAAAATGCGAGCAGCAAGCAAACATATGATTGCATTTTTCCATTTGGTTTTTTATACCCTGTAAAAAAAAAGTATAATAATAATGAGCAGAAGCTGCGTTTTGAAAACTTTTAAATTTATTTATTTAAATTTAATGAAAATACTTTAAATAAGAAAATGTTATTAAAAATTTTCATGTTTTTCGAGCATAAACAGTTTTAAAATAATACAAGTTAACAATTTAAGAATGCAAATTCTTGTTAGCTAATAAGTAGTTCAGGTTTAACACAGATATTTGCTAAGCACACAAATTTCTTAAATCCATAAATATCGGTTTACTACGGAATTTGTTTAGCTTATTTCATATTTTCTCATATTTTTAATCTTCAATCCTATGTCCCTTAAAGTTAGCATCAATTAAAGATTATTGAAGACTATATTTGTTTAGAGCGAAGCAGAGGGTAGCCTTAGTCGATCAGACTCTTCCTTAAGCATACTTTTGTTATTTTTTATTTTTGTTTTTTATTTTTTGTGTGCTTGGCTTATGCAAACAAGGCAAAGTTGTACAACATCGTGTTAAAAAACTTGTTCGCAATTAAACGATGTCCTGCCGCGTCTGCTGCGCTGACTGACTGTCTGCCCTGACCGAGGTCCACCTCTCTCTCTCTCTCTTCCTCTCTCTCTCACACCTTTTTGGTTGCCCCTTTGCTCTCGCTTGTTTGTTTCTGGGTGTGTGTGTGTGTGTGTGTGTGTGTGCGGAATGCCACAAGGTGGGGACGTGAAGCGTTGCGCATGCGCAGCACCTTCCACCTGGCGTTCGGGGCAGGCAACAACAACTTGGCTTGTTCAACAAGACAAAGGTTGCACGTAAATGACCCAAGTTATCATAAATATGTCAAAAGCTGAAAATTAAATGCACAGCATGCTGTATGCAGCATGCACCATGAGGCAAGGCAGCCACAGCTCCTCTTCAAACTCACAGCTCACAACTTGCAACAACCTCGAAATGCTTTTGTTGCCCATTTTGGTTTCGGTTTTGGTTCTGGTTCCTTCTGCTTTTTTATTGACATTTTTGCACTTGTTTAAAATTTTGATTTAATGCATTTTTCGCTTCATGTTTAACAGCGACCACACGTGGCGCCCTCGCTTGTACGTGCAAATTTAGTGGATCGCCTTAAAAAACTTGAGATCTTCAGTTTGTCTTGCCATTTTTTTTATTGTTGTAAATCTGTGTGTTGCCTTGTTTCTTTTTAGCTGATGAGCTGTGTCAGGTGGTAAAAAGAAATGTTGTCTTGAACTGAACGAAACTATTTGATTTTAACATTACTTGTGCCGTTACTTAAGCCGTTCTGCTCATATTTTGTCCTGCAACTTGACTTGTTATCAAGTCTCCAAAAATTACCTTGCCAGACTTCAAAGTGCCATAACTTTGGCAAAACTGACCCGATCTTCAACTCCGATGTCATTTTGATCATGGTTTGTCCCCCTTAATAGTTCTACATTCATAGTTGGGAAACTTCAAGAATTCGGATTTCATGTCAAAAATCATGACAATATGTTGATATGTGAAGTTCCGAAGTCTTAAAAAATGCCTTTCCCAGACTTCAAAGTGCCATAACTTTGTCAAAACTGACCCGATCTTGAATCCCAAGGTCATTTTGATCATGGTTTGTCCTCCTTGATAGTTATACATTCAAAGTTGAGAAACTTTTAAAATTCGGATTTCATGTCAAAAATCATGACAAGAATATTGACATGTTAGTTCCCAAGTCCATAAAAATGCCCTTGCCAGACTTCAAAGTGCCATAACTTTGTCAAAACTGACCCGATCTTGAATCCCGAGGTCATTTTGATCATGGTTTGTCCTCCTTAATAGTTCTACATTCAAAGTTGAGAAACTTCCAAAATTTGGATTTCATGTCTAAAATCATTACAATATGTTGGCATGGAAGTTCGAAAAATGCCCTTCCCAGACTTCAAAGTGCCATAACTTTGTCAAAACTGACCCGATCTTGAATCCCGAGGTCATTTTGATCATGGTTTGTCCTCCTTAATAGTTCTACATTCAAAGTTGAGAAACTTCCAAAATTTGGATTTCATGTCTAAAATCATTACAATATGTTGGCATGGAAGTTCGAAAAATGCCCTTCCCAGACTTCAAAGTGCCATAACTTTGTCAAAACTGCCCCGATCTTGAATCCCGAGGTCATTTTGATCATGGTTTGTCCTCCTTAATAGTTCTACATTCAAAGTTGAGAAACTTCCAAAATTTGGATTTCATGTCTAAAATCATTACAATATGTTGGCATGGAAGTTCGAAAAATGCCCTTCCCAGACTTCAAAGTGCCATAACTTTGCCAAAACTGACCCGATCTTGAATCCCAAGGTCATTTTGATCATGGTTTGTCCTCCTTAATAGTTCTACATTCAAAGTTGAGAAACTTCCAAAATTTGGATTTCATGTCTAAAATCATTACAATATGTTGGCATGGAAGTTCTAAAAATGCCCTTCTCAGACTTCAAAGTGCCATAACTTTGTCAAAACTGACCCGATCTTGAATCCCGAGGTCATTTTGATCATGGTTTGTCCTCTTTAATAGTTCTACATTCAAAGTTGAGAAACTTCCAAAATTTGGATTTCATGTCTAAAATCATTATAAAATGTTGACATGGAAGTTCGAAAAATGCCCTTCCCAGACTTCAAAGTGCCATAACTTTGTCAAAACTGACCCGATCTTGAATCCCGAGGTCATTTTGATCATGGTTTGTCCTCGTCAATAATTCTACATTCAAAGTTGAGAAACTTCCAAAATTCAGATTTCATGTCTAAAATCATCATAGGATGTTGACATGGAAGTTCTAAAAATGCCCTTCCCTGACTTCAAAGTGCCATAACTTTGTCAAAACTGACCCGATCTTGAATCCCGAGGTCATTTTGATCATGGTTTGTCCTCCTTAATAGTTCTACATTCAAAGTTGAGAAACTTCCAAAATTTGGATTTCATGTCTAAAATCATTACAATATGTTGGCATGGAAGTTCGAAAAATGCCCTTCCCAGACTTCAAAGTGCCATAACTTTGCCAAAACTGACCCGATCTTGAATCCCAAGACCATTTTGATCATGGTTTGTCCTCCTTAATAGTTCTACATTCAAAGTTGAGAAACTTCCAAAATTTGGATTTCATGTCTAAAATCATTACAATATGTTGGCATGGAAGTTCTAAAAATGCCCTTCTCAGACTTCAAAGTGCCATAACTTTGCCAAAACTGCCCCGATCTTGAATCCCGAGGTCATTTTGATCATGGTTTGTCCTCCTTAATAGTTCTACATTCAAAGTTGAGAAACTTCCAAAATTTGGATTTCATGTCTAAAATCATTATAAAATGTTGACATGGAAGTTCGAAAAATGCCCTTCCCAGACTTCAAAGTGCCATAACTTTGTCAAAACTGACCCGATCTTGAATCCCGAGGTCATTTTGATCATGGTTTGTCCTCGTCAATAATTCTACATTCAAAGTTGAGAAACTTCCAAAATTCAGATTTCATGTCTAAAATCATCATAGGATGTTGACATGGAAGTTCGAAAAATGCCCTTCCCAGACTTCAAAGTGCCATAACTTTGCCAAAACTGACCCGATCTTGAATCCCAAGGTCATTTTCATCATGGTTTGTCCGCCTTAATAGTTCTACATTCAAAGTTGAGAAACTTCCAAAATTTGGATTTCATGTCTAAAATCATTACAATGTCTTGGCATGGAAGTTCGAAAAATGCCCTTCCCAGACTTCAAAGTGCCATAACTTTGTCAAAACTGACCCGATCTTGAATCCCGAGGTCATTTTGATCATGGTTTGTCCTCCTTAATAGTTCTACATTCAAAGTTGAGAAACTTCCAAAATTTGGATTTCATGTCTAAAATCATTATAAAATGTTGACATGGAAGTTCTAAAAATGCCCTTCCCAGACTTCAAAGTGCCATAACTTTGTCAAAACTGACCCGATCTTGAATCCCGAGGTCATTTTGATCATGGTTTGTCCTCCTTAATAGTTCTACATTCAAAGTTGAGAAACTTCCAAAATTTGGATTTCATGTCTAAAATCATTATAAAATGTTGACATGGAAGTTCGAAAAATGCCCTTCCCAGACTTCAAAGTGCCATAACTTTGCCAAAACTGACCCGATCTTGAATCCCAAGGTCATTTTGATCATGGTTTGTCCTCCTTAATAGTTCTACATTCAAAGTTGAGAAACTTCCAAAATTTGGATTTCATGTCTAAAATCATTACAATATGTTGGCATGGAAGTTCGAAAAATGCCCTTCCCAGACTTCAAAGTGCCATAACTTTGTCAAAACTGACCCGATCTTGAATCCCGAGGTCATTTTGATCATGGTTTGTCCTCCTTAATAGTTCTACATTCAAAGTTGAGAAACTTCCAAAATTTGGATTTCATGTCTAAAATCATTACAATATGTTGGCTTGGAAGTTCGAAAAATGCCCTTCCCAGACTTCAAAGTGCCATAACTTTGCCAAAACTGACCCGATCTTGAATCCCAAGACCATTTTGATCATGGTTTGTCCTCCTTAATAGTTCTACATTCAAAGTTGAGAAACTTCCAAAATTTGGATTTCATGTCTAAAATCATTACAATATGTTGGCATGGAAGTTCGAAAAATGCCCTTCCCAGACTTCAAAGTGCCATAACTTTGTCAAAACTGACCCGATCTTGAATCCCGATGTCATTTTGATCATGGTTTGTCCTCCTTAATAGTTTTACATTCAAAGTTGAGAAACTTCCAAAATTTGGATTTCATGTCTAAAATCATTATAAAATGTTGACATGGAAGTTCGAAAAATGCCCTTCCCAGACTTCAAAGTGCCATAACTTTGTCAAAACTGACCCGATCTTGAATCCCGAGGTCATTTTGATCATGGTTTGTCCTCCTTAATAGTTCTACATTCAAAGTTGAGAAACTTCCAAAATTTGGATTTCATGTCTAAAATCATTACAATATGTTGGCATGGAAGTTCGAAAAATGCCCTTCCCAGACTTCAAAGTGCCATAACTTTGCCAAAACTGACCCGATCTTGAATCCCAAGGTCATTTTGATCATGGTTTGTCCTCCTTAATAGTTCTACATTCAAAGTTGAGAAACTTCCAAAATTTGGATTTCATGTCTAAAATCATTACAATATGTTGGCATGGAAGTTCTAAAAATGCCCTTCTCAGACTTCAAAGTGCCATAACTTTGCCAAAACTGACCCGATCTTGAATCCCGAGGTCATTTTGATCATGGTTTGTCCTCCTTAATAGTTCTACATTCAAAGTTGAGAAACTTCCAAAATTTGGATTTCATGTCTAAAATCATTATAAAATGTTGACATGGAAGTTCGAAAAATGCCCTTCCCAGACTTCAAAGTGCCATAACTTTGCCAAAACTGACCCGATCTTGAATCCCAAGGTCATTTTGATCATGGTTTGTCCTCGTCAATAATTCTACATTCAAAGTTGAGAAACTTCCAAAATTCAGATTTCATGTCTAAAATCATCATAGGATGTTGACATGGAAGTTCTAAAAATGCCCTTCCCAGACTTCAAAGTGCCATAACTTTGTCAAAACTGACCCGATCTTGAATCCCGAGGTCATTTTGATCATGGTTTGTCCTCCTTAATAGTTCTACATTCAAAGTTGAGAAACTTCCAAAATTTGGATTTCATGTCTAAAATCATTATAAAATGTTGACATGGAAGTTCGAAAAATGCCCTTCCCAGACTTCAAAGTGCCATAACTTTGCCAAAACTGACCCGATCTTGAATCCCAAGGTCATTTTGATCATGGTTTGTCCTCCTTAATAGTTCTACATTCAAAGTTGAGAAACTTCCAAAATTTGGATTTCATGTCTAAAATCATTACAATATGTTGGCATGGAAGTTCGAAAAATGCCCTTCCCAGACTTCAAAGTGCCATAACTTTGTCAAAACTGACCCGATCTTGAATCCCGAGGTCATTTTGATCATGGTTTGTCCTCCTTAATAGTTCTACATTCAAAGTTGAGAAACTTCCAAAATTTGGATTTCATGTCTAAAATCATTACAATATGTTGGCATGGAAGTTCGAAAAATGCCCTTCCCAGACTTCAAAGTGCCATAACTTTGTCAAAACTGACCCGATCTTGAATCCCAAGGTCATTTTGATCATGGTTTGTCCTCCTTAATAGTTCTACATTCAAAGTTGAGAAACTTCCAAAATTTGGATTTCATGTCTAAAATCATTACAATATGTTGGCATGGAAGTTCGAAAAATGCCCTTCCCAGACTTCAAAGTGCCATAACTTTGCCAAAACTGACCCGATCTTGAATCCCGAGGTCATTTTGATCATGGTTTGTCCTCCTTAATAGTTCTACATTCAAAGTTGAGAAACTTCCAAAATTTGGATTTCATGTCTAAAATCATTATAAATGTTGACATGGAAGTTCGAAAAATGCCCTTCCCAGACTTCAAAGTGCCATAACTTTTCAAAACTGACCCGATCTTGATCCCGAGGTCTTTTGATCATGGTTTTCCTCTATATTGGAGAGATCGGGGTCTTGAATCCCGAGGTCATTTTGATCATGGTTTGTCCTCCTTAATAGTTCTACATTCAAAGTTGAGAAACTTCCAAAATTTGGATTTCATGTCTAAAATCATTACAATATGTTGGCATGGAAGTTCGAAAAATGCCCTTCCCAGACTTCAAAGTGCCATAACTTTGTCAAAACTGACCCGATCTTGAATCCCAAGGTCATTTTGATCATGGTTTGTCCTCCTTAATAGTTCTACATTCAAAGTTGAGAAACTTCCAAAATTTGGATTTCATGTCTAAAATCATTACAATATGTTGGCATGGAAGTTCGAAAAATGCCCTTCCCAGACTTCAAAGTGCCATAACTTTGTCAAAACTGACCCGATCTTGAATCCCGAGGTCATTTTGATCATGGTTTGTCCTCCTTAATAGTTCTACATTCAAAGTTGAGAAACTTCCAAAATTTGGATTTCATGTCTAAAATCATTACAATATGTTGACATGGAAGTTCGAAAAATGCCCTTCCCAGACTTCAAAGTGCCATAACTTTGTCAAAACTGACCCGATCTTGAATCCCGAGGTCATTTTGATCATGGTTTGTCCTCCTTAATAGTTCTACATTCAAAGTTGAGAAACTTCCAAAATTTGGATTTCATGTCTAAAATCATTACAATATGTTGGCATGGAAGTTCGAAAAATGCCCTTCCCAGACTTCAAAGTGCCATAACTTTGTCAAAACTGACCCGATCTTGAATCCCGAGGTCATTTTGATCATGGTTTGTCCTCCTTAATAGTTCTACATTCAAAGTTGAGAAACTTCCAAAATTTGGATTTCATGTCTAAAATCATTACAATATGTTGACATGGAAGTTCGAAAAATGCCCTTCCCAGACTTCAAAGTGCCATAACTTTGTCAAAACTGACCCGATCTTGAATCCCGAGGTCATTTTGATCATGGTTTGTCCTCCTTAATAATTCTACATTCAAAGTTGAGAAACTTCCAAAATTTGGATTTCGATTTCATGTCTAAAATCATTATAAAATGTTGACATGGAAGTTGTAAAATGCCCTTCCCAGACTTCAAAGTGCCATAACTTTGTCAAAACTGACCCGATCTTGAATCCCGAGGTCATTTTGATCATGGTTTGTCCTCCTTAATAGTTCTACATTCAAAGTTGAGAAACTTCCAAAATTTGGATTTCATGTCTAAAATCATTACAATATGTTGGCATGGAAGTTCGAAAAATGCCCTTCCCAGACTTCAAAGTGCCATAACTTTGTCAAAACTGACCCGATCTTGAATCCCGAGGTCATTTTGATCATGGTTTGTCCTCGTTTTGATCATGGTTTGTCCTCCTTAATAGTTCTACATTCAAAGTTGAGAAACTTCCAAAATTTGGATTTCATGTCTAAAATCATTACAATATGTTGGCATGGAAGTTCTAAAAATGCCCTTCTCAGACTTCAAAGTGCCATAACTTTGTCAAAACTGACCCGATCTTGAATCCCGAGGTCATTTTGATCATGGTTTGTCCTCCTTAATAGTTCTACATTCAAAGTTGAGAAACTTCCAAAATTTGGATTTCATGTCTAAAATCATTATAAAATGTTGACATGGAAGTTCGAAAAATGCCCTTCCCAGACTTCAAAGTGCCATAACTTTGTCAAAACTGACCCGATCTTGAATCCCGAGGTCATTTTGATCATGGTTTGTCCTCGTCAATAATTCTACATTCAAAGTTGAGAAACTTCCAAAATTCAGATTTCATGTCTAAAATCATCATAGGATGTTGACATGGAAGTTCTAAAAATGCCCTTCCCAGACTTCAAAGTGCCATAACTTTGTCAAAACTGACCCGATCTTGAATCCCGAGGTCATTTTGATCATGGTTTGTCCTCCTTAATAGTTCTACATTCAAAGTTGAGAAACTTCCAAAATTTGGATTTCATGTCTAAAATCATTATAAAATGTTGACATGGAAGTTCGAAAAATGCCCTTCCCAGACTTCAAAGTGCCATAACTTTGTCAAAACTGACCCGATCTTGAATCCCGAGGTCATTTTGATCATGGTTTGTCCTCCTTAATAGTTCTACATTCAAAGTTGAGAAACTTCCAAAATTTGGATTTCATGTCTAAAATCATTACAAAATGTTGACATGGAAGTTCGAAAAATGCCCTTCCCAGACTTCAAAGTGCCATAACTTTGTCAAAACTGACCCGATCTTGAATCCCGAGGTCATTTTGATCATGGTTTGTCCTCCTTAATAGTTCTACATTCAAAGTTGAGAAACTTCCAAAATTTGGATTTCATGTCTAAAATCATTACAATATGTTGGCATGGAAGTTCGAAAAATGCCCTTCCCAGACTTCAAAGTGCCATAACTTTGTCAAAACTGACCCGATCTTGAATCCCGAGGTCATTTTGATCATGGTTTGTCCTCCTTAATAGTTCTACATTCAAAGTTGAGAAACTTCCAAAATTTGGATTTCATGTCTAAAATCATTACAATATGTTGGCATGGAAGTTCTAAAAATGCCCTTCCCAGACTTCAAAGTGCCATAACTTTGCCAAAACTGACCCGATCTTGAATCCCGAGGTCATTTTGATCATGGTTTGTCCTCCTTAATAGTTCTACATTCAAAGTTGAGAAACTTCCAAAATTTGGATTTCATGTCTAAAATCATTACAATATGTTGGCATGGAAGTTCGAAAAATGCCCTTCCCAGACTTCAAAGTGCCATAACTTTGTCAAAACTGACCCGATCTTGAATCCCGAGGTCATTTTGATCATGGTTTGTCCTCCTTAATAGTTCTACATTCAAAGTTGAGAAACTTCCAAAATTTGGATTTCATGTCTAAAATCATTACAATATGTTGGCATGGAAGTTCGATAAATGCCCTTCCCAGACTTCAAAGTGCCATAACTTTGCCAAAACTGATCAGTTTTGAATATATACATATTTTTGACATCCATCAAGGTACCAAAATAATCATGATTATATAAGAACAATGAGTTGACACAGATTTCCATTTATATACTGTCGACCGTAAGTTGGCAACACAAAACGTTACAAATTATTTCTTCAAAGTTGATTGAATATTTTGTTTAGCGTTTCTCAAATTGTTAAAAGCAATTGACATAAGTGTTGTACAACGCATTCCACACAAATAAAATAGACACCCAAAACCGAAAAAACTCTTTGGAAATACACGAAATAATTGAAAACAACAAATTTTTGCATATATGGTTTCTTTATTTTGTGTGAAAGGCAACCCGCGGCGAAACATTTTATGAATGAATACAAGAAATGTTTGTTTGTTTGGATTGTGGCGACCAGTTGGCTACCTGGGATCGGATTCATTTGGACTGGACTGGACTGGTCTGGACTGAACTGGCCTCACACGTCATTCATAATCGGGGCTAACAAATGTTGATAAATTCCAAATTATTAGTAGCCCCGAATTGAGTTGGCCAAGCGGAAGAGAGAAGGTGAAGAGCCGGAATGTGGGCTTGTTGATTTTAATAAATTGCGCCATTTATCATTGATTGATCGCGTGGTATGGGGGGGGGGGGGGGGGGAGGTACGGTTGTAAAGGGGGGTATTGGCCATAACAAAGCCTTACAATATTATGTTGAAATCATTGAGCAGCCATTTAAGGCAAACTGTGTGTTGAGCTTTTCATATGCAAATCTTTTCAAATTGAGGACCACCCCGAACAAGAAAATACTCTCTCACAAACATGTATATAACAAATTTTGTGTGTGATTCTAAGTCGCGAGAAATTTGTAGTTGAGCTGACTGTTTGAATGCGCTGTGTGCTTATCGATTACAACTAATCGTGATTAAGTGCATTCCATTTGGTTATACAGGCAACAGGCAACATGTTGCAGACTCATGCTGCAAGACACGCTGAGCCGTATCGAGACTCTCGCTCTCTCTCTGCTCTGTGCTGAAGACAAATTAATCGACGCGATCAATTCTCCTCCCCCTGCCCCTGCATGCTGCTGATTTTGATCTTCGACACTTTTGTGGAACTGTGAATCTCTATAGAGAGAGAGATATCTGTTGTGTATTCTGCAGCTTTTTATGTGTACCCTGTACCCTTTAAACTTACGCATAAGGAGCATCGTAAAGTTGTGCAAATGTTTGTAACGGTCAGCTTATAAATCTTGTATCGATTTGCTAAAACATTTCATGAATTCAATTGGAATTGCGTAAACTCCACTAAAACACAAAAATTGCTTTTGAATTTATCGTTAATTCTAAAATTTTAAAGTTGCAGCCGTAATTTGAAACAATTGTTTAAGTTATGCCAAATAATAATTATTAAAAATATTATATTACTGAAAAATTTTAATTTATTAAAATAAAGAAAATATTTATTTTGCATTCTATTAATAATGCTTTTACGTTTAAAAGTCAGTTGAGGTTCAGCTCCGTTTTTCTGCCCACGTAATTACTAATAGGGTAACTCTCAGTCAAGCACTTTCAGCTGGACCACTCTTCCTGTTTTCTGCAGTCTCATTGCGGCGATTGCTCAGCATTATTTGCTGTATGATCGCGCGGTGTTAAATAGCTTGTTTGTTATGCACCCCACACATACACACACACACATACACACACACGGACAACAACAATTCATTGCTGTACCCCGCCTGACTGTCTAACAGGCTTAGAGTAGGATCTGGCTGTAGCTTAGGGTTCAGGCCCCACCTCAGCCCCAGATTAGCTGCCTCAATAACTCACGATTGTTGTTGAGACTGTCAGTCACTCAGTGGGTTTTTATTAGCACTCGACTCACTGACGCGATCGAGGACTTGAAGTGTGCTGCTGCCGCTGCTGCTGCCGCTGATGTTGCAACAATGATGTGCAACAAAATGCAACAACAAAACTCTTTTATAGCCACAACAACTTTGTAACGTCATGCTGGCCACAGGCACGCGTCAAACTCAAAAGCGTCTCAGGTTTTCGTCTTTTTCTTTTATTCAACATTATATGTTTTGTTACTTTATATATATTTTGTTTCGATTTTATAACAATTGTATCCGCTGCACTTGAGTGCCCAAAGCCAAAGCCAAAGCGCTGACAAATTGGGTCAGTCAAGCAGTTACTCAAATTCAAATGCAACAACGAGGCGAACAACAACAACAACAACAGCAATAAGAAACAACAAATGCGACATCGTCTTACTGACGACGTTGCCAAAACCGCTTCCGTTCTGCTGCCGTTAATTCCAGGAATTCGATCAACAATTTTCACACAGTCTTAACACATTTGCCTTATCAACACTAATTTTGTTTGTGAATTAAATATATTTGCATACATACATATATAGAGTATCTGTTTATAATTCTTGTTGTTATTGTTGTGTTTTTTTTTGTTTTTTTTTTTTGGTTTCTTTGTTATGGAAGCGTGCAGCGTGCGCGTTGCTCACAACAAAAACAATGCAACTAAAATGCAACGAATGCAACTTTAATACGCTGCCAAACAGGAAGCGCCAAAGTGTCTTTTAAAACAAGTAGCCAACTTCAAGGGCCAGCTAAACGATTCCCAAATACCCTGTACTAAAACCACATTTTTTATTTCGATTATTTCTCATTTTTAATAAAATTATTGAATATTAAAATATGTTATTATGTTTTTTATGTTGGTTTTTTTTGTTTATTTATGTTCAGTTGTTACTCTTATAAAAAGCCACATTTTTTATTTCGATTACTTCTCATTTTTAATTACAATTTATATAAATCGATGTTTATTTTTGTTTTTATTTTGTTTTATTTTATTTCATATTTATATTCAATTTTAACTCTTAGAAAAAGTCATATTTTGATTTAAGATCATTTCCAGTTTTTAAATATTCAAAATTACATGATTTTATCTAACTTTTATATTTTTAATAATATATTTATTTAATACAATATTTCTGATCAATTTTAATTCGTATAAAAAGCTTACAGAAAGAATTAAGACTCTTTAATGTATTTTTAATGCAAATCATTTTATATAATATTTTTTTAAAATAATTCTATTGATTAAGTTTAAAGTTGACTATACTCTCATATATTTCTCTGTTTATGCCTGCTCTCTTTTAAGTGCATGTGCATAGCACCCCTTAGCACCTTTCAAGTGCAGGGTATAATTATGAAAAATTGCGCGCGCACAATGAAAATTGACCGAAAAACTGGAAAAACTTGTTTCACTATAGCAAAAACTTATGCCAGAAAGAGATGGTGTCGTATATATGTATATATATATATACAGTATTTATGCTATATATGCCTATATGTGTATATTCTTGTAGCAAATTGAGATTTGGTAGTTGGTGGTTAGCTGGCCAACCAAGTTGCCAGCTTTGCGCTTGCGTGGGCTTTATTGGCAGTGTGGAAAATATTTGGCCACAAAATTGCACAAATTAAATTAACGACATGGCGGCTGCATTTTGATATATACATATGTATGTGTGTGTGTATATGTGTATCTGTGTGTAGATGATATACTAGGCATTTTATTTATATATATATATTCCATATGACCATTAAAACGTACAGGTTTCTTTCACATGAAATCAACGTGTCTCTCTCACTGCCTGTGGGGTCTTGTCTTGGTCTCGTCTTGGACATGTCTTGGTCTTGTCTTGGTCTTGGACTTCTCTCACGAGCACAGCGGGTGACAGGCGCGTTTCCATAATTTAGACGGCTGTTCATCACCAGCGGATCAGAGACGGAGCCAGAGCCGGAGCCGGTGCAAAAGAAACCATCAACAGTGGCGCCTAAAATCAGACCAGGGTTCAGCTCTTGCAACACTTGTCAGTTGCCACCCCTGCCTTCCTCATCCCGATTTGTGCCACAAATTAATGCATGTAATTAATAATGTTGTTTGGTTGCTGCTGCTGCTGCAATTGTTGCTGGGTTTCGTGGAATTAGCTCTCTACACTCTAAAAAAAAAATTGGGTTTAGAATTTTGAAAAGCTGCTTTCTATTTTTGTGAGTGAATTTTTCAAACGAAAACTTAATGTTATGTAGTAAATTACATTGTAGTTTTTTCTACAAATTATGAATACAATTTGTAAATTTCTGGGTATATTTTTTTATAAATATGGATATAACTGTTTAGAAATCAGAACTTTTACTTCATATATTCAATATTCCAATGTTGCTTAGTCTAAAAAATATAATTTCCCGACTCTACGATAGACTTTTCTCATTTAGAGAAAGAAGGTTTCTAAAAATGTTTTATCGTTGTTTACTACTGTTAGTCCAATATCATTTTTTTCTTAAAATTATAAAGTAATTTTGTAAAGTAGAAATAATTAGGCTATAATTTTTAGAGAAACTTACTTCGTATAATTTGAAATCCTTAAAAAAAAAAACATAAAGTTCTATTTTCTAGGTCATATTTATTTTTCTATGTGTATTTTGGTTATCCATGTAGGTGCTAGCCCAAGTTCGGCTTTGGTGTTAATAGGTGCGCCTTCTGGGCTCCCTATTGTTGTGGTTTGTGCCTCTATTTGCTGGAAATCATTAATCACTCACAACTTATGGAGTAGTCGTCGTCGTCGTCGTCGTCGTCATCGTCATCGTCAACGTGGGTCGCACAACTCTTAATGATTGTGATTTTGTTGCTTGTATTTTTCGGGGCGTTGGTTTTATCCCTGGGCAGGTAGCATTAAATTGGAAATTTTCGTTTGATTGAATGATGTATGGCTGGGCACTTATCGGCATACACGTGTAACATAATGTTCTTGACAGTTGTAGATTACGTGATCTTGCAGGGTTTTGTTCCTGGATCAGCAAGTGAAAGGACCTGGGTGAGAAATGGGAAAAAAATAAATGAATTTATATATATTGGATAAACATTTATTGTATAAGGAATTTTTTGTAAATATTTACTGACATATCACCGCTTGACTAAAACTCTCAAGGACTTCTCTCAAGCTCCTGGCATAATATACTAGATACTATATATTTATTTTTACTTTGACACACCCCGCACTGCGCTGCAAATTGCATGTCGTAGCTCGCTTGCAACCTTGAGCAAATAGATACCGAAACTATTGTCGAACTTTCCCAGTGCTTGGGACAAAGGGCGAAAAACTTGTCACCAGCTCCTGTCGCGTGTCCTCCGACTGCAACAGCACAACTACTTTAACTACTTAAACAGCCAGAAGAACAAAAGCGCAAAAACTAAATCAAAAGACAAAAAGAAATCAGTAAAATTTTACAAGCCCCGAACGACACCCGCGGATGCCATTCCCACAGAGATGCAGACAGTCGAGGACCTCGAGAGCACAAGGCAAAAGTCAAAGTCAGAGTTACAGTTTCCAGTTTGCCAGTTTCCCAGTTTTCCCGGGAAATGTTCGGGCTGAGCGATACGCGTGCACAGCCAAAAACAGATAGGCATTATTAATTTAGTAAATGCGCGTGTCAAATGTCATATAAGTATACTTAAAATCAAGGTGATGGGCGTGTTGTGCTCATTATCAGCACCAGTCGCGCAAGGACGAAGGACATGTTGTTGTCATAAAGGGGCCATAAACCCATTTGCCGGGCACCAACTATCAATGCGACATTGTTTGACCAAAATGTGCATAATGAGCTGCCACACGCAGTTAATGGCTGTCGTTACAAGCTACAGCCTTGACATGCCCAAGGTCACAGGATCTCTGCCATCCTCAGGTACCTTTCGCTGCGAGCGTACTTAACTGATTGCCGCTCCAGCCAATTGAGTTATTTAATCGATCGCTGCTAATGTTTTCCTTTTTATTTGTAACTACTTCCGTTCTAGTTGACGCCAAATACCCCTACCCCTCACCCTCCACTCCCACGCAGTACTTCCTTCCCTTCAGTCTGGCAGTTCATCAATCTGCTTGGTTAGTCACTGATTTTTGATGTGGTTTCGGCACAAGTTCTATACTCTACCTTGCACTGACCTTGTTCGCTATATAATGAATTTGAAATATTTATAAATACTTTTAATTCTTGAATATTGTATTCTAACTTAAAGAATTCATAGTAACTATATTTATTTAGTTTGTTTTCTTTTTCATATTAATTTTGCTCTTAATTCATTTTTCTAATACTTTTATATAATTTTCTAAGTAACCAGTAATCAAACCAAGTATTTTGAAAAAATTCCCCAACAAGTGTTTTACAATTCTATATATATTTTTTTATGAATGTTAACTAACCTATATATATAATATTTATTAAAAATACCTCCTTTATTTTTGCATAGTGTATTTAAGGCTTCGTTCTGTTTCGTATATAATCAATTGTTTATTGTTGTGTTTACTTTGTCGCCTGCGGCCTTAAATTTTATTGTCTCCATAGTCGCATAAAAGTGAAACGTACATTTTCAGTGTTTTGTTTAAAGATATTAAAAAAAAAAAAAACACAAGTGCGCGTTTGTGCATCATGTTGCATGCGCTTTGATGTTGAGCCGTCGGCAAACGACTTTAATCACCTCTCTAGCCTCTGCGTCCCTCAAACCCCCTCCTGGGTAGTTTGTCATTTTTTTTAAAAGGCTCAACTCGTCAGGCAATTACGCATATTATTTGCACAAATTACGCAGGGCAAATTATTTGTACATATTTTATTTGATTTTGTCGTTGTTGCGTAAGCACGCAAACGGTCAACCCTCAGGGGATCCTCAGTTTAGAAAGAGTTTTGCGGGCTTAACAATTCATATATACCCTGCATAGCTTTTAGATATATATATAATACAAATATATATCATTTAAACATTTTTTTCATAAGTTGCCATATACTTTAATAATTCTTCATTTTTTTAAAAGTTCTACTTGCTGAAAAACTAGCACAATCGTAAAGATATAGTCTTGATTTTTTGTCAAAATCACACATTTACAATTTGTATATATGCTCAGAAAGTTTCAGCTAAATCGACTGATATTTACAGAGTTTATGTGGAAGTAGAGGGTATGCTTTAGTCTAGCAGTCTTCATGGGGTCATTCACTGTGCTTGTTTTAGTTGTTGACGCGTAACAAATTGCTAATAACTTGATTATGCGTCTAATGGACGCAATTGTGGCATAGCTTCTATATAAATATACTTTCTCTATATGTATATATATGTTTGTATATATATAGTTATATATGGTGTGTTTTATAGACCAACCTACAAATGATTTTCTATTTTACTGCCGCACATAACTTGCCATAATTACCTATTTGTGTGTGTGTGTGCAATTTGCTGCCACATCAGAGACGCCTCTACACGGCGGCATGCCCCTTCGATTGACTGTGCAACTCCCCGCTCCCCCCACCACTGCCTGCTCCGTCTGCTCCTTCTACTGTGCTGTCTCACTCTC
The DNA here is from genome assembly GCA_035045305.1 of Drosophila maculinotata. Taxonomy (NCBI): domain Eukaryota; kingdom Metazoa; phylum Arthropoda; class Insecta; order Diptera; family Drosophilidae; genus Drosophila; species Drosophila maculinotata. The sequence goes on from JAWNPD010000430.1 coordinate 78,241, forward strand.
ATCAAAGGCTTGAGAAATGTGACGACGACCACATGAAAGCGACAGAGGCGAACATAAACATCTACTTAATGATTTCCTATGCAACTTATATATATATTTACATATTTACATATCTACATATCTTCTCGATGTATATGTATGTATGTATATAGTATAAGATTTTGTCTTGCTCGCATTTTCATTCATAATTGCGCGCTCATTGTTGTTTACATAGTAAATTTATACTTTTTACTACTTGTTTCCATTATTTTTAGTAGTTAATAAACAGTCGCAAAACATTCCACATGTGCACGGCACATTTCTGCTGCCGGCAGCGAAACTCAACTTCAAAGTTCCTCCACAAAAACCACAACACAAGAATCATCCATAGAGCTCTGTAGCGATCCCTGTAGCGATCCCACAGCGAAACAACGAAAACAGACCAGACAGCTTGGCTGCAAGGCGCGCAAACATTGTAGACTGTGAATTACCCCGTTAAGGATTGGGGTTGTACACTGAGAAAAATATATTTTCACAACGGTTTGATTTGTCAGTCAAGATTTATTCTAGATTGAAAAATGTTTTATGTTTAATGAGTTTTTCAAAATTAAAATTACTTCATTAATTTATATTATAGATTAAGTTTGTAGTTAGCTTTTAGATTAAAGAATGTAAAGATACGTTTTTTGATTTTATTTTAATTTCAGTTTTTAAATTTGTTTGGAATGAAATTGTTTTTAAATGTTATCTTTTATGGTTTTCTCAGTGTATGTAGTATATCCTGCACTTGAAACCTTGCTGCTTGCACTTTACTTTCCCAAACATATCACATAACACACACACACACACACAAACCCACACACAGACACATTGAAAATTAGCAATTACATATCGACACCCAGAAAAACGTTCGACCATAATTTTCCCACACGTTTGCTCATATCCGAAAAAAACTGTTCAAACCATAAAACTGACAAGTGCCAAACTCAGGCAAACATCAAAGTAGCAAGACACGACACCACCGCCACTCTCTGCACCGCCTCGCGCCGCATGCACCACTTTGGTGGCACGTACACATGTGGCAATAATGAGACAAGTGCAACATACTTGCAAAAATTGTCATTTGCTGTCAATAATTTCGCAGACAGGCCAACAAAATTTCCCATCAAAATTTCGTGCACTCACTCCCTATATCTATAGAGATATATTTTATAAATATTTCTCTTTTTTTTCTGTTGTTGGTGGTTGGTTAACGATGTGTACACACCTCCACACACACACACACATGTATTTTCATTGCATATGTTCATATATTTCTCATAAGCAATTTGTTGTTGCATTTTTTTCTAAATATTTTCTACCTTGGATTCCATTAAAAAATCATGAGACAATTTTATTAAATCGTGTTCAAAAATATATAAAATTGAAATATTTGCTGCAATTACAAAAAATTTTAGAATACGTTAGAATATTATAGTTGCCCGCTTTCGCAGACCGCATTTCCAAACTCCAAACCTTGTACAAAATCTACTCAAAGCTAAACCCAAAAGCCAACTGTGGAAATTTAACAATAAATTGTTTAATTTGCAGTTCACGTTTCTGTGGGCGTTGGTTAAACTAAAAGCAAAAGTAAAAGTAATAAAAACAAGAGACAAGTTCAAGTTTTGCGCTTTTTGACTGGGTGATGGAACTGTCCAATTCTGTGAGCTCAAAACTGAACTCTTCGCCATCGGTAGATATTGCAAAACTTTGTCAAATTGTTGTAGTCAGCGTTATTTGTTTTCGATATATTTTGTAAATATTAAAAATGGTTAAAAAGTTGCTGTGCTAATGTGAGTAACAGACGAAACAAACTTCTGTTTTACATTTGTACTTTATAATTTAATTTCTGATTTAGTGAATTAGGCATCCGGCTACAGGGTATTTCCCAGTTAAGCCCCCCTGGCTAGAACTTTTGCTCTGTTTTTTTCTTCATTTTTTTTAATTTTTGTATTTTAATCTTTAGCAACTATAATTTTTTGTAATAAGACATTATTAACAAAATGTTTATATATATTTTATGCCTCGTCTTGTAGTTTCGAATTGTGGCCAAACCCATTGGAAGTCGATTTGGGACTGGCTTTCCATACACACACACACACACACTCAAAGCACACACCACACACACATAAATCATTTGCCGCTTAAGCTTTTGTTATGACTTCAGTTTTGTTGTTGCTGCCGAGTTCTTTTTTTTACGATTTTTGCATATTTTAAAATTAAACATTTTAAGATTCGTGTCGAACCCGCAGATTTTTACTACTTACCTTGTTGTATTTTGTTTTTATTTTTCTGAACGAACATTCTTTTTTTTGGTTGGTTGATTTCTTTCTTTTTTTCCCGCACATTTTCCATAAGTTTCATTGCTGTGTCGTCTGCTGCTAATGAAGTGTTGTGTATTTGTATCTTTTCAATGTTATTATTGTTGTATTTTTATTATGCATATTTATGCGATTTTTTTTTAGCCATTTGTTGTTATGCAGTTCCCCAACTTCCTCTTGAAACTTGCTGCTCCCCAAAACGTAATTTGAGCTGATTTTAAAGGAATACATATGAATGTATAAATTTATATATATATATAAATATTTAAATGTGCTCATAACACGTTTGGTTTTTGTCTGCTTCTTCATTTTCTTGTTTTACAAATTGTATACGACGCTTTAAACATTTTGTTGCTGCTGTTTTGTTGTAGTTGTTGTTGTTGTTATTGTTGCTGCTTGTATATATGTATATCTGGCATATCACATATCTTATGCTTATCTGCAGTCAATGGCAACGTTTCATCAAAATGTCAGCGTATATCATAGAAATTAATAAATTTCAGCTTGGCCCATGCAAAATATGCCAAATAAAAACCATACGAAATGAATAGCAATTTATTATAGCAACATATCTATTTTTTTTTTAAGTTTTATATCACAGAATTTATGCGATTTTATAAGCTGGTGTTCAGTATGCAGAAAACCTTCATCAAATTAATTTTAAATGGGAATTTTTACATTTTATTGCATGAATTTTCATTTAAAGAATAAAATTTAAGATTCAGCTTAAATAAATAAATTTGTAATTATATTTAGATATTTTAGTTAAGACTCAAAAGTTAACATTTCTTTTATATCTCTAGTATATTTTTATTTATCAATTAAATTTCTTTTCCTATAAATTCATATCAACAATAAAGCACAAATCCCTCTTTGGTTTGCACACAAAATGTTTTTTTGCTTTGCCATAAACTCACACATTATGCACCCAACATTTAATTATATACCCATGTGCCAGATAGTAATTTGCCACTAATTCCTGCTAGCTGTGGAGCCGAGCCAAGCCCCCGAAATAGCCAATTGTCTCAAATGCTAAGCCTTTTAATCAATTGCCAAAAACAAACAAACAAACAGCAGAAACAGCCGGATAGAATGTACAGCATGTCTGTGATAGACGATGGTATACCCTGTTATAATAATACATTTATATGTGTCTGAAAACTACAGATATTATTTTTCTTGAATAGTAACTATATTTATATTATATTATCAGCATATTGATAAGCACATGTTCTGTACTACAAACTTATTATACTTGACCTATTCTATTTAAATATTTAACTTATATTTTTGGGTATACAAAAATCTTCACACCATAATTAGTAACTCTATTACTTATACTTTGAAAACTCACAAAGACTATACAACTGTTTTATACAATTAATTTAGATTTTCGACTAAGCTAAAAATGTTGTTCAGCTTATCATATATTTTTCATGAACTTTTATTTTGTACAGGGTATTCTTAAATACACACAACGAAGAACATTTACGAGTTAAACGAGTGTTATTTTCGTCAGACGTTGACCACAAGGATTTGGGCCAAAAGAGTTTCTCATTTAGAGCAGCATTAAATGCTCAGCAAAGGGACACAATGGGATTTACTCTTACCGCTTGCTTTTGTCTGTCGAGTAGTGGCTAAAGCCCCGTTTTGGGGCAAAGAGAGCTATCTGAGCTTTTTAGAGCTGACCTCAACGGCCTCACACGCCACTGGGCTTAGGCCAATAAAACGCCTCAAAAACTTGTAATATAAAAATCAATTTTCTGCTCAAATGAAATTATAGAGGGGTAACCGAGGGGGGCGTTGTCCGACAATTTTGCCTAATTTTGTGCTTGCCCCCTAGAAAATTGATTTCGCTTGCATGTGTGTGTGTGTGTGTGTGTAAAATTATTGTATATATTTGAATATTTGATGAATCTGTCTTGGCTGGCCATTACGATTGTGGGGCAGAGAGAGGGGCAAAGAGTATGTCTCAAGACGTCACACGTAAATGCAATATGACATGAAAATTGTTAATGATATATGAGGTTTTTGTACCCATCCACACGAACTGACCGCAGTCCCAGTGTCCATCTAATTGATTTCCCCGACTCTAGACGGCCTCTTCCCTTCCCCCTTTCCCACCACTCTCTCAGTCTCTCAGGCTTGACAGTTTTCTTTGACATGTTTCAGACTGTGTGTGTTTATAAAGTCATTACCAGGCGGCACAGACCCTAACAAATATCAAGCTATATACCCATCGAACCCTATAGATCTAGAGTTACACAGCAAATTAATTTTATTATATATTTTGTAATATTTATTTTATTCAATTCTTATAAATAAAACCACAAAATAATTTAGTTATTGATTTTACATTTTTTTTCTAAAGGTTATATTAAGAATAACTTAATATAAGATTAATATAAATAGAAAAATGTATCAGAGTTATACCCATATTTTGTGCAGTGTATATGTGAGCTGCACATCATGACAATGTCGACTTTTTAATTTATTGATTTTTCTGCAATTTCATTTAATTACAAAACAAGCGCAAAATGAAAAAAAAATGAGAAAAAAGCACGTTAATTTCTACAAATTTTCACTCGACAAGCGCCACGCTGGGTCCGCAGGGGTTGGTGGGTGATGGGATAGATGGGTGAAGGGGTGGTGGCAATGGACATAGCGTTAGGCAACGTCATGGCACAGGTTACAGGCACAGTGGCAGTGGCAGTGGCAGTGTGCGGAGGCACAGGTTCAGATCGAGGCACAGAGCCGCAGAGACTCATCGACTTGCTCATTGCCCAATGGGGCTCACGTGGCAGTTGTTGCCGCACGTGCCGCTTAATGTTGCAAGTGGCAGTGCCCATGTTGGCCATCTACCGTTAGAGGCCAAAACACTCTTTGCCTGGTCATGTTCGGGTTAATGATTGGGGCGTGGCAGCCGCGCGTTGATTGCCCAGTTCAGTTTCTGAATGTCATCCACAGCAGACGTAAAGTGTGATAAAGGAAAAAGTAAAAATAAATAAAATATTTCAGGCATTAAGTTATTAAAAAAACGATGAGAGATCATATTGATATTGGTAGCTACAACTACATAAAGAAACGCTGAAAATTCTTGAATAGCAAAAAAATTTATTTTAAATTAGAGATTAGATTTTTAATATAAAAATTGTATATTGTGGTTGCAGCCAATATATATCCGAAAATAAAAAATAAAACAAATTGTTTTGAACTAACCTCGAGTCGGCTAAAGAACATTATATAAATTATAAAAATTATATAAATTAAATAATATTGCTTAAAAACGGTTTAACAAATGATCTGCATATATAAAGGAATTTCTAAAGCTTTATTTATTTAATTAAATTAATTTATTAATTAAATACAAATAACTGATTACTTTTTTCAATTGATAAACTTTGATACTGCCATCTGAATTTTGTAAAAATTTTATGCTGAAACACAAATTTGATTGACAAAAAAACAGCTTTAGCTACGACTCAACTAAAACTGAACTGAACTAGTTGTAAGTTCCTTGCCATCAGCTTATCATATACCCTAATTTTCCATACCTTACGACCGTTTATCTTTCGAGTACATAAATCAATGGCGAAACAACGGCGGCCCCCGCCCGCCAATTAAGTGCCTCAAATATTTACAAACGCCCCAAAAAATTAAATATTTTGTCACTGTTTTGTAGCGCCTCTTGACATTTAACCTCAGCGAACGAGACTCGCTGCCCCTCTGCCCCTGTCCCGCTGTCTGTCTGCCTGCCAACGCTGATTTGTGGGCGTGTGTATAGATGGGGCGTGAGAAGTGGGGTGGTGTGGATATATAAAAGAGAGCCCCCCACATTCAGTCAGAGAACTAAAAGAACTTTCCCGACACATTCACAGCTGCCTCCATGTGCTGCTGTGTTGCAGCATTCAATTTACATTCAAATTAAAATGAAACGCCAAAAGGAAGAAACAATTTATGCCACGCCAGACAGCTCCCCAACTCGACCCACCCCCCCGTCAAAATCCCCCTCTGCCAACAGCAGTGTCTGCTTTGCCCCGCTTCCATTTCGAAATGAGTTTGTTTGTTTTGACACTGGAACTACATGAATCTTTGGCGGCCTTGCTTATATATATATAAATTAGCCCCGACATTTTGACATATGCCTAAAGTATTATGTTCCTTTTGCTGTTGTTGTTGTTGTTTGCTGTTGATTACATGGCTCCTGTAAAGATCGCTGATAGCCTAATGTTTTGTTTTTATTTTTTTATTTTAGTGATTAGTTTGCAATTAACTGAGAGACACCCAAAAGATCGGCGCTCTCTGATATGTGCCAGTACTTAAATAAACTAAACTCAGGTGCCAGATAGACAAATGTCGATAGCACCTTTTCTATACACAAATATATATATAATTTGCCCTTTATTTCAATAAACCAACATAATTACCAAAAAGTGTTTGTTTTTAGTGTATTTTTGGCTTGTGATCTTTATCCTTGCGCACATTAAAAGTTAATTTCTTTATAATTGCTAGCTTGTTACTCAGTCTCTCATTTTGTTGGTGGTTTGTTTGCCTTATATAGTTATCAAATGTTTGGGCAATCATTTCGATTAGTTTCAGTGCCTCAATCAAAAGTGGAAGATTTATACGCAACATGTTCAAGCCCTAAGAAAAACTTTCAATACAATTTAGTTACGCTTATCCACACCCGAAGTCAAGACCCCCAGACACCATCATCGATCTTTCACAAAACTAGAAACAGGCCTTAACAAACGAGAAAAAAATGGGAAAACAAATGAAAGAGGAATTTCACTTTGACTGACCATGAAAATGCATTCGTTAAACATACGTTTTCCCCCGGGCGGCTGCTGTGCTCTTCTTCTCGCCTCGCCTGTCGGCCCTTCAATTTGTTCTGCCTGCATTGCGTAATGCATCGTTGCCAACTGAGGAATCACGGCTATGCGTGAGTCCTGTGGGGCCAGGATCCCCTGCAGGATGTGCTTAGTGAGTAGTGTGACGAAACAAGTGCAGACGTGTGAGAAAATCCCACTTTTTGAGCACAGGATATTTGCCTAGTTTGTAGTCAAGTGTTTTTTTTGTAACTGTAATTTATTTCAGAATTACCAGATGACCAAAAATGGAATTTCATCACAGTTCTATTTGGTCAAAGTTGAACTTATTTAAAGTGCCTCTGAAAAGAGAGTTTCTAACATAACTGAATAAAAAGTATTCATCATTTCCAAACACATCCCAATTTTCCAGCTAACAAATTTTTAGTTAAGAAGAAACAATTTTTTTTTGGTTCACATATTTTATTTTTTTTATCGTGTTTAGGTTTTTTTTTTTTAATAAATTTTGTTTAAATATTTTTTTTTTGTTTGTTCACACTGAAGAAACATATATTAATATTATAATTTTGTTTGTTTTGATTTTGTTTAAATATTTTTTTTTGCCAAATTGTTCTTTAAACTTAAATTATAATTCTCATATAAATAAAACTAACTGAAGCGTCTATGTATTTATTTTAATGCTAGGAATATGTTATTAATATATATTTATATATATCTATATATATAGGTTTATGTTTAGCATAACTAACATTTAGTGTACATAAAGATGAAGCAGTTTTTATTTTTTTGTTTAAATTTTTTTTTAAATTTTGTTTTTTAACTTTACACTGAGATGAGTTTTCGAACAACATTTAAACACTTTATACAATCAATTTGTTAACTAATAATCAAAAATTTGCTAAACTTTATTAAACTGTACATGGGTAGAAAATTTGAAATTTTTAACAACAAAAATGCCAGACGGCGAGAGAGATAGAGTTGAAGAGAAAGACAGAGAGAGATAGCGAAATATAACAAATAATTTACAACATTTATGCCCGTTTTCTCAAAATACCTAATAGCTTTGATTGCATAACTTAAACTCCATACATATGTATGTATATAGCCATATGGCTGGATCAAAATTTGGGGTTTTTTTTTCTTAGTGGAAAAGTTATACAGAAATTTGGATGGTGTGTACTCAAAATGACTTTGGGTTTTGCCTAAATTTCTAAATTGTTAAGATATGTTGGAAAAGAAAAATCCGAAATTTCCATTAAAGTTTTCAAAAACTTTAAATAGACATTAAGAAAACGGGCCTTACATTTTTTTAATTTTTTCATTTTTTTTTTCTTTTTGGAATAATACTGTTTTATTTTGTTTGGGGGGGGGGGGGTTGCCTTTGTCGTTGCTCGCTTAGTGGGCGGGGCTGCGGGAGGCGTGCGCTGAGGGCGAGCCCGCTGTTGGCATCGACTGCGACTGCGGCGGCGGCGCTGACTGCGGCGGCAGCTGATAGGGGCTGAAGCGTTGATATTGACGCGGACGCATATCGGGCGATGGTGATCCCGACGAGGATGTGGACGAGGGCGTCGAGGCGGTGGGCGGCGGCGTCCGATTGGCGGCCATTGCAGCAACGGCAGCGGCCTGAGCTTGCGCCTGCGCCTGCGCCTGGGCAGCGGCCTGAGCGGCTTGGGCTTGGACGGCTGCCTGCTGATTGGCGCTGGCCAAAAATCCGGCCGTCAGCTGCGGCCATTGCTGCTGGAACATGTGAAAGGCGCCCAGGCCGGGGTGTCCGGGCGGGGGTCCCGCTGCCGCCGCTTGATACATTTGTGGCATCATTAGCTGAGCGTACGGCGAGTTGCCGCCAAACATTTGCAAATGCTGGCGCGCCTTCTCGAACAGCGCCATGGAGGCGGGATCGGCGCCACCCTGCTGTGCCGCAAACTGTTGCATCAGCGGATCGGGAAACAGGCGCAGTGGTGAGCGTAGCTGCTGCTCCAGCAGCAGCGCCTCCATTGGATCGCGATCAAAGTCCGTGAGACGCGAGGAGTCGCGAAAGCCTTTGGCAAACGGATTCGAATCGATCTTCAATTTGGTTATCAGCTGATTCTGATACGCTGTCACGGCCGTAAACACTGTCTCCGGGAACACATAGGTCTTGTGATCCAGTTCCTGCAGGTCCTTGGGAGAACTGGGTATGCTCTGGCCATGCGATAAACGCACCAAATGAATCCTTGGCTGATAGCGATGCATAGAATTGAGCACAATCTAGGGAAGGAGAGGATGAAAGAGGAGGCAGAAATGTGGATACGTTAGTTTGAGGTGGTAAAAGAGTGGGGGGGTGCTTATAAGAAATGTGGAGTGCTGAAAATTATGCCAGTGTTCCATTTTGTAACGGTTTATTGATATTTCAGAACTAACTTTTTTAAATTAATAAAAACTCTGTTTTCTTGATTTCTCGAAAAAAGTTGCTATAGCTAGAAAAATTGCACCTTAAATGTTTCAAAATATTCCAGTGTGTTGAAAAATCTCGGATAATAAATAATCAAACATTTTGAGGCCCAAATATTTGAATTAAAACTTAAACTATCAAAGGAGCTGAAATAGTTTAAGGTTTTAAGTTTTTTTTAGAAGATTTTAAAAATACGTTAAACAAATAAATTGATTTAGTTGGTGTCGGTGAAAATAATTAGAAAAATTATAGGTCAAAGGGTTAAAAAAATCCTGTTTCAGTTCAAAAAAAAAAAAAAAAAATGGTGTCAATATTGATTCTTGATTTAACCAAAAAGTTAGCTATAACTTCAATATATTTGCTGTCAGTGTTGCCAACTAGCCTAAAGGCCACACTATCGCCCGTCCATGCAACATGCTGCTAAGCTACAAAATTAGACTCGCTGGCACAATTATCAATCATTTAACACGCGTCTATCGCGCCCACAATCTGCAATCTGCAGATCTTGCAACTTGGCAACTTGCAACTTGGAACTCACCTGTCCGCTTTTATCCATTTCGTTATTAGTCAGCTTGACCTTCTCAAAGGAGATAACTTGTTTGCGGAGCGCCTCACAGCTGAAGGGGCTGTCGGGATGGGAGTAGAGGCGAGCCGGCGGCGCTGGATCCGCCTTGCCAGCCACCAGCCACGCGGATCGATGATATGCATAGCGATAGCGCTTCGAGTCCATCGGCACCACATCCAGCAGCACCGCATAGCGATCGGCTGGCTGTATCTGACGCAGTGGTCCCGAGAATGAGACGCGCACCGTGGGGAACATGCGTCTAAATAAGCAAAAAAGAAATAACACAAATGAAGTATAAGATTTGTATTTTAAGGAATTTATGAAAGGGCACAATAAGTTTTTTGTTTGTTATTAATTAAAGTCAAAGTGCCACACACACACACACATTTAATAATGCTCTAATTTATAACCCTAACCCTAACCAAAGAGGGTAAATATTATTATTATTATTTTCTTTTCTTTTCTTTTTTCACTCTCTGTTGTCTGGTGACAAGTGCGGACAAAAGGTCAAAACTCTTTAGCTCTTTGGGCATCCTGTGGCTTTAATGCGCTCTTAGCCTGCGTGTGACATAACCTGCTCGCAAACACAAGAGCCGTGCCCCTTTTTGGGCGCTGCCCGCCCCTGGAGACCGCCCTGATTGTGCACACAGACTTGCTGTCTAAGGTGTGATTTTTACAATATCATTAAAAAGAGCTGCGTGTCTTGCTGTCCCGCTCTCTCGCTCTCTCTCTCTCTCTCTCTCCTGGGCCCTAGTTAACTAGTTCACTCTGTGTGGCCAGCCTGGGGAGCTACATATGTATGTATGTATATATAGAATATATAGGTGTGGACAACCCGTGGTCATTGTAGACTTGTCCTGATTTTCGCTGCCGACTGCCCCTCGCCTGCTGACAAGAGCTACGCCCAAAAGGAATATATACATATATATATATATAGAAATGTGGTTGATTGTGTGGCGCAGCGGCACAGGTAGATCGAGTCTAAATCTTTGGCAATTGTATCCTGGGGACGGTACCAGACCGCACACGGTTTAATGGGTTCCTATTTTGGTCCGGTCGTGCTCTTCTTTTATGCTCGAGAACTGCGTGAAATTTGTGTTGACATGGCAAAAATTTGGCATGCTATGTGCTCGGTTTTAATGTTGCTTGTTGCACAAATGTAATGGAAAATGTTAAGGAAGTGAGATTTTGTTTGTTAAACATCTATACAAGTTGCGGGAACTGCTAGAATAATGTAGCGCTAATTTTTAGCAGTGTATCGATTAAAGTGCTGCTAAAGTGTGTAACCAAAGGGTATAAAATCTGAGTTGGAATTTATTGGGAAAGCACTTGAAAACATGGTCAAGTACTTTAAATAGTTATTAAAATTACTCAGCTACTTTTTGGGATTTATTTCAATTTAACTCACTTTACTAAAAGTCAGTTATTTATCAATTTTCTTTTCTAAAATCAATTACAACTTTTTACTTTCTCACTTTCTTCGCGCAGCTGAGCTACTGCAACTATTTGCACTTGAAACCTAATGATTATTGGGGGGTTAACACTACTTATATATTGTGTATCTTTCGGCTTGATATTTAGCTTACCTGCCCGTTTTGGTGATGATCATTTCGGTGCCCAGCTCGTGAAAGCGATCCCACAGCTCTTTGGTCTCCAAGTGGCACTGCACCGGCTTCAGATCATCACAATTACATGAACCCACAATTTTGGGTGACTTTTGAACCGGTTCGGGTGTTAAACGCTCCTCGCTGTCCTCCGTGCCCGGCGATTGGGGCGGTGTGGAGCAGCGTCCTTGGCTGCTGGTTGAACTTGTATTCAACTGTGATTCGTTGTTGTTGTTGTTGTTGCTGTGGTTGTTGTTGTTCTTGTTGTTGCGACTCTTGATGTGTGACACACTGTTGTTGTTGTTGTTGTTATTGTTGTTGTTGTTGTTGCTGTGACTGTGATGATGGTGATGATGATGATGGTTCAAGCGACGCGCCTTCGTTGGCGGCTCCTCGGCATCGCTGCAGTCCACAACATCCACATCCACTTCATCCTCAATCGAAATGGGACCTGGGAAAATTCGGGGAAAATTGAAAATTAAATGAAGTTTGCGCAAATTGAAAATGAAATGAGTATACTTGGCGCAACATGTTGTTAATTGCCACAATGTTGCTGACTTTGGCTTTTTTCACTCTCTCTCTCTTTTACTCTCTCTCTCGCTCTCTCCGTCTCCCTCGTTCTTTGTCTGACTGTCGCAGACACTCCGTCGTCACAATTTCCGCTACGTTTGTTAATTGTCTATCAAAACGTAAACAAAAAAAAAACAACTGGCAACATTTTTGCAACAACTGCAGTTTTTTTTGTTGCTTGCCCCAACTTTCAACAACATTCAAAAAGTTAAGTCTCAAGGTAGAAATGAATAATATTTATGAAATCTCTCGCTGCTTTTTGCCTCTAGTTCAAATACCAGCTCATAATTAATAAGCTCATGTCTTTATTAAATGATCTACCCCTCCCCGCGCTCCCCTCGCTTCCCCGTCACCCAGCTGTTCAGGTGTTAAAATGCGAAATCAGCGCAAAAAAAATTGTTTTCATTTTGATTGTTTTCGCTTTTGCAAACGCTTCGCGCATAAATATTATTAATAATTTCTGCATACATTAAATATATTGTATTTAGTTTGCTGTTTTGCCGTCGCTGATTTTTGCGCCTCGTAAAATTAATGAAAACTTTGGCTGAAACGCCAATTAACATAATTAGCTTGGCTTTTGTGTTGCCTTAAGTTAATAATACAAATTTGAAATTAGTATTGATTATTATAACTTTGTATTTGTATTGGTTAAAACTAGTACAACATTTTTTTTTATTATTTTTGAATAAGTGGTTTTATGATTAAAGTTGAAGTAACTTCCCCTTTTCCTTACCCCTCTCTAATTGCATTTGCCGTCGGCTCTAGAAACTAGTTTTTTGCCCACTGTTGTTAACTGTTAATTGTCAATAACAATTAACTATCTCTTGTTTTTATTGTTTTATTTTATAATCCACATATTGTTTGCATTTGTTCTACATTTTTTTTTAACGCAAATTGCAAAATTAGCTGTACAATTTAATTTGTTTTTAGTAGAGCTATTACTTATTAACAGTTTTACTTTAATTGCTAAATAATTAATTAATACTTGTGCATTTATAATTTTTTAAGCCGGCGGCTTTACTATAAACAGCTTATAAAAATGCACTTTGATTAACATTTTAATTGATTTCAAACTCTGTCAACTTGTATAAAGTTTATTTTCACTTCATTGCTCCTAATGTCATTTAGAATGAAAGCAGCTTTTTGGTCTCAGCCTAGCTGCTTTATAATAAATTAATAACATTTAATATATAATTATTTGTGTGTGAAGCTTAATTAGTGGAAAGCTGCTTTTTGAAAGCTTCTTAGAGTACTCCAAACTCGCTGGAGGAGAGATGTAACTGAAGAAGAGATGTGAATCATCCGGATGTATTTTAGAAGCCTTACAGCTTTACAGCTTTACAGTTTAAGCTAAAGCTGTCTAGAAGTTACACAAAACTTTATTTAATAGCACAGCTGAACTTTAAAAGCGTTTTTCTGTTTAAGAATATGTTTCTAAAAACTGCTTTAAGCTACACTGAGTGAGCTGTCAAGCTTTAAGTTGGAAAATTATTAAACTGAAATTCAGTAAATTTTTATTCATTAATACTTAGAGAAGGCAGAATTTGAAGTCTGTGAGTGCTATGGCCCGATTAAGATTTCTACTCTAATCTATTTCATTGTCTTCTTATAAATTTATACATAATATGAAGTATTACTAACTTTAAAGCTCACGAAATAACTCCTACGGAATACCCTACACTATTAAGTCACAATAAATATTTAAAAATGTGGTTGCTTCGTTTTTGGTGATGAATGAAACTTACTTGCACTGCGGACGGAGGACTCTCGACTGGAGGCATCCTCGCGTGCCATAATTGCCGCTATGGAGAAATCCGTTGCGGAGCCGGCGGCATTTTTGCTGCCCCCCGTTGTTGTTAGTGTTGTTGTTGTTGCTGCTGTTGCAACTGTTGGAGTTGCTGTGTTGTTGCTGTTGTTGTTGCTGTTGTTGCTGTTGGGTGGCGGCAAAACGCCATTGCATAAATACGGATGCGAACCCACCAACATTTTGAGTATTAGCTTCTTTCTTATGAAAGAACTGTGAGAGCTATGAGAGAGTTTTTGCAGATATTGTATCTGCTGGATATTGTATCTATATATATGTATATCAATTTATTTATCTGCTTCTTTTGTTGGTCACTTGTTAACTACTTAGAGATTGTGCTGCTGCATAATGGCAACACTATATGTATTTGTATATGTAACGGTAAATGCACACAAAACACACAAACACACGAACAAATGAGAACTGTAGATTGTAGTAACTGTAATTCACGCGAGTTGTGCCGTTGACTGAAAAAAGTGCATTTGAGCGCAACGCGAATTGAGTGTGTGCGCAACGTAAGACAGGCGACGACGAACTGAATTCTGTGTTGGAAATATCGTGAGGGAACGTGTTGTGGCTGCTGAAAGCAGCAAAGCAACAGCAAAGCAACAGCAACAACAGCAAACAGTGGCTGGCAAACAGGCAGCAACGAATGGCAGCGGGAAACCCGTTTTCCAACTGGCGCGCACACAAGTGCAAGCGAGCCAGAGCGCAAGCACTTTACGAAACAGACTCTCACTCACACGCACACAGACGCATGCAGAGCGAAGTGCGAGCAGTTGCGCAGCAGTTGTGCAGCGAATTCAGCTGGAAGAAGAGGCAGAAGAGAGCTACGATTTCAATTGGAAACGAGCACAGAGGCAGGGGTTAAGTGTGGTGTGTGCGCAAGAGCGTGACAGACATGTCTGCTCTTGGTGCTGGCGACTGTCATTGCACTCGCACGCATGCGCCGCGAGTGGCCCCGTTGCCCGCTGCCGCCGCTGCTCTGAGTGGGAGTGTGCGCTGCGTGTTGACGGCCACTCAGCAGCGGCCGCAGCGATGAGCAGAGAGATACATTCGTTCTCGTTGCCCGCTGTTGTTGTTGTTGCTGCGTCGTCATAACTCATTTACAATTAAAAATGTCGGCGCTTTTGGCGTTCGCTCTCTCGCTCTGGCACATGGCGCGGGCATTTATGATGTGCAAACGTTTTGCTTGCGGTTTTTCATGTTTCCTGCTGCTGTTGTCGTTGTTGTTGTTGTTGTTGCTTTTTAGACAACTTTTCGCCGTTGTCGTCTCTTGTTATCTCTCTGCCCAGGCTGTTGTCGCTGCCGCTGCCGCCGCCGCCGTCGCCGTTGTTGAGCGCCTTTCGTTTCACACAATTCCAACACGTTCCGCCGTTGAGTGAGTTTATTTCAGTACGTTTCTTTTTTGCATCTTTTCTTCGTTTTGTTTGATTTGTTTCCGTCTTGCTTTTTTTCTCTTGTGTATTTTTTATGCTTCTGACTCCCCCTCCCCGCCGCCTGTCGGCTAATTAGCAACAGTTGCATCCGCACGCGCCGCTTGCGCCTCCTGCTTGTCGACGCTGCGCTCAAGGACCTTCTTTTTTCAAGGTTATGTTTTCGAATGTTTAACGGACACTTGTTGGAATTATCTTGTTTTTTACAGTTTTCAAACGGTATTTACATTTTATTTGAATTTTTCTATGCATACTTTAACGATTCACAGTTTAAAAATCAGCTTTAATCAGTTAAATTCAATTTCAAGCCAATTAAACGAGAATATATTTAATTTTTTATCTTATCTGGAAAACTAACGGTTTATGCATATATTTTTTCTTTTGTATTATTTTAGGGCGATTAGAATAGCCAGGGGTCTGTAAATATGAATATTCCATTTTTGAATATGTTGTTTTTTACTTTTTTCTGTAGTTTAACATTTAACTGTAAATTAAGAGGAAATTTCTTAGATATCAGCTATAATTTTTATTGGTGATAAAATAAATTACTTAAGCCAAAATTAAACCAAATTTTACATACTTTTTGCCGAGGTTACATCTGAAAAGTTTTTAATGATAATATAATGAATAATGTAATAATAATACAAATATTTGAAAACTTCTTGGTAATATATATATAATATTCATAGGTCAATTATTTATCATACAACGAGTTTGTTTCCTAGAATTTATTTCATTTGTTTTTATTTTGCCAAAACTGAGAAATGCAAGTAAATTTCTTCATGAACCTATTAAAATACGTGCTATAAATTCAAATATTTCAATTCTTACATACATATAATAAATTTGATTATATACACAAAACCTTACAAAATGTTACTGTGGCATTTCACTGGAAATGTCTCGTTTCAGGTTGTTTCCCCCTTTTTTGCCGTTCTTTTTTTTTTTGGCTTTACCTCTAATTACAAGTTTAGCGGTAAATGCTGATTGCGGCACATTAGCAATTGCTGTGTGTGTTTAACTTTTCTTCTTCTTCTTCAGGTATTGCAAAACAAATAATGCATGGCTTTGAGTATAAATATGGAGTGTGCCACGAATATGGCTGATAAAGCAACCACCCGAGAGAGAGAGAGAGAGAGAGAAGTAAACAATAAGACAACTAAGTCAACTGAAGCCGGACGAACATGGAACACATGCAAATACCAGATAGAGTAACGCCCCATTCGTTTGCCAATGCAACTCTGTTATTTTGTATAATTATGCAACGGTGTTTTTTATTTCTTTTTTTGTTGAACCAAACCCCCTCCCATTAATACAATGTCAGCAAATTGTAAGAGTAAGAGTCGCAAAGAACAAGTCAAGACCTTTGTCATTGCCAATTAACCCCAAGTTGAGCTCATATACAAATATTATAATATAGTGTAGAGAAATAAGGAAACCGATTCTCAGCTGACAGTTCGTCAGATTTCATTAGATGTTGTGAAATATCGCCAATTAGCAGCGGAATCTGTGGTTACAGTCGCTGCCAAAAGTCTCGCTACTCTCATCTCTCTCTTCTCTCGCCCTTGCTCTCTGTTAGCAACTAATCCCGCTTACCCCCCCTCTGGCCAGGCACCTATCGAGCCCTTGTCCTTGCTCTGACTCTGCCTCTATTTTGCTTCCTTTCTGTCGTGTGATTTTTGTAATTTGACACTTTTATGCGCTAACAAAACACTCACCAGAGATTCAACATTCGGTAGGCAAACGAGGGTTGCCATTGCAATATTGGCAGTGCATAACTTTTCACAGAAAATCTTTTATTTTTCCAATTTCAATGCAGCATTTATTTAGAGGTCAAACCATGAACAAAATTACCCTGGAAAGTTTTAATAGAGTTATACAGTTTGAAATCTTGTAAGTGTTTTTTTTTAGGGACTTGAAAACTTGACACATTTTATAAGAATTTCTCTTTAATAATCATATATAATTTTCATATAATTTTGTTGAGTATTATAAATAGCTGGAAAATTCAAGTGTTCTGTTTGACTTTTCAAACTGCAAAGACTGCCCTCGTCTTAGGTGACACTCACCGGGCAAGGGGAAAAGGGAGGAGGGGAGAGTGGATAGTGGAGAGGGAAGAGGCCGAGGCATGCAGTAAAGTGGGCATGTCAGGGCTGTCAATGTGACACTTTCACCAAGGCGAACCAAACGTCAAATGGCAAATGTCGCGTCGTGTGTGTTCGCGCTTTAGCAGCTTCCTTTGCCCAGGATGCGGCACAGATTTCGATTCTAGAGTCCGCGTGTGTGTGTGTGTGTATGTTTCACAGCAGTGGCAGTGGCGTATGTCACCAAAATGTCAGCCGTCGAATAGAGAGAGAAAAAAAGAAAAGAAAACACAATTTGTGAAAACAAAAAGCAGCAGCCTAATTTATTTATTTCTCTTTCCCGAACCAAATTCCAAGTGCCACTTGGCGCACTTGTAAAACTAAACAAAATATTTCGCTCGTTAATTAGTGTTGTAAACTGTCGCACTGGACTTTCTCCTTGTTGTAAACCCCCTCAAGTGGTTTTTGTTTTGTTGTTTTGTTTTGTTTTGTTTTTTTTCCTCGTCGTTCTTTGTCGGCAACGCTCAATTGCTCATTAATATTTAAACGCGCTCGCTTTTGGGCTGTTTTCTTTTATCTCTTTTTGGCTGGGAGAAATTGAACACTTTCGCTTTGTTCAAATGCCGCGCAGGACTTGAATTCGTCCTGGTCCAGTGACTGCGTGTAAAAACAATGCGACATCTTTTGGTCAGTCCGGCAGAATTTGGGTCTATTTTAACTACTCCAAACTACTCTCTGCTCCACTTAGTTTCTATAGCTACTTGGGCCACCTACGTTGTGGAAATTTCTGATTGATGATCAGTTGCAACTAATGGTTATTCAGATTTGCTCTAGAAACCATTAATGGGTTGTATTCCAAAAATTCTACACTTGGCATTTTCTTAAGCTCTTTTGCTAGATTTCCAATTTCCGCTCTCTAATAATAATTGTGATTTGAGTTTCGTGGCTTTATCATTGGAATACTTGAGTTTGAGACTCTACAAATAAGTGGGGCACGTGTTCATCCGGCTGCCACTTTACCACTTTGCCACTTGCCTCAATCTGTTGCAACATGCGCTA
The DNA here is from genome assembly GCA_035045305.1 of Drosophila maculinotata. Lineage (NCBI taxonomy): Eukaryota > Metazoa > Arthropoda > Insecta > Diptera > Drosophilidae > Drosophila > Drosophila maculinotata. The sequence goes on from JAWNPD010000430.1 coordinate 96,962, forward strand.
AGTTCAAGCCGGAAATGAATACAAATTTATTTATAGAATTCAATTAACATTTGTTTCTGATTATATTTCGGAACTTGTATAGAATTGATTTCAAAATTTATTATTTGTTTCCTATTTTAGATATTAAACTTTAGTTATTTTATTAATTTATAATTGAATTTTCTTCCCTTTGTCTAATACTGTAAATTTGATTTATTTTCATTTCTGGTGCCTCATTGTCTGCTTAAATTGTCTGCCCATCATTTCTCATCTTTTATTATGAGTTGCGCCTTTCACACATGCCACACGAATGTGTCCAGTGAGTGTCCTGTGACCTTTTCACAGGCCTTGCAAATATTTACCAAATATTTTCCATTCTATTTTCTACATTTTCCTTGCATTGTGCACGCCCCGAAAAAAAACCGGAATTTTTCCTTTTGCATTTTCTTGTTTTCTATTCTTTTTTTTTTGGGTGTTTACTCGTCGTATAGAACATTTTGTTGGAATTTATTAATGAAACTCATTGCGTTCTTGTGGCCGACTGCCGGACCGCTGATGCCTCCGGGGAATCTGAACTTGGCCATTCGGATGCAGTGCATCTTCTTCTTTACAAATTTCAAAAAACCGCCGCCGCTTTGATAAATTGCGACGCCGCCAATCGCTTGAGGGAATTGACGGCTACCGAAGCCGCTTTTTGTTGTTAATGTTGTGCTCTTTTTTTATATACCCTTTGCTGAGGGTATTTGCATTTTTGAATAACATTTGTAATGCATTGAAGAAGTTATCTCTTGACTACAGAAAGTGTAGATATTCCTGATCGGTTTGAACTAATCTTTTAATTTTAAAGCTAGCTGAATGAAAATTTCAATATAAACGTATTTTTACTAGAGGCAGTACATATGGACTACTATATCATTTAGCTGCCATTGGAACTATCGTTCGAAAATTGATTTTGTGTATTAAAAACATCTTTTTTTTCAAGATATCTTAACCAAACTCAACAGACACGCTTGCTATAATATTTCCTATAAAAATAATCAAAATCGGACAACTATATCATATTGCTCTCATAGTAAAATTGAGTTAAAAATCGATTTTTAGTTATTTATTTAGCTGTGATCACTTAAACTCCCCTCTGCAAGGGTATAAAATATTTGGCGTGACAAAGTAAACTGTTTTTTTTTTTAGGTTTTAGGCCGCAACAGCCGGTAGCAATTCCGTTAAAACGTTTGTTGTTTGCTGTTTTATGCAAAAAATCATTTAAGAGAGAGAGAGAGAGAGAGTCGAGAGTCGGAAGCTGTTAGCTGTTCATAGACAAAGGGGCGCCCCTTCTCACCCCCTCTGGTGTTGCCTCTGTTGTTGCTGACTTGCTGCTAGCCAGGATCGAGCGACCGCAAGGAATTGTTTGCATTTTCTGGGAATTCCTTTGGCAGTCGCATAAATCTTTGCCAACTTGCCAGAGTCATGCGCCTGACTTTATCTCTCTTCCAGTATGTCTGTGTGTGTGAGTGTGTGTGTGTGTGTGTGTGTGTGTGTGTGTGTATATAACAATTGTCACACCTTTCGGCGGCCACTCAGCAGCCTGAGTCTCAGCTTCGTATCTGCTTGCCCCCATCTACTATTCACTTCTTGTATGTGTGTGTGTGTGTTTGTAATTCGACTCATTAACAATACGAGGCAAATATATGTCCTGCCATTGTATGTGTGTGTGTGTGGCAAGCTGAAGGGTTTCTCTTGGCTTTGGTTTCGGTTTCGGTTTTGGTTACTATGCCACATAAATCACAACTTAAACGATGCGTAATTTCGTTAAATTACTTGAAATGCGCGCTTGTATTTATTTATTTATGTTGCCTTCTTTTCTGCCGCGGCTATTTTCAAATTTATGTCATTGCAACAGGCGTTGTGCAACGCCTTAAAAAATACATAAAAAAAAGAACAGAATAAAACACATTCTGTTTATTTTTCATTTTTTTTTACTTCATTTCTGAGATTGTTTTTGAGCCTGTGCTGCGCTGCGCTTAAGCGTTTAATAACCGTCTAGAGCCACGCCCATTTTATGCACCTTAACACTGAAATTTACATATGCCTATAGGCCCAGGTGCTGGGCAGCTGTTAATGTCATGAGGGGGCCAATTACAGATGCGGTTTCACATTGCAAATCACTTTTTCCCCAAGACTTTACTTAGTTTTTCTATCGGGAATTTTAAACAGCTTAGAAATAATATTAAAACTCTCTGTATTATAATAACAATAATGTAAATTAAAAGCTAGTTTTATTTTCGTTAATTTTCTAAACGACAAATCAACGCAAATGTTAAAAAAACGATATTACAGTAATTTAAATAGTTTTCTCATTCGAAAAGATTATTAATATTATGGAATTGTAGATACAGCTTTAGAAGCACATTAGTTGTGTATAAAAAGTAAAATATATAATATTTTAAAAATTTAAATATTTGTTAAAAGTAAATAATTATTTACTTATTATTATAATCAGTTAAAACCATTCCTTTCTAGTATGATCACAAAAGGAACTATACAAGAATAGCTTGTATTCAAATTCTAATTAAAAGCTAATCCCTATTTGTCTTGTCGGCATGTTTGTAGTTAATATTCCAGAAATTCCGGGCACTGGCATGGGGCATATCAAAGACTCGACCGACTGATGAATGCGGTTTGCCTGAGGTGTCTATTAGAACATGCAGTTCCCGTTTTTTATCGCCGTCTCTTTTTGAAGTCGAGCGGCAACGTTTAAGTTTTTTTGCTAGGAGCTAGAAAAAGTCTTAAGCCGCTAAGGGCGCAACACCCACCACACAGTCGGGGGGCGGGACACGCCCAGGAACTGCAATTACCAGAAGTTATCCTGCAGGCCCACCAGCTGTGTGTGTCCTTGTGGCACAGGTGTAGCGGGCAGCGGGCAGAGAGTGTGAAAGTGGGCAGCGCAATTACAAATGGCAAACAATGGAAAGGATCGGATCTGAGGGATCTAAGGTAACTTAAGGATCAGACGCACACTTGCTGCAATCTCACTTTCATTCATTGCACAACATAATAGAGGCCGCAGCTAATTGTAGGGTATACAGGTTTTTTTTTTTTGTTGGATTAGTCCTGCCTACTTTCTGTCCAGCTATCTATATAAATTGACTTCTTAGCGCCTGGGGTCGCAGGACACGTGCAGCATTATTGATTAATGGCAGAGTTGCTGTACAAAATGGCTGCAGCGTTAAAAAAAAGGACTCTGCTGCTGCACATGTCCTTTTGTCATTGCCCAAAAATAAGCAAACAAACCAAAATGCCTTCTTTTCTTGTTTTTTCTTGTCGCTCCTCTCCTGTCTCTCCTGTCTCCTGTCACAGGGCACAAGTCAAGCCGCACCCAAATACTCTGCTCTAAATTGAATTCAAATTGCAAAGACGCAAGGATGCTGCAGCATCTGCCTAAACAAAGATCAGACCTTGTCCTTGTCCCTATATCCTTCGTCTCGGCTTTTTGTGTCGCTGCGACACGGCAATAGATCATTTTCCACGCTCTGTGTGGTTCCGCTGCTCGACTCTCCCTCTCCCTCTTCCTTTACCTTCCCCTACCCCTTGCCCTTTGCATTATATTGAAATTTGTTGTGTTGTGCCAACAAAATATTAAAATAATTTCATATTTGATTTGCATTTGAGCATTGCTCGAGTTGCCTTTCGTTTCCTTGAGGTTCCTTTAGTTTCCTCCTCTTCCTTTTTGGCTTTGTTTGCATTTGATGCGGTTTTAATGAGCACTTTGAAGTTATGGCCAAAATATGGTTGGGTTTGTATCTTTCTGTGCCACATCAATCATAATTAGAACACCCTGTGTTTGCTGCTTTTTTTTGGGCTCTATCAATTTTACCAACTTGGGATTTTGTGACAGTTATAGAGTGGGTTAAGGAGTCAAGGATTTTTATTACACTAAACAAGATTTTTACCTGTAAATCTGCCCATTCCACTACATAAAATATAGAAGAATATCCTTAAATAATTAAAACCTCAACTCTATTATATAAGCTAAAAGTGTTAATCCTCACACATATTTCGACAAAGGACTGACATTAATTTTCACACATGTGAACGGCAAAGAGGATCAGCAGATCCTGTGAAGCACAGCAACAACATGAACAGAGCATATATACAAATTCCAGAGCTGAACTCATTGTGAGGTCTCTGTAACGCCCCATTTTCTTTGGGCACGTTTAGGGTTTCGGGGGTTTACCCTTCTGCTGCTGATAATGATGCAAGTCGCAGGATATGAATAGTTTTTTTTTTTTTTGGTTTTTCTGGTAGGTGGATTCTTAATGAACGTTGTGTGCGGTCGAGAAATGTGTGTTGCAAGCGGCTTTTGGGAAATTTGAGAGGCGTCAACAGGCGCTAAATCCGCTTAAATTCTGTGACGGAAGTAAAGGACGCCAAACTGGAGGGGGTCGCGGGGCAGATGAGGTAGAATTAGCCTTACTGCTGCATTTGCCACAATCAGCCAGGAGGCAAGTTTTGAAAGCTGATGCCGTTGCGTGTGCCACAAGCCAGACAGAAGCTGTTTAAATGCCTTTCACATTAAATGAAGACTTGCACTCATTTTATTCATTTACTTGGGCTACACAGTAAACAATTTCGATGGGAATTTAATAAGACCAAAAATAAAAGAAATTAAATATTTAAAAACTAAATTGATTGTAGAAAACTAATATTTTTGGCTGAAGTATACTAGTTATTAATTTGTTAATAAACAACTCAAATTTATACACTTGGAAAATTTGTTTAAAAATATGTTGCATGAAATTTGCTAGAAATTTGAGTTGAATTAACTAAATTAAATATTAATATTGCTGCAATTTAATTGAATTTAGTTACAAGAAGTTTATTCCATAAATATTAAAAGTTACTGAATTGTTTACAGTGCATTTAATACTCGTGCCAATTCATTTGCCAGCTGACTCTGACTTTGACCTTATGTCGCCGTTGCACGCAGCGCAATTCAAACGTTTAATTGCAAGCAGGACTCTCGAGCTGGAAACTTCTCGTACCCATATATACATATATATATATATATATATATATATATAGTGTATTTATAGTATATTTGTACGCTGTCTGTCATTAGTGTAATTAGATCTTTCAGTTGAGTTCGCCTGGCGCCTGGCTTGGCGTGTCCTTTTTGCGCTACTCTCTATAGACTCTATAGTATAAGTAGCTATCAATTTGTTTTTTTTTTTCCTTTCTTTTCCGTTTTATTTTTTCTTTTTTGTTTTTGTACTAATTTTTATGCCAACGGAACGTGCGCAATTTGTTTACCATCAACATAATTGGTTGGCTTCAGCTCGTCTCCCCTGGGCCCACTTCTGCCTTTTTAAGCGTTTTTTACTCTCTATCTATATCTGTACCACTCTGTCTGTCTCTCTCTCTCTCTCTCTTGCGCTCAGTTGGCAATTAGTTAAAATGATTAAGCTGATGCGCTGGGCTTTTGCCCTTGGCTGTCCTTATTTTTACTCCTCTTTAGTTGTTTTTTTTTTTTGTATTTTTTTTTTGTAATTACATTAGCCACAGTCTCGATAATTCGAACTCGCCACGCACTCAGTCAAATTAGCTCGTCCATCTATCATATTGGTAATGTGTGGCCAGATCTCTTTGGCATACGATTAGTTCAATAGTTTTCGATATAACCACAAAAACGACAGCTGGACTCATTAGGTTGCCCAAGCTGTGACAGTTTTTGATATTGCAACAATGCCGGACTAGTTTTCAATTTCAAAATGCAATGTATTCAAATCAAATACATATTTTCCATTTACTCTGTTTGCATTCTCAACTTCATTGTATATATATATGTATATATAGTTTGCACTCGTTTCGTCATTGATCGATCTGGTCGAGAATCTATTTCACTGTTTACCACACATGCCAAATCTCAGTTTGACGATGATCGATGATATTTCCCTTTGACACTCACCACTCTTGAATGCCACACACGCATCTTTCTCTTCTCTTTATTCTGATTTTTGCAAACACACGTGGTGAGAGAGTAAAGCTTCTACTTGAACTGTGCTCTCCTTGTAGCATTTACTCTCCTGTGAGAGCATTTTATTTTCAATTTTGTTGTCTTATCACATCCGTAAACGTGATTGGAATACAGCTTTACTAGTTTTTAACGCTTTAGAATTTAACAAATAGTAATTTTATTTGTTTATTTATTTAAAAAATAGTAATAGAGACTTTATTTTATTTGTTTACAATATGAATTATGAATATTAACTGATTTCTCTGAAGCATGAATCTTTATTATTTTGTTTACAAATTCAAATTCTTGCAGCATTTTGCACATTTTTTAGATCTATACAAATATTTTCTGTAAAAGTTTGCAGATTAATAGTTAAAAAACATTTATGAGATATATTTGTTTTGGGACAATTGCAAATTCCATTTGCTTTTGTATTTTGACAAATTTTCGATTTACAAAATTATTAATATCAAATCATAAATGTTTATTAATGAGATTTTTATCAGTGAAATCACCAACATATTAATTTGCTACTTCCCCCAAAACACAATAAATGTTTCGCCCCCTTCTCTTGTTGAACACTAACAAAAAACCCGTCCATATGTTGCTGTTGTTTTTGTGGCTGCCACTTTTATTGTCCACAATCTTAAGCTTGGGCTAAACGCTAACTGCTCCCAAAGCGCCCTCAAATATAATTTGACACTTGACTGCGCGCCTTGAAATATGCTGGCAGCTAAGCAAGCAAATGTATTAAAAACACCAAAAAAATTAGACCGTATGACACTAAAAGAAAACACGATTATTTTGTTTTGTGTCAACTTTATGGGTTACAACTCTTAAAAACAAGCCCCACCCCCACCCGCTTGCAGCGCCGCCCGCCATAAAAAACTTATTACGCACATAAAATAAATCCCACACAGAGAAACTAATTAAAAAGACCTTTTCCTTTTTTTCTTGTGGAGGGGAAGGGTGGGGTTGTGAGTGAGTTGTTGGGGGCGGCAATAAAATTTATGAAAATTAACATAAAATTTTGTGCGATTAACTCGAACACACTCACACACACACGCACAAATGTCTTGTGCCATATGTATGAAAATCACATAATAAACAAAAAGGAAGAGCAATAAAAACAAATATGGCGACACACACACGTTTTTGGGGTTTGTGGGGGGGGTTGATGATGTTGCTGCGGCTGTTTTTGAGCTGATTATCATGCAGCACTCGCACTCGTGCTACACATGCTCCACTATTCAACTTGAAAGTCGCTCAATATAAACTTTTACCCAGCCAAAAGACAAAAGTTAAGCCGTGCGGCGCAGCGAAAGCGATTAGGCTGATTGGTGTTCTCTATACCCTGTAACCAAACAATTTGGGTTAAAAGTCTATTAATTTACGCAAATATATGTAAGCAGCAGAAGACATCTACGTACTCATGAGGTAAACAAGTATTCTTGAACAGCAATCTAGATCACTTCACAATTTAAATACCTTGAACAGATGCCCCATAATAAACTAATTATGAGAATTATGCTCTTCAAAATTTGTGATGATCGTAATATAAATACAAAAGTTATTCAATAATCAATTTTTAATTGTACAAAATATTATCTACGAATTTATAGTGAGCTGAATAGAGGGTATCTCCTAGTTAGGCACTCTTCGACTGCAGAACTCTTTTATATTTGTTAACGAGGGTGAACTGTGAAAGGGGGAGGGATTGCTGACTTTCACGGGCAGCCGCAATAGGTGTCCTCTTTAGTGAGCTTGCTGCTTCTTCTTCTTCATATCACACGCTCGCATTATGAGTAATGCGCACCTTATGCCGCCGCCAAGTCGAATGTGATTAGCTGAGCGAGAGAGTTGGTGAGAGGGGTAGCGGGGTAGCTGAGCTGCCTAATACCCTCCTCCACCCCTTTTTCAAATCTGTTGCGAGCATTTTATGCGCTTTATTAACCCCTTAACTGATGATGTGCCTGCTGCTGTTCGTTCACAAATCAAAATATTATGATGGCATCATTTACACGCCGCATTTTCAGATTAAAGTTGATCTTACCCCTCTACCCCTTTTGTGTGTGTATGTGTGTTTGTGTAGTTTCTAGCATTTTCTGTAGGGTAGTTGTTGGTTTTTTTTTTGTGGTCGCGCTTCTCAAGTTTTATGCTTTAATTTGATTTAACAATTATTTTGCGGCTTAATTTTTAAGTGAATTAAGAGTTATGTTTGCTTAAAAATTATATAAGGATTTGATATTAATATTTTAAAAAATTTTAAATTTGTTCTCCTTAATAATTCTACACTAAAAGTAAGAAACCTTTAACATTTCAGATTTCATGTCAAAAATCATTATAATATGTTGGCATCTAAAGTTCTAAAAATGCCCTTCCCAGACTTCAAAATCCCATAACTTTGCCAAAACTGACCCGATCTTTAATTCCGAGGTCATTTTGATCATGGTTTGTCCTCCTTGATAATTCTACATTCAAAGTTGAGAAACTTCCAAAATTCAGATTTCATGTCAAAAATCATGACAAGATGTTGACATGTGAAGTTCTAAAAATGCCCTTCCCAGACTTCAAAACCCCATAACTTTGCCAAAACTGACCCGATCTTTAATTCCGAGGTCATTTTGATCATGGTTTGTCCTCCCCAATAATTCTACATTCAAAGTTGAGAAACTTCCTATTTTCGGATTTCATGTCAAAAATCATAACAAGATGTTGACATGTGAAGTTCTAAAAATGCCCTTCCCAGACTTCAAAACCCCATAACTTTGCCAAAACTGACCCGATCTTTAATTCCGAGGTCATTTTGATCATGGTTTGTCCTCCTTAATAGTTCTACATTCAAAGGTGAGAAACTTCCAAAATTCAGATTTCATGTCAAAAATCATGACAAGATGTTGACATGTGAAGTTCTAAAAATGCCCTTCCCAGACTTCAAAACCTCATAACTTTGCCAAAACTGACCCGATCTTCAATTCCGAGGTCATTTTGATCATGGTTTGTCCTCCTTGATAATTCTACATTCAAAGTTGAGAAACTTCCAAAATTCAGATTTCATGTCAAAAATCATGACAAGATGTTGACATGTGAAGTTCTAAAAATGCCCTTCCCAGACTTCAAAACCCCATAACTTTGCCAAAACTGACCCGATCTTTAATTCCGAGGTCATTTTGATCATGGTTTGTCCTCCCCAATAATTCTACATTCAAAGTTGAGAAACTTCCTATTTTCGGATTTCATGTCAAAAATCATGACAAGATGTTGACATGTGAAGTTCTAAAAATGCCCTTCCCAGACTTCAAAACCCCATAACTTTGCCAAAACTGACCCGATCTTTAATTCCGAGGTCATTTTGATCATGGTTTGTCCTCCTTAATAGTTCTACATTCAAAGGTGAGAAACTTCCAAAATTCAGATTTCATGTAGAAAATCATGACAAGATGTTGACATGTGAAGTTCTAAAAATGCCCTTCCCAGACTTCAAAACCCCATAACTTTGCCAAAACTGACCCGATCTTTAATTCCGAGGTCATTTTGATCATGGTTTGTCCTCCTTAATAATTCTACATTCAAAGTTGAGAAACTTCCAAAATTCAGATTTCATGTCAAAAATCATGACAAGATGTTGACATGTGAAGTTCTAAAAATGCCCTTCCCAGACTTCAAAACCCCATAACTTTGCCAAAACTGACCCGATCTTTAATTCCGAGGTCATTTTGATCATGGTTTGTCCTCCTTAATAGTTCTACATTCAAAGTTGAGAAACTTCCAAAATTCAGATTTCATGTAGAAAATCATGACAAGATGTTGACATGTGAAGTTCTAAAAATGCCCTTCCCAGACTTCAAAACCTCATAGCTTTGCCAAAACTGACCCGATCTTTAATTCCGAGGTCATTTTGATCATGGTTTGTCCTCCTTGATAATTCTACATTCAAAGTTGAGAAACTTCCAAAATTCAGATTTCATGTCAAAAATCATGACAAGATGTTGACATGTGAAGTTCTAAAAATGCCCTTCCCAGACTTCAAAACCCCATAACTTTGCCAAAACTGACCCGATCTTTAATTCCGAGGTCATTTTGATCATGGTTTGTCCTCCCCAATAATTCTACATTCAAAGTTGAGAAACTTCCTATTTTCGGATTTCATGTCAAAAATCATAACAAGATGTTGACATGTGAAGTTCTAAAAATGCCCTTCCCAGACTTCAAAACCCCATAACTTTGCCAAAACTGACCCGATCTTTAATTCCGAGGTCATTTTGATCATGGTTTGTCCTCCTTAATAGTTCTACATTCAAAGGTGAGAAACTTCCAAAATTCAGATTTCAAGTCAAAAATCATGACAAGATGTTGACATGTGAAGTTCTAAAAATGCCCTTCCCAGACTTCAAAACCTCATAACTTTGCCAAAACTGACCCGATCTTCAATTCCGAGGTCATTTTGATCATGGTTTGTCCTCCTTGATAATTCTACATTCAAAGTTGAGAAACTTCCAAAATTCAGATTTCATGTCAAAAATCATGACAAGATGTTGACATGTGAAGTTCTAAAAATGCCCTTCCCAGACTTCAAAACCCCATAACTTTGCCAAAACTGACCCGATCTTTAATTCCGAGGTCATTTTGATCATGGTTTGTCCTCCTTAATAGTTCTACATTCAAAGGTGAGAAACTTCCAAAATTCAGATTTCAAGTCAAAAATCATGACAAGATGTTGACATGTGAAGTTCTAAAAATGCCCTTCCCAGACTTCAAAACCTCATAACTTTGCCAAAACTGACCCGATCTTCAATTCCGAGGTCATTTTGATCATGGTTTGTCCTCCTTGATAATTCTACATTCAAAGTTGAGAAACTTCCAAAATTCAGATTTCATGTCAAAAATCATGACAAGATGTTGACATGTGAAGTTCTAAAAATGCCCTTCCCAGACTTCAAAACCCCATAACTTTGCCAAAACTGACCCGATCTTTAATTCCGAGCTCATTTTGATCATGGTTTGTCCTCCTTAATAGTTCTACATTCAAAGGTGAGAAACTTCCAAAATTCAGATTTCATGTAGAAAATCATGACAAGATGTTGACATGTGAAGTTCTAAAAATGCCCTTCCCAGACTTCAAAACCCCATAACTTTGCCAAAACTGACCCGATCTTTAATTCCGAGGTCATTTTGATCATGGTTTGTCCTCCCCAATAATTCTACATTCAAAGTTGAGAAACTTCCTATTTTCAGATTTCATGTCAAAAATCATAACAAGATGTTGACATGTGAAGTTCTAAAAATGCCCTTCCCAGACTTCAAAACCCCATAACTTTGCCAAAACTGACCCGATCTTTAATTCCGAGGTCATTTTGATCATGGTTTGTCCTCCTTAATAGATCTACATTCAAAGGTGAGAAACTTCCAAAATTCAGATTTCATGTCAGAAAATCATGACAAGATGTTGACAAGTGAAGTTCTAAAAATGCCCTTCCCAGACTTCAAAACCCCATAACTTTGCCAAAACTGACCCGATCTTTAATTCCGAGGTCATTTTGATCATGGTTTGTCCTCCCCAATAATTCTACATTCAAAGTTGAGAAACTTCCAAAATTAAGATTTCATGTCGAAAATCATGACAAGATGTTGACATGTGAAGTTCTAAAAATGCCCTTCCCAGACTTCAAAACCCCATAACTTTGCCAAAACTGACCCGATCTTTAATTCCGAGGTCATTTTGATCATGGTTTGTCCTCCTTAATAATTCTACATTCAAAGGTGAGAAACTTCCAAAATTTAGATTTCATGTCAAAAATCATGACAAGATGTTGACATGTGAAGTTCTAAAAATGCCCTTCCCAGACTTCAAAACCTCATAACTTTGCCAAAACTGACCCGATCTTCAATTCCGAGGTCATTTTGATCATGGTTTGTCCTCCTTGATAATTCTACATTCAAAGTTGAGAAACTTCCAAAATTCAGATTTCATGTCAAAAATCATGACAAGATGTTGACATGTGAAGTTCTAAAAATGCCCTTCCCAGACTTCAAAACCCCATAACTTTGCCAAAACTGACCCGATCTTTAATTCCGAGGTCATTTTGATCATGGTTTGTCCTCCTTAATAATTCTACATTCAAAGTTGAGAAACTTCCAAAATTAAGATTTCATGTCGAAAATCATGACAAGATGTTGACATGTGAAGTTCTAAAAATGCCCTTCCCAGACTTCAAAACCCCATAACTTTGCCAAAACTGACCCGATCTTTAATTCCGAGGTCATTTTGATCATGGTTTGTCCTCCTTAATAATTCTACATTCAAAGGTGAGAAACTTCCAAAATTCGGATTTCATGTCAAAAATCATGACAAGATGTTGACATGTGAAGTTCTAAAAATGCCCTTCCCAGACTTCAAAACCCCATAACTTTGCCAAAACTGACCCGATCTTTAATTCCGAGGTCATTTTGATCATGGTTTGTCCTCCTTAATAGTTCTACATTCAAAGGTGAGAAACTTCCAAAATTCAGATTTCATGTCAAAAATCATGACAAGATGTTGACATGTGAAGTTCTAAAAATGCCCTTCCCAGACTTCAAAACCCCATAACTTTGCCAAAACTGACCCGATCTTTAATTCCGAGGTCATTTTGATCATGGTTTGTCCTCCCCAATAATTCTACATTCAAAGTTGAGAAACTTCCAATTTTCAGATTTCATGTCAAAAATCATAACAAGATGTTGACATGTGAAGTTCTAAAAATGCCCTTCCCAGACTTCAAAACCCCATAACTTTGCCAAAACTGACCCGATCTTTAATTCCGAGGTCATTTTGATCATGGTTTGTCCTCCTTAATAGTTCTACATTCAAAGGTGAGAAACTTCCAAAATTCAGATTTCATGTAGAAAATCATGACAAGATGTTGACATGTGAAGTTCTAAAAATGCCCTTCCCAGACTTCAAAACCCCATAACTTTGCCAAAACTGACCCGATCTTTAATTCCGAGGTCATTTTGATCATGGTTTGTCCTCCCCAATAATTCTACATTCAAAGTTGAGAAACTTCCTAAATTCGGATTTCATGTCAAAAATCATAACAAGATGTTGACATGTGAAGTTCTAAAAATGCCCTTCCCAGACTTCAAAACCCCATAACTTTGCCAAAACTGACCCGATCTTTAATTCCGAGGTCATTTTGATCATGGTTTGTCCTCCTTAATAGTTCTACATTCAAAGGTGAGAAACTTCCAAAATTTAGATTTCATGTCAGAAAATCATGACAAGATGTTGACATGTGAAGTTCTAAAAATGCCCTTCCCAGACTTCAAAACCTCATAACTTTGCCAAAACTGACCCGATCTTCAATTCCGAGGTCATTTTGATCATGGTTTGTCCTCCTTGATAATTCTACATTCAAAGTTGAGAAACTTCCAAAATTCAGATTTCATGTCAAAAATCATGACAAGATGTTGACATGTGAAGTTCTAAAAATGCCCTTCCCAGACTTCAAAACCCCATAACTTTGCCAAAACTGACCCGATCTTTAATTCCGAGGTCATTTTGATCATGGTTTGTCCTCCTTAATAGTTCTACATTCAAAGGTGAGAAACTTCCAAAATTCAGATTTCATGTAGAAAATCATGACAAGATGTTGACATGTGAAGTTCTAAAAATGCCCTTCCCAGACTTCAAAACCCCATAACTTTGCCAAAACTGACCCGATCTTTAATTCCGAGGTCATTTTGATCATGGTTTGTCCTCCCCAATAATTCTACATTCAAAGTTGAGAAACTTCCTATTTTCGGATTTCATGTCAAAAATCATGACAAGATGTTGACATGCGAAGTTCTAAAAATGCCCTTCCCAGACTTCAAAACCCCATAACTTTGCCAAAACTGACCCGATCTTTAATTCCGATGTCATTTTGATCATGGTTTGTCCTCCTCTACATTCAAAGTTGAGAAACTTAAAAATTTCGGATTTCATGTCAAAATTCATGTAAAGTTGGAAAGTTCCCAAGTCCTTAAATATAAAATTGAGAAACTATATTTTTTGTTTATTTCGGTTTTTAAGTGAAAAATAATGTAATCGGTTTTGTAGGTTTTGCAACGTTCAGCTGCTGTCTAAGCCAGCTGTGAGGCTCTCTGAAATTGCCTTCTATTTAATGAGCTCACAAAAATGATTGCCTCGAGTCAGTTTCCACAACTTTCCAAGCAAAGTTTTGCTCGTCATTAGACGTTTTAGTATTTGCCATTTGAATTTGGGGCTGTTGATGCACTGTTTGTCAATTATTTTTGGTGCTAGAAAAGCCAACGGCAACAGCAGCAGCAGTAGCAACAACAGCAACAACAACAACAACAACAACGACAACAATAGCTGTTGTCATCAAAATTAATTTTATTGCCAGCCAAAAACTTTCAGCAACAACAATTTGGCAAGTTCATTAGCTTTCCTAAGCGCATTTGCCACAATGGAAACTTTTGGTTAATTAAACGCAAATTGTTGTGGCGGCAAATTGCGAAAAAATTGCAAAACTTTGTCGCCAAACCCATTAAAAGCCTTTTCTCAGCAAAAGTTTATTGTCTCACAACGATCCCAAAAAAATAGCACTAATAGGAGTGCACTGCCAAGTGCTCGACTTGGAGTTACCCTGCAGAAAGGTCAGAAGAGAACAAAGTGTCTCGCTTTGTATATTCTTTCGCAACAGCTTGACCCAGCCCATGACTAGACCGGAAAGGACAGGCAGAAGTCAAGCCCGTATGTGACAGTGGCCCGCATCAGAACTGCAGGGTATATAGAGAAAATATATGAAAACTATAAAGTATTTATTCAAAATTGTTTTATAAATGTATATCAATATGTAATATTCATTATCTTAACTTTATTTTATTACTAAGAAATTGAGAAAATATTATTGACCCACAGGTTATGCATATTTCATATCTCATATTATGCTAATGCCATTTTGCCACCCAATTTTAATGATTACAGGGTATCTTGAAGAAAAATCATGAAAAGGGGTTAATTATGCAAGCAATGGGTTAGAGCGAGAGGCAACGATATATATATATATGTATATATAAATGACATTTCTGCGCGTCTGCATTTGGTTTTTATGTCAAAGCCATAAAAACTGTACAACTGGGCGGGACGATGGGGGCATTGGGGTAGGGGTAGGGGTAGCAATCCAAGTGAAACAAATATGGCGGCTGACTCTTCTTGCTGTCTGTCCACACAGTCTCTGTGTGTGTGTGTGTGTGTGTGTTTTTCCAGCTGTGGCGTTGCCCACTTAAATGGCCAAGTATGTGTTGACACTGGCATGTAGTTGTTGTAAGTAACGATGGCAGCAGAAGCAAACGCAG
This sequence comes from Drosophila maculinotata, assembly GCA_035045305.1. Taxonomy (NCBI): domain Eukaryota; kingdom Metazoa; phylum Arthropoda; class Insecta; order Diptera; family Drosophilidae; genus Drosophila; species Drosophila maculinotata. Next base: position 112,293 of record JAWNPD010000430.1, read on the forward strand.
CAGCAGCAGCAGCAACCAGAAGAGTCGTTGTCCTGCCTGCCACGCCTTGCTGCCCCCACCCCACTCCACCCATGGCTTCGTCCTTCTTGGCATTCGCCTCGGGTGTCGCTTGCGCAAATTTGCCACTTCAACAGCTCCTTGCGGACGCCGTAAGCACCGTTGTGAACGAGCTTTGAGCATTTTCATTTATTTTCCGCACATTTTGGCTCCAGTTCACTCGTCGCTCTATCTCTGTCTCTGTCTCCAAACTCCGTCTCTTTCACATTGCCACACCCACACAGACGAGTCCTCTTTCTGCCAGTACGTGGAATTTATGCGCTTTTCTTATTTCCGCTCTGAACGTTTTTCTTTTATGCGTTTTTCTTTCTTCTTTTTGCCGTTTTCGATTTTTTGGCAAGTTGGAAAGTTGTGAAACGATGCTCACAGAATTTTAAGCAGCAGCAGCGACTCCTTTTCGTCCTTTCTTTCCTCTGCATAAGTATCTGAGGGGGTGTGGGGGCCGTTAGTATTTGTATCTGTATCTGTGTGTGTGTGTGTGTATTTTTGTCAATATTGTTACTTGCAGCACAGCGCAGAGAAAATGTGCTGTGAATTTTAAATGTGAGCGCTGAGTTGCTTACATAAGAGTATAGCTCTTAAATATCCTATGCCACATTTTAGTTGGGGTATATTGGCTTGGAGAGAGTGGAAGGAAGGGGCAAAGGAGCAGCAAGATAAATAAATTCTAAATTTTGCTAATTTTCCAAGCTTTTTTGGAGTAACAGAAATGAAAATTATAGTTGGTCTTTATTAATCTTACTTATATAAATAAAAATCGATTATAAATATTTATTTAAATTTCTTAATAATTTATTTCGTTCTAGGTAGTGAAATTTGGAATACCAGTTGATCATTAATTTAAGTCAACAGTTTAATAACGGGTAAGTTTGTGATGCAAATAAATATACTGATCTGAACTTTATGCTCCTAGACAAGCTGTTCCCAGGCGTGTTGCCTTTTTGTAGGGTATCACTAAGTCGTATAGTAACGCCTCCATGCATTACTAAAGCTATGCGCCTGCCACCTACATAGCTCAACTGGCAATTACACGCCTCCTCGCCCAAAAAAACCCCACCCACCCATAGCCAAGACCAACTCCAGTTTTACTATACCAAAACTGTTCATTAGCCCTAAAAATACCAAAATGGTTGCCCCTCTCGACAGACCACGAAAAAACAATTAAACACAATAACAAAATATGAAAAAAACCAAAAAAAAAACCGAGAAAAAAAAACAGAAAACTCCCCCCACTTATGCTTATCTGCATAATTTATGGTAAAAATCAGACGCAACGGTGTTCAAGTCTCTCTCTCAGTACTTTATGTTTATTATTGTTATTATTATTGTTGTTGTTGTTGTTGTTGCTTTTGTTGTTGTTCGGGGCAGTCAGCCATGCGCAGTTTCTTTGGGAATTGCACCACGTGTGGTGCGAGCAGCAGCACCACCAAAAAATAAATGCTAATAGGCGCCACCGAAAATTGTAAAACAATTAAATTGTAATAAGTGTAGTGGGTTTCAGAGTTTCCAAATTCAATGGGCGGCACTTGAGGTTTTTCTAGTTTTCTTTCTTTTCCTATTTTTTTTTTTTGTTGGTTAAAATAGAGTAATTAATAACCCTGGGTGCTGTCCAGCTGTAGCTGTCCGGTGTGTAACGCCTCTATTAGCCAACCAAACTCAACTTTGACTTTAAATGATAAACAGTTTTTACGCTGACTTCGCGCTGACTCACAGACCCCGATTTGATCGTCTGTCCAACTGTCCGTCGCAAAGCCGCATGGCGCCAAGGATTTTCTCTCTCTCTCTCTCTCTTTGCGTCTCAAGTATTTGGCAATGCGACCCACTGCAGACCCTCCAATCCGAGGGAGCTCCAGCAGCGCATTTGATTGACACTTGACATTTCCTGGGTTATTTTTTATTATTTCTTTCTTTTATATTTTTTTTGCAGTTACATGTAGCGTAGCATTTTCGGATCTGTAATCGCCAGCTGACATCGAGCTGAGCACCGTTAGATGACTTTGTTTATGAATCTACATACATACATATTTCTGTTCATTTTTCCTGGGTCTTTTGTCAGATGAAAATGTTGCGATATTGTTGTACGGGCTAGAAATTGTAGTTTCACCTTTGCTGCGTAACTGGGCCAGCAGAAATGCCTTGGCTAAAATTACCAGATGAAAGGTGCAAGATAATAATAGTCTGTGGCTTTAATTCTATGTATTATAACTAAGCGGCAGATTGACAAATTTCTATACGTTTATTTATTTTTATTATTTATTTGCATATATTAAAATCAAATAACTCTTTAAAGTCATTTTGTCGTCTTATTAATTTATTAATTAATTTTTTGTTTAGCTTATGAAATGCCTTGACTAAAATTACCAGATGAAAGGTATTATACTTATTATATACTTATATACCTATTTATTTTTATTATTTATTTCCATCGATTCAAATCAAATAACTTTTTATTGTCACAGTTGAACAATTATTTTTTAGATAACATTTTATTTACAATATTTTGAATTAGTTTTTTTTAACTTAAGCTTAAAGTTCAAATTTTTGCCTTGTTTTCAGTGATGAAAGTATTGACTTATTTTAATCTAATTCTATTTTAATCTATTCTATTTAATCTATATTAATATTTTGCTGATTTAGTTTCTGAAAATTATCTTAAATTCCCCATACACTCACTTATTTTAACTCAACGCTACACATATTTTTTTGCCTATTTTCTCAACCCCATTTTCAAGCGGAGAGTTAATCTTGTGTGGCTGACCAGGCTAAATGCGGGCTAAAACCCACACGTGTAGACAGAACCAAAAGCGTTGACTGCACCTGGCAGCCCATATAATTTTATGTCTACCTGTACGCGTATATATATGTATACTTTTTATATATATACTATATGTGCCCGGGCGTATAAACCAACCCCACAGAAAGGGAGGCCAGCCAGATTGTGGATCCGGGGGCCAACGCGTCAAGTTGTGAAGCTGTGTGCAAAAAATCATTAACACGCACACCCACAATGCCAAAAGGGGGGGTGTAGAGAAAGGAGAGAGACAGAGAGTGAGAGAGAGGGATAGTCACTCTCTCTCTCTCTCGCTCGCTCACTCTTAATGGCAGTGCTGCTGTGCGAGTTTTGCTCAAATTACTTGGGTTTTTACATGCGGCAGTGAGGCACATTAACACTGTAATGTGCCAACTGTGTGTATGTGTGTGTGTATAAGTGTGAGTGTGTGTGTGTGTGTGTGTGCGAGACTGAAAACAACATGGCGGCAACATGGGCGCCCAAGTCATTGCCATGCATAAAGAGCAAGACTTGCCTGGAAGCTGTTGGTAGCCAGACCCCAAGCTCTAGATATACACTGTAACAAAATATTGGTAAAAAATGAAATGATATTCAAATTAAACTTAAATGTATACAGCTAAATAATGTGCTTGTGGCATTTAAATTTAAGTGAATTTCGTTACTTGAATTGTGAATATAGAAGATAATAATAATACCATGTATTAAATTGAAGCCCACTTTTGTGACAGTGTAGCGGCTGCTCCTGTCCTTTTTCTCTGGCTGGGCGACTGCAGATACTTTTAGTCAAGATTAATTGTTATATATTAACATGGCGTCGAGTTACTGAGTCTGCGAAAACGAGCTATTTACAAGCTAAACGAAAGTTGACTTTGCCTCAACTCGTGGCAGTGCTGAGGGGGCAACGGGGGGCAGCAACTGAAGTGGCAGCAGTGAAAGTGGCAACTTTAATAAACCTCTGCTGCATTTTGGCTAATATTTAAGTAGTTCTAAACCCCAACCCCATGCGGTTTATGGCCTATCTCTTGCGCTAGATTTATGTTTGCCCATTTTCATGTTTTATCATCAGCTGCGGCGTCGAATTATTCATGAACACATTGTGTAGTCATGTTACTCATACGACGCGTTGGCAAAAAGGGTTTCAGTTGAACGCGACAGCCACCCCTCCCACCACAGCCTCCTTTTGCCTTTGAATTATGCGGCTTGGGGTTTTTGCGGAACTGTTTTCTTTTTTTTTCTTCCCCCATTTTTAGTCCCCACTGTGCGGCTTTTGCGGCTTTTATCAAATTGTGCGTTGCTTGAATTTGTTGTTGCGGTCGAATGTGGTGCGAAGAGGAAATTTGATTTATAAGTTTTCTCTTTTTGCTTAACAAATGACGCTGGCGCCAGCTAAGTTGATAGGATCCTTAAAAATACCAGCAAACTTTTTGCCTAAAAGCGAATTGAAGCTTCCGGTTTAAAGAGTTATTTTTATCGTATAATCAGGGTTTATTTAACATTTTATTTGGAGTATAAAGTTTATACTATAAACGTTCCTTGAAATTAGTCACTTAAAATAAAAATAAAAAATGTTGCTCTTTATTTGTCCTGCAGATTAATTCTAGACTTCAAATTGAACTTCTCAATTTATTCGGATTTTCTTTTGAATGTTATGCTGCGAATTTTGACCCATACAATTTTAAGTATCACACTTCAAATTTACATAATTTTAATCAAACCTCAATTCAATTCAGATTCATCAAAAAATTAAATTTACAATTTAAAAATTGATAAAAAGTTGTAGATAGTATTTCAATCTACTTAAGAATGATGTGAAATTGGTTTTTCCCCTTATTAAAGCCTCTTTATCTGTGCCCATTAGTTTGACATCTCTTTCTTATCTCTTCTACGACTTTTCAGCATATGTTTGATTACCCACCCAAAACCCACTTTATAACTCCACTCCACCAATACTCTGCCAACCTACGTCTAACAACTGTCGCATATTGAACCGCAGACAAATTTGTCTACGACTCTCGAGAAGATAGCTCGCCAAGCATATTGACATCTAGCTGAAAGTCAATATGGAATGCGAGACGGGGGTACAAGAGACCACACCCCTCCCCTTAACAGTTATTTTGTGGCACTGCCCGCGCTGCCACCCACATTCAACGCGCTGTCAGTTTTGGGCGCAAATTTCGCCATTTCCACCCTCGCTAATGTGCAAATAAAAATGTTAAAAGGGTCCTGTAGCACTCAATTACACGCCCTGGTGACCATTTGTGTGATTGCCCCTACCCCGCAATCCACCCCCTCACTTCTTGCGTAAGCTTTTGCTTATGCACAGCTGTATCTGTGTGCGTGACTTGTCTCTCTGTGTGTGTGTGTGTTTTTGTGTATTTCTTTCTATGTAGAGAAAAACATTATGGCGCGCGAACGGAAGTTGCCATCTTGTTGATGGCAGTTAAAGATAAGCACGAAAAAAAAAAACGAAAACCGAAAAAAAAACGCTGCGTACTTTTTTCATGGTTTTTCGCTGCTTTTCTTTTTACTGCCTGCATTTTATGTTGTTTGTTTCTTTGTGTATATAGTATATATATACATATATATATTTTTTTTTACTCCTGCTTGTTGGCAGTTATCTCACTGCCTTTTTTTCGCATACTCTTGCAGCGGGTATTTGAATTTTGTCGGAAAATGTGTAAAGCATTGAATGAGACATCTTTGAAGCTAAAAGTTATGCATATTTGTATATTTTTGATGTCTGCTTTATATTTCCTTTTTTTGTAATAAATAATTACATTTAGTTACGGTCAGCTGGAGTCCTTTTAGCAAGGGTATAGCATCTGCGGCGTTTCGTGGATAACAGTGCTTTCTTTTTTTAAGTTTTATGTGCTTTTATTTTGTTGTTTTTGTTTTGTGCTCGGTTTCTAATTTGCAATTTTGTTTAGACGCTGAGCAGCGACGCCTTTAAGCGGTTTTGTCATGTCATTTGGTAATTGGGTGGCAGCGGTTGGCACTTTATATATATTTTTGCAGTCAGTTGGCAACACTGGACGCGAGACGCTCACATTCACACATATGGTCACATTGTTTTTTATTTTTGTGTGTTGCTGTTTTTACTTTTTGTGGGCGTGCCCGCAGTGAATTAACATGTTTATAAGCATAGCATATTTTTGTTGTTTACCCGCTTCATTCATAATTCAGTTTTAGTAAGTTTGGCAAATTAAATGCGTCATAAAATGCGCATTTTTACAGATCGTAAACAAAGCGACTTCAACGCCGCCGCAAAAAGTTGCAAACGAATGCGAGAGTATAAATAAAAGAGACATTTAAAATCAATAAATTATAATTAAATTATAACATAAGCGTATGCTAATTTCCTCACAGCACACACACACACACACACGCACCAAAATTTAATCTCCCCCGCGGCGTTTGTCGCATTCTTATTACAATTTCTGTCGATTTCCGTCGATTTCAGTGGATTTCAGTCGATGTCTTTGCGGCCTATATCATTTCTGGTAATTTTTTTTTGTTGTTCACTCTTGTTCTTTCTTTCGTCGGGCATTGGCATATGCCTTTGTGCGTAAGCTGAATTGCTTATAAATTTACAGAAATTACACCCCAACTCATAAATGTCACACTTAAAATGCTGCATTTAAAATTGGCAAACTTCAGCGCATCGAAAACGTGCATATTTTAATGAGTCTCAATGAGTTTATGAATTTTTCAGTGGGTCATTTTAATAAGCTTTAAGATTTAAAAAAAGATTGTTGCGTAATTTGGTAATTTGAGATATTTAAAACTAAAATTTAGTCTATTTAAATACAAAATTGAGAGTAATTTCAAACGATTATGATAAATAAAATGATTTATGATAGATGTAGAATATTTTCAAAATTTAAAAAACAAACGAAATTTATGAACTGGGTTTTTTATTTAATGTCAAACAAATTTCCATTAAATTTCTAAACTTTTAATAGCTTTTGAGTCATGTTAACATTCTTTAAATTTTTCTAAGGCCAAAAAATAGTTTTTTCCGCAGAATTTCTTGAATCTTTTTAACAGTCCACAAATTGATTGTCACCCCACGGCAGAGAATCTATAATAGAAATAGAAAAACTAGAATCTAGCCAACTGCAGCCACTGATCCACTGAGCGCAAGGCAAACAAACAGCTCAATTATGTTAATCAAATTCACGCCCATCCGCAACATTTGGCTAATACAAAACCCCACATGCGGCACACAGCGGCAGGCAATAAAAAATTACACTTGCCACGCAGCTTCCTTGCTGCCCTCCTGCCTTCATGCGTTCCTCAAGCAACCACTCAACAACAAAACACAACCACCCGCTGCAGGTTGCCACCTTTCACCCTTGGCAACGCAGCAACGCAAAAAAAAAACTCCATTCAACACCAATTAGGGATGATCATCAGCAGCAGCAGCAGCCAGTAGGGGTTGGGGGTGGCTGTTGTCATTTGGCAACCCCCAGTTGTTGTCATTTGTTATTGAGCCAACAAAAAAAAGTTGACTTCAACTTCAGCTCGTGTCATAAATACGCCCCAGCATAGACAAACAATCAACAATTTATGCACAAGCAGTCTAAAAAGGGGTGGCCCAAATACCCTGTGGGTGAAGTTTTCGTTTGGTGGGGGTAGTGGGGAGTGGGGAGTGGGGAGTGTTTGCCAAAATTGCTCAGCGGCAGCCAGGGAGAGCTCATGTTAAACATGAATTATGAATTGTTATTGAGATTTATGTTGTTGCTGTTGTTGCTGCTGTTGTTGCGACTGCTCCTGTAGATGTAACTCATGTCCTGCGCACTGTAAAAAAGTCCTTGTCCTATGCATTTTTGTTACCACTCTTGCCAACAAATTCAGTTGAGCTAAAATATTTTTGGAAAATGCCAAGCAAACATTTATATTATTTTTAATTAAAAATAAATAATTAATTTGCAATATAACAAAATATAAATAATAACAAAGAAGTTTGGTCCCAGTAAAGCAAAGAATCCTGGTTAGTTTCTCGAACACATTTTTAATACATATCTAAGTTTTTTAAGCTTAGTTTTTAGCATAACAAATCCAAATGATTAGTATACTATTATTTTGTAAATTAAAATTTTGGTATGCATTTTTTTTATAATTTACAATATTTCTTTTTTTGATATATAAACATTTATTTTTATTAATTTTAGACTAAAATTGTTTACAGTGTATTTACTATAGACAGTATATTGTATCCTTATTGCCTGCTTCTCTCTCTCGCTGCTTCTCTCCGCTGCTCTCTGCCGGGTTTTGGCTTTGTTTTGTGCGGTAATTTCATTGAAATCATGTTGAGTAATTGGTGCACAGTTTGCATGGCTTTGCCAGGGGTGGGGGGGCGCTTGAGGGTGTTGTTGTTGTTGTTGTTGCTCTATGGCTGGGGGTGTTTGGTGTATATAAATAACACTGGGGGTTGACTTTGCCACTTGGCTGCTGCTATTGCTACTATTGCTGCTACTGCTGCTGGGATTAAGCGACCGCCGCGTCGCCTTTATGCGGTTTGTATTTATTGCTCGCAACAACCCACCCCCCCCCCCCACACACACCCTTTCTCCCTCGTACCCAGCAGGCTCGTAATTGTGTTTGTGCTGGCATTATGCAACACATGTAACACGTATCTCATAGATACGCATTCGCCTGTCACGGCCCTGGCAAGTCGACACTTGTGCGTTCGTTTTGTCAAACTCACTCCACCCCTACCCCCTTTTTGGACATTTTGTCATGGCCAAGTGGTTGTTGTTGCTTTGCTAATTTGGGCATAATTTGTGACTGTTTATTTATTTTGTGCTTACGAAATTAATTTCAGTCGACTGGTTGTTCTCTAGTTCTTTGCTTTGCCCTCGCCTCGGTTTTTCCCATTTTACATTATACATATGTTAACATTGCCAATGGCGTTCTTTTGCCTTTAGGGGTTTCTTTCTAATTTTAGTGGATAATATGTAAATCGGTTTTGAATTGATGGCTAAATTATTAAACTGGTTTTGTGATTAATGAGTAGGGATACTTACAAATAGATGGATCGAAATAGATGCAAAATATTGTAGTAGAAAACAAATGTCAAGTAGATAATTAGTAAAGTGATTATATGTAAATATTGAGTTATTTATATAAATTTACCATATTTTAGATTATATTGATGCACTGATATTATTTTTTCATTTCTTCTGTGTGCTGCATTCGTAAACGTTTCACTTGTAGTGATTTTGAAGTATGCTGATGTTTCAGAAAAATTATACGATATACTATATGTGCTGCTCGTCTCTCGATAACTCCTCGATACTTTTTTCAATGCTACTACTCTCCAAAACACCAGTCGCCGTACTTTTATTTTTACATATTTGAGCGTTCAAAAACGGTTGTTAAATAATTCTTAAGCCCTGCTCGACAGCAACAACGACTAACAATAATAAAAATGCATTGATTTATAATGCAGGGCCGTGAAAAGCGGATCAGAGACATTTGAACCACCAGCGACGATGGCTCATTGAGCATTTCAAAGCATCTTCGAGCTGTGGGGCCAAGAGGGCACAAAAGACTTGGCCACAGGCGGGGAACCACACTCTCCTGCCCCTGCCCCTGCCCCTGCCCCGTTTGCCACTGGCTGTTGCAACTGCAACACACAAAGCTTTCACATGCAAATCACTTTGGGGACTAGACAACAACAGGCCAAAGAAATAAATACGAGACTGAGACTCAGACTCCAACTCCGATTCAGACTCGGACTAAAGCTGAGGTTGAGGTTGAGGCTGGTACTGGGACTGGGACTGGAACTTGGTCTGGGACTGGGACTGGGGCTGTGGTTGCGAGGCAAGACTCGTAAATTTGCAGCTTATTGGCAATAACTGCAAGTGGCTTGTTAACAATTTAACACGTCTTAATCGTTAAATTTGTTGGAGAGAAAAAAAGAAGAGAAACCACAACAGCAACAACAACGCAAGGAGCACACAATCCGGCAACTAACTCAGAGGATGACATTTTTGTAGGTGTGAATGCAACAAAAAAAAACGCAAAATAAAAAGAAAAACTCTTTGGCAAATCTGCATATAAAGCTAAACTTGGAACACTCGGCGAACTGTGTTGCAGCATGCAACAAAACCGGTTCGGCATTTTGCGGTTCGATCACTTTTAATAATGATATTTTTCGTGCGAGTCTCCGTCGCTGGCAAACAAAAGACTTAAGTCATAAACTTTATGACATTTGGCGCAAAAAAAAAATCTCGGCAAGAATGTCATCAATGAAACAAATCGATTTGTTTACATGCCATTCGCGTTGTCCTCTGTCTTCAGCTGCCACTCCACTCTGCCCCCTGCTCTCCTTCTCTCTCTCTCGCTCTCGCTCTCTCTGTCTCTCTTCCTGTTTTCAACTGCTGCTTGTTGTTTGCCTTCTCGCCAATATCGATTTGACTCTTTTGCCTTGCCCCACACTCATTTATGTTACTTACCTCTGCTTTTGTACACAATTCTCAGAAGATTTTAATCTTGCTCACTGCACTTTTTTGCAGTTCTCCAGACTCCGCTGAGCTTCGTCTGTGTTCCCCTCGTCTCGGTCTTACTATGACTAGAAAGGATTGTTTATACCCTGTACTTAAGTTATAAGTTTTAAAATTTAATATTTTTGCTACATTTTCAATTATTATTTGTTTTTGAATAGGATTCAATTTAGCAAAGATTAAAATAATGTTTTAATAACTAAATTTATTATGTCATAGTTATTTATACAAGTTCTCTGTTAATTTCATTCACTCTCACATATTATAAATGTAATATTTGAAAACCTACAAATATATAACATTTTAAATTTTAATACATTTATTATTATATATCAGTTATATTTTGCACTCTTAACAGGGTATTTGATATTCGTTTATATTTGTTATCGTCACTTTTTTTTTCGTGTGCTACCTTTTATGACGGCATTCGGTGTGCGGTTTATGACTTTTCGTGTCTGATAATTTTGTGATTTTAATGTGCGAAATTAAACATCACATTTTTCAACACGAACGTTTCCTACGTTTATCATAAAGTTTAGCACAAGGAAACCGTCGATTCCCATTTTAATGCATTACTGCCTGGGGGGGTTATATTTTTGAGGATATTGCTCAGAGATTTGTGCAAAAGTAGCTAGAGCAATAAGTTGAGGAAGGAATAGAGAGTTCTTAATATTAGATATATTTCTAAAAGATGTTCATTATTATTTTTAAGGAATGCTTTTCCATTTTCTGGCTAATACAGCTATTTGATATGCAAAAGTCTTTTGGTCAGCTCCAATTCGCTTCTGATTGATCAAGCACAATAAATAACGATATCAAACTACAAAACATCAAGTCTTATCGAGTAATATCCACTCAGTTCAAATAACCGAATGAGGGGGGGAAGAAACCAAGAGTTAGCTCAACATTTACTATATGTAAATTCAAAAGTCAATCTCTGGCTGAATATCTTGGCCCATAGATCAGTCTTAGCCACGCTTATTGCACTTTAAACGGGCACGAATACAGACATTACACTGCCGTTGAATAGTATACGCCAACCCAATTTGAAATGCATAAATTAGAGCACAAAATATCCAAAAAAACAGAATGAAACCAAATATGCATTTATCTAGCTGACTTATCTGGATAAATCCGAGATATTATTATTATTGTTGTTGTTGTTTTTTTTTCTCGTTCCGCTTTTTGGGCGTAACTTGTATATAAACGCTGCTAATAACACATCTAAACTGGTCAACAAATTACCGTTTCAACATATTTTCAAAAGCATTCGATTTCAGTTAAATGTGTTTTCAACAAATTTTCATGCAAATGAGCCCGCAATCTAATGATGGAATGGGATGCAGATGGAATCGAATGAGTTGCTCCTCTCCGCGCTTCAGACAGATGACCAGCATCCATAGACAATGCGACGCGGCGGTCCAAGATTGCTGCCCTCCCTCTACTGCACCCCCCTCCTCTCTCACTCGCCATAACGCTGTGTGCCACACGGGCGGGCTCATTTGTCGGAGCTGCCTAACTTTATAATACTCGTAATACACAAAAGTTTTCAGAGCCATAAAAAGTGTCAAAACTTCTGCTTGTTGTTGGTGTTGTCGTTTTGGTTGCTGCTGAAAAGAAATTTCGTATACCCTGTAGTCATTAAAGAGTTGACAGGTGTTGTGGAAATATGTGTAACACAAAATTTGGAAAATTAATTTTTTAATATACCATCGATATTTATAAATTTTTAAGTATTTGTTTTTGGGTATATCTTCGAGATTATGAAACCTGAATATTTTATTTGAATAACGTTCTTTTTAAGATTTATAAATCATTCCTTAATTATATAAAAATATATAATAATAATTTTTAAAGATTTAACTTTGATTTATGGTAGACTTTTATTATTATATATCATCTCTGATAACTGAAAAATTTCAAAACAATTGGATTCTAAACTAAAATGTTATAAAAATAAACTTTTTTTTATTTATTATTTCACTCTGAGATTTTTAACAGTTTTGAAAATCGGAGGTATCTCTTAGTTTATCAGTTGCTGCCACAACATTCTAGTTGCCTTTTTTTTATATCGCTGCCAGAAAATTTGTCGAGGGTTGCCGCCGCTGCTTGCATTGTTTAGATATTGATTTCCAAACAAGCTGAATAAAAAAAATCGAAAATACTGTAAAAGGTGTGACGACCTCTTTTGTTCGTCATCAAGCAGCCACCAGCTACGGGGCCAATATCGTTGAGCAATTTATGAATGAAAGTCGCAGCAGATCCCCCTTTTAGAAGACATAAAGTCTGCATCGTTTTGTTTAGGAAAATCTCATTTTATTGGGCCATGAGTCAGAATCGAAACGATTTGTTTTTCCAGCCGCGTTTTTGTTGTGAAAGTGTAATATTGTGACACTTTACATTGTGCGCAAAGGATTATATATATATCGAATATGTAGATGCGGGGGTATTTCGGGGGGGGCTTTGGGACTCGTAATGTTTCTATTTAACAAATTGTTGCTGCATTGCATTCCAATTAGTGTGGCCAAAGCCAAATTTTATGTTGCATTTATTACATAATTTTCTACAAATTTGATGGCGCTGCGTGTGCGGCTCAAGAGCTGATTTTACGAGCCAAGTCTGGAGGGGGAGGAAACGAGCAGAGAGAGGGAGCGAGAGTGGGAGTTTGAGGAGAGGGAAGGGAGTGAGTAGGTGCGGCATGAAATTTGTCTTTGGCTCTGCAGGTTTTTCCAATTTCAGTGCAGGATTAACAAGGATTTTGTTGGTTGGGCTGACTGAATACTGCTGCCGCTCCCGCTCTTGCTGCTGCTGCCTGCTCCTTGTGACGACATTTTTCAATTAAGAAAGGATCACAAGGCGCTTAGTAAGGCAGTTTACTCAGTCCCAAGTTTGGCAGGCAGTCTCAGTCTCCGTCTCCGTCTCAGTTCAGTTCCAAGAGCAGCTACAGCTGCCAGCTTCAGTTTTGCTTTTAATTAATTAGTGCTCTGCTACGACTCAGTCCTTTCAATAGACCGGGACTACAAAACTTCTTGGCAGCTGCATTTTGTTGAACGTCTTGGAATTTGGCCAAATCGAATAAATTGCTGCCAACGGTTTTGAATGCAGTAAAATCATTTTGATCGATTTTGTTTGCAGTTTTGAAAGTTCTTTAAGTGCAAACTTGATTAAAGTATTTAATTTATTTATTTAATAAATGAACTGTCACAGAATAGGTCCAGAAATACCTAAAATTTTAGTATTTAATTGATTTGCTTAGAAAGTTTTACATGTGCTTTAATTCAAAAATATGTTTCACAAATATTTCAATATGTTCATAAACCTTTAAAAACTGAAATTCGGAATAAGAACAATTTTATTAAATATTGCTAAGAATTAGAATCGATATTCTTACATCAGAAACTAGCGATTTTGTGCATTTAATCCGCTTGTTCCATGATCTGCGGTAACTCCCTATCTAATTAACGAGATCCAAAGAGCGATTGTCATTTAATAACTGTATAGCACATCTAATAGATACATTTAGCAGCGGTTAAAGCATCTTGAACTGTACATTTAGCAGCAGTTAGATAAATAGCTTGGCTCTTATATAATTGTTGCTTAACTATCAGCTACATTTATGCCACTTACGTGAGTGGCAGAACTCAACAGTATAGATAATACGGCATATTTATTTGCAATACCCTGTAGATATTTAAAACGGGTAGTAAGTTTGTAAAGCAGACATAGACTTAAGAGTAAAAAAAGTATTGATGAATTAATTTTAATAAAATAAATCAAATAATAAATAAAGAGTATAAGTTGTCGATAATCGATAGCTGGTATAATCGATAATTTCGATAGCTGACATAATCGATAGTATTTTAAGGTCAAATATTTCAGTAGGGTACTTTTTATACAATCACTTTTTGTTCGAAGCATTTATTACTAGTTTTTAGCTATACTTATTTTTTAAATATTTAATTAACTTGTTAACAGTTTCCCAATAGCAAAATTATAATATAATTGTGTGCAGCTTGTTCTCGTTGCTGTTGTTGTTGTTGTTTCTCTTGTTGTTGCTGTTGTTTTTATAGCTGTTGCTGTTGCTGTTGTCGCTGTTGTTGTGCACTTCATAAACAATTTGCGCGACTCGACAACTAATTCAAATGGTTGTTTTTCGTTGCCTGCAAATGCATATGAAATTAATTGTAGTTGGCGCTGGCAAATTATTGTAAAATAAATACGCGTGCAAGTGCTAAGGTGAATGGCAACAAATTACAAAAAAAAAGAGGCTGAAAAAAATTACGAGTATTACTGGATCGGAGCGGACTGACCGATCGACTGACTGACCACACGACGGCTACGTAATAATTAAGAAATTTACAAACGATTTATCACGTTAATTAAACGCTGGCCAGCAAACAGTTGCTGCTGTTGTTGTTGTTGTTTATCTATGTTGTATATTGAAATATTGATAGATGGCCAATGATCAAAATCATTTCACACGATCCCATGATTGAGTATACGTAAATACCTCAATATGATTGTTGTTATTGCTATTTGTACTGTAATTGCTGCTGTGATTGTTGCTGCTGCTGTAGTTGCTGCTGTTGCTGCTGTTGCTGCTGTTGCTAATTTGCCAACTACTTTACGTTGAGTGTGTGGCGAAAGCTGTTTTTCTGTTTTCTGCCAAGTGAGAGCAACATCGGCAAAGACATTGAACTCTGCTGGCTTATTTATTGAAATGGAAATGGCAAACGCACAAATCACTGTAATTAAGTAAATGTGGAAATTGTAGGCAACTACATAAATAAATGCACAAAAAAACAATAATATTGATCAATTTGCTGCCATGGCTAAGAAATCGATTGTTGAAAAAATGAAGTTAGTAAGGTGTTGTTTCTAAGGATTTTAAATTATATATATATAAATTAAATTATTAAATAAGAAAGTGTTGTTTCTAAGGATTTCAAATTATATATATATAAATTAAAATATTAAATAAGTTATATATATTGAATAAATATTGATATAGAAATTTGCAGGCTATTTCTGATTTTCTTTAGGGTCTATTTTAAACGTCAAGTTTCACAAGCAACATTAAATATAATTAAATTATAATAAAATTATACTAAGTAGAAATCGTTAGATTTGAAGTTATACAAAATTGGGAACCTAAGAATAGTTGATTTTATTTATACTCAGTTACTCACATTCAGTTATAGGTTTTTCCTTTATAGCCGTGTTTTATCTGCTCCCCTTCAATTGGCCAATCAATCTGCAGCTCTTCAAATTCCAGCCCCATCATAATTATAATCATCATCATTATAGACGCCAAATGCTTTTAGTCATCTGTTTTTTTCATATTTTTCTCTATTTCTCTGCTCTTTCCCTTCACTTACCTTCTCCTACCAACAAGCGATAAGCAAATTAAGCGCATTTTCAACATAACTTGAGGAAGCGGATGCCTTATTGAAAGCTTATCGGGTCCATTTACATAAGACCTGGGTCAGGCACACGTGCTACTATGCTGTGTATAAATATTTCTTTGGTTTGGTGGGGTTGGAAACAGCTGAAACTAAATTGTTGCGATAAAACTAATGAAAATGCGTTTTCTAATTGCACATTAGGCAAAGTGAAATGATTTTCGTGTAAGTGGAAAAACTGAAAGAAAAAAAACAAACAACAACAGCAACAAATTGATATAACATTGATGGGTAGCCAGATCTCAAGTGCAGCTTCTGTTTATGGTAAAAATACAGCACGTGTTGTTGTGGGTGTGTTTTGATATGTTGTTGTTGCTGTTGTTGTTGTTGCTGTGCGTTTTGTGATGTATCGTGTTTGGGCTTTTTACGCGCCACTGGGTTGCCCATTAATTTTAATTCGTCAGAGGCATAGAAAAGCAAAAAATTGAATTGAACGATGTATAAAACAACAATTGCACACAATCATTTTCAATTTAATGTCATTATGTGCAATTTGTCAACAATGTCCACAGAGGAGTTACTCAAGCGTGTGTGTGTCTGTGTGTGTGTGTTTATGTTGTTGCTGTGATTTGAGCTATGCAAATGAAGTGCCCGCCTTCAACTGCCCGCCCCCTGACATCAACAGACATTTAGCCAACTCCCCTCATTTTATTTTTTATTTATTTATGCTGCTGTTGTTGCTGCTGCTGTTGTTGCTGTGTTGCTGCTGTTGCTTCGTGACGAAAAGTGATTGAAAGTAAACAATAAAAGCGACACTCGACGCCACTTTCCACCTTTGTCGTGCCTCTTTTATCTGCCCCCCTCCTGTCCCTCTCTCGCTCTCTCTCTCTCACTCCGTTTTTTTTGGGGGCGCCTTTCATTTGGCTAACAATTTTGTACTTAGCTGCTTGCCTAAATTGGCCAATTGCGATTGGTAACAGCAGCAAACAATTTAATTCAATTAAATATTTTGTGTTGTTTTTTTTTTACTTCTCCTTTTTCCGTTGACTGCCTGTCGTTTGTTATTTAGCGACAGTTGTTGTCGTTGTCAATGTTGTTGTTGTGGCCAATTGTTTTATGTGAAATTTGTCACACTGTCATGTGCATTTTATAGCATCTGTCACGACTGTCACTAGTGCAGCACATTCAACGTTCAACATTCAACATTCAACATTCGCCAACTGAATTATTCACAAAATATCCTATTTAAAATGGCAACATAATTAACTGGCATTGTGGGTGGTTATATAGTAAGTGCGAATGTTGATTGTTGGTTGTTGGTTATGTTGGTTCAAACTGTTCTCTTTATGCAATTGCAATATTCTTGGAAAATTGCCGCCTATTTCCGCTGTGAGCTAATAATGTTGGCAGCAGCTGACGAAAATGCTACCAGAAAATTAATTTGGTATTTGAAAACGCTTTTTGTTATTGCTTAATATTGTACCAAAGGAAAAGTTAATAATTTCTATGCAAAACATTTTTGTTTGCCTTATTTTGACTATAGAAATATTTTTTAACATGTCACAGAATTTTTATTATTTACTATAAAATCAACTAACGCATAATTTTGATATTTAAACTGAAATTCAAAATACTTTATTAATTAATTCAATTTGCTAAATATACCAAACAAATATTTAACACAATATCTGACTATCAATCAAACCTTGTAAATGTTATTGACAGGAAATGACTTATTAAAAATCAATAAATTGAAAATCTCTCATAAAATTAAATATTTACCTGCAAGAGCATAGAGACAGTAGATTAATGAGCTTCATTGAGCATACTTCCGATATACATATATTTGTAAACAACATGCTGATATTTTGATATTTAATTGACCCTTAACCCAGCTAAGTTCAAGCCCGCATGGCGCTTGGGCATTTTTTAGATTTCTTTGCTGTCGGTTTATTCACCTGAGATGCCTGGTGTCTGGGTCAGAGAACCAACCCAGAGACTGAGACAGCGACTGAGACAGCGACTGAGGCTAATTTGTGTAACAAGACAAGCAAAGAAATGAAAGAAACAAACAAAATTATTGACTTCCATATAAAATCACCTGTGGTGTCAATATTTCAACACTGCCAGCGGTGTTGATGCTCATCAGCTGAACTGTCTCTGCTCGCTTGCTCCTCTCTCTTGCTCTCTCTCTCTGTCTATCTCTGCCTTTCTCTATCTCTGGCAATCTTTTGATTTATTGGTGAGTTTAATTAATCAACAAACTTATGAGTCAATATTTTGCTTTAAACAATGAAATGTTGCCAGTCGATCGTCTGCCTAAAACGACTGCAAATTAATCATATGCCTCGATCACGATCTCTCAGCTCCAACTGTTGCTGTTGCTGCCCAATGTTGTTGTTGTTGTTGTTGTTATTGGTGCTGCTGCTGCTGCTGCTGATGATGACGAACTAACTGACAGTTGTTTGACATACCCCAGTCAGTGGCACCCCGGGCACAAAAACAATTAACTCAATCGAAATGCAAAAAAAACTAAAGAACAAAAAACCAGAAAAATTAAAAAAAAGTTTTAAAACATCAAAGATTGAATACCCTTTAAGGACACAAAAATAGTTTTAATTAAAAATGTTTAATGCGAAAGTAAAAAGGAAGTAAAATCTTGAATAAAACCAAAATATATGCACTAAAACTTAGTTTCTAGCCAATCGTTCCTATAGGTGCTATACTATGATATATACCTCATATGTTGCTAAGTTTTTGGAAAAACGTTAGAAGCATAATAAAATTCGTGAATTTTAATAATTCAAATTTGATAAAGACAAAGATAGGAATAGAGTTACATTTTGCATGACAAAATAATAATACCCTAACAAAGAGCATGCGAGAACCGAGAATGATGACGATGAAGACTGGGCAAGTGGGTGCAGCATATGGCTTTAAAAATGTAAAATGTGTAATGCAATTAAAAAAGGTAAAATGTTGATGTAACAATTTCATTGAGTTGCTCGCGTGCACTGCGGAGACAGCAGCAACAGTTGCTGCTGTATTGGCAATAACTAAATGTTGCTGTGTGTCTTGTGCCTGGTGCCTTGTGCCTGTCAGAGCTGCAACTTGACATTTGTAACATTGTAAATGTTGACACTTTTACTCGTTGCATGCCACACACAGCGTTTGAAAAAGAAGGGAATCGAAATGATCTTGTTACATTACATGAATGATCACCGCAAATTGGATGCAGCAGTGGAATGAGGAAATGTCGCCTCTCTGCCACTATCATTGGCACCTCACTACAGTGTGTGTGTGTGGGGGGGGGGGGGGGGGGCAACTTGGGCAACTTGACTGATGAGGCCCGCTTTTATTTATAGTCGAAACGAATGGGGAATATCGGAAAGCGGAAAGCGGCAGATCGTGAATGACTTACACACTGAATGAGTGAATGATGAGCAAATTTATCGCAGCATTGTGTCAAACTCTGCTCTGTATGTGTGTGGGCCTAAAGTTTTGTGTGTTCTACTCCTCCCCCTCTCCCCAGTCTCCACTCCCCACTCCCATTTTGGGGCTTGTTTAGCTGTCGCTCTGACACCGCATGTTCTTCTGACAGTCGTTTAATTATTTGGCTTTGATTGTTAGTTTTGGCCCATAGTACCACAATATATGACAATTCCATTCATGTTTGTTGCGCCTATTTTGGTTGCATGTATCATGTCTTGTTCTTGCCTCTTAGTCTCTGTGTCTCTGTCTCTGTCTCTGTGTTTGTGTCTGTTTCTATGTAGCACATCATTGACACGATCCGATCCCAGCTGCTGTAAGTGGTTGCTGATGTGACATTTTACACACTTTGATTCCTCGGAATTGGAAATGGTAATGGAAGCTTTTTGGAGTTTATTTCTATAGACAAACTTGCTTTACACGATATTAAAAAGCATATGGAAGCTTGAGGGAACTATTTAGAGACTTGGAAACCTAACTTAGAATCCTAAATAGCCTCGGAATTGAAAATCGGTTCAGTTTTAAGAAAATTATGGCACTTTGAAGTCTGAGAAGGGCATTTTTAAGAACTTGGGAACTTCACATCTTGACATGATTTTTGACATGAAATCCAAAATTCGGAAGTTTCCCAACTTTGAATGTAGAACTATTAAGGAGGACAACCCATGATCAAAATGACATCGGCGTTGTAGATCGGGTCAGTTTTGACAAAGTTGTGGCACTTTGAATTCTGGGAAATGCATTTTTAGGGACTTCACATGTCAAAATCTTGTCATGATTTTTGACATGAAATCCAAAATTTGGAAGTTTCCAAACTTTGAATGTAGAACTACTAAGGAGGTCAAACCATGATCAAAATGACCTCGGAGTTGTAGACCGGGTCAGTTTTGACAAAGTTATGGGACATGGAAAACTTGGAATGCAATTTTTAGGCACTTGGAGATTTACTTTGATCTATAATGTTGCTATAAACGTTCTAAAATCAACTCGCGTTCACTTTTTATCTTTTGACCTTTTTCTCTCAATTTTCTCACGATGTTTTTTATGCAACGTTTTTTTTAATTGACTGTTGGGGGTCGCCTGTTCGTCTGTCTGAGCTACTCCTTTTTTGTCGAAAAGTGAACGCATCAACAACAAAAAGCTTGAGCCGCGTCAACGCCCACAAAAATGCGCTTCCTTTTTGTGTGGGGCGGGTAGAGAGGGGAGTGGAAGCCCCCCCAAGCACCGCCAGCTACCTACACATGATTGATGGGAATCTTGCGCACAAATTAACACCGGAATTACACGTACTCGTATGGCGGGTATTTCTTATTTTCGGGTTTTGGGGCTTTGTGCGGCACATTAGGTCAAAGCTCCACCCCTGAGTGATGCGCTCGCATTTGAAATGATGCCGACATTCAATTAGGCGCGAGCTTCGACAAAAAAGAAGAAAATCAAAAACAATGCCGCCTAATGTGCCGCAAGTTGCAGCAAGTTGAAAGTTAATGAGACGACGACTGAGACTTGCCCCCGGCCACAGTGGAAGTGCTCGATCTCTGCTCATCTCTCTCTCCTTCTCTCTCTCTCTTCGCTTCTCTCTGCTCTTCTCTCTGTGCAGCTCATGTGTAGCCCATGAGTCATGCGTTGAACACGTTAATTATGAATATGCAACTAAATCATTACATTTTAAGCCCGTGTCAAAGGCACAGCTGGAGTTGTTGCTTGGAGCTTGGAGCGTGAAGCTTGGACGACTCTCTGTTGCTTCTTGTTTGCTTCTTTCTGTTTCTGTTTGGCTCTCGCTTGATTAATCGCAAAAGGTGCGAGAAGCGAAATGTGAAAAGGGTTTCGCTGCATGTCCTAGCAGTTGTGTCGCATGCGATGCCCCAAATGCACTAAGAGAAATTATAGGGTATAACTTATCCTGACGTTTTCTTTGTGCTTTATTCGCAAACGTTTCACTGCTGATAATTAGATAAGCGTTTATACTTATTGAAAATAAATAAATTAAATAACTTGACATTTCTCAGATTGTAGCCTCCAGGTTCAATTGTTTATATTTTGCTTTGTGCCTTATTCGTAAACGTTTCACTGCTGCTTTGCTGTGGTATTGCAGAATGAAGCAACTGTATTCATTTTAATTTTTATTATATTTTCTTAGTTAGATAACTTGCTTTATTTTCGAGTGTAGCCTTCAGATTCAATTGTTTGTATTTTTCTTTATGCCTTATTCGTAAACGTTTCACTGCTGCTTTGCTGTGGTATTGCAGAATGAAGCAACTTTATTCATTTTAAATTTTATTATATTTTCTTAGCTAGATAACTTGCTTTATTTTCGAGTGTAGTGCCCTGCTTCAGTTGCTTACCCGACCCCCCCTGATAATTACCTAGTAGGTGCAGCTAGCCAGCAAACAGATCAGTGGGCTTTGGACGCGTGCTCAAGGCGTGAATACCAGCGTCAACAGGCTAGCACCTGAGCCCCAGGATTGCAAGTAAAACTGAATTATTGCTGAAATATTTGCTGATTTATTATTGGCAGAGATGCATTTTGGTTGTTGTTGTTACTGTTGTTGTTATTGCACTCGGCACGCCATATGCATGTTAGCTGCAAGCAACGGCGACGATGACTTGTTTGGGGCAACTGCAACCTTGTTGCAATTAGTTTTTGCATCACCACCCAGCGAGTGATGCCACTCCGACTGCGGATGCTGCGGCTGCATATCAGTTTACTTACGTGGCTCAACCTTGAACCTCCGACTGCAACTGCAACTGCAACTTCAAATACAACTGTCTCCGCTATTAAATCGAGTTGGCAGCTTGCAGCTTGTGCAGCTGAGGCAAACTTCCGTGTAATTAAGTGGCATACACAATGGCCAGCACCACCCATTGTGTGGCAAGTTACAGACTCCGACTCCAACACTGCAACACTGCAACTGAAACTCAGCTCAGCTCAACTTAACTCAACTCAACTCCTGCTGACTGCACACGAAACGATTTGTGAAGGCCCAGACAAGCGTATGCACATGATTTCAACACAGACGACGTTGCTGCCACTGTCTGTGTGTCTTTTGCTCGGCGCCAGTTTGCCAGTTGCCAACGTGCAACTAGCCACTTGCAACTTGCAATACAAAAAGATATCGCAAATATGATAAATTGGGCGCTAACTTTATTTATGCGCCTGCGCCACAAAAAAAAAAACCAGAACCACAATCCACTACCAGAAACCAGCAACCAGCAACCAGCTGCTCTCTAAGCCTTCTTTCTATGCTCTGGCCTCGTTTGGTAATTTGAAGCCATTTTGGTCGAAACCAAATAAAGTTGTCAGCTGGCTCCTTCACACAAAATGCAAATGATGGCTAAAACAGACAACAGACCCCCCAACTCCGATTCCAGCTCCACTTGAACTTGCAACTCCCCCTCGTGTATGTGTGTGTGTGTGTGTGTTTGTCTGTGTGTGTGTGGAGGCTGTTTGTAATTTGTTGTTGGTACGTGTCTTTGCAAATTAGACTATCGTGTGCAACGCGTTTGTTAGTTGCTGAAAAGTTTCTTGAATTTCAATGCCATTTAATCAACATGCGGTGTATACCCTGTAGACATTTAAATATACCATAAAGGGTATTATGACCCATAAGATATATTCTCTCTATCTTTTAAATTATAAGCAGGGAATATTCAATTTATTGAATTATTTTCATACTTTCAAATATTCAAAACCCAATAACAGCCACAATATTGAAGATAAAGTCTTTATATTTTGTAAACACAAATATCAGAACTGCATCCCAATATACTGAAAGTTTCCTTACAATCCGACAAAAAACCAAACTACAAGGTATTACTCTATCAAGTACACTCCCGTTTAGCTCTTCTTTGAAGCCGGTTGCCACACAGCCACAAAACAGAAGCTGAGGAAGTCTTTAATGCTAATGGAATGGCTTACGGGAATCTGGCAGCAGAAAAATTCCAGTTCTCTTGCATATTGAATCCGAACTAGTTCGCCAAAAGATTGCAACTTTAGATAGTATAGAAAAAAAATGGAAAGAATTATGCACTAATAACTTTATCATAGCAATTTGTTGGATGTTAGCAATAATGTAGGTCAAATCATAATTGCCGCTAATTTCGGGTCATTTACTTGGTTTTTTCCTAGCACTTGTTTGAAATAAAGAAAAATAAAATCAATAAGTAGCCACATAAATCATTGTGTAGGGACCGTGTAAATTATACAGTTTATAATTGATTCAAATTAAATGATAAATGATTTATTTAGCGAGCAAGCGCGGCAAGTGTTTAATAAATCAAATTTATAATATTTTTAATATTTTTTTAATTTATTGTATGTTTAATTCGAAGGTTTTAACAACTCAACAATTAGGCATATGACGAATACACCTTTTGTATTTGTTTAATAAATAAAACGAATTTATCATCAATTATACAGCAAAAACCATTTGTGAAACTTTATGAGACTAACCAGAAAAAAGCGTATTTTTTAGCCAAGAATCTTTAGTACTATATTTCTAAATGCTAATATATTTTTAATATGTAGCTATATCTATAACTGTATATACATATCAACTGTTTAACAGCTGACCAACTGACGAATGTCGCGAGTCAACACAAAAAAAAAACACAAATATCTATCGATTGCTATAAAATTGATCATTAACGCTGTTAATTTGCGCCGCTCAGCAAATGGCTAAAAAAAAGGGGTGCAAGAGTCATAAAAATTAAAAGCTAATTACGAAGCAACAACAAGCAGCAATAATAATAATAATAACAGACGTAACAACGATAACTACGATAACTACGGCGCCAGTTAACTCGACAATATTAGCGCAGTGTTCGATGGGTTTTTCACTCTCTGATCGATTCACGGACTGACTGACTGACTGAGAAGCTGACCAAGCGCGACCTTTTGTCACTCTATATTGGACGCACCTTATGCCCATAGATATATATACATATATATATATATATATATATTTGCTGAACTGTTGTTGTTGTTTTCAACTGGAGACGCGCACTTCCGTTTAGCATTGAAGCGCAACCGTTTCAATAACTTTTCCCAACTGTCGCCCGGTCAAATATCTACTACAACAAATACTATGTATGTATATACTCAGTCACAAAAAGAGTTGAGCTGAACTCTATGGGCAAGAACAATTTGAGTGCCTAATGACGCAGAGTAATGAAGTCGCCGGCGCGTCCCCCCTCCCCCGCCCCCCATCAAAACACGCCTTAACACCAGCCGGGAAAAAAACTAGAGATGTGCGTAGTATTGATTTATGGGGCACGAAAAAACATGACAATAAATGTATGAGAAATTATAGATATTTATTGACAGCTAAAATTATAAAAAAAATATAAGATAACGGCATTTGTACAAAGAATTTTTTACTAAAATAATAACTGTCTATGCTTTCTGCAATAGGTTTAAATAATACCCTGAAAAGGTCTTGAGTGGGAACTAGCTATAAAAGAATATTTATTTTGAAAATAAGTTAAACAAACAAATACATTCTAGTTGTTATATATGTTTATTACTAATTAAAATAATTTTTGTAAAAGCTTCTTCAATACTGTCAAAAAGTATACATTTAATTTTTTTAAAAATTTTTAACACGTTTTTTTTGTTGTTCATCTCTAAGGCAAACACGAACTTAACGCCACGAACCCAACCCCTTTTTTTCGCGCTTGATGTGTCGTTGATTTGTTGTTGTTGTTGCTGCTGCTGGTGCTGCTGATGGGTGCTAAAAATCGTCACAGCTGTGCAACGTTTCGAATTGAATGACTTAATGTGCAACATTGTGTCATCAATATCCGTTTCATTCAACTCGCCGGCCGTACAATTGTCCGCTCTCAGTTCTGACCAACTGGCCGTGACAAAAGTGTGAATTACGCTTCAGCTTGAACGCCCACTTGTACCCTATAACCCATGCCCATACCCATACCCATACCCATACCCATACCCATACCCATACCCATACCCATACCCATACCCATACCCATACCCATACCCATACCCATACCCATACCCATACCCATACCCATACCCATACCCATACCCATACCCATACCCATACCCATACCCATACCCATACCCATACCCATACCCATACCCATACCCATACCCATACCCATACCCAACCCCATCCCCTTGTATATCCACCCACCCACTGTCAACGCAGTCAGTTTGAGGGTCGTCTGTTTGGCGTCTTCTACTCGTCTTACCAATTTGCCTCGTCTCTTTAATCCTTCACTTTCCGCATCGCATATGAGCGTCGATTTCTCGTCTTGTCTGACTGACATTTGACAGTCAGTCAGTGTCAAGTCATCAATATGTACTTAGTACCAATGCTTCTTAGCCCTGACCTCTCCTCTCTCTCTCTCTCTCTCTCTCACACTCTTTTGTCTGGCCTAATCCCTATGTAAATCTGTCAAATTAGAGGCGATTAGTTCAAAGTGTCAAGTAGTTCTTAGCTCTCTCTTTCTCTCTCTCTGTCTCTCTCTTTGGCTCGCGCCCTCTAAAGGTGCCGCCGCATTCTTGGATTTTGATTTTCAGCTTGATTTGTTGATGGGTTTCTTGTTTGAAATGTATTTTGGTAAGAGTTCTTGTTGTGTGTATCTTGTGGGATGTATTGGTATCAGAAATGTATATATATATGTAGTTTATTTTGCATTTTAATTGAAGTGCAGGTTTCTTTAAGAATGGAAGTGAAAGAGATAAGAGGTTTGGGAAAATTGATAATCAAGTGGAAAAGATGAACAAAAAAACAGTTGTATGAAAATTTATCGAAAGAATTATGTAAAATTTAGTGGAGAAGTGTTTTAAAAAAGTCAAAATTTTTAAGTAGTTGTCCTTTTAAATTCTATCTTATTTTCTATAATTGATTGTTTTGTTTTGATTGCTCAAAGTGTTTTTACTTAATTTAGTTTAAGTGTAAGTAGCTATAATTTAAAGTTTCATCTAATTTTTAACACAATTCCTCTTTTTATTTAGCTTTACCCTTCAAGCACTTTCTCACGCCTCTAAACTCCCCTTAATACCCTAAGATTTAAGTTCACTCTCAAAGCGTGCACCGATTTGCACAGCTAATAAAATAAAAATTTAATTTAAATTAATTTACAAATTCCCACGTATGCCACACAAAGTGAAAAAAAGCTAAAACTAGCTATACGTAGCGTCCTACCCCACTGCAAATTCCACTGACAAATGCCAAACAAATTGCGAGCGGAACGAATCACTTAAAAAATGGAAATCACGCGACACACGTCTAACGGTAACTTTTCAATTTAGCGGATGGCGCCCGGACAGGAGAACATTATCAACGGCGTATGCTTAACAATTGGCAACGCCTGGCGACGGCTAATCATTATCATCGTATCATCATCATCGTCGTTATCATCGTCATCATCAGCATCATCATCATTGTGCTCGTGGTCGCTATTCTGTCGCTTTTGGGTTATCGATATCATAATGACACTATCCGACGATGCGCAACTGTGACAAAATTAATTTTCAACTTGACTGCATACGCTTGAAAAGGGGGAGGTAGAGGGCTGGAGAGAGGGTGCTGCACACCCTCACCCTCACCCTCGCCCTGCCTGTTTGTCTGTCTGTTGATGATAATGAGACCATAGATAACAACATTTTATGCTGCCAAAGTTTTCCCAAATAGTTGCGCGAATTTGTGCAGCACTAAAACGGACTCTGTGTTCTGTGTGAAGTATCCTTTGCCATATCCGCATCCGCATCCGCATCCGTGTCCATGTCCATAGTCTGGGTGCAAAGCACTCACAAGTCAACAGCAGGCAGCGTAACACGAATACGAATACGAATGTGAATGGCTGTAGCCACCCCTTTTTTTGCCCTATTCCCTTTATCCTGTTGGGTTGTGGATTGCGGACGTTGGCTATCGGGTAATCAGAAATCCGAAATCCGAAATCAGATGCCGAGCGGCGAATGGCGAACGGCGCCCACCACACTGACAAATTGTTCCGCTAAATAAATCACGATTCATGATTATCGCCATGAAATCGAAATTTTCCGCTTTTGTTCGGGCACAAGTTATCTAATATGCTTTAAATGTGTCTCCACCCGCAAAAGAGAACCGGATTGCGGCAGCTAAACGAGTAGCTGAGTTATTGATTTAGGCTGGATTAGTTATCGGGGTCTAAACTGAGGCTGTTGAGGCTGTTGAGGCTGGAACAGATGAATTAAGAGTATGGCAAGAGAAGAGCTATCAAGTTCTTAGAGGAAAATTAGGTAGAATAATTATATAAAAAGTAATTAGGTATTTTGTATGGTAAATAGGTCTATTTGAGAGGAATATTTTGTTGATAAAAAAAGTAAATTATTATAAAAGGATTTTATTTTCAATGAGAATGAAATTAAAATTAAATAATAATATACGTATGTTAAATATTAAAATACTACAATTTATATCTGAAATACTAAGAAAATATTGTACTTTATTTTTGGTTTTAAACTCAATTTTGGCTAGTATCTATAAATCGTAGAGACCTTAAAATTACATTGAATCTCTTTAATCACTTAAAATATATATTGAACATTATTATTTTAGCTGTAGTGGAACCAAAATTGCATCACCTTTTTGCCAGTTCTCACAATCTTCAGCTGGCCATAGTTCAGCAATTTATAATTGACCTACTGATTCCAAGGCTGCATGCATCGTTAGCTCCTTGGAGCCAATCTAACCTCAATTCAAAGGTTCAACAAAGTCAGCTAATTTTCTTTAAAAGAAAGAATTTCTCCAACAACTGCAATTAAGTTGGCCTTCAAGGTTAGCAGTAGCAATATCCAAATCAAAATCAAAATCAAATCAAATCAAGCTCAACACAACTGACAAATCCTGAGAAAGTCGAAAAGTCGAAACGCCAAACGCAAAACACAATGGCCAATCAGCCACCCTTAGGGGTAAGGCTAAGGCTAAGGGTGCTAAAAATATGACAAGCCACAAAAGCCAGCAGCCCTGTCATATTTGCTCATTTAACGGTCTGACACATCAATGTCACATCAAATTCCGACAAAAATGTAAAAATGTGTCATTGTCATCAAATTGCAGGCGCTTTGAGCAAAGCGAGAAAACAAAACAAAAGCGCGCTAAAACATGACAGCTAATCTAACGGCAATTATGATATGCCGTAACGGCCCCTAGACCTGGCTACAGTGCCTGCCACATTCCCTGCCACAGTCCCTGCCCCTAGGTCCAGACCACAGATGCATGTGTGAGAAGAAAACCTCAATTCGTCTAATTGAACTTAAGCATAACGAATGAGCGAGGTCCAGTACACCAGTATACGCGAGTCGAACAACCCCCAACCCCCTCCGTCTCTCACAACCAGCATCAGCAGTCATCTCGATAGTTTTTGTTGTTGAGCTAACAAACAAACTGTCAAAACTGACATGACAAGCGACGTATCACAAACGAAATCAACAATCGCCGCGAAACAGTTGCTCTAATCAGCGCTTTGTAGGTGCGTGCGGGAGGTGGTGGGGGGGTAGCTAGACAGGGGCTGTAGTCACACTGTGTACTGCCCATTTATGGAGTGATTTCCAGCATTTGACACTTGACATGCATATGAAAATTCTGACACGTCAACGCGCGGCGCTTTTTACACGCCAACACACACACAAAATACACTGAGAGTCGAAGAGTGGGAGAGTCTGAGAACTGAGAGTTGGAGAGTCTGAGAGTTGACCTGCGCTGCGTTTGTAATTTGAAACGTTACTAATTTTTTCTTGTAGCTATGGTTTTTGTCTTGTAACGCCCAGCAGAGCACACTGATGCAGAACATGGCGTTATATATATGAATATAATAAAAGAAATTATATAAAAAATTTTATCTAAAAAACTTCAAAATTAAATTTACAAAATTAAATAGTTTTGGTATTTTAACCTATATTCTTTCAATACTTTTCTATGCTTAACCAAGGTGAGAAAGTCTACTCACAAGAAACCACTTAAAAGTTTTAAATTTCCAAGCTTAAAAGAAAGGATTCTGTCCGAAATTCTAACCTCTGATCTGTCACTACATATATTTAGTTTCCTTATTAATGAATTTCTTTTATCTTTCTTATGCTTTAAGTTTTAAAAAACTTATTTTTTCCAGTACTTGAACTTCTTGTCTTATGATTATAATTTCCCCTGATTTTTGGGTTTTTTTTATCTACTTTTTTTTTAGATATAAATACGGCTTTTGTTAATTGCTTTCCGAACTTAAGCTAACATTTCAAATTTCTCATGCAATCTTATATACTTCCTTATTAAATAATGTTTAACCACTGTGCTCAGTGGCTAAATAGCCCCAAGTATTCAATTGGAAATGGCTTTGATGGAGGCGTGGTGACTTCAGCTATACATCAAAATTTGATTGACGCGTTTGACAAAAGTGGCGATTAAATGCGCTCGTTTGCTGTTCCGTCGGTTTTCTCCTCTGATGTTCGACATTAGCCTATGACAGTATTATATTTTTCTATATATACATACATACTATTTGTTGTTGTACCTGGTAATTTACCTATTTCAATATCGAGTGTTTGTGACAGACAGCAGACGGGCTGAGTAGCATATCAACTGACAATTGTCGGCGGCATTTTTACTTTGTGCAGCTTTTGGCCACTTTGCATATCAAAGAAATGTCTGATGGAAAGTGTCAAAGTGCTGGCACAAATTGATGACCATTGTCAGTGGTGGGTGGTCCAAGTAACCCCACAGATATAAATTGCTTGTATTGATTTTTAAGTGGATACTATTCCATTTCATATTGTTTTGAAAGTAACGGTATTGTATTGTTTGCACAAAGTTTCTTAAGCACATAAATTGATTGTTTTTCCAAGAATAATACTAAAGATTATTGAATCGTTAACTAGAAATGCCCATCCCAGAATTCAAAGCCCCATAACTTGGCCAAAACTGACCCGATCTTTAATTCCGAGGTCATTTTGATCATGGTTTGTCCTCCTTAATAGTTATACATTCAAAGTTGAGAAACTTCCAAAATTCAGATTTCATGTCAAAAATCATGTCACGATGTTGACATATGAAGTTCTAAAAGTGCCCTTCCCATACTTCAAAACCCCATAACTTTGTCAAAACTGACCCGATCTTTAATTCCGAGGTCATTTTGATCATGGTTTGCCCTCCTTAATAGTTCTACATTCATAGTTGAGAAACTTCCAAAATTCAGATTTCATGTCAAAAATCATGTCACGATGTTGACATGTGAAGTTCTAAAAGTGCCCTTCCCAGACTTCAAAACCCCATAACTTGGACAAAACTGACCCGATCTTTAATTCCGAGGTCATTTTGATCATGGTTTGTCCTCCTTAATAGTTCTACATTCAAAGTTGAGAAACTTCCAAAATTCAGATTTCATGTCAAAAATCATGTCACGATGTTGACATGTGAAGCTCTAAAAGTGCCCTTCCCATACTTCAAAACCCCATAACTTTGTCAAAACTGACCCGATCTTTAATTCCGAAGTCAATTTGATCACGGTTTGTCCTCCTTAATAGTTCTACATTCATAGTTGAGAAACTTCCAAAATTCAGATTTCATGTCCAAAATCATGTCAAGATGTTGACATATGAAGTTCTAAAAGTGCCCTTCCCATACTTCAAACCCCCATAACTTTGTCAAAACTGACCCGATCTTTAATTCCGAGGTCATTTTGATCATGGTTTGTCCTCCTTAATAGTTCTACATTCATAGTTGAGAAACTTCCAAAATTCAGATTTCATGTCAAAAATCATGTCACGATGTTGACATGTGAAGTTCTAAAAGTGCCCTTCCCAGACTTCAAAACCCCATAACTTGGCCAAAACTGACCCGATCTTTAATTCCAAGGTCATTTTGATCATGGTTTGTCCTCCTTAATAGTTCTACATTCAAAGTTGAGAAACTTCCAAAATTCAGATTTCATGTCAAATATCATGACAAGGTTTTGACATGTGAAGTTCTAAAAGTGCCCTTCCCAGACTTCAAAACCCCATAACTTTGCCAAAACTGACCCGATCTTTAATTCCGAGGTCATTTTGATCACGGTTTGTCCTCCTTAATAGTTCTACATTCATAGTTGAGATACTTCCAAAATTCAGATTTCATGTCAAAAATCATGTCAAGATGTTGACATATGAAGTTCTAAAAGTGCCCTTCCCATACTTCAAAACCCCATAACTTTGTCAAAACTGACCCGATCTTTAATTCCGATGTCATTTTGATCATGGTTTGTCCTCCTTAATAGCTCCACATTCATAGTTGAGAAACTTCCAAAATTCAGATTTCATGTCAAAAATCATGTCACGATGTTGACATGTGAAGTTCTAAAAGTGCCCTTCCCAGACTTCAAAACCCCATAACTTTGTCAAAACTGACCCGATCTTTAATTCCGAGGTCATTTTGATCACGGTTTGTCCTCCTTAATAGTTCTACATTCATAGTTGAGAAACTTCCAAAATTCAGATTTCATGTCAAAAATCATGTCACGATGTTGACGTGTGAAGTTCTAAAAGTGCCCTTCCCAGACTTCAAAACCCCATAACTTTGTCAAAACTGACCCGATCTTTAATTCCGATGTCATTTTGATCATGGTTTGTCCTCCTTAATAATTCTACATTCATAGTTGAAAAACTTTCAAAATTCAGATTTCATGTCAAAAATCATGTCACGATGTTGACATGTGAAGCTCTAAAAGTGCCCTTCCCAGACTTCAAAACCCCATAACTTTGTCAAAACTGACCCGATCTTTAATTCCGAGGTCATTTTGATCACGGTTTGTCCTCCTTAATAGTTCTACATTCATAGTTGAGAAACTTCCAAAATTCAGATTTCATGTCAAAAATCATGTCAAGATGTTGACATGTGAAGTTCTAAAAGTGCCCTTCCCAGACTTCAAAACCCCATAACTTGGCCAAAACTGACCCGATCTCTAATTCCGAGGTCATTTTGATCATGGTTTGTCCTCCTTAATAGTTCTACATTCAAAGTTGAGAAACTTCCAAAATTCAGAATTCATGCCAAAAATCATGACAAGATGTTGACGTGTGAAGTTCTAAAAGTGCCCTTTCCAGACTTCAAAACCCCATAACTTTGTCAAAACTGACCCGATCTTTAATTCCGAGGTCATTTTGATCACGGTTTGTCCTCCTTAATAGTTCTACATTCATAGTTGAGAAACTTCCAAAATTCAGATTTCATGTCAAAAATCATGTCAAGATGTTGACATATGAAGTTCTAAAAGTGCCCTTCCCATACTTCAAAACCCCATAACTTTGTCAAAACTGACCCGATCTTTAATTCCGAGGTCATTTTGATCATGGTTTGTCCTCCTTAATAGTTCTACATTCAAAGTTGAGAAACTTCCAAAATTCAGATTTCATGTCAAAAATCATGTCACGATGTTGACATGTGAAGTTCTAAAAGTGCCCTTCCCAGACTTCAAAACCCCATAACTTGGACAAAACTGACCCGATCTTTAATTCCGAGGTCATTTTGATCATGGTTTGTCCTCCTTAATAGTTCTACATTCAAAGTTGAGAAACTTCCAAAATTCAGATTTCATGTCAAAAATCATGTCACGATGTTGACATGTGAAGTTCTAAAAGTGCCCTTCCCAGACTTCAAAACCCCATAACTTTGTCAAAACTGACCCGATCTTTAATTCCGATGTCAATTTGATCACGGTTTGTCCTCCTTAATAGTTCTACATTCATAGTTGAGAAACTTCCAAAATTCAGATTTCATGTCCAAAATCATGTCAAGATGTTGACATATGAAGTTCTAAAAGTTCCCTTCCCATACTTCAAAACCCCATAACTTTGTCAAAACTGACCCGATCTTTAATTCCGAGGTCATTTTGATCATGGTTTGTCCTCCTTAATAGTTCTACATTCATAGCTGAGAAACTTCCAAAATTCAGATTTCATGTCAAAAATCATGTCACGATGTTGACATGTGAAGTTCTAAAAGTGCCCTTCCCAGACTTCAAAACCCCATAACTTGGACAAAACTGACCCGATCTTTAATTCCGAGGTCATTTTGATCATGGTTTGTCCTCCTTAATAGTTCTACATTCAAAGTTGAGAAACTTCCAAAATTCAGATTTCATGTCAAAAATCATGTCACGATGTTGACATGTGAAGCTCTAAAAGTGCCCTTCCCATACTTCAAAACCCCATAACTTTGTCAAAACTGACCCGATCTTTAATTCCGAAGTCAATTTGATCACGGTTTGTCCTCCTTAATAGTTCTACATTCATAGTTGAGAAACTTCCAAAAACCAGATTTCAAGTCCAAAATCATGTCAAGATGTTGACATATGAAGTTCTAAAAGTGCCCTTCCCATACTTCAAACCCCCATAACTTTGTCAAAACTGACCCGATCTTTAATTCCGAGGTCATTTTGATCATGGTTTGTCCTCCTTAATAGTTCTACATTCATAGTTGAGAAACTTCCAAAATTCAGATTTCATGTCAAAAATCATGTCACGATGTTGACATGTGAAGTTCTAAAAGTGCCCTTCCCAGACTTCAAAACCCCATAACTTTGTCAAAACTGACCCGATCTTTAATTCCGAGGTCATTTTGATCACGGTTTGTCCTCCTTAATAGTTCTACATTCATAGTTGAGAAACTTCCAAAATTCAGATTTCATGTCAAAAATCATGTCACGATGTTGACGTGTGAAGTTCTAAAAGTGCCCTTCCCATACTTCAAAACCCCATAACTTTGTCAAAACTGACCCGATCTTTAATTCCGATGTCATTTTGATCATGGTTTGTCCTCCTTAATAATACGACATACAAATGTGACAAACTACATTTTTTTAGGTTTTTCTGTCCATATTTCTTTGATATCCAACTTTCATATGGCTCAATACTTTAATTATTTATATAGCGAAATTCATTTTGTCTAACTTAGTTCGGCTAGCAATTATCTTTATATTTGAACCTAGCCAAAGCTAATCTTCAGAGTTTTTATCCCGAATACTCTACAGGGACTGTCGCTACAAATGTCAGTTCCATTTGTTACGATCTGTTACAGACACACAGTCTTTCTGAGGGAGAGTCAAGGAGGAGACCCTCTTGGGTCTCGGGTGGACTGTCTGGTATAAGACAGACGGTGACTGTCGACTGTGGACTGTGGACTGTCGTGTGTCTGCCACAACTTGCTACGCATTCCAGAAGCTGAACAAAATCTCTACACCATGTTTGGCGTTTATCGGCTGGCTGCGCAACGCTGTGAATGACATGGGCTGAGTGAGAGAGAATGAGCGAACGGGCTAAAGCGGAATGGAGAGAAAGAGGAATAGGAGTCAGACAGAAATCGAAATCCATTCATCAGTGGCAAATTTGTTGGTGGTATGAATCCATCATAAGGCGAGTGAAAGATCGTTTGTCGCTGATCATCAGCTTAAAAATCGCGCAAATGACGAGCGTAAGACATGAGATCTGAAATGTGAGTTGTGTGGATGAGGTGGAACCACTGCGGATCAGCAGCACCACTGCATGTGGTGGGCATACAGCAGTCAGTCCGTCAGTCAGTCCGCCAGTCCGTCAGTCAGTCAACCAGTCAGTCATTCAGCTGAAGATCGCTTTGGCGACTCTGCTTAGCTTAAGCTGACAACAACAGCAATGAGAATCAGCCAGATGAGAAGCTGGGGAGGAGGAGCTGTTTTAACTGGTTTCTCAGATCTCACAAGAGGCGTACGGGTAGCCTAATGAGCAACGGTCCTCTGCATTCGATACGCTACTCACACAACAGCATGTGTGGCATGTGAGCAGGTTTGCTAAGCAGGAGCTGCACAGTGTTGTAAAGTACTGAATTTTATCTACGGAAATATCAAGTTAACATGAATTTTAATTGAAGAGGGAGAATTTCGGAATGAGTGGGCTATTGAGTAATCATAATAAGAATGCATATGAAGAATAAGTTTCTTGACCAGTGTTGGAAAATTTGGATTTATGATATAGCTATATGACATCAAAAAGTGTCAAGAATTTTGTACATTTCAAACTGTAATCATTCAAGAACAATAATATTTGTTCTTTGTATAAACTACTTTAAAAAAATACAAATAAATTCCGAAAAATCTTAAATAATTATTTTTGTGATTTTTGAGAGTTTGTTTTTATTTTAAAATTATAAATTTTTAATAATTTCTTCCTAATTTGAAGATAGTTTTAGTTCAGTTTTCTGCTCTCTTTTATGGTAATAGCGGTAAGTGCCGTTGATTTCTTGCTTAAGTAGCTCATTCTACATTCAGTTCGAATCGAATCAATCTCCTAGCTCTCTGAAAGATACATCCAGTTCCAGAGCTGCGGTTTCTGTTGCCGTTTTGTTTCTGTGGCTACCAGATATTGGAATTCCCCCCAACTGGGCCGACCACAAATGATGTTGATTTTTATCAAAACTTATTGAGAAAACGTAATTTTTTAAGCTTTACATGTGTGCCTGCGATTTGTGACTGGGAGTCGGCTACCTGGAGTTGCCCTCCCCACAAACCTACCCCTCGGTGGGAGGGGGGGGGGGGGGGTTACAGTCCGCTAAGCTCGAGGCGTTTGTCAGTTAGTGGAGTATTTGAAAAATCAGCACAGCAAGCGATGCTATAAATAAATACAGCAGCATACAAAGTGGCCTAAAGAGCTGGAGTAAATGGGCGAGACGAGGAGGGGGGGTGAGTGGTGCTTGTGTGGTGCTCTGGGATTTTGCCTGGTGTCTCTGCCCGGTGGGTTGTCCATCAATTTAGCAACTGGCTGTGCGAATATTCAGCAAGTTTTATTTGGTAGCACCGGCCGCGTTGCACGTTGAATGTTGCGTCTGTTGCAAGGTTGTGTTGTGTGGTCTCTGCTGCTGCTGCTGGCTGCTAGCTGCTGGTGTGGCAAGTAACTGCGCGTATAAATTTCCATTAACGATGCCATATATTCGTATTGATTTAAATGGACAACCATATGTCCCCGCTAACCGCAATAATACCAGCGCCATAATTCACGCGATTTGGGGCGACAAATGCAAACGGTTGTTGTTGTTGTTTTTTATTTTTTATTTTTCTGGGAGTGCTGCAGTTGGGTATTTTCTGTATACTAGGGCCATAGATCTAACGAACTTCTAATAGTTAACAGCAGATTAATCTTGACGGCAATTGGTTTGAGCCACCATCAAAATGAAAACATACGAAACAAACGATTTAAAATCGATTAACCCGATTTGTGTGCGCGGTTGCATGCAACAGGTTGGAGTTTACGGTGCCGCTTGCCTCTTATTAAAGTCAAAAATGAACAAAAAATACAGTCCAAATTCTTGAACTCAAACCATTAACTGTAAAAATAAAATTCGAATTTTGAATTAAATACGTTTTTTTTCCGGAATAATCTAGTTTTAAAATGTTTTAAATTTTATGTAAAATTTGTTTGTTTCCAAGATATTTTTATCATAGAGAAAATCGATTTTGTAGTTCGATTAATAAATACATTTTATAGAATTTTGCAGCCAACCTCTTAGTTTTGTTCTATTTTGGTATTCTTGTTAGCGAAGTTTGACTGTATGTGCGGCTTAAAACAAAGGTTAGCAAAATGCGGCTGGGGGCGTTGTGATTCCCGCTCTGCCGACAGAACATTCAGTCCGACAAACGCCTACCGCAAAGAATTTTTTTTCGAGTTTTTTTCTTTTTCTTTTCTTTTGGTCTCTTTTTGCTGCTCACGAAAAAGAGGTGAGAAAATTGTTGATTAGCTTCCATGGAGGGCAGCCCCCAAGAACTTGCTGAACCACCAGCAGCAATTCTTTTGTTGTTGTCCCCCCCCCACTCCCCTCTCTCTGTCTCTCTCCCTGTCTTTTTCTCTCGGTGTAGCGATCTTGATGAAGATCAACATGCCAGTGGTGGGCGTGGCTGCATATGACTTTGATATTTGTCGGCATTTCGCTTTGGTTTTGCGGCACACACAACACTCCACCACCACCACCACCACCACCACCACCACCACTCGCTGCACCACTTTTGGAATGCTGAAAATAATATAACTATTAAAATTATGAAGGAATACGTCAGTGGAATTCAGTTGAATGACACACAACGAATGCTCTATTGAAACTAAATTTAGATTGTAACCAAGCGAAACATTTTAGTTTTATTCAGCTTTTTTCAGACAGACCAAAGTTTGCTGCTATAAAATGTCATTTACAGCTACTTGCTATGATATGAAACTTAAGCTTGGTATTATAGTTTTAAAGAATATTCTTTTAAGTAAAAACTATTTTATATACAATTATATATAAAATTAAAATATGATCAGGATTTAATATAAAAATATAATTATTTATTTTATATTTATTTTGATTAAAGTGTACCCAAACTAACATAGTGTATATTTAATATTTTATATTAAGCTAGTTTCTTTACTCTTAAAACATATATTATGCAAAATGTTGGCTAGTTAAATTCAGACAAAACCCGAGGGTTTCGCATACTTTTGCAGATTACCAACAAAGCTGTACTATCAGCATACCCCACACTTTGTAGGGTATAATTATGCACTGCTCAACGCCTCGCCTGTTTTGCTTTTACCTTCCTTACCACTGTGGCTGCTTCCTCGGTTGCTGCTGCTGCGGCTGCTGCTGCTGTGGCGGCTGTGGCTGCTTCTTCGGATGCTGCCCACTATCACTTACTACACTCAACGCCCTGTTCTGATCCGCTGCAGAAGCATCAACTTGATTGTTGGCCGTTCGCGAGGAGTGGCACAGGAGCAGGCCGGGCGGGTAGCGGGCCGGGCGGGTATTATTGGGCCTAATAATAAATTCGAGCGCGTGCATGAGCTCCCCCCCTTTGCCCTTTGTCGTTGGCCCCCTGAACGCTTTGCTGTTAGCCGCTCTATAATTATCTCAAACTGAAATTAACCGTCGAAAGAGTCGGGGCAAAGATTATGCGCATCGCAACCGATCGCAACGGATCGCAACGTATCACAATTTGGATGGGATCGAGGGACCGCACGCTAGCGCTGGCTCTGCATGTTAATAGCATGGTATATCGTATATAGTATATCGGATCGTGGATCCTCTGGGAGACAGCCTACAGCTGGTCACTCTTTCTGGAAAGGGGGGGGTGTCGCCGCCGTTGCTTGTGCTAATTTATTGCGCGTTAATATCGACAGAAAAGAAAAGAAGTCTTTGCATATACTATCAAAGTATCTTATAGATACAGATAGATAGATAGATAGATAGAGAGAGAGAGAGAGAGAGAGAGAGACAGTTGGGTAGCTAATTGAAATGCTCGAGTTCTTATCGCTATCGTAACGCTTACACCGGTTCCAAACTCATTAGCAGAATTACTGCATTACAGTATTACAAGTCATTACCTGAACTCTGTTGGCAATTATAAATAAATTAACTTTTTGGCCAGCAGCAAAAGATTCGTATCTACTAGATACACACAACAACTACGAACTAGTCCCTAAAACTTGACATTCCATAGCACGATTTGATTGATGGATTGCTCTACTTCTACTCCTCTTTTGCTCTCTCTCTCTCTCTCTCTCTCTCTCTCTCTCTCTCACACTCTATCGCTATATTTCTCATATCATTGACAACTAGTTAACTTTTAGTCTACTAATAGAGCTGTTCCACACACCTGAGAGGAAGTTGCTCAAAAATTGATTAATTAAAGTTTAATTTGGGACCAGCACTTGAAAAACTTACAAAATTTATTTAGTGAAAATTTCGAAAAATAAAAATTTCTACATTTAGCTTACACTTGTGTTCAATTTTGATAGAAAATCAATTAATAGTAAAGTGCTTTTCTGATATCTTGAATATATTACTTGATAACTCCATTAAAATGTTTCTGTACATATATTTTATATTTATTTCATTATTTCCCGTAAATTTTAAGAAAATTTAGAAAGTTTACTTTCGGCACTTTCTTTCTCTCTTGTAATAACTTTAATTAATTTACATTTCCCACAAACTATATAACTTATCTATCTTATAGACTTTCATTGCAAATGCACATAAGAAACTCATTGAATTGAAAAGCAATTAAAGCAAAATCTCGAAATTGTATTCAATTTAATTAAACATCAAGTGCAATTTCAATTAGCCCAACAATTTGGCACGCATTTAATTGCGCCGTCGCATCCAAATCCCAAATTGCAATAAAGTGTATTAAAAACGAGGCAGATAGGCATATAAAACCTCGCAACCTTGCAACCCGCAGCCGCACCCCTCATTTCACATTTTAACATCAAAATGCTGCATACCTGCCTGCCACACCCCCCACCCCTGCTGGCCACACTCGACACTTTCTATGTGGCGGCGGCGGCGGCTGGTCACATTAGACAGCCACGTGTCTGGGTCATTATGCTGAAAGTTACACGAACCTCGACGACGCTTACTTTTTGACTGGACTGGCTAGGGGGTGGGGGGGCTGGCTGGCTGATGGGTGGCGTGTGGGGGTGAGCGTCTCAATACGCAGCTACACTGCAAAGAAACAAGAGTGAAATTTTTGGTATACCTTATTCTTGTTATTAAATTCAATTGTATGCCAATAATATTTAAACTTAAAACAATGAAAAATTGATTTATTTGTAGCTTAAGTAATTTTCAAAAATTATACTGAACAATTTTTAATTATTATGGTTCATTAATAGTTACTTTCACAGTTTTAGCTTCAAGCTAAATTCTAAAATCCTTACTTACTATGAATTTTAATAAATCAAAAATACAATTTATTCACTCATTAATTTTTTCGTTAGAATATTTTTATTATTTGCCTTAATCGAACTTTGTTAAATTTATAGCACAATTTGTTATAGTGTAAATTCCCCCCTGCACACGCCGCCCCTGCGCTGCTCATCTCTGCACACTTTCAAGCTCAGCCTTGTAGCACAATTTGTAGCTGTCAGTAGCTAAGAGAGACAAAGAGACACTGAGACAAACGGACGGACAGACAGACAGACGGACGGACGGACGGACAGTCGCTTGACACGTGTGTAAGTGAGTGGGCGTGTGCCACGTGGGCGGTGTGGTGTCAAACATTGTTGTAGTTAGCTAATGTTGTTATTCCTATTGTTGTAAGTCTCATTGTTGTTGCTGTTGTTGTTGCTGTTGCTGTTGTTGTTGCTGTTGCTGACTTTCAATGGCGATTATCGCCATGCCCGGATTTGGCTTGGGCTTTAGCTTGATTTTTGGTTCGTTGCTGCCTTACAAATTCGAATCGGATTTGTGCATTGTGCGTATGAAATGCGGATTCAATTGAATAACGAACTACCCCGCACTCACACACACACACCCCCCCCCCCCCCCACCCCTGACAACCCTCTGCAGCGCACAACGCTACTAGTTAATTTTAATGGCCTATGAAAAGCGGAGATTTCTATGGATTAGCCGCTGAAGAGAGCTAGATTTACAGGGCGGAGTGAAGATTAGTAATAGGACTAGGCGAATGCGGGGTGCGAGTGTTGGCGACATACAAAAGAAAAGTGTTGGACATGTTGTAATTAATATATGCAATAAAGTTTCAATCTAAGTTTAACCTAAATTAAATGAAATTTCAGCTACAACTGAAAGTTGAGTAGTTTTTATAGATTTAAAAAAGAGCTGAAATATTAAATCTAAAGTCAAAGCTAGATAAACTTGCTAATGAAGTGAAATTCATTTAAAATTATATTTTTTTCTTATACTGCACAGCTGTAGGAAGCAGACACCGTCGTCATTTTTTGGTCTGCTCTCTGGCAATGAAACAATATTTCAATACAGAAGTACATATATACTTTCTGATTCCCGCTAACGAAGCGAGACTTCCTAATCATATATCATCGACTCGCATATCGCTGACATTTGCGCTGGAGTCGCGTGTGTGAGGTCCCCAACTGTATATCTGTCTGTCCGTCTGTCTGTCTGTCTGTCTGTCCTGTCTGTCTGTCCTGTCTGCCCAGGAGCTGTTGCCGGAACAACATGTGTCACGAACATGTCAATTAGATGCCCAAACTTGGTGGCACATTTTTTAAGAATTAAGCGCAACACACGTGAGCCAGGCAGTTTTGGGTACTGTTTGGGGGCTGTTTTGGGGGCAACACACACATCAAAAACGTTGAAGTGTGAACAATTTGTAGCTGCAGGATATATGCAGGCAGGCAGGCAGGCAGTTAATTAAGAGTCGCGAGTGGCCTACTCCCCTGCCCTACCCTCCCCCCTCCCACACTACACTGTGCAGCTTCCCCTGTGCTTGCCCACACATGGGCCACCCAGTTGGGGCATTGTTGTGATTTGCGGCTGACTTGCCTCATAATTATTTAAAATTAATGACAATATGAAACTGTCTCTGTGTGTGTGTGTCTCCCCTCTATGCCCTCCCCCCCCCCCCCCCCCTCTGTGCCACTAGAGTGGCGCCATTTAAGCGCCCAGTCGCATAATTTATGAATTGTCAACTAAATTTGACATTTCAATGTGTTGCGGGGTGAAAAACTGAAAATTTGGTACGTTAAATGTGGTAGCATTCAATTTATATTCTATACTTGTGTATTTGTATTTGTTTCTCGTTTGCAGCCTGTCGAAGTGTGAGAATTATGCAGCCAGCCAGCAAATGTTGCTGCTGCTTTTGTTGTTGTTGTTGTTGTTGCTGTTGCTGCTGGAATGTCATAAATTGTGTTACGCTCATTAGCGTTGCGACTGCATATAAATCCTTAGTAAAGTGCAAGTGAGGCATTATCAGCTATAGCTTGAAGGTTGGCCACTTTGTAGATACGAAAAAAAATATTAAAAATATTAAAATTATAATACAAGATTTGAACTAAATTTTCCAAAAATTTAATTAAGTTTTATATGGCTAAAAATGTTAAATATACATATATACAGCTGCAGTCTAGAGTAAATTTATCTTAAACTTTTTTACTGCCCTAATACTTAATTATAAAATCAAAAAAATATATAAGATAAAATATAAGTATAATTACATTAATCAAAAATTTCGTCATCCTCAAAGAGCATTCAAACTTCATTGCACTGAGCAGATACATTTGTATCTTATTGTTGCAACCAAATTCCTCGCTACTCGCTTTTCTTGCAGGGCACTTAATTTGGCAGGCACTGTGTGTGGCCCCCGCTCCCAAAAATAAATAAAATAATTTCAAGTATCTCGATAGAGTTTCCCGTGCGCAAAACTCGTGACGCCACTGAAAACTAAATGAGGAAAATCAAAAGAAAAACGATTTTCATAATTAAAATGTGCGCATTTGAAATGAAATTCGAGATGTATTTTATTTTTTCATATGTCGCCTGTCAGTTGTCGCTTTTTCACATAAATAATAATTTATTACGTTATTTTTTCAGTTTGAAAGTTTTGCGTCTAATTTTGCGCGATTAATCAACACAAATTTTGTGTGTCACTATTTATAGCCATCGACATTTGAAGCACATGTTCACCTTGCCGTTGGAACAGGTGTATTTTTTTTGATCTCTCTTTTCTATTTCCACTTTAAGAGTTCTCAAAATGCACATAAATTTAAAGGAGCTGCATTCACTAATCAATTAATCAATTTGTCTTTTTGCACCGCACGCATTTTAAACAAATATTTGTAATTAATTAAACTGTAAAGCCGAACTATAATATTTTGTAGTTTTTAATGCCTAATCCTGCAGCTTGATCGAAACACGCGCCCTACATTCAATTTAACACTGACCGACAACAGTCTGCGACTGCTTCGACGCTTAGCTGGAAAAACTGCAGGAGGTGCCCAGTGGCAGCGGGTGAGGGTGAGGGTGACGGTGAGGGAGATGCGGTCTTGAGAGCAGCTGTTTTTGTTTGACTTGAAAAGTCATCAAAATTTAGACATTCCAGTTTTCAGCTAGTTTTACAGGTTGCCTTTAGAGATCAAAGATAGACTGAATAATTCCTAAAAATTGTTTAAGTTTCAAATTTTATTTTTATTATATTTTTAAACATTTTTCATACAACTGAATTCTTTAGTTTCCATCCAAATCCATTTTTTTGATAACGAGTTAAGTTCTACATATTTTTATTTATAATTATTTAATTTTCTTTATTTTTCGCTGCTCGGAACTTAAAAGTAGCTACACTTTATTTCGCTCAGTGCAAGCACTTTCTTAGTGATTTGCATTTAGCATTTCTTTTATACTTTTTTGTCGCTGTCAGCGACCACACAAAAAGCGGCATTGACGTGTGAAACGAATTGTCAATTGGTTGCAATGCAATTTGGGGAATGTGGCAGCAACAGCAGCAACAGTAGCAGCGGCAGCAGCGGCAGCTACGATTAAAAACAGCAGCAACAACAAAAGTGTGTACAAATTTAGCGCAGACAACAACAACAATAACAACAACAACAACAGAGAAAAACAGGCGCGAACCACCCAAGTGGTAAAAAGTGCCAATTCGTGAAATTTCACAAATACCAATCGATGTGAATAATCAGCAGCGACAACAGCAGCCAGCAACAACACCCTGACTTTGAAGTGTGTGCGAGAGGGAGAGAGAGAGAGAGAGGGAGCGGGCAGGCAAGACAGCGCTGTTGAGTGACAAACAATTGCAAGTGAAAGGCCTCAGGAATTGAAATTGGCATTGGCAAAAGCCACACAGAAGCTAAAAGGAGGAGTTCTACTTGTTTTTGCTGCAGCAGCCGTTGCCTTTTTATGTACATACATATGTACATACCAACAAAAAAGAAAGGAGAACAAAAAATCAACGTATGTTTTCTTGTTGCCTGCCTTTTTAATCACATTTTGTGTGTGGCTTTTTTCGTGTCTCGTGCGACTTTTAATTAAGTTTACTGCCTGCCAGCAGCACTGCCAAACTGTTACATGAACCCCAACCCCACCCGACCCAACCCCCTCGCTGGCAACTCGTCTTCTTCGTCATCATCTTCGAGCAAAACTAATTTCTCTGACTCACACTCCTTCCCTTCTCCCCTCCTCTGTTGCGTGCTCGCTCTCACACTCCTTTTTTTGCGCTCTCATTTATTTGAGTGCTGCAATTGTTAACAAGCTACGGACAAGTTGCAACTTGTCTGACTCCCCACACCCCCTCGCCAACCTACTCACCTCTTTAAGCCTTGTACTACCATCTTGTTTTGTATGCCTCTCACTCACTCTCCCACACACACACACACACACACACACACACTCATACAATTGCTGGGTGCGTGCGCTGCTGCTGCTGTAGTTAAAGCTTTCAACATTGTCTGCCATTTTTGCCAAGCAACGCCCTCAATCATTTGCCTGTTTAGCAAAAGCACACACACACACACAGACACACACTCTCTCACACACACACACATACACACACACTTGCACAGCAATCGCAGCAATTTTACGCTCACAATTTCCCCTTTTTAGCCTTTTAGCCTGGAATGTGCTTACTGGAATGCTGCCTGCGCTCTCTCGCTCTCTCTCTCTTCCGCTCTCCCTCTCTCTCTCTCTGTCGCTCGCGAGCTTGAGCCGCCCAAAATGGCCGCCTTGTGCTAAAAACTCACTCAAAACTAGTCGCTCACCTCATTTTTGTTGTTGCCTGTTGCCTGTCGCCTGTCGCTTTCATTTCATATTCGCCACAACTGGCGGCCACATCACAGCAGCAACAACTCGCACGCGTGTTTCTGTTTTCTTCTTTTTTTTGATCACATTTTCTATTTTCCGGCACTTTGATGTCGCCTTCGCATATATTTCGCACCTGATTAACATTAAGTTTTATTCGTATTTCGCGCGCGCATTATTATTATTTTTTAAATGCCTCGTCGC
The DNA here is from genome assembly GCA_035045305.1 of Drosophila maculinotata. Classification (NCBI taxonomy): domain Eukaryota; kingdom Metazoa; phylum Arthropoda; class Insecta; order Diptera; family Drosophilidae; genus Drosophila; species Drosophila maculinotata. Next base: position 157,279 of record JAWNPD010000430.1, read on the forward strand.
ACATAATTGACAGACCATAAAAAAATGTGCGAGGCAACCAAAAAATCACATATATCTGTAAAATATAGCCACAAATGTTTATTTTTAAAAAGTGTTTTTTTTTTTAAATATATGTTTGGATTTTCTTACCTGTTGCCATTAAAATCTCTCGACAGCTCATCGAAAGCGTGCGTGTGAAAATATACGAGTGAATGCTGAAATATAGTCTTATAAATATGTCAGGGTAGAGTAATTATAAAGTGGGAAATTGGGCTAGAAATTGACTTGAACAAAAACTGAAAAAACGTATTTTTGATATTTTTGAAAATAAAAAAACCATAGAGACCTAAAATCAGAACTTTAAGTGCAGTTGCATTTCTCATAGAAATAAATAAAAAAACTAAAGCGAGCTATTTATACTATTATTTATTTTTATAATTTATAAAAATTAAATCTATTTTATGTGAAAGAACCATTTTGTTTCAAGTTAATCTCTTCACTTTAAGCTGATGAGAAATAAGCTTGAAATTAAGTCTTTTAAAATTTATATTAAATTTAGATGAATAGCTTATCAAGCTGAAACTTAATTATTTTTACATTTATTTAATTATGTTTGCAATCTATATTATTAAATGACAACTCGCTCAAGCGAAGATAATTGATAGGAAATTAATATATAAATTAATTTAGAGCTACACTTAATAAATTGGTAACAGCTGTCAATTTGCATAGACCAAAAATGATTTAAGCAGCGTTGACGTCTTATTACAAGCAATGCAAAAATACATATATATATATATATATATGATATGTATATATGTATAAGTGAGGCTATTAAGTTGGCTGCAAGCAACGCCCACAGAGGCCCACAATTTGAATGGAGTCAGCAGCAACAGCAGCTGCCTTGGCAACAGCCAGCACCAGTGTATCTGTGAGATACATTTCGACTCTGTGCATGTGTGTGTGTGTGTCTGTATTTGTAATTAGTAGCAAGGCTGCCCAGTACAGGCCCCCCTCTACTCCCATGTTGTTGCTCGTTTTGTCGTCTGGCAGTTTTTAGTCTGTGAGCATCGAGATATGCGAGCAAAAGATGAGCTACAAATTTCTCAAGTGTCAACACCAAGCTGAGCAATAGAGTGTGTGTATCTGTCAGATGCTTTTGTATCCTTGTGTGTATCTGTGTGTTTTTGGTCATGAAATAATCATTTTTCATTGCACTCAGTTAATGCAGTTGTCATTTATTAATAGTCATTAGCAAATGATGCAACTTTTGTCATCTTCTACGGCTAAAGATATAAAACTACTGATCAATCAACAGTTAGCCCATATATTACACACTGTATGCTTATATCTTCATTTTACATCTCGCATTGCATTGCCCGCTTGACAGTTGTGTCGAAAAGTTAATGAACCACGCATGAAAGATGCCCGAAAAAATGTTTTTGGAGAACTCTTCGAGTTCGGGAGTTCATTGAACGTCGGCGTCCGTGCACAAAATTGCAGCTAATTTGCACTGAAATTATATTTTATTTATTTGATATATATGCACATTGAACCCCCCCCCCCCTGCCTCCTTGTCTTGACTTGCCTCCAATAAGGAGCGCATATCCTTGGGCAACTTAAATTGCAGCGATAAGCTTTAAACTGCGCGCACTTCCGGCATGTTGAAACTCCTTTGCCCCTCCCCCCTTACCCAAAAACAGCACTTGATTTCCAGTGTCAGAGGCGTAGTCTGCTTTTTTTTGGCAGGGACTTCTCTTAAGCAAGCTGTTACAGGTTTAAAAAAAGAATGTCTTTAACCTGAAAGCTTGTAATTATTTTATTTATATTATGTTTGTGTTTAATATATTTTAGAAGTTAATTTTATTAGTATAAATTCCTTTAGTAAGATAATTTTTGATATTCGAAAATTATGATCGTATCTTTGTGTTACAAATATCCATTGTAAATACACATCTTACAAAATGTCTCAATTTGACTTTTGTATCTTATTTTAGTTTTACAATTTTAATTTATTTTTTATTTAACCCTAATAAAGCTTTATATATGATGATCTAAAGCGAGTACTAAGAACTAGGTAACAAATTATTTGCATTTAATATTTATGATGTAAGCTTTAGTTATCAGTGAGAACTTATCACCAATAAAGAGCCCCCCTCTAAGCCACTGCTTAAAATACATATATGGACAAGCAAGTATGGCCGGCGTGGAAAGTGTTGGCAAGGATATGCTTAAACATGCAAATTTTCAATATGCAGACAAAACCGACGCAAGCACATAATGCCACAGAAAGAGTGAGAGGGCGATATATAGAGGGAGAGAGAGAGAGAGAGAGAGAGAGAGAGGGGGACAGACTGTGTACATGCATGCCTGCACAGGAGAAAATTCTCAACTGGCGTAACGTGAAATGCATTTGGGTTAAAAAGGGGTTGGCTGCTCGCCGCTAGTCTACCCCCCTCACACCGTCCCCCCGCATCAGCACTACCGAACTGCCTTGCCGCTACTTTGTCTGCGTCCTGGCATTCGATGAAATTGCCGGATTGTGTTGAAGTGTGATGTAGGCATCGCTTGTTTGTGCCCTGGACAGGACACGCCGCCTCGCGACGAGGCCTTTGGCATAATTCTCGAATCAGACGCCGTACAAACTTGACTTCCCCTCCCCCATCGACCAAAACCCCAACCCTACCCTCCTGGTACTGGTGAATTTAATTTCAAAGCAATTTTCCAGCCGCTTGTTAAAACTCTTTGGCTTTTCCACACACACACCTTTACAATGTACATATATAATCAAAATTACCATAATTACCATAGAGTCGGTCATTTCGATGTTTTCATACAAACTAACATTATTTGTATACATTTTAGAGAAGGCAGCAAGTAGATTTTAATATGCATAGGCTTTTTAATAAACATGAAAATATGCCGACTATTTATTTATTACCTTTTTCAACTGTAGCAATATATTATTTATCTTTTAAAATCCCCTTACTCCTGTATAAATAATATTCACATAAATCGTGTAAAAGTTATAATTATTTGCAATCTTTGCATATCTTTTAGAAGTTAAGGTGACTTATACAATATAAGTTGCAGCCTTTAGTCACCTTCTCTTCTAAAAGATACATTTGTATCTAACACGTAACCAGCTCTATGTGGACTTAACCTCACGCTAACTACATGTATTCATAGCATATCAAAAAGAGAGAACCATAAACAAGAAAATCGCCAAATCATGGTAGGAAAACTACAAAAATGTAGAAGGTAGGGGGATGGATGGGAAGGGAAGGGAAGGAGGGAAGTGCAGTCGCTGGTTAAATGTAGATGTATCTTTTTATTTGACAAGCTGACGCTTGTTGGTTTTCATGTTGCTTTGATAAATTGAATAAACATTTCTACGGTATAATTAACTCATGTTCATGGCTAATGCGAATGCCACGCCCACAAAAATATACAAAACAAAACAAAGCAAAAATGTCCACAGCGGCTTGTTAGAAGAACTTGTTCATTTCATATGGTTTTTAATTTAAAATATGAAAATTAAAAAAAGTTTAGTTTAGTTATACTCTATAAGAAAAATTTAAATTTCCACCTTTCCCCTATTCCTCCACTTATGAAAGAATACATAATAAATACCAAGAGAATTGCAGAACTTTTAAATTTATTAGTTACTCACACTGAAAAAAATACACAACAATAAATCCCTAGGAGGTCAAACAATTTATAGGGATCTTTCCAGCCCCGCGCTACACCTACACCAAAAAAAAAGTAAAAAAAAATAATAATTTAGATAAAAGTGTGCATAATTTTGATAAGGATATGCCCCGGACCTTGAGGAAATTTATATGCTCGCACCTAACTGCAAATTGTGTGTAATGAGCTGAGCGGCGTTTACCTTTGCCTTCACCTTTACCTGTACCTTTTTTGTTGTTGTTGTTGTTGTTGTTATTGTGTGTTTCTTGCTCGGCTAATTTAGTGGCACCTTTTGCGTTGTCTAAGCCTGAAGAAGACATAAATTTGTTAGCGCCTGGCCAGGTTTTTAGCTACCATTCCAATGTTTTTCGAGGGTGTTTTATTTTTTTTTACAAATTTTTTCCGTGCCCACTACTGCCCCCGTGTCCAGGCTTAGGCTTAAGGCACACAACAGACACCCAAAATTAGTCGGCAACAAACAAGAACAACAACAACAACAACAAAGTGAAAAGGTTGCCGACGGCCTGGAAGGCAAAAGATATGCTCTGGGGTTAGAGAGCCATAGATCGGTCGCCAGTGATAAGTTCCGTTCATATTTATGTCGGAAATTAGGCAAATTTTTAGTGGCGAGATAATTTGTGTACGACTTTGTCGCAGTGAGTGAGAAAATTGTAGCTAATCTACGTTTATCTGGTAACATTACTGGGTGTGGGGTCTACGTGAATTCATCTGATTTTCTAACGGGCTCAACTGTATTTCATTTGAATATGCTTGAAAGTAACTGAATTAACTTAACTAATTCATAATTTTATTTGTATTTTTACTGATTGTGAGATTGTGTTTTTAAAGTAGATTAATGATAACAGGACTTAACTTTTAGCAGAATCTAAAACCAAAGTTGGTAAAACATTAATAAAGCATATTCAAATTATAAAAAATACTAAAAGATACTTTGATATATATTAATAAATTCGAGGAACTAAAAATTTTGTTACTTATAATATACTAATGATCGATTGTAAATTGAAGCACTAATGATATAATTATGAAAAACCCACATTCAAATATTTAAATACCCATTGATGGGTTCGACAGGCCAGCAATCAGAATCGTTAGCAATTAAAATGTGTTTTCAAACCAATAATTAAGAGTTAAAAACCCCAATTTACACACTTCTTTATAAATACGTAATAGAAATGTGACACTTTCTCACAATTTGCCGTTCACATTTGTACAGGACAAACGCGAGGGTTAATTAAGATATTTGGAAAGCTGTTCAAGTTGGTTAGAAATGATTTTATAATTGCAAGTTTCGAGTGTATAATTATTCGTTAGTTATCGGTTAGGTCAGGTAAAACCTAAATAGGCCCTCTTACATAAGCCATATTTAAATACCCCCCTCAAAAGTCGAATGCTGACTCGCCTCTGTTTTCTTCGTGGCCTATGGGCATAAAAATTAAGTTATTAATATACAAGCAATGCCATATGGGCCTTTATACTTTTGTCTGGCAACGCTGTGCGTGTGTGCGTGTGTGTGAGTGTGTGTATATGTGTGTGGCTTATAATTACACATGATTGACAGCACGAGTTTTAAAAATGCTGCAAATGGCCAGCAAACAAACTCGTGTAAATGTGTAATTCTAACAAATTGGAACATTTGCAAATACAAGAAATATTACAAGCGTAAATTATGCATTTTAAACCAAGTATTTAAGCATGAGAATTTTGTAGAGCTTTTAGATTCATAGCTGAAGAGCAAGATTGTGCTCTTGATATGCCTTCTAGTCTGATTCCGCATTTAAATGTTATCAATTTTGAATTTTTGCTAAAGTAAATTTAGTTTTTAATAAATTTAATGTATTTGACAATTTTGTGAATATTTTTCAATATTTAAATATAATTGTAAGAAAGTACACTTTTACAAGATTTTAAATAATTTAATTTTCTGTTGGTTTTCTTGTGTTAAAACTAGTTTCAAATGCAATTCAAATATATGCTCTATATTTTATTAAAGTTTCTGCTCCATCTGCACTTGAAATTCGCTGTTAATCTTAAAGTGCATTAAAAATATTAATAACTAATGTCCGCACGGCAGCAACAACAATTAACAATTAACAATTAATAACAAATGTCCATGCTGAAGACATACATCATTAGAAATTGATGATGCATGTCGCGTGCAACTGCAACTGCAACTGCAACAGCCACTACTTACCCCTTCTGCCTGACTCTTCCCGCTCTCCCGCTCTCCCTCCACTCACTGTCTGTGTCTGGTTGCATCTGCAGCCATCGTTGATTACATGCGATGCACGATGAGCGAACTGGCAACCCTTTAGCCAGAATATCGAAGTGGAAATGATATTAAAGTGCTGCCAGCGGGCACAACTAAAAGTCTAAAACAAAACACGGACTTGTAATTAATTAGACTTTCATTGAGAGCATAAAATTCTATAAATTATATTTCATTTGGGCTCCGCATAAATGTCAGTGGCAAGCGTTGTTGCCACGCGCGACTGCGCATCACGTGCAACTGCATTTTCATCATCATCCCCCCCAACCCACTTACTCATACCCATCCCCATCCGCATCCCCAATCCTATCATCATCATCACGATCATTTATTAATTGTTTAGCCAAGATAATGAACTGGATTTTTATGAACAACGAACAGCGTTTTTTGCATTTGTGTTATAAATTGTTTATTATTATTTTTGCACATAATTTAAATAGTTTGTTTTTAATTTTTCATTTTTTTTCGCATTTGCTTTCGCTTTTGTTTTTTTCAGTTTTTCTGTTTTTGCGCTTTTTGATTTTCAGTTTTGAGGGGTAGGCGTGTCTGAAAGTGTACATAAGCATTGGAATTTTTACAATAATTTGCAGTTAGGAACAATTAGACAACAAAAAAAGTCAATTAAATTAAATAAAACACATTACGTTTACAGTAAAAACACAAGCTAAATTTGTTTTTGTTTGCACTAAATCTAAGCCTAATTAAATTAACTAATACTGTTACACGGCTAGGGCTAAAAACTACTTTAAGTACATATACATATACATTCTATATATATATATATATATCAGTTGTATGCGCAGCAGCTTAAAAGTGATTACAAATATATCGAAATTTAAATACATTTTAAATATTTGAAATTTGTGATAATTTGGCAATGTTTTTCGAATTACTGAATGCTGATATCATTTATCAAGAATAATTATTATTATATTTAGACTTTGCTTTTCAAATAACTCATGAGCACAATTAGACTGGCATAATGTTTATATAATTATACATTAATTCCGCTCGCTAAACAAATGTTTCTTTTTTTACTATTTTCATTTACCACAGATACATTTTTACTCTATGAATGACATTCAATAGTTGCAATGGGGTAAGTGTATTATATATGCTTTGCAATTTAATTATTTTGATTAACTTGTATTATTTATCTTTCACTATTTATAATTTTTTGCTTTTATAAGAAGCGCAAACAGCTTTTAAAAATGTTTACAAATATTTTTCCAATTTACTCCAAAGTTTAAATACTTTCTGTAATATTTTCAAACAACTGAACTGACTTAAAATATGCATATTATTATTTGTCATTCTAAATGAATGTTTTAAACAGATGACATTTGCTATTTGTTAATCCAATATTTTGATTTATATTTTGATGTACCGGTAATTATTATCGTTATGCGATGCTCAAATTGTTGGCAGTGGAATGCTAAACACTTAAAATGAATGATGAGAAATGTACTTTCTTTTAAAGTACTACATTTTCATACAGCATTTCAAATTGTTTCTAATATTGTAATTGATTTTTAATTGATTATAACAGCATGATTATTTATCATTTATTTTGTTTTATTTATTTAAAAAAAGAGCAATGAAACCTTTTCAAAATATTCGTTTAAAGTGTTTTCTTCATTTCATAAATTTTGGGGCAAACTCAATAAAATTCTAATCACGTTTAAGATGCTGCGCATAAACGAGCTACTTAGTTGAGAGTTGTTTGCAACATGTTGCTGCAACATGTTTAGCGACACAGCTTAAAGGGTGGAGTACGGTAGGGGTAGGGGAGAATGGGGCTGTGGGTAGGGTGTTATTTACAAACATTTTCAATCATTGCACATACATTTCGTGTAGTTTTTTATATTTATTATTTGTTGCGGGGTCCATTTGGTTACCACCTGCCCCCCTGGAGTGGGTAGGCGTGGCTGGCATTTAGGGGCTGTCCGCTCGCGTCGATGTTGCCGGCGATGAGGCGGATTGCGGATGCTGCGGCACTTGATACGGACTGAAACGTTGCGGATAGTGGCCCAGTTGGGTTTTAATACGCAAATCCGGCGACGCTGAGCCACAGGACGATGTGGGCGTGGCAGGCGCCGGTGGTGCCACTTGACCCGCTGTCGATGTTGGTGGCGGCGTCCGACTGGCGCCCGCTGCTGCCGCCGCTGCCGCGGCAAACGCCGCCTGCTGATTGGCGCTGGCCAGAAACCCAGCAGTCAACTGGGGCCACTGCTGCTGCCACATGCCCAGCTGGAAGGCGCCCAGCGCCGACGGTGGTGGTTGGGGCGGTGCGGCACGCTGATACAGGTGCGGCAGCAGCATTTCCGTATACGGCGAACGGCCAAACATCTGCAAATGCTGCCTCGCCTTCTCCAGCAGCGCCAACGAAGCGGCGTCCGCCTCCTGCGGCGTCAGTTGCGACATCAGCGGATCAGGAAAGAAGCGCAGTGGAGCGGCGCGCATGTGCTGATCGAAAAAGAACGAGTCCATGGGATCTCTGAAACAAGACCGAAAAACAGAAAGAAAAATGCCAAAAAAAATTAGTCTGTTAACTTTAAATGCAGAATTAATCTAGAGGTGAAATCATTATCAAAATGGAGTTGAAGATCGGGTCAGCTTTGCCAAAGTTATGGCACTTTGAAGTCTGGGAAGGGCTTTTTTTGGGACTTCGGAAGTTCACATGTCAACATATTGTCATGATTTTTGACATAAAATCCGAATTCTAAACCTTTCCCAACTTTGAATCTAGAACTATTAGGGGGGACAAACCATGATCAAAATGACCTTGGAGTTGAAGATCGGGTCAGTTTTGCCAAAGCTATGGCACTTTGAAGTCTGGGAAGGGCATTTTTTGGGACTTCGGAACTACACATGTCAACATATTGTCATGATTTTTGACATGAAATCCGAATTCTTAAAGTTTCCCAACTTTGAACGTAGAACTATTAAGGAGGACAAACCATGATCAAAATGACCTCGGAGTTGAAGATCGGGTCAGTTTTGCCAAAGCTATGGCACTTTGAAGTCTGGGAAGGGCATTTTTTGGGACTTCGGAACTACACATGTCAACATATTGTCATGATTTTTGACATGAAATCCGAATTCTTAAAGTTTCCCAACTTTGAACGTAGAACTATTAAGGAGGACAAACCATGATCAAAATGACCTTGGAGTTGACGATCGGGTCAGTTTTGCCAAAGTTATGGCACTTTGAAGTCTGGGAAGGGCATTTTTTTGGGACTTCGGAACTTCACATGTCAACATATTGTCATGATTTTTGACATGAAATCCGAATTCTTAAAGTTTCCCAACTTTGAATGTAGAACTGTTAAGGAGGTTAAGTCATGTTCAAAATGACCTCGGAGTTGAGAAATCGGGTGAGTTTTGACTAAGTTATAGCACTTTGAAGTCTGGGAAGGGCATTTCGATATATTTATTCTATTCTATTTAGTTTTCTCTGAGTGTAACTTGTTGCTTGTGCCGCACGGAGGCAGCGCAAAAGAGCAATAACATAATTACGTTGAAAGTAACTGCCAATTGCCGACACTAAACAACGCCAGCAACAACAACAGCAACAACATCAACATCTACAATAACAACAGCAACAACAACAACATTCACTCATTATTTTCGTGTTTTCATTTCATGTACGAATCGGCTTCAAAGTTAAAAGCGCCGATCTGTAATTTACGCCACTTAAGACGCCGCCGTGCAGGCTAAAAACATTGAATGTTGTTGCTGTTGCCATGTTGCTCTTGTCCATGTTGTTGTTGTTGCTGGCTGGCTGGCTGCCTGCGTTTGCTGTCTTAATAGTACACGTAGCCGCCTTGCCGCCTTGCAACACTTTTGAAGTTGCTGTCGAAAAAAAAAAGCAAAATGTTAAAAGGGCAGTTCTCTACCCCACCCCTACCCGCCCCTCTCCGCGCAAGTAGCCACGAGAGACTAAGAAAAAGTTGCTGCCGTTTTTGGGAATCCTGTGCAACCTGTGCGCCTGCATCATGCAACATGTTGCCAAGCAGAAGGTAGAACTCTGACCATTATACTCTTTAGTAACTGAGTAACAGCAAATTAATCAATTAAATTGCAAATGTTATTAAAAATATAACCAAAAAAAATGATTAAAAATTCTTGAAGAATTTCTATAAATATTTTGATAAAAATAAATGTATTTGGACAGTCTAAAATCTAGACTCTCAATAATTTATATGAATCCTGCAACTTTTATTATACATATTGTTAAGTGACTTCTTGAGAAAGATCAGCAGAAACGCGTGTTCTTAAATCTTTTGCCGCTTATTCCCGCTGCTCCACTTTAAACAGTTACTAATTGAAACTGATTCTTTTTGCTACAGTTTCGCACTTGGCTTTTATTACATTTGCTACAGCCTTTCACACATTTTCGCTAATCAGCCTTAACTCTGACTGGGAGCTACTGTAAGGTTTACTGCAGAGGCGAAAAGAATAAACGGAGTCGGCCGAGGTTCATCGTAAATGAGGTCATAAATCAGCAAACAAGCCGAGCCTAGCCTAGGTCATAAAAAAAGTGGCTGGGGTCAGCAACTATTTCAGTTTAGTGACGGAGCACTCAAGTTAACATCGTGTATATATATATAATACTCACCTATCAAAGTCAGTCAGACGGGACGAATCGCGAAATCCTTTGGCGAACGGATTCGAATCGATTTTCAATTTTGTAATCAATTGATTCTGATAGGCCGTCACGGCCGTGAATATGGTCTCCGGGAATACGAACGTTTTATGATCCATATCCTGCAGCTCCTTGGGATTGCCGGGTATGCTCTGTCCATGCGATAAACGCACCAAATGAATCCTTGGCTGATATCGATGCATAGAATTCAACACGACCTGCAAACAAACACAAGAAAAGAAACAAAGTTTTTCTCTCTCTCTCTTTTGGGTTTTTTGTGTGTTTGTTTTTTTTTTTGTGAGTCTTATAAAACATGTACAACAATAAAAAATAGTCGGCATTTGTTTTGACGCTTTTCCGGGCCACAGCATCCTTTATAGCGGCGATAAAAACGGTAGCTGGCTCGTAAACAGAGCGTCGCCACTTTCCATGTTATATGGCCAGCATATAAGGGTATACTAAACAAACACATGTACATATGTACATATATATATATATATGTATATATTATATATAGGGGCATATGGGAAGACTTCCTTGCCTTCTGCCTTTTGCATTTGCCACCAAATTGCCAACAATTTTCATTCATTTTTTGCAATTTGCATATGCCGGCTGTATGACAGGTTATTTCTCTCTCTATTTCTATCTCTATCTACCACTGTCTCTCTCTCTTTCTACTGCTCAACAATGGCAGCCACAGTCGCCGCTGTTTTTATGCCTTCTTCTTGTCTTGTCTAAATTATTCATAAATATCTTGGCCAGGATGCTGCAAGGAAGAGGCCGCTTGATAATAACTACGAATCTCGCGTGAATATTCTCGGCTCTCCGCCACTCACACAAGATGTAGGCATACTTATGCAGCCAACTGTAGTGTGACTCATGTGGGCATTCAACATTTTCAACTTTTAACCCATTTATTGAATCTATTGTCGAAGCATATTTGAAAATCAGTATTAACTTTTTGGCACTGAAAGAAAAATGGTGCAAAGTTAAAGCTGATTCATGTTTAATGGATTTTTCTTTAACCTGTTTTTGAGCGCTGTTGAGTTAGCTTTAATCTACAAATTTATATTAAAAACTATTTTTCTGTGTCTGCAGACTTTTTTTTATTTTTTTTTAAATTTATTCATGTGACAAATATTTTAAAACAAAAAAAGTTGTATGTTTAATTATTTTGTATATTTTTTAAATCTATTTTCCATCTATAAGACTTTAGGAATTTCCATTCTTTCTTTCCCATAAATTAACTTTCATTTGTTAAATTGCAAATATAAAAAAGATATTCCGAAAACCCGCTTCACTCGTTTTTGGTATATATATTTGAATTTCTATGACTGGAAATTCTCTGACTTTGGTTCCCTACATGCTTCAATTCTCTTTCTCTAATTCTGAACCCAAATCGAAGTATATGTACAACTTGAGATATATGTATATCCTGCCCATCGATTTGTTTAGCCATCGCTTTGCATTGTGTTAATGTCAATGTCCTTTTGCTGCTGTCAGCTGCTGCTGCTGTTAACCTTTGACCCCGCTAAACTCACCTGTCCGCTTTTATCCATTTCGTTATTTGTCAGCTTCACCTTCTCAAAGGAGACGACTTGTTTGCGCAACGCCTCCGGGCTGAGGGGGCTGTCGGGATGGGCATAAATGCGTGCCGGCGGAGGCGGATCCGCTTTGCCGGCCACCAGCCATGAGCTGCGGTGATATGCATAGCGATAGCGGCGCGAATCTAACGGCACAATATCCAGCAGTACGGCATAGCGATCCGGCGGTTGAATTTGCCGCAACGGGCCCGAGAAGCTCACACGCACCGTGGGGAACATGCGCCTAAAAGTAGACCAAAAAAAAATAGCACCAAATGTTAATAAATGGAAAAACGTTAAGGAAAATGAGTAGAAAGAGTGGTGAAATGAAACCCCCTAAAAAAAAAAACAAAACAAAAACAAAATCGTGCGCTATGCTTTCATGTATTTTTTATTGCCGGCCATTGTGTTTTTTTGTTGTTGTTGTTGTTTTGGGGCGAGGGTTGTATGTAAATAAGACGCATATTTAATTTTATGACTTTTAGCACGTTTTTGACACATTTCCGCGATGTGGCCCCTTACCCCCCTCTAACTCTCCAACCCTGCCTAACAAACCACAACAACAACTCAACTCAACTCAATTCGTAGTTGCGGCCAAGCTAAGTGTAAATGACGCTAATGACCCAGCCCAGTTCTTTTGTCATTTGTCTTCTCGTTTCGCCCCCTCTCCATATATACATATATATATATATAGTTTTATGTGCCTACCTGTATATGTGGCTAATATTCGTAGTTGTGCGTGTGTTCGTTGCTTTTAGTTGAGTTGTAAATGAATGTTGCAACATTTATCATAATAATCTACTAATTAACAATATAGTGTAGAGCATTTGCTGTTAACCTATAGAAACGATTGTGGCTGAACTATATGAATAATATATATATAAATATAAACAGAAACTAGGCCAAAAATCATGGGATTTTTTATTGATTTTATGTAAGCAAGTTGACTCTTAAACCAGTTGGGAATTTTAAGTTGACGACTAAACAAAATCTCTTAGAATGCCTTGAACAGCGATTGAGAGAACAAGTCTAAGCATAGTATCTGATGCCTTTGCTTAAAGCTAGTTTAAAAATATCCATAAGCATATCTCTAATATATATATATATATATATGTTTACTTTAGAAAAGTCATCAATAATAGTTCCGGCTGCAAATCACAGCGGCAGAAAGTTTTGTATTTTATAATGTATTTGCTGAAAGCCTTAAGTAGCAAATAATGAATAATTATCTGGTCACAAGTTACGTTAATAATACCTTTGACTAAATATGCTTAATAATACAAATAATATGCCATTAATCTATGCAATTTATACATTCTAAATTTCAAATGAAATGCAATAAATCACAACTCCCTGCCCTCTGCCCTCAGTCCGCTCATCAGCTGTCTATGGCAATAAAAATAAAAATCGTGTAGTGCCGCATGTAATTGATAATAATTTTCAGTTATACTGTCAACCATAAATCCCCTTCTCTCTCTATATATATATATATATATATGTATGTTCCTTCTAAATGACATGATATGTTGTCTAGTTTTGCCTTTTTTTCTATAAACGGATTCATTTGGCTGCGCCCACAATTCCGAACACGATATGTGGGCGTGTCTGTTGCAGCTGGCAGCCATGCTGTGATTACTATATATATACTATATATATATAGTAGATATATGGTATATATATTAACTGTCATTGCTTTTGATGTTGTTGCATGCTGCAATTAGCACCATTGTATTGTGAACAGCTTATCTACGAGCCGCCATCAGCAATATGAAAATGCACTCGTGCCTGACGCGCACTCTGGCAACGCTGGCCACGCTGGCAACGCTGGCAACTCTAGCAGCACAAAATCTATAAGAAAACAATCAACAACTCTGCAAAGAGTTGTTTAAGGCAAGTTTCCTCAACACTTTTGATAGCTTGCTAATGTGTCCATAAATGTGTGAAAATGCCAAAAACGCGCAATTTGATGGCAGGGGGGGTGAGGGTACGCCCAGTTAACTGCCACGCCCATAAGACAACACTGCCCCTTGCTGTCCCCTCTTATTCCACAGCTTGTAGAGCTGCAGGCGGAAATGTCGTAAATCATATTGCCAACATTTACATACATTTTTATGAGCCAACTCAGCGGCAAACTGCCTGCGGGTAACTCACACCCCCCTGTTGGCCAACCACCCCCTCCTTGTACGCCCGCAACACGCTGCGTGAAATGGGCGTGGCACACAGTTTTGTATACTTTTATTTTTTTTTGTTTTTTCGCTTTTTGTGTTTATTATTTTGCTATGCATCTAAGTGTGGATTTTATGTATTTGTTTATGGGAAAATTAGGGAAATGGCTTTCACTCATTTCCCAGTCTGCTGGGGGGGGGCGCTTTAGGTGCCAAAGGTTACAATTATGAAGTTTACACACCATTTGTGGACCGAGGGTTGCTTCAGACTTTCAATTAGCTTTCGCTCCACCCAAAACTACTTGTCTCCTTCTCTCTCTCTCTTTCTCTCTCTGTCTCTCTCTCTCTCTCTTGCGCCTGCAACGCCCAATTAGTCAAGTTCTTTCACATATGACTTATCCGCACTTCCGCCCGAATACATTATCAACACCTTAGTTCCAGCAAATTAAGCCGCCAGCTCTGCAAGTTAATAAATGCAACTAAATGCTAATTTTTCTTGCCCCAAAGTATAAAAAAGAAAAGGCAACCCCAATTCAGTTGCAGCCAAAACTAACCTTAACAAAACTAAAAGATCTTATCGTTGCTTGTAAAAATATATGAAGCGCAGCTCATTTACCTCCCCCTCTCTCTCTCTCTCTTTTCTGGCCATCTCTTTCCTTTTTTATTATTTAATTAATTCAGAATTATGTAGCTGTTTACACTCGGCAAAAAGGGGGATATTGAATGCTGGGCAATATTACAAGCTCACGTTTTTGATGAAAGTTAATATATTAATATTTTTAATATATATATATAATATAATTTATAAATATATATAAAATCTGATTCAGTATGTTTAGAACTAATTAATATTAAAACCTGTTAAAGTACATTTCATTGTAAAATATTTATTATATATCTCTTAATTCTACACATTTCTCTCAGTGCATTTAGACTAGTTTTAATAGCCACTGATCCTGCAACGTTTCTACAGGGGATTAACTTGTTTCATTCTTGTCCCCTCGAATGATAAATGTGGTTTCTTCTTCAGCTGCTGCCACACAATAAAATATTAATGAAGTTGTATCAAAATTGGTTGAAATTATTAAATTTACGTAGTTCGTAGTTCAGTTGCCCTTTTTGGAGGCGTGTCTGTTTTGTTCAGTTTTGTGCAAAGCATGAAAATTGCAATTGATACGCGCCTTGTGAAAAGGCTACTGTTGTCTTCTGGCCCAAACTGTGCGGAACCGACCAGGATATATATGTATATAGACAATTGCCTAAGATGCGTGAAGAGTTGTTGTCGCTAAAATATTGACAAACATTTTGTTGACTAGCCCGCCTTTTAACTCCTCTCTAAAGTCTAGATCTAACTCCCCGTCTCCCTCTCTCTTGATAGCCGCCCGCTGTTTTGGCTTGAACAATTAGGCCGCCTGTGAGTTTTTCTATCTGTCATTGCAACCACATTTGCCAAACTGTCAAAACTGCCAACTGCTGGTTTTTGGTAACCGCTGACAGCGTGACAAAATCCACAAAACCACGTGACATTTGAACTCAATGACCGCAACAAGAGTTTTCTACCCACAGCAACAGGTAAAAACTCTCTCTCTCTCGCTCTCTCTCCAGCTCACGATCCTTTTTTTTCTTTGACTATAAATCATAAATCATTTTGTGCAGTTCTTTCTTGCATTTCTGCTTTGGTTTGCTTTAGTTTTCTTCCTCTTTTCATATGCTTCACGCATGCCAATTTGCATGTTTTGGCAACACTTTTTTCATGCACTCACAATTCGCTTCTCTCTGCTGCAGCTAAATATTATGCTAGCGAGAATGAAGACAGTAACTTTACGTTTGTTTAAACTTGGGATATATTTTTATTTTGTACATATTTATGTCGAAGTCTTCTAGATCTAATCAAAAAATACCTTAAGATATTTTTGTAGCATATTTTATTTTCTGTATATAATTTATTTTGTTGATAAATGGATTTCTGCTTTTTAATTTATTTCCAATCAATTTTCAGGAGCTTCGCAGTTAGGGAACTATTTTATTATATATGTATTTTGAAGCCCAAGTAACATTAAATATTTGTATATATGCATTTTCGCATTGTATGCTCCACTTTTAATTATGGTAACGAAGCAGCTGCTTTTTGCCATATGCCTAACTTTATATATAGTATATATGTATAATGCTATTATTGTAGTATATATTTAAGCAATTTAAAAGGTATTACTCAAAGAACAGAAACCAGCAGTTTTGTAGTTGCTGCTGTTGTTGTTGTTGTTGTTGTTGTTGTTGTTTGTGGCAGGCAAACGATGTGCTGACATAGATCCATATCAGGGGTTTCAAAAGGGGTAATACTTTAGCAAAAGTATTGGCCAACCCGCACAAATGTAAATAAACATCAGCAGCGGCGTCCTTTGCTCTAATTACAGGTCTCACTCACTACTCACGACTCAACAACAGGACTCGCATTCGAATACAAACAACACAAACTCGAAGGCGAAAAAAAAAAAACAAAGCCAAAGGACATGCAAATGTGTTGTTAGCGCGACAATCGGCAGCTATTACATTGCCATTTATACTTTGTGGCGCTGTCAGGACGAATGCCAAACAGGCGAAAGGAGTAAATTTGTTAATGTGTCGCAAATGCGCACAGCAAGCGAGGGGGTAGGGGCAGGCTATACACTAACCGAAAAAAAAAGAAAAAGGGTTAACATAACAAACAAACGAAAGAGACAAAGAGCCAAAAGCCAAACAAACAAATGTTGCCAAGCAAAAACTAAAAGCCAAAAAAAAAAGGAGTAAAAGAAGACAGAGAATATTCAGTTCCTAACTGCCAGATAGCTATGGCTGTATATAGCCATAGCCATAGCCCCGACTAATGCGCATTTCGCATGTCATCAACATAAGAACTGAGACTCTGCAGCAGCAGCAACAACAGCAACAACAACAACAACAACAGCAACAAAGATAACAAAAGCTACTCTAGTGAAATTTATGTTTCATGCATGCTTCACTTTTGTTCTACCCTGCAAATAAATGACTGCAAGGGGCATACTCATTCGTAATGCTAATGAGAATACTTTAGTCAAGTTTTAAATGTTGCGAGCTAATATTTTAAATGATTTTATTTTTGTTCTTTCTAATTTTCAATAATATTTATTTGAATTTCACAATTCTTAATAAATGAAAAATATATTAATATTTATTTTATGCTCAGATATTTATGTATGTGCATTAAATGCCTTGCTTGAGTTAATACAGAGTTCAAGAACAGGGTATAATTTAGTCCATCTACATTACTAACTACAATAACTCCATCAATTAGATGCATATGAATTCAAAGAGTTTTTGCAGGGTATGCTGTAGTCGAGCCTTAGCCCTTAGGTAAAACTCAAATATATAGGCTTTGCTACGAGTTAATATCATCTACAGGGTATGCTGCAGTCGAGCATTAGTTTGTGTATTATTTTCGTTCACATTTTACACACGACATTCGCACGAAAATCGTCAAGTAATAATTTTTGAAGTCGACTTTGTTGAGTTGCGAATGAAAAGTCGTTTAAGCATTTGCTGTCTGTGTGTGTGTGTGTGTGTAACAGACTGTGTGTGTGTATAAGTTTTAGCTGCAAAACAGCTGACATGAAACAGCCGAAAGTTTGGCTTCTCTTTTTATTTTGTATTTTGGTTTCTGCTGTTTTCTTGTGCTTTGCTTTGCTTTTGGGGTTTGCCTCTTGCTAATCGACAAACGAGAATCGACGGCATATTATTTCGATGCCTTGTCAATCAATTTTTGTGGGGCAGTCACAAGGAGAAGGAGCTGCAGAGCTGAAGAGGGGCAAGGAGGTGGGAGGCGGCGTCCGTAATGAGAAACTAACCGAAAAGTTGCTGATATTTTGCAGTTAACTCCAATTTTGGGGGGCGGGGCAAAGTGTCGTGAATGGAAATGTGAATGTGAATGTAAATGTGAATACTTATGCTTTATGTTTACTGCCCACCCCTCTGCTGCTGTGCCACGCCCACTTTTGAGTGAGTGAAAGGCGTATTCAAGTTTATTGATTGTTCAAGTTGCGAGTTTGAGTTCAGGATGATTTTCTTTTGCGCCGGCACTTTTGAGTGTCTGATTAGTGGCGATTGAGCGATTGAATGATTGAATGATTGACGCCATTGATGACTTCAAAACGTTGCATGCCACTGGCGACATGTGCCCAAAGGCTGCTAATTGAAATCATAAACGGAATTTTACATTCGAGAGTTGTGATTTAGAAATTGGAATTACAGTTTGCTGAACTAAAAAATAAAACATTGAAACCATTTGCTAAAAGCAGCAAATTAAATGATAACGAACAATTGATAATAAGAAATTATTGACATACATTTGTATGGAAAATATACCCAAATAATTTGATCAATTGCTTTTAAGCAATTTAAATAGACAATTCTATATAGAAGTCCTCACACCCCTTAAGCCCATTTCAAGTAGTTTTTTGACTACACTTGATATGATTATACATAGTATGCAGACTTTGAGATTGACTCACCTGCCCGTTTTGGTGATGATCATTTCGGTGCCGAGCTCGTGAAACTTATCCCACAGCTCCTTAGTCTCCAGATGGCATTGCACTGGCATGAGATCATCGCAATTGCAAGTGCCAAGAATTTTGGGCGTCGGCTGCTGTAAGGCGGAAGAGAACGAGAAAGAGAACGAGAGGGGATAGATGCGTTGTGGATAGACCAAGATGTACGAGGGTTGCCTTTAATGTTGTAATTTTGCATGTAATGCGAGTATTTTTTAGAGTGAATTTCAAAATTTAAATCAAAATAAGAAAACAAGAAATAAAAAACTATTCTAAATATTTTTAGCCCACTTTAAAGAGTTATTTTAAAAGGCTTTTTTATGAAATAAATATATTTTAATATTTAAAATTGAATTTCTGTTTATAATGGTGTAAAAATGTGTATTAATATTTATGCAGAACACTTATAAAAAGTATTCAAGTTCTTTCAACTGTTAGTCAGACAACTTGTGGGGCAACCCTCGTAGTTTATATATATACACGTTTATATGCGTCGCGAATTGGTTTTGGTGCTAACTTTGTGGCGTTTCGTTACCTGCGCGGGCTCCTCCGGCGACAGGCGGTCGTCTTCGCTGGGGCTGTTTGCGGCACGTTGGGGCGGGGGCGGCGAGGGCGTGCTGTTGTTGCAGTTGCCAGTTGCAGCTGCAGCCGTGCCACGCCCACTCGTTCGCTGGCTGCTCGATTTGCTGTTGTTGTTGCTGTTGCTGTGATTGCTGCTGTTGCTGCTGTTGTTGCTGTTCTGTTGATGATTGTGTTGTTGTCGCTGCTTGTTTGGCGTTGCATGTTGCTGCTGTCTATGTTGTTGTTGTTGTTGCTGCTGCTGCTGCTGTTGGTGTTGTTGTTGCTGCTGCTGTTGCTGTGCAACACGCAATGCCTGACGCGCTTGTTGCTGTGCAACTGCTGCTGCTGCCGCCGCTGCTGCTGCTGCTGCCGTTGGCGTTTCGCTGTCGCTGCAGTCAACCACATCAACGTCAACATCATCGTCCGCATCCTGCGTCGAGTAGCGCTCCACAGACAACGGACCTAGCAAACAGAAAGAGACAGACACAGAGACAGAGAGAGAGAGAAGAGGGAGAGAAATTGCCTTTAAACAGAGTTATCAAGTGGCAGCCAACAACAGAGTTGCCAATTCACATATTTTCAGCTCAATTCTGGATTTTTAAAAGTCGTAGAAATTTTTCTGATTTTTGCGTATTTTAATTTTATTTATATTGTTTACTTTTCTTATTGATTTCTGTTCGCTTTAATTCATAATTCAACAATATTCTAATTAAACTCAAATCTAAATAATTTTTGATGATTAACTCTATTTACAGATACTATTAACATAATTAACATTATTAAAATATTGGGCATAAATATTACAAGAAAACAGCAAATTGTTTTATGCAAGAAACCAACTTTCGACTAATAATTCCTATGGCAGCTATATGATATAGAAGTCTGATCTGATCAATTTAGCAGCAACAACTTTTTTCTACATTTTATTTGCCTCGAAAGCATTGGCAACAGTGTTGTGTGTGTGCTGCAACAACGTAGGGCGACAGCAACATGTTGCATGCGGCATCATCATGACGCACATGGGATGCATTTTACAGATACGCTGCCAAATTCAATTAATTTTTCGCCCAAATGCAATTTCATATGTTAATTTGTTGTTGCTGTTGTTGTTTTTTTTGGTGTTTTTCTCATTGTTTTATCAAATGAATTGCAATTGGCAAATGCAATGCGGCAACTGCAGCCAATTATGGCATCTAAATAGTTTTGCACATGCATAAATGTATAAAATCGATATTTATCTCTGTGTGTGTGTGTGATTGTCATGACAGTCGGCACACCCAGCCACGCCCCCACAGCACACGCCTCTTTTCGCAAATAGGCTTTGATTATTTTATTGCCCGCGCATTTGGCGCAATTATCAAGTCATCAACGTTGCATTGTCATCAATATGCAATTTGTGTATGGAAAAAATAATTACAACAAAAAAATAATGTAATAACATAATGTGCTACTGTGCAGCGCTTTGTGGCAAGAGTAGCAGAGGAGGTGCCGTGGCTAACAGCAGTAGTAGCTAAGTTAACTATTTACATGCCAATATCAATTTTTAATGATTTTTGTAAACTTACTTAAGTTATTTGTTAACTGACATTTATTTTTTATTCTTAAGGCAAATAAACTAAAATATTTTAAATATTCAATTATATGCATAAGTATACCTCCTATCAATATAAAAATTACTAACGCTTCATTCAGTTTTTAAGCAAACACTATAAAATTTATAGTATATACAGCCATATGTATTATACGATATTTGTAATGCCATTTCATTTGAGCAGCCCATAAGTAAATGTGAATGTAAAATTTTGATGTACATACATTTATTGGCCATAAATCAATAATTTAACAACATTTTTAGTATATTAATGAATTAATAATTTTAAAAACGGAATACATTTTATTTTAGTAAAAACCCTAACGACATTAAACGCATGCCAAATTCTATTCAAATATTAAGTAGAAAAATAAAAAAACACTTCTTTTCTTATTGTGATAAAAACTTGATGAAATAATTTAAATATTTATTTATTCAAACGGCTAATGAAATGTCTTTATAAAAGTGTTGATCCATGAAATCGCTAGACCCATAAATTTTGGCATGCAAAATGAAAAAACAGTTAACTCTTTTCACACCTTAGAAAATGCCGAAACTGTTAGATAAATTAATTTAAAAAGCTGCTTTAAAATTTGAATGTATTTTAATAAGTTTGTAGCTATAAAAGTATTTTAAATATGCAGCTAATGTTAATTTTTGGCTGCCTTTTAGAAAGGTAGCATACTTTGAGCTATTATTTAGTAGTCTTTTAGTATTAATAAAAAAATATGCATAAACTACAAGAGCACATCAATATTTGATGTTTTCGTAAGAAGTTAACAAATATTTTAATATTATAATAATATTTATATGATTGCTTAGATTTATACTATACATTTTTTATTTAAAAGAAATGTTAATCAAATATTGAATGATTTAGAGTGCGTATTTAAAACTATGTAGATTTATGAGTGGTATCAAGACTAGATATCTATCTATAACAAAAATATATAATATATATAGATATTTCTAGAGACAGATATCTATTTATAAATCTAACTATCTGTGCAGCCTAAAAATAGATATATATAATAGATTCCTGCTATTCATCATTCGCTTAGGATTCCTTTGAGGATCGATTGAATTCTACAAATATCATTTTTATTATTAGGCAAATAATTTGTAGTATTATTTATAATAAATCTAAAGAGATAAATGTGCTTAGATTGTACAAAGTACTTTTATATTTTAGTTATAGTTTTGCAATTTTAATCAACTAAAAGTTATGTCAATGAATTTCCAGCGTTGTTCTTTCTTTACTGTCATAGAGCTGTTATACTTATTTATATGTACATATGTATATACGGTTTTCTTATGGATAGTCGGGGACTGTCTCAATTACATTTGCTACTCACTCAGACTCCGTTCGGATGGTTCCCGGCTGCTTGAGGCGTTTCCGCCGCGCGCCATAATCGCCGCAATTGAGAAATCCGTGGCAAAGGAAATATTATGCTGATGGTGATGATGATGATGATTATTATTATTATTATTATTATTCAGATGATGATGATGATTGTTGTTGGCCAGTGATGTGGCTGTTGTTGCCGCAGCGGCGGCGGCTGCAGCTGCTGCTGCTGCTGCAGTTGCAATTTGTTGCTGCAACTTTGATTTAAAACTTTGTGGCGCTGTCGTCGGCGACGGCGGCTTTTGATTTGCCGGCTGATTGCTCAACAGCATTTTTGAATATTTTTTGACAAAATTAAATTTTATTTTTGTTTAAGTATTTTTTTTTTTTTGTATTAACTGTTGTTTAGCACATTTTACACGTTTGAAATTGTTACAAATATTTGCATTAATTTAGCGACGATTTATTTCTCGATTTATCAGCGAGTGAGTTTTCAGCGTGTTTTCAGCGAGTTTTCAGCGAGTTTTCTGCGTGTGTAGTTTTTGCCGTTAGTGCCGTGAAAACCGCTTTACAGTCGCACAGCTGACCATTGAATGAATTTGTGGCAACTGCGATTTGCTTTTTGCCATGTAAACGCATTCGCAACAACAAAAACAACAAAAAGAACAACGAAAAAAAGCCCGAAGTGTATTCCCTGCCTTACCCTGCCCCGCTCTGCATAGCCCACAGCTCAAATAATAAGTATGTATGGATGTATGTATGTATGTATGTATGTATATACTGCGCACAGCTGACGATCTCTTACGGCGCAAAGTTTTCAACACCAGCGCGCGACGTAAGCAGCAGAAATACACGACGTTACGTTACGTTACGACAACGACAACTTAACGTACTAACGTGTTAGGCTAAGGCACTTTATTGTTGTTGCTGCTGCTGCTGTTGTTGTTTGTGGTGTGTCCGGCTCTGCGCGGCTAGCGCAAAATACCTGACAGCACTGGGCGCCTCAGTTTTACGCAGCTCGCGCAAAAGCGCCAAAAAGTTTTGTCGTGTATGGGGAAAAGCGCTCACGTAAGCTGCACACACACACGCACGCTGGCTACGTAAAGCGGTTAACCGCAAGAGACAGACAGACAGGCAGAGCAGCAGCAGCAGAACATTGAGCGTGCGAGCGAGTCGGCAATATGCCTGCCCTGCATATGCAGCATTCCAATGCAGCGACAGCGACGGCGACTGCGACTGCGACAGCGACGTCGCCACATAAGTCATGCTCCGTGCTCTGCTCAATTTCCAATACGAATTCCCATACACACACACACACACACACACACGCAGCTGAATGTGCGTGCGAGCGAGATGGCCTGCTTGCGCTGAGCACTTTCCGAGTGGCTGGGCTCTATGTGAGCGCTTGCGACGTGCGCACGGCTCGTGTTGTCTCGCTCTGGCGAGCGCAAACAAGTTCATAAATTCGTCATTTTGTTTTTGGGCTGTTGACAGTTGGTCTGCTTAGCTATTGTTGTTGTGTGTCTCTGCTTTTGGGAGGGGGTGTGTTTTGTACATTTCGTCGGCTATTTACAAATATACCTTCTTTTTTTTTTGGCCTCTGTGCTTGAGTGATTTTTTGTTGTCCGCTGCCTTGTTTCAATCTCGTTTTGTTGCGCGCTGTTTCACTTGAAACTCACCACGTTCCACGCGTTGAGTGAGTTTTTATGAATTGAGTTGAGTTTGTTGCGACGCGTTGAGTGCAAAAAGCAAAGGACAAATGAGCTGTTTATTGTTTGTGAGAATGTATTGAATATGCAATGATTTAGATAAATTTGAAATAATGGAGTTTAATATAAAATCATTTAAGTTAAATATTTATTAATTAAAAAACAAATTTCTCGTTTGTAAATGCAAAATAATTTTACTAGAAAGTTACTAGAAAATGTTTAAAAATGTCAATTATTACCTTGTTTAAATATTTTATAAATATGTTTACAATTTATGCTCTCATAATTAACTTAACTTATTTTAAGTAATTTTTTTGTATTCCACGCGAAATTCATTTTTATATTTATTTTATTTCATTTCATTTATAAAAACAAAAACTTTGACTTTTTAAAAATTAAAAACTTGCTTTATTATAATTATAAAAAAAGTATTTTTATACATAAATATTACCTTTGTAATTACTCAACTTATTGAAAGTTTTTTATATCATTTTCATTCAATATTTTTGAGACCACGTAACAAAAAAAAAATATGCAACTCGCGACGTTTATCTGAAAAGTGTCGCGCCCTTCAATTGAATAATATCATAATTGAATATCAGTGCTACCCACACACAACACAACAGACAGCACACACACACACGCACACACACACACACACACATACACACACGCACACACACCCTGCATATATGTAAATGTTTTTAATTTAAATGTTTACTTAAAAGAAACAACAAAATGAAAATTCATAGAGGCAACGAAAAAAAAAAAAAAATTAAAAAAAAGAAACAGGAAGAAAAAAATGCGACGATGGCGTGTGAACGCAGCAGAAAATTATAGCGTTGCCGTCGCCAGGACACAGCCATCTTTTTTTGTATACTTTTATTTTTTCACAATTCGTCAGCTGCGCCCCGACGCGACGTTTGGTCCTGCGCCCAAACCTACCTCCCTCCCTCCCTCCCTACTGCCCTTCGACTCCTGTTTCTCATGTCTGCTGTCTCCTGTCTCCATTTGCGCTGCGGTTTCATTTGCATGCGTTTCGTGGTTGCGTCTAATGGCACAGGACTCAGACAGGACCGCTGGCAGTGTGTAGAGGTAGGGGTAGGGGTAGCTACATGCAATATATACAATCTATAGGGTATGGCAGCTCCTTCCATTGCCTTTTTGTTTGCACAGCGCAAGTCGGTGACAATTTTTCAATGATTTGTTTGCTGCCCGCCAAGCCAAAGCAACAAACAACAAAACAAAATAAAGAACGCCTCATTTGCATAGGCCACCATATTTTTTTATAGTGTACCCATTCCAAATTCCCATACCCAATGCCTTTTTATGTTCCTCACCCATTTCTAAGCGTTTTTTTTTTGTTCTGCTTATTTTGGTTTGAAAAATTGGCAAATCGTGTGTTGAACTTTTTTCTAAAGCATTTAATTTAATCAAATTAAAATGGGCGCGTTTTTAAAGACACGTTTGTTAAGACTAATTAACTAATTGTGTTATTTTGACTTTTGGCTGATTACAAAATCGACTGCAAATCCGAAAAACAAATTGTTTGTCAACTTTGAATCTAGAATTAATAAAAATAAGGAATTAATAAAAATCGGTTGAGTTTTAAAGTCCTCGAAAGGTATTTTTATTACATGACAAAATTAGTTTATCAACTTAAAGTTTCATATATGGCAAGTGTATATTTATATATATATTTAAGAGTTTTGTTTTTGCGCTAAATCGAAATGTGGCTGTTGTTGTTGTTGTTGTTTGTGTCGCAATCTGTTGCAAGCCGAATGGCCAACATTCAACCACACACTCCTCAACCATAGACTGTACTATATATACTATGTAATTTGTAACTGTATATGTATTTTGGACACTCACGCAATTCAATACAGCAAAAAACCAATCCCAAAAAAGAAATCCAAACCGATTTCTGCAATGGTTGAAATTTGTGTTTGTTTACGCTTTGACAGGATTATGACAAAAGTCGAATGCGGCAGATTGAACACAAGTTGTTGTTGTTGTTGTTGTTTTCTTTGCTGTTGTTGTTATTTTGTGCCATTAGTTTTTATTTAACCAATACGGAATTTCACTATTTTTTCCGCTTACGTGCGCTAAATGGCCAATAAGCGCAGGCAAACCCCCAAAAACAACAACAAAACAAAGAAAATTGGGGGGGGGGGGGGGGGGCTGGTAGTGGAAACTAAGCCGCAAGGATACGTGTACGCCGTATGCTGCATATGGCAACCATATTGCAGGACTAGATATATCAATTTTATTGCTGCACAAAAAATAGCTGGCAACATGTGCCCGAATCCCAAATATCCTGAAATACGCAATTTCTTTTTACCCCCCCTCTCTCTCTCTCTCTCCCTCTCAATTGCTTCTTCTAATCCTTTGAAGAAAACCAAAATATAAAAACAACTTTAACATAATTGCAAACAATTGAATTTTATGTGCAGCCTTCAGTTTTTTTTTCGCGCGTGTCACAAAAATATTGCAGGTGTGCTGTGTTGTGTGTTGTCCTTTGCCAAAACCCTCAAGGACATTGCGAAATATGCACGCGTTGCGAAGTCAAAAAATCATGTCTCACCCGCTGACTGGACCTCATCCTCAACCTGAACCTGAACCTCAACCTGGACAATTATCCTTGAGAGCGCGTCCTAAATCAATTAACAGCTGCTCGAGCTGGAACTGGAACTGAAGCTGAAACTGAAACTGAAGCGAGCTTCAGCTGCAACGTGTGGCATGCAGCATGTTGAATTCTGCATACTTGCCTAATTTGATTTCATTACCGCGCCCACAACTAAATCAAAGCAACAACAACAACAACTGCAGGGGCGGAGCTGTGGCCAAGCTTAATGCGAAAATTAATCGAAGCGAAATCGCAAGCGCATCCAGCTACACTGCGAGAAAAAAGCATGATAAAAGAGGCAACAATTTATACAAATATATAAATTAATCTAAAAAATATCGAGGAATTAAACTATGATCTTAAGCTGAGATCATAAAGTACCTGTAATTATTAGGCACAGTTTCTTATTTATTTTATAATTCCCAAACAGTTTTAAAGCTTGGTACAATAACGGTTTAATCAGCTATAAGCTTAGCTTGCTGAAAACTTTTAAAACCCAAAGTTAAAAAGACAGAAAATTATACTAAATATAGATTTCAAGTTTCACGCTTGAATGGGTTTAACTTTGATTTCGCTCAGTGTACATATCGAACTTTAGCTACAGCTACAGCTACAGTTGGGGCAGCATCTTCCAGCTACAGCTACAGCTACAGCTTCCAGCTGGGCAACGCCTATCACCGACAGCTGTAACTAGTATGGTAAAAAAGCAGGCAAGAAGAAGCAGAAGAAGAAGAAGAAGAAGTGGTTAAAAAATAGCACAACCAACTACCGAAAGCGTTGAAAACACTTTGTCGGCTCACAGATGCGTTGATAATATGCTAAAATTGCTGATGATGCACGCCCACAGGTGTTGCAACGTCTCCGAGCAGAGATAGAGATACAAATGCAGTTGCAGATGCAGATGCCGAGTGGAAAATGTTGAGATACATTTGCTGGGGTGGCTCTCGGGACTGACAGTTTGCCGCCAAGATTGAGACTGATGTTGGTAATTACCACATGAAATGTTTCTGCGTTCAGTTTAACGATTTATGCCACATCCTGCCGCCGCCAGTGAGATCCCAAATCCAAAGCCGTTTCTTGTTCAAATTTATGAGCGCCAATCAACAAGCTAAACAACATACTAAAAACAACATACTGGCGGCTAGATCAAAGAACTGCGCACCGGAATTTATAAAGATGTGCTGGCAAAATGCATATATATATATATAGATAGATAACACTCCTTTTCACCACCCAAATCGAATTGAGCCCTCAACTGGAAAGTCAACATCAATGCTGGGAAAGTAGTTAACAATAAAGGCAGACGCAGGTTGCTTCCATTGAACTGAACAACTGAACAGGTTGGCAACTGCAATCAAATAAACCAAAAACTAAAGACTAACAAACCTCTTGTCATTGTCGCTGTCAAAACTGTGATCACACCTTGCCCTCAACTGCATTGTTTGTGTTTTGAATGTGATTAATGCGATTTATATCAAATACTGTGACAAAGGACAACGAGCTGACAATAAAGAAAAACCCCAAAAAAAACAAAACAATAGACTAACTGGCAGCACACGGGTAAGGCAGGCAAACGTGGCAAGGTGTGAAAGATCGCTAGTTGCATGTGCAACCTGCAATGTGCAACGTGCAACGTGCAACGTGCTTGATCTTATCAGCATCGGAAAAAGGCTGCTGCGACGCTGATTTGTCTGGCATCTTCATAGATGCTTCCTAGAAGCGCGCCTCATGTCAAACTGAACAGGAAAATAGACAGGCTGAGAGTCAGGCTATGTTTCTACACTGTAACAAATTTTGGTTTCCATTCAAAATCATCTAGTTGGGAATTTGAGAGATAAACAGACAGTAAGCTAGGAAATGCAACAAAAGCAATTAATATAATACAAAAATTAAAGAAAATAAAAAAATAATACTAAATTTAAATTTCAAAAGATATGAAAATTTTGAAAAATTCTCAATACATTTATTTTTTGAATATTATTTTGATTACATTTTTAGTGGCATTGCAAATAAAATATAAAATATATATATAAAATTAGTTAAATATAATATTACATACATAAAGAAAACATTAGAAATAAATTTACTCTTTGAAATATTATTTTGATTAAACTTTTTAATGTTAAAACATATAAAATATTTTTAAAAATTATTTAAATTTAATATTACATACATTGAAAAAAAAACTAAAATCCAGCTTTATTTAAATTAAATTTAATATACAAATTCTGTTTAAATTGAAGAGCAATTCTTTTAGTGTGTAATCCCGGTTCCTGGGCATGTCGGCGTCTGGTTCCTGCATTGTTTACCGGGAACCAATCATTGTTGGGCAATTTACTTGCTGCATTGCAATTAATCATAAGGCGTTGCCTGCCATTTGCCATTTGCCGATTGCGGACTGCCTTTGATGGCCACAGTGCACGCTCCTGAAATTGACGAAACGCCATCTTTAGCTGCAACACTGGCCACACAGCAACACACAGACACAGACACACCAATACTCTAACATAAAGGCAACGACGACAATTGCGGGGCAGCGAGGTGGGGCTGTGGAGAACACACGCGTTGACATGCGGCACGCGATATCCGGATATGATGGGATGGTTGGGAATGCGCTTTTGGGCTGGACGCCATCGACATCGCCATCGCCATCGCCATCGCCATCGCCATCGTCATGGCCATGTCCATGTCCATGTGCATCACGTTGTGGATCGCTGTGGATGGATGGCGTCCCAAAAACCTGTCAATGCCAAACTACATGGCAAGGGGTGGTGCCACGAACTGCACTTGGGCTGTGCCTGCCACATGCGACAAAAGATGCAATTAACTTAAGTTTCAGCAAGTTGCAAGAGTTTACTGTACTTATAAGACACCCTTTACAAAAAAGATCCCATCTTGAATGGGTTCAGGGTACATTGAATAAGGGTACATGATATTTTCGCAAAAAATGAGTTTTCACAAATTGTTATAATTTAAATGCATGATTTTTTAAAAAGACAAACCTTGAAGAAAATTTAATCGAGTTTCACGATTGGTTCAGTTTTGGCAAAGTTATGGCAGATCAAAGGTCTACAAACAGTGTAAAGTTCCCTATAAGTGACATTTCCAGCACCTTAATAACTTTGCCAATCCTGAACCGATTTTCAATATTGGTCATGTTTTCTATACTTTATCAATTCTACATTCAAAGTTGAGAAACGAAATACTTTCGGATTTCTTGTCAAAAATCATCGCAACAATTGTGACATGTGAAGTTTGCAATCAAGATCAAGAACATATAGAATATATACACAGCAAAAAAAAAGTCTTGTTAAATGCCCATACACCAAATATGCCCCAAAGCACTTGCTTACAGGGTATGTAGGCAAAGCGCAAGCACCGCGACTGCAGCCAGTCAAATAGCTCAATTGGTAGGCGGTGGACACGCCCAGCTGCCCAGCTGCGCAGCTGCAGCTCCGGCAGCAGGTGCAATTAGCCGCAGCCAAGTTCGTGTCGTGACATTTTCATCATCATCAAAAATGAAGCTCTAAACTTTGGCAAATTCACGCGAGCCATTTCTACAGGCCATATACTATGTATATACTATATAGCTATATACCTTATATATATATATATATATATATATATAAATATCTGAGCCATTGTTGTTGTTGCTGGCAATTATATGTATGTTTTTAGAGGGCATTACGTGCATCGCAATGGCAACCATGGAAAATTCAAAAACGCCCACGCTGTGAAAATGTCGCCAATTTTATTAGCTGCCATGGCTGTTGTTGTTGATTTTTTTGCAGTGTATGTAATTAGAGCGCAAAGTGTTTGCATTTTGATAATTTTGATATATTATTTCTCTGCTACTTTTCTTTTGTTTTTTTTTTCGTATTTAATTATACGGCTAGCTGCAGTTATAGCTGAAGTTGTCATGCAACATGTGGCGAGTGTAAATGTGCGATATGAAACTGCCATTATATATGAATATACTATATTTATATGTATGTATGTATGTCTATAATTGTCGGACTGCATCCAATAATTATATGAGAGATACTTTTCTATTTATGCGACTGTCAGTTGCCGCTTTGTTGGCTCAGATAATTGTGCAGTTCAAATAAATGTATAGACTGAGTAGTTTGAATAGATACTTTGAATACCGCTCATTTGAGACCATTAAGATATAGATATACTTTATATAAATAGAGTTGGAGGCGTTTTTAGCTTATCGATAATCCGAATATCGGACTTATTTCGATTAACAGATCGATATCATTGATTTATTCTAACGATTGCCTTAATGTGATATATAGATCAGGTCAACATATTTAATAGATTTATCGAATTAAATTGTTATTATCGATTAATGAAGTTTTATACAATCGATAAATTCGTTAATTGAAATCGATAGCTTCGATAAATGACATATGATAAACCATATGTTATTGACGTTTACTTAAAAGTGTTTAACAATTGTATAAAAATCTACAAAAATATTTCCTCTTTATTTTTCTAAATCAAAACATTGATCTGGAATATTTTTGTTGAATTTTCATTCATTTCATTTGTGCCTCAACTTTTCTCATGTATTTTATTTTCCACTCCATTTTTGGTCAGTTAAGTCAACTTCAAATGTGACTTTGGCCCATTGGAAGACATCAAATTAGCGGCGACTTTGTCAAACAGCCAACTGTCACTTCATTTTAGCCAATTTGTGTATTTTGACCAGTCTATTGATGGCCAGTCTATTGCTGCTGCTAACTTGGCTTATATTGGGCTTGGGTTTTGGGAAGCTGTCGCGAAAAGTGCGGGAGACGTTTAGACAGCTGCCAATGCCGCTAACTTTTCACTTTGCGGCTTCAACTGCTAAAACTGCGCTGTCTGGCCCTGAAGGAGCCGAGGAGCTCCCCTCCTGCCTCCTTTAGACTAGATTGCACATTGCATGTTGCACGTTCTGCGGCTTTCGTTTGACGTGTTTATATTTTGTGGCAGTTGCAATGTGATTGATGTGCTCCGCAGCGGCATCGGCAGCGGCAGCGGCAACTGCAACTGCAACAGCTCCCCAGTTGCTGCCACATTAAGTTGTAAAGTCATTTCGAGACAGTTTTATGAGGCAACACACATATGTCGCGCTGTTGCCCATCTTGGATTAGGGGCATTCTCAACACCCACCACCCACCTGCCACCTGCCACCTTGCACAGCTTAATCATGTTGCTGGTGGGTTCAACTTGCACCATTATTGCTGCTGCTGCTGCTGCTGGCAAAACTAATTTCAAGTTTTTGGCCAGCAACAATTTCATTTACAAATATGGCAGGCAAATGCAAATGTCATGGCTTTCGATGAAGTTGCCACATGTCCTGCGTCCTGCGTCCTCGTCTCGTCCTTTTCTCGGCTCTGCTTTGCTTTGCTTTGTTTGCATTTCGTTATTGTCTCCATTGTGGCATACAGAAATCATTGTCATTTCCACACGCAAAAGTCATTTGGCACATGTGACACCCTTTTTTGGCTTAAATTGCTTTGCTTTTTGCTCTCCCCCCACCCCTCACACTACTCTTCAACCTTATCCTTATCCTTGCCCATATCCTTTCAAACCGTGGCAACATTTGCACTTGCATTTGTAGTCAATATTACACGCTGGCAAAATATTTGTTTAAATTAAGAGTTGAACCCCCCTCTTCTCTGCTCCCCTCTCATCTCTTTCACATATCCCTTTTTTTCCACATGCCTTTATCCTTTGTATTTTGTTGTTGTTGTTGTTGTCCAGCCTGTTCTCAATCACTGTCCATTGCCATTGGCAATTTCACTGCTAACTGCTTTTTCTTAACGCTTCGCTGGACTTTTATTAACGCCCATCGCAAGTTCTTTTCACGGCGCCTCTGCGCCAATTGCGTAGAAATATTAGACTGTCAATTCGTAAATTGCAGTGTGCGAAGCATAAAGAAGCGTGTCAGTGTTGCCAAATGGCCTAAAAAAAAACCAGACCATTTTTTTTGGTATGTTGATGAGAATTGTGGCAAAGCAAAATATGCAACTTGTTTAAATAATTTGGATATATATAAAGATAAATAAATAAACTCACAAGTTAGTAATAATATTTGTTTTAAAATTATTTCCGTACCTCAAGATAATTTTTCTTAAAAAAAATATAATTTTTTATTGTTGAGTTTACTTTAGTAGTCTATAAATAAATTCTGAAAATCTCTTTTACCACAAATCTTGACTGCAATCGAAAGCAAAACTTAACTCAAAGATATTTAAATGTTAATCAGTTGACCACACAAAATATGATTAAGCAAAGTGCAATTGGTCTATAAAAAACAATACGCAAAGAAAAAGTTTTTTTTTGTGTTTTTGTGTTTTATTCGAAACGTGGCGGTCGTAAACTGAAAACTTTGGCAATGCTTATCTGGAAAGCCATGTGGATATGGATATGGATATGCAAACCGAAACTTAATGTGATTTGCTATTTATGATAGCAGTTTTTCTGTACTGAAGGAATGCCCCAACCCTGTGCACACCGTGCAAAAGGACATCTAATCCAACATATGAAGTTGCGTAAAAGTTTTGCAAGCCATCCAAGCACATGGTATGTAAATCCTGAAGAGATAAGGCGTCGGAATAGCACAATGACAGCCGCAGGAATTGACCAAATGGCCGGCAAAGGACCAACAGCAACAGCAGGTTGCAAAAAATGAAGAAAAAAAAAACGAAAAACGAAAAACAGAGAACAGGTCCTGGCAGAACGTGAATCTCAGATACACGTAAAGTAATTTCATAAGTTTAGCAAATCTCGAACCCAAGCAACAAACAACAACAACAACAACAACAACTGACAGCTTCTTCTTTTTTGCGCAAGTTTCGAACAGTCCTGCGGCTGCTTATTGGTCCTGACATGGGGACACATGTGTTATGAAGCTACATGCCCCATGCCTCATGCCCCATTCCACTGCCACTTCCACTTCCCCTTTTGCCTTTGCGGTGATTTAACATAAAAAGGTAAAGGCAAAAAAACCAAATACGAAAAAGGCAGCAAATAAGAAACTTTTGTTTTATTAGTTTTTCATGCTGGCAAAATGTCTTGCCTGCTTTATTATTAGTGGCGGGGTGGGGGGGGCAGCGGAGGGGGTAGGGTGGATAGTCAGGTTTGCAGGACATGCTCATTTCCATGACTTGCAAGTTTTCTGCTGACCAATGTCATAATGGATAAATAGCTCTGTTGCTGTGCCAGTCAGGCCATTGTTGTTGTTGTTGTTGTTGTTGCTGTTGTTTGCTGTTACTGTAGCACATTTCTGGGACATCCTGTCATGCGTTCAATTTCGAAATGGTTTCGCATAATTTGCACAAGAGAACAGCAACAAAAAACCAGAAACAATAAACAAACAGCAAACTCTAGCAACCCAAAGATTATATACCCTTGGGTAAAAAAATAAAATTGCTAGCTTAAGTTGGAAAATTAATTTCAAAATTTCTTAAAATTAATATATTTTTAAAGGTATTTTATATTTATATTTAATATGTATTAATTAATTTCAAATTCAATTTATGTATTTAGGTTATGAAAATTCACTTTAATTGCGAGTTTTGTGAGGGTATCTTGGTAAACAAAAATGTTGTTCATACAACTCAAATTACAACCAACTGTTACACATTTCATGACAAAGTCATAGTACCCTCTGTCATAGCTGAAAAGCAGAAACAAAAACAAGCAACCCAAGTTCTAGTAAAAGTCCGAGGCTGGCAATTTGTGCTCAAAACTGCGTACGAAATCCATTTCAAAATTAGTTTTGTTCTTTTATTTATTTTTTGTAGTGTTTTACTCTTGTTTTCTGTGTGCTTTGCTTTATGAGAAATTTACCTGATTTGATTAAATTTCGGCACACGCAGTTGAATCGTTCATTATGAGGCGGCTTATGCGCCTTACTGCACATTAGTTCTCTTACGGGTTTTTTATCTTTCAGTAAGTGAAGAGAAAGTTGGACTCTAATGCTATAGCTATTGGGCATTTGACATTTGAGCTGCCAGCGAGGTAATTGCACTTGGAAATTGTCAGAAGTTGTTGGCTTGTCAACTGAATTTCGCACAGTTTATGCGTACACTCAAGTTGTGGAATCTAGTTCATAAAACTGCTGGGATTAATATTTAATCTAAAGCTGCTGAGTTATATATATAATTTATTATAATCATAATTGTTTACTATTGTATTATGAAAGTAATAATAAAATTAAATGAGTAGTTGCAAAAAATAATTAAATAAATATAATATAAGTATATACAGAATATTTAATTGTTTTTAACTTTTCAAAAATTATAAATACAACTTTAGATAAATTAATGTATTCATTTAAAAGCTCTTAAAATTATAAAAATTACAGATTTGATCAATTTAGGATTTAAATTCTTTCTAAATTCAGCTTTATTATATAAAATGCAATCTATATTTAAGATGCAATGTATTTGAAGTTTATTTAAGTTCAGCAAAGTTTTGCTCAAAGTTGTGAAAAGTGCGAGCTGATTTCATGAAATGCGCACGCATAAACCTTCGTCAAAGTTGTCTATCACGATTCACATTTGGCTTCTGCTTATTTATGGCACTCGAACTGATTGGTTGCTGCTGCTGTTGTTGCTTGTTGTTGTTGTTGTTGTTGGCTGCTGCTGCTGCTTGTGTCCATCAGAAGCGCCAGAAGAGCTTGCAGCAAAAGTTAACAAATTCACGCCAAGTCACCTTAAAATCAGCAACAGACCACCCAAATGATTAACCAGTGAGCTGACTGGCTGACTGGTCTCAGACTCTGGCCTGAAAGGCCTTTAAGCCAACAAGCTGCCATATAAAGCCACACGACATGGGGCTACGCTACTTCTGCTTCTGCTTCTTCTTCTACTGCTGTTGATTTGAAGTCTGGTCAGTTTTTTTGGTGTCAGTTTGAATAACTTGGCATATTCCATATATCAGTTTCATTTGCATTCGTCTTGGCTGCTTAATGAGCCACAAGTCCAAGTTTGAGTTGAGTGAACGACGCTGCTGACATTGCCATATACTATATATATATATATATATATATATATATGACCATATATGTCTGTCTGGCTGTCTGGCAAGTTTATAATCTTTTTTTAATCATTTCACATTTGGCCGTATTTTATTTATTTGCACGCTGCCTTTTGTTAACGCCTGACAGCTGGAAGCTGATGCTGCGTTGATTGACGTCTCACATTTGTGAATCCGTTTTGCATATACCCTTACCTGCAACAGCCCCCTACCCCACCCCTGGACATACCCTGCAACCACAGTTGTTCGGCTGCAGCGGATCTCGATCCCGATCCCGATCTCGCTTTTGGAGCTACTTATACCTGAAGATATATGTATCTGAATGGTATGTGAAACATTCCACACATTTAATTCTCGCTTAATCACTGTCCAGCAACGGTATTGCTGAGCTGCCCTGCTGTTAGCCGACACATCTCGCGGCGTAAGTTGACAGCCGCCAGTTCAGGATGTTGTTTTATATCCCCCCTTCCCCCAAAAGAAAAAACAACAGAAAAAAGAAGAAACTAACTTGGCTTATTAATATCCAGTGTCAAGGCCTACGCATATCCATGCCTGTCAAATGAAAATTTCATGCTACTCGAGAAGCCCCCCAACAGAACTGAACAGAACTGAACTGAACTGAAGACTACTTATATTCACCTTGAATGAAGGCACCTTTTTGACAAATTAGCCTCATTTGTTGGCAGCAGTGGCAGTGGCAGTGGCAGCGGTCAAAACAAACGCCAAACAGCGACCAGGACAATGCGATAAAGATCGTTTAGAGCCGCGCAAGGGGTCAAGGGGTCAAGGGATCAAGGGTGGCAGCGGTTGGTTTTGGAAGAAGGCGAAGCTGTGTGTAACTGAATTTAAAGCGTTTCTCATTTACCTAATAACAAAAAGGTGCAGCACACACACGCATACACACACACACAGACACACATGTGTGTATGACTACCGTTTAATTTGGGTATAAGTTTCAAATTTAGGCTCGACTTTGAGTTTTAGTTGCGAGGGTTTCGAATCTAAACCAGGATGTCTGCTTTAGTTACGAGTTACGCCTCAGTAGCTATGCTATTTATTATCTTTCCAAATTATAAATGATATTACATTAATCTCTACAACAGTTACAGTTTTCAGAGTACATTCAATGTATTTTACCGATCTTGAGGATCTAGCCTCATTGCTATAATTACTATTTTATTATTATCAAACTATTGCCATAATTGACATTTTATATATTTATAATTTATTCATTTGTATAACTATAACAATATATTATGAAGAAATTAACTCTTTTATTTGTCAATCACTTGTTCTTTAAATCCTTACATAACTAATTTGTGGATCGACTTTGTCTTTCACTGAGTTTGTTTGTTTCCTTTATATTTATTTGAGAATCCTTTATATATTTTATATCTGATTTATATATCTTTTAATTTCATCCATTAGTAAACTAATTTTTTTAAAAATTTTTTTTCTTAGTTTAATTTTATATACGTACATTTCAGTTCCCATTTATTTAAAAGAGGTCCCTTCTCGCTCTTTCATATTCCACTACAGCTCATGTTTACCACCCAAACGCCCCGATCATTAAGCAACCTCTATACATAAATTTATCGTCTATCTGTCGTCTGCCACTCTCCTCAATCCTCGATCCTCCATCCTCGATCCTAGATCGTGCCAAAATGCCAGCAATTGTTGTCTTTTTCACATGGTTGTATGATAAATGAGAAACCATCGAACGGGGCGGGGGCAGTTTGTTTGCTCAAGTACCCTTCCATTGTTGCTGACCAACATCAACAGCAACAGCAAGAGCAACAGCAACAATGGGCAACAAGGACAACAAAGAGAAGGCTGTCTAAATGATTTTCAGCTTTTCAGCGAAAATCAGCAGACGTTGCTCAGATGCCGAGTGACTTTTTGCCAGTTTAACACCTTTTTTGGGCCAACACACACACACACACATACACTTCGGTCACATTTGGCAAGCTGTGTCAATAGAAACACAAAAGCCGCAAACAAGTTTCACGTGAATTGCCTCCAGAATGGAATACGGAAAAGATCCTTCTATTTACACTAATGAGCAAATGTAATAAAATCAAACTGAATGCGAAGAGCAGCACTGCAATTGTTTTGATCAATTGTTGCCCAACCACATGAAATGCCAACACACACAGCAAGCGGGCTACGAAGGGAGAGTGAGAGAGAGCGGGAGGGAGGGAGAGAGCGGGGAGTGAGCAGCTTGCCTCTAGCTCACTCCTGCCACATCCTGCTCTCATTTCCCAAACAAAAAAAGAATACTGTTTATGTTCACGCTTGATTTGTAAAGTTGCCCATAAATTATATGTCTCTTCTCCCTCCTCTCCTCTACCTACCTTTCGCCCTGCCTGGCTGCCCTGCATCCATCCATCCATCCATCCAGCATCTGCTTTAATTAACCTGGCATTTTTAGTGTCCTGTCACAGCTCTCCGATCAGCTTGTAGCGCCTCCGGGTTGCCTCTGGCTGCCGCCTTTCAATAAGGCAAGTCGTATTATCAAAACGGAGCAACTGCCTCTCTTGAGATCTCTAGAGATCTCTCAAGATCTGGGTGACTCTTGGTAACTCTGGGCAACTCTTGGCAACTCTGTCCGCCCCTGCCTACTTATTTATGCGTTGACTTTTGCCAATAGTTATATACCTCGCACATTACGCTGATTAGCCAGCTGAACCGCTATAATTATAGCGTCGCCGGATCCAGTAATACAATTCCAACAACCAAAGCTTGTATACTCTATTTAAAAAAAAAAAAATATTATGCAGAAAAATTAAAAGCATTCAGAATATTTAAAAATAATATTTAAATATCAATTTATTATTTAAAAATTCAATTTTAACAGGAAAGAATGATTAAAAAGACTGTAGATTTAAGAATATAGTAGATACAAAATTTATATATAAATATAATTTAACTTATATTTATATTAAAAGCTTGGTTTCGGATAAGCTATAATATAAGAGTTTATAGTAGTAAAATATATAGTAGTTAAATAATAATAATGTTATTTATTTCTAAACATCTGTTGCAATGACAAACATCATAGCATACCCCGCATACCCAACTGGTAATTGCAGGGTATACAACAAATTTACAGAGCAATCAAAGTGCAGCAAGAGCAACTGCAGCATGAACGAATAGTTGGATACTTGAGTTAAAAGAGGGTAGGGAAGGAAGATGAGGAGGAGGAGGAGGAGGAGGAGGTGGTGTGTTGGCTACGTTTGAGATTAAACACATTTTGCATTTAATTTGCCATAATTATAGCGGGAGCGGGAGAAGTGGTAAGTGGGGGGGAAACAAGTCTCGAGACGGCTGCAACCCGTTGATGGCGCCAAATGAAGTTGTAAATGAAGCGGTTGCATATTGCGAGCGGAATGCGGTGGTGCCCCCTATCTGGTGGTGCTCATGCTGCTGCTGGTGGTGAAGGCATATGTTGCACGTCTGTTCATGTTTGTGGCTCTAAAATTCTAACAGCTTTTTTAACCTTCGCCGCAGCTCAGTTTTCGATTATTAATTTGCCTTCAGTTTTCGTGAAGTGTTGTTTTTGTTATTTTTGTGTTTGTGTAAATTAATGTTGTCCAATTAATTTGTGGTCACTAAACGTTTCTCCTTTTCAGTTTATATAGTTTTTTTTTTTATTATAATTTATGTGTGGAAAAATGTGTTAGTTATGGTCGCTGTTTTTTTTTTGACAAGCATTTTGAGTGTGTGGGCTTTAGATTTATTTTCTCATGGCTATTGAATATTGCATATGGGTGTGTAAATGTGAGCAGCGTTAATACGTTTGTAGGGTATCAAAAGGTTAGCGTGTCAAATATAAATGTGGCATATCTAGAGATCAGTCAAAGTTGCTTGATCTCGATTTGGTTTTTCTTTTCCATTTGTGGCATTTCAAATAACGCGTTGTATTTGATACAAAAAAAGCAACAAAACTTTATTTGAATTTTTATTTATTGAATCACTTGCTAAAATTATGTATAATAAATCAAACAATTTGTTAACAATTTAAGAAAAATAGATTAAAATAAATCCTTGACGCTATAAAGTGAATTTTGAATTTTTTACTATTTAATTATTTATTTATTCGAAAGTAAAATCATAATAAAAATAATATAAATGTGTAAAAATTATAGATTTAGCATTTTTCATTATTTAATTATTTATTTATTTAAAAGCAAATTTTTAAAAAGGGAATATAAATGTTTAAAAATCATAGATTTAGCATTTTTTACTATTTAATTATTTATTTATTTAAAAGTACAATTATATAGATTAAGATTTGGCATAATTGAAGTTCAAAGTTAAAGCCTATTTATTTGAGATTTATTTCTATGCATTTACCTGTTGATTTTGCTGCTTCTTTGAATTTCTTCCTATTTATAACTATTTGCTAATAAAGTAATTTATGGATTTTCTATGCAATTGTCGACTGTTTAAACTGTTGCAGCCCTCACATTTAACTAATGTGGCTTTGCCTGCAATTAGATGAGTTTCGCATTACAATTGCAGCTCTTATTGCATGCAACATGTGGCAACGCTGCTGTACAGTATTTTTGTAGATTTGTCTATTTGGCAAATTGCAGCACATTGGCAACTTCCTGCAAGCGAATGCATTTTGTTGCATCCGCTGAATGATGAAGTTCACTCTCCCCCTCTCTCTCCAACTCCCCCCTCTCACTCTCTCTCTTTTTACACTCGCTGTCTGTCTTGGTGTTTCAGTTTGGTCGGTTGATTTCTGTGTCATAATTTTGTACGCTAAGTTGGCAACACTTTGCACACTCTGAACACTTTGAGTTTTGCCGGCTTTTCGCATTTTGCGTCCGATGCGTGTTTTGTTGTTGTTGTTGCTGTTGTTGGTCGCTCTCCTTTTTAATTGCCGCAGCTATTCAATGGAAATGCAGCTAATTACGTGCACGCAGAGGGCCAGCTTCAAAATTGTTAATAATTAACAGGTTTTCACAAATGGCACACACACACACACACACTCACACACACACTGCGAATACTTTATGGCACAATATATGATAGCGGCAATTTCTTGCACTCAATTTTTATTTTTATATCATTTTTGTTTTCTTTTGTTTTTTCTGTTTGTTGTTTTGCATTCACTTTAACCATTGACGCCATTTGAGTGTTGAAAAATGCATTTACAATGCTAAAATGCATTCACACGAATGCAACACTCACTCATACACTCATTCACTCACTCACTCATTCATTCAGTCGGCTATTCATGAATAATTAGCGCCGCGTAATAAAGAGCCAAAGTGCTGAAATTACAGTTTGCCAGCTGAGCTTATTTTTATTGTATTTTTTATTGTATATTTCTTGTTGTTGTTGCTGTTGTTGTAAAGCAAGCTGATGCGAAAAGTGGCGGCCTAGAAGTGCAATTAAAAGTGAAACAAATGCAAGAGAG
The DNA here is from genome assembly GCA_035045305.1 of Drosophila maculinotata. Taxonomy (NCBI): domain Eukaryota; kingdom Metazoa; phylum Arthropoda; class Insecta; order Diptera; family Drosophilidae; genus Drosophila; species Drosophila maculinotata. The sequence goes on from JAWNPD010000430.1 coordinate 198,492, forward strand.
CCACATATTATAAATGCTTTCTCTAATTGCTTTTTATTGCCACGTAATTAATAGTTTTATATGTGAATAGGCTTTAATTGCGATTTTATAGCAATGCCATAAAACTCCGAATGCGAATTAAACCGGAATGCAAAAATGCCTTGGGTGGAGTGAGTGGAGTGAATTGATGGCGTAAGAAAGTTTTTGGATAGTTTTAAATCTAGGTTAGCAAACCAATATAACAATTATTTAATTTAACAATTATTAAATATTAATAAAAACGTGTAGAAAAATAGTAATTGAATAGAACTTGGACCAATCAGATTTGAGAGCTGCTCTGACTTATTATTCAGCCATAATAATTTATGCTTCTACCATATTCTTTCCCTCTCTCTCTCTCTCTCTCTCTGTCTGTCTGTCTCTCTCTCACTCTCTTTCTCTCTCTCTTCACATCTTTGCGCATAAACACATTTGCCCATTTTTATCACAGCAAATTGAACAGCGACAGTCTTTAGTTGAGGGGGCAATTTAGTCAAAACATCTGCGTCCTTTGGCAACTGCCATCTGCAACATGCCACATCATCCACATCCACGGTCGGAAGACAACAACACATTGAAGCGCCATAAGCTGCGCCTGTCTAAAAGAAAAAACTTTGCTTATGGCTGCAACAAAAAAAAAAAAAAGCCAACGGTACAAATAATAAAGTTCGCTTGTCAGTTTAGCAGCCATTTTGCGGTTCGAACCACGGCAACCACCCACGGCCCACCCACCCAATATATATATATATATATGTAGATGTATATGCGACAATATGGAGAACTCTCGGGCAGCTCTTGTGCATTCTTTTGTGGCACATCTTTGCGCTGGGGCGCTTATCCGCAATTTAGCCTGGGTACACCTTGCCACGGCGTGGCATAAACTTTTTTTTTATGACTGCTTGCTGCTGCTGCTGTGATGATAAATCTGCCTCAATTTGCCATATCGCGGCATGTGGGCGTGGCCTATTGCATTATTTACCTTGGCTCCTGCCCCGCCTACCGCTTTCAACTTCATCAAAGGCAAGTTTCATGTCAATTTTGTTGTTGTTGCCCTTCTTGTTGCTTGTGGTTAGTTGTGGACTGGCTTAAGCTTGATTTAGCTCTCATTACGTGAGGCGGGATGGCAGGGATGGGATGGGATGGACGGGATGGGTGCGCAGGACACTGCCAGGATTTGCTTTATTACAGTTTAATTAAATTTCCTTGTGCCCTTGTATCCTGCCTGCCTGCCTGCGTGCGTCGCGTCTTCTTCTTCTTCCCCTTCTGATACTCCTGCTACTCCTGCTACTCCTGATACTGCTGCTACTGCGGCTGCTTCTTCTGCGAAACGACTCAATTACGCAGTTAATCGTAAAAAAATCCTTGCACTGATTTGTTGCAGCTGAAACCGAAAAACCCTCGAACCCCCCACCCTTATCCAAAAACCAGTGTGTGGGTGCGAAGGGGTGGGGTTCGTGGTCGCATGTTTGGGCCATAAAAACTCGTCGTCCTGGCTATTATTGCCAGTGGACTATGGGTCCTCCTGCTGCTGCTGCTGCTGCTTTTCTGTTTATCCTGCTTGGCCTCAGGTGCGCACGCGGTCGAGTTGATCCATTTATGGCCATATCGTTTGGCCTTTTCCTTTCTTCTCTCTTTTTTTTTTTTGATACCCTGTAGCCAATAAAAATGTGCACAACAGGCTATCATGTGTCAGGGTATCTGTAACACGCAGCTGGATATATATCTAAGTATTATTGATCATGTCTATCGGGCTGTCTGATCTCAGATACTATAAGAGCTATAGAGCTGAAATTTGGGATGTAGCACTCTTGAATGTATCTTTTTGTACATAACTCATCTCAATAAAAATATCGATAAATATCGGTTTCCAAGCAAACATTTATTGGAAGTATCTCGTAGATTATAAAACTAATTATGTTATTTATTTATCTATCATTTAAGAAGTATTTCTCAGGGCTTAACCTAAAGTAACTACGAAACTATGTTAGAACTAAGTACAGGGTATTTCCTAGTCGGGCACTCTTCTCTCTTTTTCTGTCCTCGTCCTCGTTACGCTACCAATTTTTTTTATACATCATTTAAGGGATATGGCGACTAAGATGCTACATGACCACAATGAATGAGAGCTAAATCGCACCCATTCCCCTCCCCTCCCCCACACTCCTCCACCAATCCACTCTCCACTCTCTAGGCCACCACTCGTATTAATTTGCTGCGGCAAGCTGCCTTTTAGATTTACGACCAAATCTCATACAAAATGCATTCAAGGAGCTGTATCCTGTGCGGGAGTGGACTAAAAACCCTTTTTGTTAATCAAACCTCACGTTGTCCTTTTCTTTACTGTGCTTCTTTTTGACTTTGATTACTTTTGCGTCTGGCTGGCAATTAAGCGGTAGTCGAATGCCCTCAAAGCAGCCATAAAAACTGCACGCCTTCAATTCACTTTTCTGCAGGCTGTGGCACGTTTTCCATCTGCCCCCACCCCTGCTGAACGAGCGTCTTCATCACACCCCTCAGCGCACCTAAGTATGCTACAGTTTTGCCAGCGAGTCCTTTTCTAATGCCAGTTAATGCCCATCGGAAATTGTTTGCTCGCATTAAGCCATTCTAATTTGCTTATGCAAATTATGCGAGTTGTTTACTTTTTGACACATGCGACGACCGCAAAATATTCTGTTCATAACTCAACTGCGGTATCCTTGCTTTGAGTCCTTCTGCCTGCTGCTGTTTACCTATGCAAATGAGGCCACTGACATTGATAATCCTTTTGTAGCGCGCCAGCAATTATGAAACTATACAAATACAAATACAGATAACAAATAACAAAACGGCGTGCAAATGTGACAGACTTTCACAATTCAAAGTAACACATTATTGTGGGGAGGATCCAGGCATATTATATATATATATATATTTTTTTTAAATTTTTGTTCTGTATTAAATTTATATTTGAGCTGACCTCAATAGTAATATAATATAAATAAGTTAACTAAATTCTAGTAACTTGTCTAATATTGTTATATTGAATGTCGAGGACAAACCATGATTAAAATGACCTCGGGATTCAAGATAGGGTCAGTTTTGACAAAGTTATGGCACTTTGAAGTCTAGGAAGGGCATTTTTAGAACTAACATGTCAACATCTTGTAATGATTTTAGACATGAAATCCAAATTTTGGAAGTTTCTCAACTTTTAATGTAGATCTATTAAGGAGGACAAACCATGATCAAAATGACCTCGGAATTGAAAATCGGGTCAGTTTTGACAAAGTTATGGCACTTTGAAGTCTGGGAAGGGCATTTTTAGAACTAACATGTCAACATCTTGTAATGATTTTATACATGAAATCCGAATTTTGGAAGTTTCTCAACTTTGAATGTAGATCTATTAAGGAGGACAAACCATAATCAAAATGACCTCGGGATTCAAGATCGGGTCAGTTTTGACAAAGTTATGGCACTTTGAAATCTGGGAAGGGCATTTTTAAAACTAACATGTCAACATCTTGTAATGATTTTATACATGAAATCCGAATTTTGGAAGTTTCTCAACTTTGAATGTAGATCTATTAAGGAGGACAAACCATGATCAAAATGACCTCGGGATTCAAGATCGGGTCAGTTTTGACAAAGTTATGGCACTTTGAAGTCTGGATGGGCATTTTAGGGACTTCTCATGCCATCATCTTGTCATGATTTTTAACTTGAAATCCGAATTTTAGAAGTTTCTCAACTTTGAATGTAGATCTATTAAGGAGGACAAACCATGATCAAAATGACCTCCGGATTCAAGATCGGGTGAGTTTTGACAAAGTTATGGCACTTTGAAGTCTGGGAAGGGCATTTTTGGGACTTCTCGTGCCATCATCTTGTCATGATTTTTAACTTGAAATCCGAATTTTAGAAGTTTCTCAACTTTGAATGTAGATCTATTAAGGAGGACAAACCATGATCAAAATGACCTCGGGATTCAAGATCGGGTCAGTTTTGACAAAGTTATGGCCATTTGAAGTTTAGGAAGGGCATTTTTAAAACTAACATGTCAACATCTTGTAATGATTTTAGACATGAAATCCAAATTTTGGAAGTTTCTCAACTTTGAATGTAGATCTATTAAGGAGGACAAACCATGATCAAAATGACCTCGGGATTCAAGATCGGGTCAGTTTTGACAAAGTTATGGCCATTTGAAGTCTAGGAAGGGCATTTTTAGAACTAACATGTCAACATCTTGTAATGATTTTAGACATGAAATCCAAATTTTGGAAGTTTCTCAACTTTGAATGTAGATCTATTAAGGAGGACAAACCATGATCAAAATGACCTCGGGATTCAAGATCGGGTCAGTTTTGACAAAGTTATGGCACTTTTAGGGCATTTTTAGAACTAACATGTCAACATCTTGTAATGATTTTAGACATGAAATCCAAATTTTGGAAGTTTCTCAACTTTGAATGTAGATCTATTAAGGAGGACAAACCATGATCAAAATGACCTCGGGATTCAAGATCGGGTCAGTTTTGACAAAGTTATGGCACTTTGAAGTCAGGGAAGGGCATTTGAGGGACTTCTCATGCCATCATCTTGTCATGATTTTTAACTTGAAAGCCGAATTTTAGAAGTTTCTCAACTTTGAATGTAGATCTATTAAGGAGGACAAACCATGATCAAAATGACCTCGGGATTCAAGATCGGGTCAGTTTTGACAAAGTTATGGCCATTTGAAGTCTAGGAAGGGCATTTTTAGAACTAACATGTCAACATCTTGTAATGATTTTAGACATGAAATCCAAATTTTGGAAGTTTCTCAACTTTGAATGTAGATCTATTAAGGAGGACAAACCATGATCAAAATGACCTCGGGATTCAAGATCGGGTCAGTTTTGACAAAGTTATGGCACTTTGAAGTCTGGGAAGGGCATTTGAGGGACTTCTCATGCCATCATCTTGTCATGATTTTTAACTTGAAAGCCGAATTTTAGAAGTTTCTCAACTTTGAATGTAGATCTATTAAGGAGGACAAACCATGATCAAAATGACCTCGGGATTCAAGATCGGGTCAGTTTTGACAAAGTTATGGCCATTTGAAGTCTAGGAAGGGCATTTTTAGAACTAACATGTCAACATCTTGTAATGATTTTAGACATGAAATCCAAATTTTGGAAGTTTCTCAACTTTGAATGTAGATCTATTAAGGAGGACAAACCATGATCAAAATGACCTCGGGATTCAAGATCGGGTCAGTTTTGACAAAGTTATGGCACTTTGAAGTCTGGGAAGGGCATTTAAAGGACTTCTCATGCCATCATCTTGTCATGATTTTTAACTTGAAATCCGAATTTTAGAAGTTTCTCAACTTTGAACGTAGATCTATTAAGGAGGACAAACCATGATCAAAATGACCTCGGGATTCAAGATCGGGTCAGTTTTGACAAAGTTATGGCACTTTGAAGTCTGGGAAGGGCATTTTTGGGACTTCTCATCTTGTCATGATTTTTAACTTGAAATCCGAATTTTAGAAGTTTCTCAACTTTGAATGAAGATCTATTAAGGAGGACAAACCATGATCAAAATGACCTCGGGATTCAAGATCGGGTCAGTTTTGACAAAGTTATGGCACTTTGAAGTCTGGGAAGGGCATTTGAGGGACTTCTCATGCCATCATCTTGTCATGATTTTTAACTTGAAATCCGAATTTTAGAAGTTTCTCAACTTTGAATGTAGATCTATTAAGGAGGACAAACCATGATCAAAATGACCTCGGGATTCAAGATCGGGTCAGTTTTGACAAAGCTATGGCCATTTGAAGTCTAGGAAGGGCATTTTTAGAACTAACATGTCAACATCTTGTAATGATTTTATACATGAAATCCAAATTTTGGAAGTTTCTCAACTTTGAATGTAGATCTATTAAGGAGGACAAACCATGATCAAAATGACCTCGGGATTCAAGATCGGGTCAGTTTTGACAAAGTTATGGCCATTTGAAGTCTAGGAAGGGCATTTTTAGAACTAACATGTCAACATCTTGTAATGATTTTAGACATGAAATCCAAATTTTGGAAGTTTCTCAACTTTGAATGTAGATCTATTAAGGAGGACAAACCATGATCAAAATGACCTCGGGATTCAAGATCGGGTCAGTTTTGACAAAGTTATGGCACTTTGAAGTCTGGGAAGGGCATTTAAAGGACTTCTCATGCCATCATCTTGTCATGATTTTTAACTTGAAATCCGAATTTTAGAAGTTTCTCAACTTTGAATGTAGATCTATTAAGGAGGACAAACCATGATCAAAATGACCTCGGGATTCAAGATCGGGTCAGTTTTGACAAAGTTATGGCACTTTGAAGTCTGGGAAGGGCATTTTTGGGACTTCTCATCTTGTCATGATTTTTAACTTGAAATCCGAATTTTAGAAGTTTCTCAACTTTGAATGTAGATCTATTAAGGAGGACAAACCATGATCAAAAAGACCTCGGGATTCAAGATCGGGTCAGTTTTGACAAAGTTATGGCCATTTGAAGTCTAGGAAGGGCATTTTTAGAACTAACATGTCAACATCTTGCAATGATTTTAGACATGAAATCCAAATTTTGGAAGTTTCTCAACTTTGAATGTAGAATTATTAAGGAGGACAAACCATGATCAAAATGACCTCGGAGTTGATGATCGGGTCAGTTTTGGCAAAGTTATGGCACTTTGAAGTCTGGGAAGGGCATTTAAAGGACTTCTCATGCCATCATCTTGTCATGATTTTTAACTTGAAATCCGAATTTTAGAAGTTTCTCAACTTTGAATGTAGATCTATTAAGGAGGACAAACCATGATCAAAATGACCTCGGGATTCAAGATCGGGTCAGTTTTGACAAAGTTATGGCACTTTGAAGTCTGGGAAGGGCATTTTTGGGACTTCTCATCTTGTCATGATTTTTAACTTGAAATCCGAATTTTAGAAGTTTCTCAACTTTGAATGTAGATCTATTAAGGAGGACAAACCATGATCAAAATGACCTCGGGATTCAAGATCGGGTCAGTTTTGACAAAGTTATGGCCATTTGAAGTCTAGGAAGGGCATTTTTAGAACTAACATGTCAACATCTTGCAATGATTTTAGACATGAAATCCAAATTTTGGAAGTTTCTCAACTTTGAATGTAGAATTATTAAGGAGGACAAACCATGATCAAAATGACCTCGGAGTTGATGATCGGGTCAGTTTTGGCAAAGTTATGGCACTTTGAAGTCTGGGAAGGGCATTTAAAGGACTTCTCATGCCATCATCTTGTCATGATTTTTAACTTGAAATCCGAATTTTAGAAGTTTCTCAACTTTGAATGTAGATCTATTAAGGAGGACAAACCATGATCAAAATGACCTCGGGATTCAAGATCGGGTCAGTTTTGACAAAGTTATGGCACTTTGAAGTCTGGGAAGGGCATTTTTGGGACTTCTCATCTTGTCATGATTTTTAACTTGAAATCCGAATTTTAGAAGTTTCTCAACTTTGAATGTAGATCTATTAAGGAGGACAAACCATGATCAAAATGACCTCGGGATTCAAGATCGGGTCAGTTTTGACAAAGTTATGGCACTTTGAAGTCTAGGAAGGGCATTTTTAGAACTAACATGTCAACATCTTGCAATGATTTTAGACATGAAATCCAAATTTTGGAAGTTTCTCAACTTTGAATGTAGAATTATTAAGGAGGACAAACCATGATCAAAATGACCTCGGAGTTGATGATCGGGTCAGTTTTGGCAAAGTTATGGCACTTTGAAGTCTACGAAGGGCATTTTTAGAACTAATGATTTTAGACATGAAATCCAAATTTTGGAAGTTTCTCAACTTTGAATGTAGAATTATTAAGAAGGACAAACCATGATCAAAATGACCTCGGGATTCAAGATCGGGTCAGTTTTGACAAAGTTATGGCACTTTGAAGTCTGGAAAGGGCATCTCAAAATAAAAAGTTGATAAAATTTGAGTGTAGATTTATTCTAGAAGTCAAACCATGACATAAATTCAATCAGAATTGAAAATCGGTTCTGTTTCGACAAAGTTTTGGTAGTCTTTAGCTGATTATTATCGCGCCTGATGATCGGAGTTCTACTCGCTTCCATAGCTTCTCTATGGCATCTTTTCCTGTGAGCCACCAATTAAAATGAATAACATTAGCAGCCTGGCGCATATCTGGCGCACATCATCACAAGGCAGGCAACGTGTCCAGTTCAACAGGAGGTGCAGGTTGCAGGGTGCAGGTTCCAGGTTGCAGGTCCAGCTTTGTGTCCGTCCCACTTGGCTATTTCACACCTTATTTATTGGCCAAGTCTTGAGCTTGGCTTTTGGCTTTTCGTAGCTTTCGTGCGCTTTCGGCATTTATGTCAAAACATGCCGAAACAAAATGAAGCAAAGCAATGCAGCAAAAAAATGCTTTGTGAGATGCGCGTCTTGCGATAATTTTCAGTGGGCTGGCAACTCTGGCAACTCTGGCAATGTGGCACAGTGGAGCTGAAACTGAAGCTGAAGCTGAAGCAGGCGGCAACCTGGCCGCACTCGCAAGCGTTAATGTGAATTATTAATAAGACAAAAGGCAGCGGCAAAGGCGGCTCACTTTGATGCCCAAAACGATGCAACACGACCAAAGACCCAATCGAGGACTCACAACTCCAGACTCCAGACTCCGGACTCTAGACTCGCAGCAAGAGGAACGAATAATCCTAATCAAGATGGCGCACAATTGCGGCCAAAAAGCAAACTAATCAGGCGGTGAGATTTAAAAATTAACGTAGCCCACAGCCAAATTGTCCGTCCGTCCGTCCGACTCTGGACTCGACTTTTGTTATTGGTATTGAGTATCGAGTATTGGATAGTGAGTATTGAGTATTGGGCACTGGGGTTGCAGTGAAAGTGGGTTGATTCAGGCGCATTGCCGATAAGCAACAGCAACAGCAACACATTAAAAATGCATAAATCAATGCGATAAACATGATTTGCCGCATGTTTTATTGACTATTGTTGCCAACAACAACAACAACAACTGCTTTGTATTTTGCTGTTTTCCTCTTCGTATTTGTTGGCCACAATGCGCTTTTCTTAACTGGGTTTATTAGCAGACACGATTGTTGGCCCCCAAAGGCATCTAACGAAATTGTTGCATGTAGTTTTTCTCTCAGTGCATTTATTCTTTTCTTATTCTCTTATTATCCGCTTGGCTGTGCAATAATAAAATAAAATAAGAAATTGTTTAACTTTTTTTGATGATTCCTCAAAAACTTATCTGGGGGCAATGTAATTTTGCCCACTATTTTATATAGATTATGTGTGTTTCTATTAGCGAACATCTGTTTTGTAGCATAGTGTAGTTTTGGGCATCTGTTGACTTTCCGCTGAATTTTCCTTGACTAGTCCACAGCCACTGGCCACGTCATGGAAATGGAAATGAAGAAAAAGGCAACAAAATGAAAAAAATGAAAAAAATCTTTAACTTGGTGGAAAATAAAGCACTTGATAGTCAAGTGTCTGTATGAAAAGCACTCGAAACATTTTGACTAGGAAAAGCTGGCGCGCAAATAAATTGAAAACTCGTTAAAAATCCATAATGCTTGGACCATGCGAGGCCACTCAGACTCAGACTGGGAGACGCAGATTTCGAAAGGGTGGTGGGGGGCGGGGCAGAGGTTAGGGGGTGGTGAGGTGCAGCCCGGCTCTTTTCCCCTACAACAAAGTCTCGTCATAAATCAGGCAAGTGGCGTTTTGCCTTAATTAATAATTTTATAGCATTTTAATGGTTCAAGAAAGAACGCTAGCCATAATAATCAGTCAGTCTGATCCATCCGCAGCTAGAGGAAAATATCGAAGGGGTGCCTAGGAAGGGGCAGGGGTACTACAACCAATCCATTGATCTGTGCGACCAGGCAACGAGTTTTTGGCCATTGGCCATTCTCAACGCGTTTATCAGCGATAAATCTCTTTGTGTTTTTTCCGCGCGCCGGCGCAAGTGAATTGAATTGAATTGAATTAAATTTTAATTAATTTTATCTGCTCTTTATACACCCTCCCTCTCCTCTCAGACACCCGCCAACATTGTGTGTACTTGTTGTGCGCCGCATAAAATTGCTGCAGCCTTCGATCGCGGTAATTGTGGAAAATTGAAAATTATACCTACCCCCTCTACCCCTACCCCTGCGCCGCACCTCACCTCACCCACTCCTCACCGCCGTTGCCATTCGCTTTGCTTTTTGGCTTCTCTTTGATCTGTGATCTTTTCATGTGCGACGACCCCGCATCGGAATTTCTTTAAGCAAATCGACGCCATGTTTAAGCATTTTGCCAGTAAATTTCAAAAGAAATTGATAAAATTGTTTCTGTTTTTGTTTCATTTTCGTCATATAGTCCATGTTTATTTTATTATTATTTTTTTCTTTTTCATTTTCAATGGCGAAAAATTTGCGTAAACTTTTTACGACTTTTGATTTAACGACTTCTCCCTTATGGCTGTGGCTATTTTTTTTTATTTTTTTTTCTTGTTTTCTTTTTTGTTCATTCAATTGGCGATTTTTGTGAATCATTTCCATTGCGTCAGTGGATGTCATCACTATGCAATTTGTGAATACTTTTGAGTACTTTTGCATTCTTGGAAACACAATAAGTGGTTATAAGTATAAATTATTTAGAAATATATAAAATGTATTATATTAATTCTCATTTGAATATAAATAAGTAAAGATCGTAGTCAAATAATATAATATAATATGTATATAAATATAGAATAATATTATAAATAAATATAAAACATAATAATAATATATTTTTCTACTTTTCAGAAACTTTGACATGTTTTTATATATTATTGGTAAGTTCAAGCTATATTATTTAACTATTGTTTTTGGTTATTTCTGAAGAAGTTCCATAAATATATGCTTTCTAAGCGTTCTCCACCAAATGTCTTATGTCATTTAAATGCCAAATGTGCTCATTTCGATTAGTTAACAATGGAAATGACGCCATTTAAGTGAAACTCAAACAATTACACAGATATTTGTTTTAAATGCGTATACAGAGAATAAGTTTATGTTGAATGCACAACTCGACGGCCGCATTGAATGTTCAAACAAATTTGCGCCTAAATTGTCAATATGACACTGACCACCACGCCCCACCCAGAGGAACCCAACCCACAGTCCCAAATGGCCCCCCCTCCCCCCCCCCCCCCCCCCTGAACACATGAAATGTGCCGCTAATTGTCCAAAATTTGTTGAACATTTTGCATGTGCGTGTGGAATTATCTCTGATTTACGAAAGAGTGGTGAGGGGGTGGGAGGAGGGTAGGTGGAAGGGGAGGTCAGGGTGAAGTACTTAACCAATCAATTGGGGCGACATAAAATAAACGCTTTTTGCTTTGATTTTCAACTGATTTTCGGTTTTCTGCTGCTGCTGATGAATATTGCGTGACAGTTTGTTGAATAATTTACGAATTTGTGGTGCTGGGGAAAAACTTTCCATGTCGATTTGTTTCCAACGTTTTTTATTGTCTCTTTTCTATATGTAAATTCTTTTTTTTTTGTCGCTTTTCACGCGCACCTAAACACACGCAACAATTTGGGGGCCTAATTGCGCGCGTAAGTTGGGTCAGGTGTGCGGTGTACGGTGAGGGGTAGGGGTACAGGTAGGGGTACAGGTAGGGGTCAGGGTAAGGGGTTGGGAAGCGGACAAAATAGAAACAGAGCTAAAAACCATTTACATAAATGTGGAAATAATTAAACATGACACAAAAAGTTTTTCACGTGGCGGGAAAATGTGCGCAATTAGTTGGTTTAAATGCCGCATAAATGTGGCAAGGCCCCCAGAGACAAAGAGAGAGAGAGAGAGAAAGAAAAAGGGAGAGAAATTGAGCTCGTTGTCAAATGCCCGTCAAATGCTATCAAAACAAAATGGCGGCAGGCAGCGACGTCAACGTCAACGTCGGCGCCGGCGCTGCGCATGCGCAACTTTTACGTTGGGTTTTTTTTGGGAAATTTGTCGGTGCTCACAAAATCTGATGTTGCCTAAAAAATGTATTTAATGAACGGTTTGCAGCGCAGGCGATCGCAATCTTGGCTTAATATTATTTACAGTAGTAATCTACGCAAGGTGTCGTCGTTCCGAAGGGTATTCCGACCCGAAACTTATACATATATATATACATATATTTATATATGTATGTACACCATAGATATAGGCCGCAAGCTACCTGAAATAATTGCAGCAGCTGCGGAAGGAAGCAGCAACTTGGACGCGGACGTGGACGTGGACGCAGACCTGGTTCGGTGGCTTGGCCTGGGTCTTGGCCAAAAGAAAAAGGCAGTAATAATTTGGCGTTGATTGCCATGTACGCGCTCATGTGGTCAACACCCAAATTTGACACCAAACGCGCAGCGCTGCCCATTGCTGATAAATTGTAAATGATAAGCGTGATAAGGGCCCAGAGACATGCAAAGAGCAGCGAAGAAAGAAGTAGCCGAATTCGGCTCAAATTGGAATGGATCGCTCTTACATATGTACATATGTAGGCATTATGTTAGCCCAAAGGGTCAGCGATGAACACTTATTATGGAGATTACCCGAATTTCGTTGACCAATTATTTTAGGTAATCATTTTTGTTTGGTTATACAAAATTATCAGGCAAATTGCAGAGACCAGTGTCAGTTTCAGTTTCAGTTCAGAGCGCTGTAAATGTCGAATATGTAAATTAAATATTCAATTTTTAATAATTGCAAAAATAATAAAGAATAAAGAAAGTATAGATAAATTCTTAAAGACAAATTAATAAGAAGAAAGTCAAAATGATAAAATTAATAGATTAAATATTATATATATCGAATATGCTAATAAAATATTTAATATTTAATAATTAATAACTACAAAAAGAATAAAGAAAGTAAAGATAAATCTGAAAGTCAAATTAATAAGAAGAAAGTCAAAATGATGATAAGATTAATATTCTCTAGCTCTGTTAAAGATTATGTATATCGAATATGCTAATTATATATTTAATTTTAAATAATTAATAACTGCAAAAAGAATAAAGAAAGTACAGATAAATCTTAAATTAATAAGAAGAAAGTCGCAATGATAATAAGAGTTAAAGAGTATATTCCATAAATCAATCCCAACTAAAGAGTTTCCGCCTACAGTTATTCTTTCTCTCCCTTATCTTCCGTCCCTCTCTAACATTTGCCAGTTTGTTCAGTTAGCAGATATTACCCCAGAGACCCAGAGACCCAGCAGCAATCACAGAGCCCAGTTTCTTGCTCTTAAAATGGCATCGGACAGGAACCGCAGGAAACAATAAAAATGGCAACTTAAAAGGTGGAATGCGAATGCACAGTAGCGATGTGGGTACCGTTAGCGAGGGCAGCCTACCGTTATTTCTGCTAATTTAGCGGCCAAAGAACAAACGCTGCAAACGAAAGCAACAGGAGTGCGCTAAATAACAAAGTAAAGAGCTAAGGACCTAAAGGGAATATGCCCAGGACGGAGCTATTGAGAGGAGAGCCTGCCAGTCTCAGCAGACAATGTGGCAGCAAGCAAACAACAACGGCAACAACAACAGGACGCGGTCATTAATAAGCCAAGAGCCATAAGTAAATATCCTTAAAGGATATGGCAAATGGCAAATGGGATATGGTACATGGGTGTCTGGTGTTGGCTATAAACCCAACATGCTTATGGGTCCAGCAATATTTATGCATATCTCTTCTGTGCATAAAGATTGCCACTTTTGTTTGGCTGTTGTGGTTGTTGTTGTTGTTGTTGTTTGCATTGCTGCCTGTCACTGGGCAGACAACAGGAGACAAAGCGGCGTCGTTTTGTTTGCCAACACAGACACAAAAAACAAACCGATTTCAATTTTGAACTCTAAAGACTATAGACGCAGCATCCCTGCACAATCCTCAGTCATCAGTCCTCGGTCCTCAGTCCACAGTCCTCGTCCTGAGTCAAGCGGCGCACAGCAGGATCCTGTGGAGACCACATGTTGACATTATTTGCCGCGGCCAGCACAAACAACAAACAGGTGTGAAATTCTGGCATGTGGGTGCAGTTCTCAATTCTCTCCATTTCTCAATGCTCAGTTCTCAGTTCTTCAGTCCTGCGCAAAATAAAACTCATTAATTTTAAATATTATTTTGGCAGTTTTTATGTTGTCGTTGCTTTGTGTGCTTTTCAAAAATTAAATTCCTTTTTTTTGTCGACAAATTGCCAGCAATTTCGATGGAAACTATATGCGAATTACGTATTTAAACAATCATGTTAAACTTTAAAAATATGCATAATAATCCTTGAGTCTGTTTAAATTCCGAAGTAATGTAATTTTTTACTTAAATCTACTTAAATGTTAGACTCTTTCGGGATAATTGAAAATTAAGGAGCGGCTGCCAATTATTTAAAAAAAATTAAAAATTGTTGATTAATGAGACATTTTCAGAGAGAAAGAGATGGCTAATGCATTATATGACAGGAACAGAGACAAAGAGCGAGAGAGAGGGGGCGAGTTTATTCAAAGCAGACTCATAGTAATATATAAATTAATAAATAATAAATAAATGGGTGGCTGCCAATAATTTTAAATAAATTGCATAAGGATTTAAGCACGAGACATATTCAGAGAGAAAGAGACGGCAATTGCATCTAATATGTATATATATATATTATATTATAAATTATAGTAATATATAAATTCATATTCTTTGCTATTTAATTTCAAGAACTTATTTATAATAACCATACGTAACTTATGAGTTATTATAATTTATAAATGTGTTTTTAGTTTTAGCTCAGCATACCGCATTTTTGTGAGACTTATGAAATAACAATAACAAATGACACTTTTAATCATTGCATATTAACAATCTTGAAACCTTGAAAGACGCTGCGTGTTGCGAGCTACCCGCACACCGTCTATAAAGTATCTGAAAGTATTTTGTTTTGTTTTGGTTTTTTTTGTTATATATTCAATATAATTGATGGCAGAGCGCAGACCGCGAACTGTGCCACCAAAAAGATAACTCATTAACTAAATCCGCTTTTAATAAATACGGCAATAAGAAAACACTGAAACTTGTGTGTAACAAGCAGGCAGCCCCGTTGGCAGTTTGCCTCCCCCCCCCCCCCCCTTGCTCCATTCTCCCCGCTTGTAGCTACAGCCTCACAAATTAATCAAGCTGACGGAACGCGACGTTGTTGATGATATTGGGCGAGTGATGCTGACATTGATGCGGCTGTGCCACAAGAGCAGCCCAATACAATCAGTCAGTTGGCCAGAGATGGAGCCAGAGACGGAGTCAGAGCCAGACAGCAGCTCCAACTGTGCGGCATCAATCTGTGGCAAGAAGCGCTCAGAAGTTGGCTCGAACTCAGCTTGCAGCTTATTGGGTTGCTTTGCTTGCGGCCAAGTGACATGTGTGGAATGTGCCCCCGCCTCCCTCCACAAGACTGTATACGATTTCTAGAATCAGAAGCGTTGACATGACAACTTCAGATGCACACTCAAGATAAGCGCCAACAACAACAACCGACAACTGGCAACAACAACTGGCAACTTTCTAAGCATGTGGCACGAGCATGAAAAACCTTTTTAATGCGTTTCTTGTAAGCAGTACTTACACCTATTGTTGCATTGTTGCATTGTTGCCCCATAGGCCCCAAATAAGCCCATATCCAAAAGTCACGCTGCTGCCTGACCCTAGACTTTCCCCCTTCCCCTCCCCCTCCCTCTCCCCGTCTCTTGAGTTGTTTTCACGCATTTTTGTTGCTGTTGTTGACTCGTGCGCTTAATTTTCAACAATTTGTATTATGGAAAATGCAATGCATTTCTAATGAAAATTGCCCTCGGCTGCATTTTTTTCTTCATTTGCCTCTGTCATTGATTGATTGGGCTTGTAAAAATCTCTATAAAAATACAAAACAAGAGCTTTTCACTCTCGTGTCAAATAGTCAAGTAGATGTGCGGTTAACGCAACGCTTGGACTACTAGATACCCTTTAGAAAACTTTAAAGTACTTAAAAGATACATTTTACAGACTCAGAGATATCGAGAAAGATTTTATTAGAATAAATAAAGTTTATTGTGAAAAATTTGTGTGCTACAAAATATGTATTTTAATATCTAATAATATCTGAATTAGCTCAGTTTTTTTTTACTATATACAAACTGAATTATCTTAAAGTTTGGCATTCTGTAGTTCCAAAAATGTTTTTATCTTTTTGTTAAACCTCGTTTCTTATCTTCATAATGTACAGGGTATCAAAAGTGTGCAACAACTCGTCATGTAGCGCTTGTAACCCATTTCGTAAGCTTATTTTTTATATATTTTTTAAAAACTTTAGTGTGCGTAAATGATGCTGACAACGCATTTGATTAACACGATTAATTGCTGATAAAAATGTCTGACAGTTTGTTGTGCCCCCCCTCCCTAAAATCCACTACTGGAGATACGCCCCAAAGAATGGAGAGGGGATATAAAAAATATTCCCGTAAATGTATATTAATTGAAAAAATATATATAAATATATGTATATATGTATGTATATAGCTGGCAGTTTTTGCGGTCATTTCAATTAGTTATGAAAAATGCATTTCTCAACGTATGCCAGCGCATAAATTCATCAATTGCAGCTGCAACATTTACTGTCATTTGTCCGGTTGCTCCTTTGGCTGCCACGCTGCCACCCATTGGCTACTGTGCGCTGTGTGGCACCCTGTGGTGTCTGCCCGGTCTGCAAACCCACCCATCCCCGCCCCCTTCGCACAATCTGAGGCCATCAAACGATGGCAGGCAGCAGCTGTCAACTGTCGCACACGACTTGTCCTTGTCAGTCAATGGCTGCCTCTGGTTGCCACACACATCCTGACTCCCGAACTCCCGGACTCCCGTCTCCTGGCTGCCGACTCCTGCCACCCGATCCCAGCATTTTCTATATTAAACTTCACATTTTTTGACGTATGCAGCTGCAATTGGTATGCAAATTGCTGGCGGCACGTTAGCCCCCGAAGCGTTGCACAGATTGAGTTGCGCCCCCAGATTGTGGCATCTTCATACATGTATTCCTGATGCCACTGCCAAATTGCGTATATGCCCCAAAATTGTATCTGTGTGTGTGTTTTTGTACATCAGGCAACATACTTTTCTGGCCTTAAAAGGCAATAAGATGCCAGCAAATTGAACGACATTTTTCGGTGTAGACACATCAACTTAGGCAATTTGTTGCATGCTTAGAAAAGAAAGAGAAAAGAAAACGATATAAATTCAATTACAGGATATTCTTTAAGTTATTGGTTTTTATATGAAATGGAGATCCAGATATAGATATATTATAAAGTGTTTCCAAAAATTATATATTTCAATTATTATTTTTTTTAAAATTTTACTTTGCAACTATATAATTATTTGTTGCTGTTTGTTTCTGTAACTACTATACTATATATCTTTAGTTATCTTATATAGTTAAATATCTATCTATAGTTATCTTATATGACATATTGTCTGTACCGATTTTCATATGGAATTAGTCATTATACCCACTTTCTCTATCAATCTGTCTCGCTCACTCACACTTTGTATTGGTAACACCAATATCTGTATTTTCAAAGTTCCAGCAAATTTGTAAGTGTAATTGTAATAAGCCGTGGAAAATTAAAAAAAAACCGAAATCAGTTCAACTACTCAAGATTCCTTTTCTCTCCTTCAATTTCTGTCTGCTGTCTGTCTCTCTCTCTCTCTTTCGTTTACTCTCTGCACTTATGACAGCAACAGATAATTTCATATTTGTTAAAGGGATTAGTGTATGTGCCCCAAAACAAAACAGACACAAACAAAAAAGATGCCTCACAAGGCGAGCAAAAATCAATCTTAAGCGCAGCTACAGTTACAGCTACAGATACAGATACATCTCGTCATGTGTGAAGATACATTTAGCATTGCGGAGTGGAGAGACACATGTGGCATCATTTTACAATTTGAAATGCGTGCAGTCAGAAATGAGTACAAAAAATTGAGCATAAAGCGTGCTTAATTGCTAAAGAAAGTTCCATTTCCATTTCCAATTGCATTTCCATTTCCCTCTGCGGATCAGAACAGATCAGACGCCGGAGTAGCGTACGTAATTGTGGAGAATGACACACAGGACACGCCCACAGGCGCAAGTGCACAGGCGTGAAGCAAAAGAAAATCCCTCCAAATGCGGGAAAAAAGTGTGAAAAACCACACGCTGAATTTTCCGGCTCTACTTTCTGTTGTTTTTTTGTTGTTGTTTTCTTAATCCTATTTGAAATGTGTTGGGTTCTGTTTTTTCTTATGGTCTGTGGTAATTTTAGTAAAATTAATTGCATGCCTACAAAAAACAAAAAGTGTTCAGCTTCAGTGGCAGCCACATGAAAATTGATACGAATTTTCTTATCTTTAACGTTTAAGGATACTACAAAATATTTTCTACAATTTCAAAAAACAATCTGCTTGTAAACTAGGAAGGTAAAAATATATTTTAACTTTTAGATAGTTTGAATAAATTGACTCAACCATTTTTGGGTTGATAGAATGTGAATAGAATTTGTTATTAATCTTCACTATTTTATAAAGTTTTAAGCAATTTATTTAATATTTGCTTAACTGAGTTTTAATCAAGAAAAAGTTGGATTGTTTAGTTTCGCAGTTTTAATTTTAGACCTTGAAAAACCCCAAATAATATATTAGAAACATAGTTCCGATCGATTTTCCTTCAACTTGGAATTTTCTATTTAAAAATGTATTGGGTTATTTCAAAGTTTTCTAGATGCTCACAGAATCCACACATTGCAGCCATTTTACTCGCATTGGCCCCCATAGAGGGGGGCGTTACTTTGACGTTTGAAGCTCCTCAGTTCTCGGTTCGGTTTTAGCCAGCCTTTGGCTCGTTGGCACTGATTCGTTCAACTCGCCAAATGTGGCTAGTTGTTGTTGCTGGTTGTAGTAGTTGTTGTTGTTGTTGTTAACTCGTTTGGTGTTTAAAGTAAACTGGTTTGCAGTTGGCTCTTCACTTGGCCGTCGCATAAGCAGCTCTTTAGCGCTCGTTCCAAAAACCAAAGTGTTGGACCAGTCGCCGCTACCTAGCCACCCCCCCCCCCCCTCCTTTTCTACCCCTCTGCACAGGCCTTAGAGCACAGCACAGCAGAGCACACCTGAACCGGACCAGATCAGACACCAACAACTATGTGCACACTTTGAGTGAATCTTTTATGGCACTGCCTACTTCGTATCTTGACTCTGTTGGCTCTCGAGAGCCGGTTTCATTTTTAGAGGATCTTTGCACTGGGCTTTTTGTGTGAGTGCATTTCAGTTTAGCAAATCTTTCGTATGCGGTTTAACCGACGGCTGGTGAGCTTCTAGATTAAAGAATAAATATTTGAAAAATTATATTTTTGAGATTCCGCGTTTGCTTTTTTTTCTAATCGATTTTTTCATACTACTTATATATTAATGAAATAATTGTTTGCAACAGAATATTACTCAAATAATATATTAATAATATAAAAGTGCATATATTTTATTTTGCACATTCTATAAATTTGTATGCTCTTAAGCTCACACTTTAACATATATAATTAAATTTAAGTATAGACGCCTGCCTAAATTTGTAAATGTGAAGAAAAAAAAAGCGAAAAAAAGTTTCCATTCGATATTGCACCTTTGGCCATTATTTACGTTTGGCGTTTGGCGTTTTGCAGCTCAAGACTCAAGACTGAAGTCAGATTCCCTCTATTAACAGATATATGGCCTGCAATTTGGCATGTAAAATCGATAATCATTCACAGCATTTTGTGTAAAGCTTTTGTGTGGCACGCCCTAAAACGCCCACACGGCCGCACGCCCACCTGAGCGGACGTGTTGTAAACAAAATGATTTGCCATAAAATTATCATAATGCCGCCACGAAATGCGCCAACAACATGTTGTCAACGGCAAGCGGCAAGCGGCAAACTCCACCACCAACAACAACAACAACAACGACAATGGGACAATGCTGTTGCCAACAACAAACACACACACACACATACATATATTACCTACACACATACATCTACACTTTTACAGTCAAATTGACGAGCGGCAAAATGTAATTTTGTGCCCGCTGGCGTTTTCTTTTTTTTTTTTCTTTTTTTTTTTGTGTACGTCACAAACACCAATCAAAATGTCCATAAATATTACGGTGCCTACACACATGCCACAGTCAACAATTGAACTTTGTTATATTCCGAAATGGTCGAAAGCCAGACAACAGACTAACTTTAAGGCCAAGCCAAATCAAATGAGGTTGCCCCTCCACCCTCCCTCACCAAACCCCTTACTCCACCCCATTGGCAATGACAATGAGACAGGGGCTTGTCGTCTATTTTAGGTAAGTTTGCTTAATAAAAACGATTTTTTTTTTATTATTATTGTATTATGAAAACTGGAAATAGTTATAGACTTTCTTAGATATTAGAATAGTTTTTTTTATTATTAATTTCTAACAGTTTTCAATCATTTAAAATCAGCTGCAAAAATTCATTTTTTAATTTAAAAATTTGTACTTTAAATTCTATATTTCTCACATTTCTGTATCGGAAATACAGCTTACAAAAATTAGAATCGTTATGTACAATGCAGTCGATTAAAATCTATTAAATGTAAACTTTTTATTTTTAAACAATTTATTTTGCTTAAAATCTGTATTTAAGCGATTTTGAATATAAAATTTTCAAAAGCCGTAATTGGTTTATTGAATTTATTATTTCATGCTCTGCTTTTGCAACGTATGTGTGTGTAAGCTTGGCACAACACACACACACACACACACACATACATGCACACGCAGGTTGGGGCCAAGTATTTGCCGCATGCAACATCAAAGTTAAAATTAAATGCGCGGTAATTTGGCAAAAGGCTCAAAGGATGCCGTTGCCGACGTGAAGATGGCCCTGAATATGGCCCTGCCAAAGGGCTAAGAAGTGAGAGAGCCAGTGGGAATGCGAAAGATAGGTGAGAGGGAGGTAGGAGAGGGGGCAGCCTGATAGTGCCTTTGCCATTTTGCCGACCCAGGCGTGTGTGCAGAGGTTTCTTTTAGCTTTTCTCCAGCAAATTGTCTTTTGATTGAAGTACTGCTGCACAAAGAGAGAGAGAGAGAGCGAGAGAGAGGGAGAGAAAGAGAGAGAGAGGGAATCGTTGCATAAAACTTCATTTGTACATTTAAATTATGCCTTGTAGTTGGCGCTTGATTTGCGGTCAACAATTTTGATAACTTTGTTTTACACGTCCTTTGCTGTGGAGGAGAGTGGCAAATACAAAAGTGTTGGTTGCCTAAATTGGCAAAAGCATCTGAACTTGCAACACCTGAAAGCACTTCCAAACCAATTAGATCTCAATAAAGTTTTAAAGATCTTCACTTATTACTCTCTGTTCATATATGTACATATATAAAATGTATCCTCCTTAAAAATATTATATTTTAAGCGCTTTATAGCTCTATAGAAAATAGTCGCACTCCTTCGTCTCAGTTAACCAGTTAAGAGTATTGCGTGTTTGAGGCATTGAAGCGAAAGGAGAGACCACAAAATACGCTGCAGGGTTGACAGGGAGCACTCATCAGCAGAGCTGCAGACAGGGTTGCCACACTTAACAATGTTGTCACTCCGAATGTGGCAATGACACGTGCTGCTAATGTGGTTAGTGTAAGGGTGAAGTCCAAAAATACAAAAATAATTCGGTAGATAATAATTTAGGGTTTCGGAATTAATTCATTTGTATAAAATACCTTTTTTATTCGAGTATTAAGTCTATAGAAAGTACTCATTGTTTTTTCGATCATCATTTTAATTTAACATTTTAAAACTAATTTTCTAAGGCATGAAAATGCTTTAAATCTGAATATTAAAAATGTATTGTAAATTGAATTTGGAAACATTCGGCAAGTTAAAGTTAATGTTCATACTTGCTGTCTATATAATTGGTTATTACTTTTAATAATCTAACACTTGTGCCGATCTCTCAGTTAATCCGCTATTTAATTCCCACCCAAGATACCACACATTACACAAATCGTATATAGTGTTATTTGTCAGCTTTATGTACAATGTGCATTCGTCATGCGATTTGTGCATTTGGCTGAGAAAAGCGTTAATCTTAACTGCTTTTTAGTGACGAGCAGCTAGACTGAAGACCACACCAAGACCAAGACCAAGACCATGACCAAGATCAAGACCAAGACCCAGACCAACTAGCTGCTGTCATGTTTAATGCTGCCCCCTATCCCCTCAAAGGCTGTCATGTAGGAGCAGGAGGAACAAGTAGGAATGCAACTGTGACTATAACTATGACTATTCATAGAATGCGAGTCAAGTGGGATTTGTGGAGAGCGAGGACTCCCCGAGGTGTGAAATCAACGTAAGTGCAGCAGCCTGCAATTGGCCACCAAATGTGGACACAGGTCCAAGGTGTGCAAGAGCGAGGCCTGCGGCAAGGACTGCTCGAAATCCTGTTGCGCTGTGCAACAGAATACAAATGATTTAGCATTTGCCCCCAGGAGCTGAGCTGTTGTTGTTGTTGCTGTTGTTGTTGCAGTCATATAGAGCCATAAAATCATGTGACATATCCGCAATTTTTTAAAGCCACTCGCGCCTGCCTTCAAGTGTCAAAATCGACGCCCACCCGCTGTGACGCCCAACTGGAGCTGCAGTTCTCTGGAAGTGTTGCCAAGCTCTTTGTTCGTCTCAAGCAGCCTCACTGTATCTGTATCTGTGTCTGTGTGTGGGTGTGTTTCACTGCTGCATTCGAGTTCGTGGAACCGATGCGATGACAAAAGCTTTCAATGCTGCCCTGCCCCCATCCAATTGTATCATTTTTTTTGTACAGCCCCGATAAGCATCGTATTGAAAACTGAAACCGATATGTATTTATGTATATATATGTTTATATTTCTAATAATTTGTCTGCGAATTTGCGTTCGAATTTGGCCACGAGCAACTAATTGCTGTCGTGTTTCAGTTGCGGCTGCCGCTCGAATTTGGCCAACTGCTGACAAGTTATTTATGATTATATAATTTTATGCCATTTATCGGGGGCTAGACTAGTTAATGTTGCTGCTCCCATCTGTCTGGCTGCCTAAATGCGTTAATGAATTATGGCTAATATTTTTATTGTTTTGCTGTTTGCTCGACTGTGTCACTTTTCAATGGCGCCAATTTCAATGTGCTTAACATACATATAAACATATATACATACATACATACATATCAACTCATACATTTCATTTTTGAATTTTTAATCCATCTTACTCTATCTCTACTTAGTTCTGAAGATCCGTATTTTTTTTTAGGATTTTAGCATATGAACTTTTCAAGCCTCGAAAAATGACTTTCTAAGACTTAAAACTCCCATAACTTTGTCAAAACTTATCCGATTTGGAATTCCGAGGTCATTTTGATCATGGTTTGTCCTCCTCAATAATTCTACATTCAAAGTTGAGAAAATTTAAAAATTCTGATTTCATGTCATAACTCATGCAGAGAAGATGTCGTGAGTCGCTGAAAATGCCCTTCCCAGACTTCAAACCCCCATAACTTTGTCAAAACAGAACCGATTTTAGTTTCCAGGGTCATTTTGGTCATAGTTTGACCTCTAAATAAATGATACATTCAAAGTTGATCAACTAATTTTTTGGAGATTTTCAATGATTTTAAAAAATAGATTTACTCAATTTTTTCCTATTATCAGTTTTGATATAGAATGATTTGATATTTGAACATGATTTTTTGTGGGCTTTCTAACTGTAGTGCTGCTGTTGTTGGTTCTTTTATTGGCGCCTCGCCGCCGCAGAGGAATCTGCAGGCATCGAAAATCCGTCGATCAGCGAGCGGTCAACGAGTTCAACAAGTTTCGCTGCGCTGATAAACAGAGCAGAAATCTGAAATCAGAAAGCAGCCAGCAGCCTTGTGTGGGCCAGCAGCTGAAGTTGGAGGTGGAGTTGGGGCAGCTGGCCGCTTGATTTGGCCAGGTGTGTGCATTGAGGAGAGAGCCAAGGGCGCGGGCGGATGGCCAAGGAGCAGAGGCAGATTCTTTTGTTCTATGCCGTCAACACTAAATACTCACGTCAGCCAATAAATCCACTTCAACTGTGGCAAGAGTCGCAATCTTCAACGCCAGATCGCCAGATTGTGATCGAGATGCAAGCCACGAGTGCTCCATCTCTCTCCCTCTATCTATCTCTCTCTTTCCTTCGCAGGCTGCAGTCTCTCTGCTTTTTCGCACAGCTTCCAAATGCCTTTTGAGATTGTAGCCGGTTGGGCAGCTTTTCGGCCTGGCCGGGTACCCTTTAGGTGTCAAAAGCAATAAAACGCCGGCCTGTAATCAACGCGATCCTAAATAGGTGTACAAATTACACCAAAGTCCTTAATTATAGCGAAACCGCCAGCGAGAGAGAGACTCTAAACCACAAAAGCGCTTTTATCATGGGATGCCAGTGGTTCTTGAGCTGACCCTTTGCCTGTGGTTTTGGCTCTTGGTTGCCCTTCTTGTTGTTTACACTCTTTGCACTCAGAAAAATTCAAATTGAGCATTTTTCACAAATGTTGTCAAGGTCACGAATCCGGGACCAGCACAAGGGTCTTTGTAATCCAGATGGTAATATTTAAAGTTACTTAAACTATTTATTTTTAAACTAAAACAGTTGCGTTCTTTTAACATATCTAGCTATTTTTTACTGTAGTGTTTAGATATTCTTATTTCAAGCACACAAGTTCTTAAATCAATCAAAATATTAGGTATAATTTAGCAATTCTTGTTTATGCAACATTGAAGCTAGATATTGAAATTAAGAATGATTTTAGATTGAAGTCATAAAATGATGGTAGCTTTAGTATAGCTCTTTTCTCTGAGTGTAGATTTGGAGCTCTTCTGTGTGTGTTGGTTGTGTTTCTGATCTCATAGTAAGCTCGCAACTATTAAGAATTTGGCACGGTCCCAAGGCGCTGCTGCTGCTGCTGCTGCTGCTGCTGCTGTTGCCGTGGCATATAACTTACACCCAGATCGATCAGCGCAATTGGTGTAAATGTACTTTGCTACAACAACAACAACAACAACAACAGCAAACAGGGCACAACACTTGGCGCTGCCTTCTTTTTTGCCATGCCGCACGTTCGTGCTGCGAAAATTACATTTGATCGATTTGATCGGCGCTACAACATCAAAGGAAATGAAAGACGAAAGACGACGACCGACGTCCGACGACTGACGACCGACGACTGACGACGAGGAGGACTCTGCTGGCGATGACTGTTTAGCAATTGTAATGGCCCAGTAAGAAAGGGTATTACAGCTGTACGGATTCCAACTTTAAATGAGAAACTGACAAGGTTTTCAAAACTCGCAAGCCTGCAAAACAAATCATAACTTTTTTTAGACTCGGCAGCATGAGTTAAATAACTGCAGTTTTGCAATAGTAATTTCCATAAAAATAATTTTTTTTTATTTAAAAAATACATTTGAGATTTTATTTTGATGTTAAATTTACAGTGTTATACATTTTGATGAAGGAAATCTATTTTGATGCAACTCGATCAATAAAGTGAAAATTGTTCGCTAATCAAAAAATAAAAAAAATATATTATAAAAAATGATTTCTATTGGGTTGTTAAGTTTTTATTTTGCACTTTTGTTGTTGCTGCTGGTTCACTTAAAGTGTGAAATTTGCTTAGCTAACTGAGTCGACGCGATTGGAGTCGACTCCAGTCGAGGGGTGGCTGTAAAGTAGTTGAACCCCAACTTGTGGCATAGGGCAGCTGTTTGAGCCTTAGCCCTGAGCCAAACTCTTTAGCTGTGGACTCGGCTTCAGCTTCAGTTGCAGCTTCAGTTGCAGCTTCAGTCTTAGCCTTAGCCTTAGCGCTTAGTTGGTAGCCCAACGAGCCGTGGCCACGTTCGTCTTTTAGCCCGTTTTTGGTAACGGTAAGCGAGGGAAATTCAGCACGCACGACACACGGAGGAAAATACGGTAAAGTAACTGTGACCATTACTTATGCGCAAAAATTCGCAACAAAATTTATTCGATTTGGAGGCGTAAAAAATGCAGCTACCCAATAATTGTGGATGGCCAAAAGAAAATAATCAGCTAGCCAAGGCTTTTTAGCCGTCTACTGCAGAAGCTGTGAAAGTTGCAGCCGAAAGAGTTTTTCTCCTGTTGTTGTTGTTGTTGTTGTGTAGTAAATTGAATGCTGCCAACTTAGCTGAATATCATTATGAAGTTAGTTTAGTGTCTGTCGTCCAGTTGAACACGTAGGCGGCCAATGTGTAATTTTTTCATCTATTATTTGGCCTGGCCAGCGCACATGATGAAGTCAACAACAGCAACAACAACAACAACAGCAACAACAACAGCAGCCAATAACTGTGCAAATTCTGCAAGGAATAATTGGTCAAGTGATGGGAAAATTTTCTCTCTGTTGCAAACTTGTCTAATTGAAATTCCCATGCTTTGGGACAAGCGCCTCTCTAATGGCCAACACACACACACAGCTGCAACATGTGGCAGTTACCAGTCCAAATCCGAGCCAGAATCACACACAATATGGTCCCAATTGAAGCCAAATCACAGCACAGCACGCACTCTTGGCCAGAATGGCAGTGTGGAGAGGGGGAGCGGGTAGCGGGTAGCGGGCAGCGGGAAGTTGGAATTACTTACAGGACAACTGTTACACTGTGTATGCAACATCAACAGGCATTTTCGTGATTTTAATTGTCCACTGCACATTGTGCAACGATTCCTTCCACATACTGCCCCCTTCGCCATCTTTCCCCTCCCCCCGGCCCCACCCCCTTGTTTCAGCTCGCAATTGTTCTCATGTGACCCATGACAATCAGTTTGTGTTTGCTTGCGTCCATTGCCATTTTTAATGCCGCTAACGAAATTTAATTGGCCTCTAAATGATTTTAATTGTGCCACACTGATGTTGGCCATAAGTTACAACGCAAATGGCCAACAATTGTTTCAACAATTCCAATCCCGATTCCGATTCAACTGCAGATTATACGCTCTAACTATATACTTGTAATTAGTTAACAACAGCTTTAAGCACCTAATAATAATACTAGATAGTCGCGACTACTTGACTAGGATATACCCTATTGATAGTGATCAAGAATATATATACTTTATGGGGTCGGAGATGCTTTCTTATGCCGGTGACATAATTTTGCATAATTTCATGATACCCTTGGAAAATTAATATAAATAATAATACTAAATATTAGTATCTAAGATAACATTCATTAATTTATATAAATAAGTATGTGATATAAACTTGAATTGAATACATATTATTAATATATAAAACTGAATATTCAGGGAATATACAAAGAATATCAATTGAGGTTAAGTCATTAAACAGCTTTCCTTGCATTTCCTCTTTAACATTTCGGTTAAGTAGGTTTTTCTACAGATCAGAGTTGGGAAATTCTGTGATAAAACTTTGCGTGTGTCTTCTTCTTCGCATCCGCTTTCATTTTAGCGTCTATCAAAGTCATTTTAATTTTCATTGTCATTTCATTTCATTCGTCATCATTTCAATTCGTTGCCCGTTTTGGCCGCTTTGCACATCAGCATTAAACCAAATGAGCCGTGCCAAAAAACAGCAACAACAACAACAACAACGACCCAGTTTCACTTGGCAAATTAATAACCTTTCACCTGAGTTTTAATTTAAATGCCCGCAACTTATTCGACTAACCGTAACATACTATATTGTAGTAGTGTCTGAACCGACTCCTACTCTCGACTACGAGTCTGGATTCCGTCTCGGGGCCCACCCTGTCGACAAAGTGGAACCTTCGTCAAGAGTCGCCTTTTTTTTTTGGTGGCTGACATTTCAAATTTTGCAAATGTCAAAAATGCCGTACCGTTGATGTTGCTCATTTGTCTTGGCACAAATGTTGCCAGAGCCGAGAGCTGAGAGCTGAACTGAGAAGTCGCACTTTTTAACACTTTTCACTTAGACGGATTCGGATTGAGATTCGGGTTTCGGGTTTCCTTTGCTTCTTCGCCAGCGGCCAAAAATTAAAATGCTCTGACGGCCAAGACCAAACGATGTGCCGACTTGGAGTCATCCCATTGGAGTCATCGCTTGCAGCCAGCTTGGCCTCTTGATGACCGACTTCAACTGGCCCACAGCACAGGAGTTGCTCATGGAGCTCACCTCTTTTTATGTTGCCATTGCTAAATAATTTCACAGTCTATCAATTAGCGTGTAGAGCGCGTCAGCAGGCTCGGCTCTGCTCGGCTCGGCAACAGTGGAATTAAATAGTGATTACTAGATGAAAATTTATGATAATCGATTTTTCATTTGTAGCTATTTAATTACATTTTTTATATCATTATTTATTTAGCTTAAAGTCGTATTATGTAAACAAATGTGTGGGGCTTTTTCTCTAATATCTCTAGTCTCTCAATAATATTATATGTATATATTTTAACTATTTTCCGACTGTAGGATCTTGAGGATTTTTAGAATTCTAATTGTGAGTATTTGTAATTTGTATTATTTTATTATATTATATTATGCACATTTGTTCAATGAAAGAGTACACTTAGGGTACATGATATTGTATGTCCACTGTACTAGTTAGTAGGCTATTTTTCATGCTCACACAGCAGCAGCCACAAAAGTCGCAGTTTTTCAACATCAACAACATCAGCATTGCAGTTGGAGACTGTAGAAGACTGCAGACTGTAGAGACTGTGGAGGTAGAAGACTGTAGACTGAAGACTGTAGACGGGCTCTTATGACCTTAGGGGCTGGCAAAAGGTGGTCTCGCTGATTGTTTACGTCTGCGCTACTCATAAAATTTCAATTAATCTGCATGTCACTGTGCAACATCAACAACAGCAACAGCAACAACAGCAACAGCAACAACAGCAACTCTAGAGGTTTTTTTTTAGACTATGCTAAATGACAGCATATGCGTATTTAATGAAATGCGAAGAGGCAACGACATCAGGTTGCTTGCGACTATATATATGTATATACATATATATAATAATATTAATAACAAGCCATCAGATTTGTCTGTTTCTGTTGCTGTTCGTGTTCGTATTCGTGTTTGTGTTTCTCGATTATAATCTTTGTGAAAGAAACTCTCGCAACTCTCGCAACTCTGGCAAGCTCTCGATAGTTGCGCACAAATTAATCTTCTTCAAATTAGCATCTTGATTAGCCAATGAAATGTGTAACCGCATACCCCCATGCCCTTAACTATAGGGTATCTACCTCATTGGGTGACTGAGACACACACACATACTAATGAAAAATCAACAGATGATCATTGATCATTTTATGCTGCCTCTCTCTCTCTTTCGTTCTCTCTCTCTCTGTCTCTCTCTCTCTCTCTCTCTCTCTCTTTTGCTCTGCTGTTGATGTGATTACAATAATTAATCTTGCTCGGGATTATGTTTTTTTTTTTTTCGTTGTCTTTCTGTTGATTCTCCCAGCAGCAACTGTTGGCGTTGTGAAGATCATTCGTTTGGGTTCGCTTTGGGTTTCGCTGCTTGGGTTTTTGCTGCCGTATTTAGTTTTTTATTTTTTTTTTCCTTAAGGCGCCTGGCGTCAAATTAAGTGTTTGTGTCGCTTGCCATTAATCAAAACATATCACAAATTTCGATATGAAAAAGTGTTTTGTATTATATCAAAGCTGAAAAAAAAACAAGAAGATATCCCCCAGCTAACTACAACTTGTTTCATGTCGTGTGCGTTTCATCTGAATGTGTGCACTGTAAAAAAAATATAGTAGCCCAATTTAAAATCAATTTATTACCATAATTGCAATCTACATAAATTGTGATTTGTTAGTGTTTTATTAACTATAAAATACACTCTCTGAGTTATAGTTGAATATATAATTATAAATCGAACTCAGGAACTTTGCTTTGCTTTTGGTATCAAGAGCTCATAATATTTATATTAAATTACATACAAGTTATATACTCTAATTTCTTACTGTGTGTTCATTTATTAATTTTTTGTTGTTTTTTATTTGTTTTGATTTCTTTTCGTGGTCTGAAAATGTCACCTGCTGTGCAAACAAACACCACACACATGTTGTTGAGGCTGTTATTGTTGTTGTTGCTGTTGCTCGCTTCCTGCTGCTGCTGTTGTTAGCCTGGCTTTTTGATGAATGATGGACAACATCAGCTACAACTTGAGATACTGCATTTCATTTGTGCTGTTGCTGTTGTTGTTGTTGTTGTTGCTGCTGTTGCTGTTGTTGTTGCATTTGGCTTCATTGAATTTGAATTTATTTGCAGTTAACTTGCAGCTGCGATCTGCAATCGCTCAACTGCCATATTCAGTAGCTGTTTGGAAAGTGGCATTAATCATTTTTAGTTGACCACACAAAATGCATTATAAAATCAAGCTAACGAAATTTATTAACTGCCTAATTGTAAGCAAATTTGACAGGCTTGTGGCCATAAACAAACCTTGGCTAAAAACTGTTTTACACTGCGGCAACATGTTTGCGCTTATCGGGCTAAAAATATCGTTGCTGCAACAGCAACAACAATGTCAACATACAGCAATCAAGTGACAGCAGCAAAAGGCAATTATCTATAATAAAATACAGCAACAACAACAACAGCAACAGTTACAATAACAACATCAACAACAAGTATGCAACCCGTTTCCGACCAGTTGCAGTTTTCAACACTTTGCAACCAAAATGTGACACCTGCAATTGTTGTTGCTGTTGTTTCTGTTGTTGCTGCTGCTGTTGTTGTTGCTGCTGTTGCTGCTGTTGCTGCTGCAGTTAAAGCCAAATTAAAATTCACTTGCTCAGTTCAACACCTTGGTCAATTTAAGCTCATGACACGCGTTTGTGTTTCTGTATATATGTATGCTAAAAGTAATTGCCATAGTTGTTGATTTCTAGCAATTTCAATAATTTCATTAGGAAAAACACAAAACTTCAGTCTTTACAGAGATAAATACTGAAAAGCACTCAAATAAACACTTTGCCAGCAGCTTAACGATATCTTTGAGAATGAATATTAATCTGAAATCATTATTTTAATTATAATAGTGTTCAAATGCGTAAAAAAATATATAGGATCTAATCCTATATCTCAAAAAAAAGCACCTACAAATATTTATTTTTAAGCTCAGAAAATATCATAATTGGCTAATCAAATCTGTTAAAATAAAAAATAAAACTAAAAACTAACAAAATCCAAAATTCAAAAATTGAACATTAAAATACAAATTTTTTTGTTTGTTCTTAAGAATTTTTTTCTAAAGTATCTTTTTGTGATTTCCTGTTCTCGAATCAAATCTACAAATATTTAGTCAAGTTATTTACCATTTCTGAAAGAACAAATTTAAAATAAAGTTTCTGTATATGCCAATAGCTGGCACTGAGCGAAGCGCCATCTGGCGGTGTTTGGTAACCATGCCATAGTTGGTTTAGCAATGTCACAAACCAGCGGCGAGCAGGACAAATATATATGCATTGTGTGATAGAGATAGAATGAGCAGCTGCACTGTGAGAAACTGAAGTTGAGTATTTTGTTTTAAATATTTAAAGCTCAAAAATATGAGATTCAACCCAAAAAAAAAAATTGCGTTTCAAATTTTTTTGTATATTGTTTTTTATTAGAAATCTAGTTTTGAATAATAAAAGTAATAAGTAAGTAAGTTGAACAATTTTTCTTATGCTTTTTTCACATATGACTATTTATTTACACATAAGTACATATAACAAATTTAAGGCGTAAGTTTCTTTAGAAAATACATAAAAATATTACATTGAGAATTACAAAAATAATTTACGAAAATTGCACACATATTTTAAAAAAATAAAGAAATTCGCTAAATATTTGAAAAGTTTATAGATATAAATTTAATTAAGTGAAGCTATCGTTAAAAACTTACTAGCTAATAAGTACGAATATAAATAATGCTAAACTTATCATCATCTTCAACATCTACATCGTCATCATGGAGTTTTAGCTTAATTATAAAATATTAAAATGCTACGGGAAGTTCATGTCAAAAAGTTAAGGCAAATTGGATGACTTCAATCGAGCCCAAAAAGGACCTCAAAACTTACTTAATACAAATTAATGGAAAACTTGTTTTGTTGTTGCTTTGTTGGTTGGAACGTCATTTATAAAAAATTGGTTTGTTCTTTAACTAAATTAATTATAATTAGAAATCATAAAGCTTAAAGATTACCAAAAACAATTTCAATATTCTAGCTAAATTAGATTAGTTTAATTAAGTGAAGCTTAAAAATTAAAGACTTTTTTTATTTTCAAAGAGTGCAGCTTAGCTTTAAAGTCACTTAGAGTTAAGACAGGCAAAAGACAGTCGAGATGGGAGAGTTGAAGAGTTAGATGGTTTTGAGGAAGGTTAAGAAGAGAAGTTTTGGATAGAGTAGAAAGTAGTAGTAGAAGTAGTAGTAGTAGTAGTAGTAGCAGAGTGGGATGATCTTTTGATGATATTAGACCTGCAATCGAAACTCATTTAGTCAAAGCCCTTAACTTAAAATTAGATATTAGAAAGAATTATATGAAAAAAAAAACGTTTCTACTTTTTGGCGACTGCCCTCCCTTGACCCCTGCCCTTGCCCACCTGTTGCGGTGCCTGTGGCGCACCGCCCTCCTGCGAGCCACTCTCCGCATCCGAGTCCTTCAGAGAGCCACCCTCCTCGTCGCCGACGAGCGATCGATATTTCTTTGCAATCGCCTCCCAATCGGCAACATTCTCGATCCGATTCTGATTCGCTGCCGAGAAACTGGCCTGCGATCCCAGCGGCGACAGATGCACCTGAGACAAAGCCACTGAATCTAAGAGTTTCAAATAAATGTTGCATTAATTATGTTTCAATTGAGGAGTAGAGGGTGACACTATGTCAAAAAAAAAGGAGAGCTTTAGGGCTGCAAACAAGCTTTTCTGATTCATTTAAAAAACTATGATTTTAGTAAACTTTTTTTTATATTTTAATCTTTTTCCAAGAAATCTAATGTATTAATTATTTTTGTAATTTTTTTGCAGCATAATCTCATTTTTTTTCATAGTGTAATCAGAGTAGGAAGTCGAGAAAGAAATTTTGAGCTAGAGCGCGCCAATTGTAGAAAAAGAGAGCGAGACAGAGAGAGCGAGAGCGAGAGAGAGAGAGCTGTAGTTTAAGAAAAAAGAGTCACATAGGCATCAGAGAGAAAGAGAGAGAGAGAGAGAGAGAAAGAGTAGGAGAAGAAGAAGAAGTTGACAGACAAACGCTTGTTGCTACAAAACTCTTGCACTTGTACCAACGCTGTTAAGGGGTGGGTGAAATACTCGTTTTTTTGGGGTTGAAATACTCTCTCTTAGGACAGGCGATACATACATTGCTCACCTTTCTTGATCTTCGATAGCCACTTGGCGCCGGCTTTGGTGCGTGGACTGGCCTGACGTATTCCCATCATCTGTACCAGACTTGGACGCTTCTTTTTCTTCATGCGTGCCTGGTTTTTTGCGTGTGAGCGTGTGTGTGAGTCAAGTCAAGGCGGCATTAGAGTTACACAGGACATGACATTCAAAACAGGACATGTACAGAAGACAGCAGACAGAAGACAGGAGACAGGAGACACGAACACATTGATTGATTAAACATCAAAAGCAGCAGTTGCAAACAAATTAAAAAGTGTGTGACCAAATGTGCATAATTAAACAAATACATACAGTATCACAAGTACAGGGTGGTGCATAATAAACACAGGGTGCAACAGGCTACAGGCTACAGGCAACACACTTAAAGCATTTATTGACATTTATAGATATTTATTGTAAATAATAAAAGTGGGCTTTTATTTGATCCCTTTGCAGTTGTTGCCAAATTGCTTTAAATGGTTGGCGGAAAAGGTCAGCAACTACGCGAGTTCTGATCAGATAAAGTTAAACACACACAGTCAGATTTAGTGTTTTTTTCACACACTTCTTGTACACTCAGAGAAAAACGATGTTATTAATACACGAAAGTTATAGCAAAAAATATTCTTTTGATTTTTTTTTCTTTTTTACTTGACTTAAGTACGAAATTCTATATTTTTTTCAGAGTGTAGCTGTATTTTTTTGTGGTTTTTTTTTTGTTGTGTAGCTTGAACGCTGGATATTTTACCTTGACCTTCTCGACGATCCACATAAACCAGGTGGTAACTAAATTAAGCGGCGATGGCGCTGTTGTGGTGCGATGCATATTGCGTATAAGCTTGGATAGGCCAAATTTCCATTCGATGTCGGATTGCGCCTAGTATTTCATAGGTTTTTGCAGATTTGATCGTGATATGATCGTGATATACGTATATGATGAGTACATGAATAAATTGTAAAAAATAGAACAAGAACACGTTTTACACAAATGAGTTTCATGATTTTTCAAGCGTTCAAAATTTACACCTTGTTTTTATATTTGATACATATGTATATACTTAAGCGCTGCAACTGAGAAATTTGTATAAGAGAAATACACAAATGTAGACGTTTATTTTGCTTAACAATTTCTAACTGTAGATACTCAGACATAATATGCTAGTTGTAGTTGGTATCTCAAAGATGCTCGAGAAATTGCTAAACAAAATCGCACGCATTTATTGGTATATTTCGTAGAATAAATAGACTTAAAACATGGATAGATACACATAAACATGCAGCAGTATTTTGTTGTAAAGCATGCAGTTTGCCAACACTGGCCACTCGCGTATTGCTCAACACTGTTCACAAAAGCTACTTTCGCTAGGCACATTTCTAATTCTAAAGCTAATTACATAGACACAATTTCGAGTTTCGGTTTCTAATCTAAGTATAAGCCAGTGTTTTATCTATAAGATACAATGTTTTTGATGGCTTGATGGATTGTATCTCACAGATTGCTCTAATTTCATATGTCTTGAAAAAACCTGGAAGCTGCAAGTCTGGGCAGTTGATGGATCTACAAAATAAGCCATCACATTGCAAAAAATGTATTTCCTGTGATTAACTAGATTTATGGTAGGTGATCTGTAAGTGTTTTCTAAGAACTGACATCAGAGTAGCTGAGAGAAGCGTAGCGAGAAACGATAAGTTGTAAGTATCTTTCTCTGATTTCTTTCTTGCTTCTCGTTTTTTCGTCCCGCTTCACTTCTTGTACGGCTCCTCGCAAACCTTTGACAATTATGAATATCAAATGAAATTTCGCTTCTCGCTTTGCTTCTGGCTGCACTTGGACATCAGTCCAAAGCTAGAAAAGGCCTCACTAATATTCCTTCACAAAATCTATCATATTATGTGGCTCAACTAGTACTTAAAAATGTAATACTCTCGTTGTTTGCTGAAAGAAACTTGAAGGTTATTAAAAATTTCATTGAATACATAGCTTAGTTATAGGATAATATATAAGTTTGATATATATATATATATAGATATATGTTATTTTAAGAGCATAAAAATTATTGTAAGAGAAATAAGAATAAAATGTGGGTAGATTATATAAGCGCGTTATTAGCAAAATACTACCTGAATTCTTTGATAGGTGTCTGACATCATAGCAATCAGCAGGTTAATGAGTACAACCACCGATACCAACATGTATATGCCAAAGACAATTTTGAACAGATACTCAACCCAATACGGTTGGGTGGGCGTGGCTAAATTTTTGATTTTATCAACTTGCGTTTGTTCCGTCGTCGTCTGGCCAAACACGGCGAAGAACAGTAACTCGAATGAGTTAATCGGATGCATGCGCACTGTGTCGTTTCCGGTTCCCGAATCCGATTCCAATTCCGATTCCAATTCCGATTCCAATTCCATATATATACCATGTTACACACAGAGATACCGAATACGATTTGTCACG
This sequence comes from Drosophila maculinotata, assembly GCA_035045305.1. NCBI lineage: Eukaryota > Metazoa > Arthropoda > Insecta > Diptera > Drosophilidae > Drosophila > Drosophila maculinotata. Next base: position 234,410 of record JAWNPD010000430.1, read on the forward strand.
ATTTGTCACGATTTCAACCCCCACAAATAGTATATGAAATTGACGGACACAGCACGGCGTTGTAATTGATTCGATTTGAAAAATAAAAAGATAACGGACGCCCACATTTGACATTTGACATTGTGTGGTTGGCCAATTAGCCAAATCGCGTTTACACATTTTGATTTGGCCCAATCGAGCAACCCCCAATAAAACGTGCGCCAATTGCGGTTTGAATTTCAACGGGGTTGTTATCAAAGCGCCAAAAAAAAACATAATATATATATAAATATAGATAATAATATATAGATAAAAAGAGAGAGATAGAAATGGGGGTAGGGAGAGAGAGAGAGGGAGAGAGAGAAAGAGAATGTGTTGCGATTAGTGGACATGGTCAATACAAACCTGTATGCGCTGATAAGTATCCGACATCATGGCAATTAGTAGGTTAATCAGTACAACCACAGACACTAACAAATAGATGCCAAAGACAATTTTGAACAGGACCTCGGTCCACTCGGGACGCAGATGTCGCATGGGATTGATGTCCACGGTGGTCGTTTGTCCGAAGACGGCGAAGAACAGACGCTCGAAAGCCAGAAATGGTGTCATGGGTCCTAACAACGTCCAACATAGAATTTTCGATACGTTTTTCCATTTTCTCATTATCATTTTCATTTTGATTTTCATTTTGGCAAAGCAACACACACACATAGAACACGAGCTAACAACAGTGAGGCATTTAATTTGTGAACTTGCTTTTTAGATTGCTGCATATATTGATAGATTGTTAGATTGATATTGGGTATTGATATTGTTATTGATATTGATATTGGCACAGGCGTGTGTGCAATTAAATTCTTACGAATATTGGTGGCTAAAAAGCAGCAACAACAGCAATAGCAACAACACTGCATTCAGGCATTCAACTTTTTCGCTTAACAGTTTTTTTTTTCTAAATTTTATCCATATTTTTAAATCGGCCAACACACATACGAGTTTCGATAATTATCGATATTTCGTTCTTTTGTGGTTTTTCTTCATATGATTCGTTTTGCCGTTTTGTGCAGAATTTGTTATATTTTGTGGTTGGCAAGCAGCGACACAAGCTTCAAGCCCAGGAAATATCATTTATAAAGTTTCTATATATTTTTTTTTAATTTATATATTTGTGGTTTATTTGGCTGGCGATTTTGCAAAACATCAACATGCAATATTGAATTATTTATTTATTTTGTACACGTTGCGCAAATGTGTGAAATGCAATAAGAAAATTATAAAAATCACACAGCAGAAAATCAAGTTCATAAATTTGTAAAATCAGAAAAAGAAAATTGTGTATTTTAATAAATCTAATACAATTTTTAAATACTTTCTACATCTAGACATTTAATATATTTTATTGCCCAATTTAAATCAAAATTGTTAAACAAAAGCTAATCCCATTTATTTTTAGTAAAGTGAAGAAGAATTTATTTAATATTAATATATCTTGGGAGAAGATTTTTGACTCTATTTTAAGAAGTTCTATCTTTTATTTCCGGTTTCTAAGATAATCTAAACTTGAACTTAATATAAAAAAAGCATGCTCTTTGAAATATAAGATCGAAATAAAGCAAAAAATCTTTGATAATAATGATAACAATAATAATAGTAATAATAATAATAATAATAATAATAATGCAGCAGATGATACCTATAAACATTGATTGATCCACAACATCGAGAATGCACAAAGTATATATGTACTAGTATATAGGTTGAACGGAATCCGCTGACCAAAATACCATCTATAAAACATGCCTCGAAACGAACGAACGAACGAAAGGAACTTAAAGAACAAGAACAAGGCTAACATTAGATAGTAGTAGTAGTAGTAGTAGTAGTAGTAGTAGTAGTACGAGTAGTAAGTAGTATGTGTGGGATTTGTTGCAGTTGCTTTTTCCATTAGAACTGGAAAATAAGTTATGACAATTAAAACTTGTACACACAACATTGAAGGCAAGAGGAACAGCGGCAGGCGCCCAAAAATATAATGCTGGGACGCCCGACCTGCAGATAAGTTATGAACGAGTATATATATAAATATATATATAGTAAGTAGTATATATATATATGAGAGAGAGAGAGAGAGCGAGCCATGAGAGGCCCATGCAAATGGAGAGAGAGCGAAGCAGTTTAACGGAACTTACGATCATCTTTGTGCTTTCGTCGGAATTCGCTGAAGCGACTATCGACATAACTCTCCACGGGCGGAGGTCGGGGGGTGGGCATATCGTCTGAAGCATTAACGGGTGGGGGAGTTACGTATATAAAAGGAGAGAGCGTAATCATTAGTAAGGTCGGGGAAAAAAGGCAGGCGTTTTCTTTTTTTTTTTTTGGAATATAGCAAAACACATGACGACATCAAAGAGGTTTGGGTTCAATTTTGTTTTTTTGAGGGGGGGGGGGTTGGTTGTTGTTGTACAGCATGCAAATTGTTGTTGTATTTTGTGGTTGTAGTTGTATTTCATATTATTGGTGAACATTGAGCACACAGTTTATCATTCAAAGGCAGATACAGATACTTATCAAGACACATTGAACTTTAATAATTAAAATTAAAAAAAATTAAAGGATGTTGCGAAAACATTCCAAAGAAAAATCAACAAACTAAAAAGGGATAATTAGAGAGTTAAGCAAAAAGCAAACGTCTGGACTTACCGTCACTGAAGTAGCCCCGATTGCGATTCTTCTTCTCGAAACTGCGCAGATCCTCGGGCGTAAAATTGGCAAAGGACTGATTCAGCGCCACAATGTGCATGGAAAAGCCAAACACAAAGATCGCGAGGACGGCCAGAAAGCGAGCCAGATCCTTTAACAGATCACCAATAATAATAGCCCACGGCCCGAACAAATGATGGAAGGATAAAAAGTCCAAAATCTGCACACAGGCCAGCAGGAAGGCCAAGGCGAAGCACTGATTACGGCAATAGACCAGTGTGGGCCAATACTCCTTGGAGACGAAGAGAAAGGCGACGACATGTACGCCGACGCCGGCCATGCCCAGGAGCAGGACGAGCACCTTGATCGATCCCAATCCCGATTTGTCCGAGGGATTCGTCAACTCGAACAAAAGTAGGCCGCTCAACCAAATGAGCAGACCTATTTCGTACCAGTAGGGGACCAGACTCAGACGCAGCACCGGATAGATGGGCGTGATGCCCACGATGCTCAGGTGTGTCATGAGGTAGATGTGCGAGGTGAGGTAGGACATAAACTTGATGATCGGCACCTTGTTGAACTTGTGCCCCATCGGAAATGTGAAGCCAATCCATACCGGTGGGCAAACGATAAACGCAACCAGCAGCAACATTATCTTCCACGACGCCCACGTCAATGAGCCGTGCCACAGTTCCTGACAAGGACATAGGATTAAACAGGATTTTCAATATTCCTCGGATCATGTCACACACTTGCAAATATCGCTGGACCACCGTATGCGCAATGACTTCCTTCTGCTCGTTCTCAATTAGCACATCGAGAAACTCCACGTTCCGCTTGTCCGTCGCCTGCAGGATCTTTCCAGCCGAATCGGAGCCGGCTGCGAGCGCCAGCAGCTCCGTGGCCATCGCCTCACATTGCTTGCCAGCGGCCACCAGATCCTTGGCGCGCTCCTTCTCCTGCAAAGTGATTAAACAGGAAGTGAATGAGAGAGAGAGAGAGAGAGAGAAAGTTGATCACTTGTATGGATTAACGATGGATGATAAACGCACCTTGGTGGAGAGGTTAATATAAATATTGGATAATTTGGCAGCTGTGTCAACCGGCGCTGGTGAGACCAGCACAAACTCCTGTATTGGCTTGTTATTGTGATTCTTGGAGACGACCATCAGATTGTAGACGAAACGCTTGTCCTCCATCAGGCCATATGTGTCGTGCTCCTTATTCATGAGATAGCGCAGCACCTCGTTGTGACCCTCGGAGGCGGCAAACCAGATGGCCGCACAGCCATAGTTCGTCTCCGATTTGGGAGAGGCACCCGCCTCGCACAGCAGCTTCACCACATCCAAGTGGCCGGCTTTGGCAGCACAATGCAGTGGCGTCCAACCGTTGCGATCGGTTGCATTTATCTCAGCGCCCTGGCCGAGAAGGATCTCCACCATCTGGAAATGGCCGTGCATGGCAGCGATATGCAGACCAGTACGGCCATTCCGATCCGTGGATTGTAGGAGCTCCGCCGACCGACTCAGAAGCAAACCAACCACTGACATGTGTCCACCGAAGCAAGCCAAATGGAGCGGATTGTAACCCTACAAGAATCAAATTAAATTAGTCCATACTCTGCATTTTAAAGTCTAGGAAGGGCATTTTGAGGGACAGGGATCCGAAAATTGGAAGTTTCTCAAGTTTGAATGTAGAACTATTAAGGAGCTCAAACCATGTTCAAAATGACCTCGGAATTGAAGATCGGGTCAGTTTTGGCAAAGTTATGGCACTTTGAAGTCTAGGAAGGGCATTTTTTTGGACTTGGGAACTTCACATGCCAACATCTTGTCATGATTTTTGACTTGAAATCCGAAAACTAGAAGTTTCTCAACTTTGAATGTAGAATTGCTAAGGAGCTCAAACCATGTTCAAAATGACCTCGGAATTGAAGATCGGGTCAGTTTTGGCAAAGTTATGGCATTTTGAAGTCTAGGAAGGGAATTTTTTTTGGACTTGGGAACTTCACATGCCAACATCTTGTCATGATTTTTGACTTGAAATCCGAAAACTAGAAGTTTCTCAACTTTGAATGTAGAATTGCTAAGGAGGTCAAACAATGATCAAAATGTCCTCGGAATTGAAGATCGGGTCAGTTTTGGCAAAGTTATGGCACATTGAAATCTAGGAAGGGCATTTTTTTTGGACTTGGGAACTTCACATGCCAACATCTTGTCATGATTTTTGACATGAAATCCGAAAACTAGAAGTTTCTCAACTTTGAACGTAGAATTGCTAAGGAGGTCAAACCATGATCAAAATGACCTCGGAATTGAAGATCGGGTCAGTTTTGGCAAAGTTATGGTATAAGTATAAAGTCTTTAAAGTCTGGGAAGGTCATTTTATGGGACTTGAAAAGTTCACATGCAAAAAGTTTTGTCATTAAATAATTGCTTACGTTTTCCACGGTAGCTGCATCCACTTGCACACCCGCCGAGTTCAGGAGCAGTCGCACCACATTCTCATTGCCCGAAAAGGAGGCCAAGTGAAGTGGGGTCATGCCCGACTCGGTGCCCAGTTCTCCAAATAGACTCTGACCCGTCGGAATCTCCGACTTGACGGTTGCCGGCACAGTGGTCAGGAGTTCGCGCACCGTATCCGCCTGGCCGTAGTAGGCGGCAACGTGCAACGGAGTAAGTCCCAACTTTTTGCTATTGATGCGTAGGGAGTTTGTGCTCTTCATGACATCTAGGACCTGACCATGGCCATTCTGGGCAGCCAAATGGACGGCCGTGAATCCCGCTTTGTTCTCCTCGGTGCAGGAGGCACCGGCACGGACCAAAGCCTTCACCACGTCCGCATGTCCGCCCTCGGCGGCTAGTTGTAGGGGCGTGGCATCGGTCAATTTATTTCTAGCTGATATCACGCCGGATCGATCGAACTTCATGAGCTCCTCGATGACCTTTACGGAGCCCTGCATGGCCGCAATGTGGGCACAAGTATTTCCATCCTTGCTGGTCGCATTCACCAGCGACGGATGCTCCTGCAGAAACAGTTTGGCCACTTCCGAGTAGTTGTTCTGGGCGGCGACATGAATGGGCTTCTGTCCCAAATCATCAGTCGCATCAATATTGGCGCCCAGCTCCAACAGTAGCTGGCACACCTCCATTTGTCCACTGGCTGCCGCCAGGTGCAGCGGCGTCTGTTTGCGCAGCGTCAGAATGTCGATGACCGCATTGTGATCCTTGATGAGGAACTTCACCAGATGCGTAAACCCGTTCATTGCGGCCAAATGTAAAGCAGTGCGGCCCACCCTTGACTTGGAGTTGATGAAGGCCTTGTTGGTGAGCAGTGCATCACACACATGCAGATAGCCCCGTTCCGCTGCCAGGTGCAGCGCTGATCGTCCTTCAATATCGAAGACATCGACCCTGGCATGATTCGCTAAAAGGTTATTGACCAGCTCCATGTGCCCCCGATTGCAGGCAATCAGCAGCGGTGTCCAACCGACCGACGACTGTCGATTCATTGCCTTCTGTATGTCCGTGGGATTCATGTGCGAGATCATCTCCATGAGCACATCGTTGTTGCCAGCGACGGCACAGTAGTGGAACGCCGTCTCCAACGCCGTCTTCGTCTGCAGCGTCACATCGGCGCCGTTCTCGAGGAGCATGCTCACGATTAGCTTATCGGATTCGGGTATTTTCACCTCCTCCTTGGTAATTTGGCAAGTATAATGCAGCGCGGTGGCGCCATCATCGTTCACGGAATTGATGTACGTTGTGGCCTTGTCCGGTCCGTGTTTCTCCTTCACCGTCTCAATCAGATGACGCACTATCTCCGGATGACACGACCGACAAGCCATATGCAATGGCGTCTCACCAGTCTACGGAAGATTGCCGGAGAGTTAGCTAGGAACCTTAACCGCTTGGTTGCTACTCACATTTGACTTGTAGAGCGGATCACCTCCATCCTCGAGCAGCTGCATCATCGTCGCTAGATTGCCGTGACGCGCTGCCACGTGAACTGGCGTCAGGCAGTCATCGGTTGTCAGATTGGGACTCGCTCCGGACTTAAGCAGCATGAGGGCGCAACGATCGCCATCCTTGACACGTGCCGCAATATGCAGTGGCGTCTCTCGCAGCTTGCCACCGCGCACATGGACATCGGCTCCAAAGCCGAGCAGCGTTTCCACAACCGCCGGCTTCGCCGACTCCACGGCAATGTGCAGTGCCGTATAGTTATCCTGGAAGTTTGCAAGTATTAGTGATTGATCATTACTTGGAAGACTTTGCACTCACATTGGTGGTAACATCGACCTTCTCGCCCTTCTGCAGCAGGGTATTAATGATGCCGGTGTGGCCGTAGGCGGCAGCAGTGTGAATGCTGCGTGCCCCATCCTTGTTGGGCATGTGGAGGTAGACGCCCTTCTTGAAGAGCATCGTGGCGCACTCAGCATGGCCATTGAGTGATGCAATGTGCATCAGTGTGCTGCCATCCTTGGTGCGCTCGAAGATGCTCGCCTTGAACTTGTCCGCCAGGATCTCGATGACATGCGCATGTCCATTCTCCGCAGCCAAATGCATTGGTGTGCGATCTGCCGATCAAAAGATACATACACATATAATAGATATATATATATACAGATTAGGGGAGGGTAACTCACCCTGGTTGTCCGCTATGGAGGCGGATGCTCGCACGCCGTAAAAGTACTTGAGTAGCGCCTCATCGCCCTCGGCGGCGGCAATGTGCAGCGGCGTCTGCCCCTCCCCATTTTGGGTGTCCACATTGGTGCCGTAGTCGACCAGAATGCGGACCATGTCGACGTCCCGCCGTCTGGCGGCCAAATGCAAGGCCGTGTCTCCATTGGCCGTCGTTGCCTACCCCAAGAGAAACAACAACAACAATAACATTTTAAAATTCCTTAGAAACACTTTTTGGTTTATTTTTGTATATGCTAATTTTTTAGTGTGTGCCGATAACAAGGCTAACTGCTTGGCCTGCTCCTCAACCCACCACTTCCCCCACCCACTGTTTGAGCCTATTCAATATTTAGCTGCGTTTTCGCAACGCTTTTGACCCACTTTTTGCTCAGCCGGCTGATTGCGTGTTAAGCTCTTTGGGCCCAAAGTCAACTAACTCGAACTTTAACTTTAACTTTAACCCCTTTTTGGTTAATTTCATCAACACGCACTGCTCTTGACTTTACACCTGTGTGTGTGTGAGTGTGCGTGTATGTGTGTGTGTGTGCAAATTGAAAACAACACTATAAACTTTTGCCCCAGTGTCGCATTCGCATTTTTGCACTGTTGCACTTTTCACGCTAGCACTCTTTCTCCCTCTCCCTCTCCCTCTCTCTCTCTCTCTGTCACTTTCTATATCTGTCTCTCTCTCTCACGTGTGCGTAGCTTTGCGGCATTTCCATTTCTCTGATTTATTTCTCAAGTTTGAACAGCTCAAGGCAGCAAACCGCGGTCAGCTCAAGATTTCATTTACATTTTTGATTTGTGAGCCTTGTGAAAATATTGCGATAACTGTGTAAACTTGGCCAGCAGAAGAAGTTTGATTGGCAGCTCTGATATCATGTTGACGCATCTCAAGCTGCTGAATATTAATGCTAAATTTATGCATTTAAGATTAGAGCGCAGTTTGAGTAGTGAAATGGTTTTAATTAAGATAGTTTATCTTCAGTTGCTTTAATGCATATTTATAAATGTTTAACTATTGAAACTGATTGCATTTAGCTGTTATATTTACTGTTCTTAATGATTTATGATATATCTAGTATTATTTGTCTTATACATATAGATATATAGAATACGTACCTTTAGTTGTTCCACCGTTTGTGCAGCTAAAAGTTCTCTGCACATGGACTGATTGCCCGACTCCACAGCCAGCAGCAATGGGATCTTGCCACGCTATTTTGATAGAGAGAGAGAGAGAGAGAGAGATAGTTTAGTTGGCAACATAATTAGGGATAGCAGATACACACTCACACACATAAATAACCAATTAGCCAATTCATGCCTCAAGTGTTAACGGCTGCATGCTTTTGCCTATTTTTAGCCAAGTTCGCAACTTTTCGCGCGAACTTTGAACTGGCAAAGGCGCATGAGAACAGCTAGTAACCACCTTACCCCCTTCCCAACACTCTGCAACCCCCAGCTCTATCAGCTGGCTGGCAAATCAAGTTGTAGAGCAACTTGTGACCCCCTTTTTATTTTTGATGTGCCCCCCTCTTGTATTATGTTTTTGTTGTTGGCAACGAGTTGAGCGCCCTTATGGCAGAACATCAGTATAGGTAATGTTTTCTATATGCAATATATCTATGGTATATATGATGTATATATACAGAGTAGAATATAATGTGCGTGCCGATGTCATTGTTGTTAGTCGGAGCCGAAAAGCCATTCAACTATTTGCCAAGGCTCAAATCGAAATCGAAATGGGGAAATGGGGAAATGGCAAATAGGAAATGGGAAATGGGAAAATAGGGAAATGGAACCTAAATACTTTATCCAGCTAATTTTGGCTGACAGTGCCATTAGTGGTAGAGAGGAGAGGAAAGTGGGGGGTATGTATAAAGATACAGATAGCTGGCCTCTAATTGATTTAAATCAAGCTGACGACTCGCCAAAAGTCTTTTGTCTAGACTCTAGAGTCTAGCGACTAGAGTCTAGAGAGTCTAGACTATCAATCGAGGAGGGGTATTCGATTCGAATAATGGGGAATGGGGGTTGGCTTAGTAAATTTATGCACTCGCCGTCGCGTGCGTTAAGCAAATATTGGAGTAAATTTGCACCCATGCACGTGAATGCGACAAATAGTTCCGCATTTAAGCTAGTTCCTCGTCCTCTTCTTCTGCTGCCTCTTCAGCTCCCTCTTCTGGGTTCTTCAGTTAGCTGCAATGCAAGTTAATCAGACGGAACAAATACCACTGACATTATTTTCGATACCCTTGCAGAGGGTATTATACATTTGTGTAACGCATTGAAGCATACATCTCCGATTACATAAAGTATATACATTCTAGTCTTCAATCAAGTATCTTGAAGATACTTTGCTGACATCCGTTTTGTTTGCTGCAGCAGCACTATATCGGTTCTAAAATTAAATACTTCAATTTAGACATCAGCAGAGTATGTAAACTTCGGCGTGCTGATAAAAACTATTTTCTTTAGTTTTTTTTTGTTGTCGGTTTTCTTTGGTTCCTCTTCGTTTTCCGGAATGCATTTGCTTTGGGGTTTTTTTGCATATTGATTTTTCACAATTTGTTTGGCTTTATGCTGTTGTTTTTGTTACATATTATTTTTATTAAACTTTTGTTTACGTTGGCACCGCCTGACACCGCCACAGAGTGGCTTTTGAGTGTAGAGTGTTGTACTTCACCTAATGTCGCCTGCCAGAAAGCAGCTCATAACTTGGCTATTTACTTTATGCCAGCTACAGCACACAACACTTGTGGCTCTATCACACACACACACACATACATACACAGAGTCTCACACTTACGCCGTCTGCTTTCACGCGTATATCCTTGCCAGCAGCAGCGAGGAGGGTTCTCAGGATATTTGTTGCGGTGCCCGTTTGACGACTGGACACCAAATGCACCGCGGTTTGAAGACGCGACTGAAATTAATAAAAAGAAGCAACCATCATTTATTAGTTATGAGCATAATAAATATTCGCATTATTTCAGTGTGCACACACTGGCCTGGCACGCACTTTTTATGCCCCCCTTAAAAAGTAGTAGCCCAAAATAATACCTTTTTTTTATGTTATCACCCACGACAAACACTACAAAAAAAAACTATTCACTTCAAAATCCCGATTGCAACTGAATGAAAAAACGCTCAGTTTTTGGGCTTATAAGCTTTCATTTCGTGTCACTTTAGCGCTTTCTCCCCGTTTCATATCACAGATTGACAGCAGGAGCGCTGTTTTATAAACTTCCTGCTCTCTTCTGACACTGACAGCTCCTGCTAAAAGAGAAAAACCTAAGGGGGGGGGGGATTTGTAGGTGTTGGTGTTTGCCACGCACATGAGAGGCACCTACTTCAAACTTGGCTGTTGCTAAAACAAAAGTTAACATCCTGCTTTCTATGTGTGTGTGTGTGTGTGTATGTGTGTGGGTTTTTAGGTTTTCCAGGTGAGCTAGAGCTATCTGCCTCACTTGCTCCTTCTCTCTCCAAGTGCTGTGTTTGATAAACATCAGTAATTTCGGCTATGAGGCACTTGCCACGCCCCAAAAACTAACTACCACTCATTGCGGCAAAAAACGAAATTAAAAAGCAAACCATAACAAATGGAGATGCTCGACTGAGAATACATCCTGTTTTCAGAGTTTATAAATGAATAGAAATGGCTATAGTAAATATATATTATATTGGATATGGATATATGGACATTTCAACTGAAATGAATGCTAGATTTCTGTTCGATATCATTTGCATCTTAATGACTTATACGACTAACACCAGTATAAGTGTAAGATACAATCAGTAGGCTATGCAATCAACCTACTCATAGGGTAGAAATTATATGGTGCTTGGTAACCGCAGTTTGTTTACCTAAAAGTGAATTGGCCAAATCGACTGGATGGCTGGCTGGCTGGCTTTTAAGTTAGGGTCCCAGTGGCTCGACATTAGCCCCTTAGTCTTAACCTTGTCGCCACCAATTATAATTGGCCCCTTAGCTCCTAACGTGCCACAGTCACATGCAACATGCGGCAACAACATCTTTAGCGTTGACCTTTGCCCACAAAACTGCGTCTAACGGACTTTAAAGTGCTTAAATGAAAAAATAAACTAACGGTGACTGCAGCCACAAAGTATGCATCGATTTTATAAGCACTTGAAAAGTTCTTAAGTATTATATATACATACATATATATTGCTTAATTGAGGATGTAGTAAATGGATTTGATAAGCAATCAAGTGATTTAAAAGCGTAATCATAATTAACTTTGCTTATATTTATAATATATACAAATCGGAATAAGTTTTAGTTACTTGTTTCAGTTGTTAGATTTATGTATGAATAATAAATAATAATATATATATAATATAGTATAATAATTCAGTCTCTTAGTGATTCATATAAAAATAAATTTGTTTCTTTTTCGACTACGAAAGAAGCGAGTTTTTTATTATATATATTATATATACTTATTTATATAGGTTTAATATCCCAATCTATAAATACACATAGGTGTTGGTTTATTTAGTTTAAAATATATAAAATAAATATAGGTAAAGATATATATATTAAATATAGATATAAATTTAAATATTTGGTATATACTCACGCCCCCTGTGGAGAAGGGATCAACGCCTCGTTTTGTCAGCAACAATTTGACGACATCCTCACGCGAATACATTCCCGCAATATGCAGCACATTGTAATTATCCTGCAAGACAAAGTGAAAAGCAAAGAAGAAGAAGAAGAGAGCGGATTAGTGGGTGAGACTGGAAATCAATTGCTTAAATCATTCGACGGGTGAAACTAGAACAGGTCAGCAGTTAGTTCTTCATTGGGTCAAAGTCACTTTTTAAGTCGTCCCCCCCCCCCCCTTTACCCATATGTGTTCACTTCCTCTGCACTTGGGGCACTTTGCATGGCCAGGCCAAAAGGTGCGGCTGATTACCTGGGGTTCCCATTCTAGTTGTTGTTGTTGTTGTTGGTTCACGCTGTTGCAATCTTTGCATGTGGACTTTCACTTTTGGCCATTGCTTAATGGTCGTTTGCTTACGTGGCAGGCACACATGCAACAACTGCATCAGAAAAAAACCCTAAATTCAAACTTGCCACATGAACCTGCCATGCAAATTGTTTACAGATAACGTCAGGCCCCAAATTGTGATTACCTCCAAGCATTTGGCATTTGGCGACAAGTCACCAGTGATCGAGGGATTAGTGAATAGTGAGTCACATGTGCCCAACGGGGGCAATCGCAACATTAGCATTTATCGCCGTCGTCTTATATAATAAGCCATAACGCAATATGTTACACATACGCCCCATAGGCCGATGGCGGATTTACTTAATTTATAACTTGACCCGTCGACTTTTCTTTTTGCTTTTGCTTTTTTCGGTGTGCCGGCTTAGCGGAAGTGAGTTGAACTTTTTTATGGGTGCCTTGTTATACATATACATAATATGTATGTATGTATGGGTAATAATGCTACGTCATAAGGTTTGTAACATATATTTCGAACTCTTATATAAAGTATTTTACTTGGAGTTTATTATTACAAAAAAAATCAAAAGAAAAATATGAGTAATGCAATTATGTGTAGAATTCTTAAAAAAAGAGTTTTCGAAAAATCTGCTAAATATTTTTCTAAGCTCCTCAAGGACCATACGTAATTCGAGTCAAATGGTTGGCTTTTTACACACTAGTAGTTTATGTGGCGGCTATTTCTGGCCGCAAGTTTAGCTGTTTTGCATAAACTTCAAGTCGAAGTCTTTGACACATGTCCCGCTGAAAGACATCGCTGCCAGTTCAGTTTTAAGGTAGTTTTGCGGTCTGTGTACTGCTCGTAAAGTCGGGGCGAATACAGTGGCCTGCAAAAGTACACGCTCAGTCGGGCACGTAAACTAAACGTCAGACAGATAATATTTCACGCGCCTGTTTTGCATAGTTTTAGCTCCAAATAAGTTTGTTGTGGTGTTTGCTGTTGTTGTTGTTGTTTCTGTTGTTGTTGCTGCTGCTGGACTGTGGCGCAACGAAAGCAAAAACCGGAAGCACAACAACAAACGGAAGCGCAAATTTTCCAGCACATTTTTGCGCCTGCTTTGACTTGTGGCAGGTGAGAGGAAAGTGAGGAGGTTGAGGGAGGGGGTTGTAAGACGACCCAGATATCGTTTGTTTGTTGTGTGTAAGGAAAGAGAGAGGCAGCAAAAGACAGAAAGAGAGAGAGGGAGATAGAGTACGCAACAAAGTATGCTACGATTTCTACACCTCAAGATGAAGTCATTTTCAAGCACACCCTAAAAGAAAAGACACTCAAAAAAATGAAATTATAAAATGTACTTGTATTACAATATTATTATTTTGTTGGCTGATGTCAGCCACTTGGCTAAGTAGCACGCCCACTTTTTAGCATACACCATATTAAATTCAATTAATTAGTAGTTGGCTTACACACATACATACACCCACACACACACACTGTGCGTGCTCTCACGCACAACATTTGACAAATTGAGTCTGAGCCAAGTTAATGGCTTAATGTAAAAATTGCACGCTGTCATCGCGCATGTGGCTTAAATACCACCAAAAATGCGGTATATCAAATGCTAAATACCAACTGGCCAAAAATGGGTTTTAATTAAAATTGCATATATTAATGACGCCATGCGGCCTCTGGCCATAAGAGCCTGGCTGCTTTTTCGTTTCGGCCATTTGTCTTGCAAAAAAAGGTCAGCGACAAAAAAGCTGTCTAAAATATACAAAAAATGGAAAGTGTAGTGAGAGGTGTAAAAAGCAATTGGGCGTATTTCAAAGTCAGCCGCTTGATTAATTGGCTTTTAAGTTGCAACAAATGAAGTTGGCAACGCCTCTGTTGTAGCCTCGACTTGCCTCAGCTGCAACTCCAATGACATGTGCTCTTAGCACAGCCCACAACTCGCCCCCTCTCACTTCCCTTCCCATCGTTAATGTGACAGCCTCAAAATGCTAATTACTTGTACTCATTACATCATTTCAGTTTTCATTTGCCGTGCCCCACACGTGCCACACGTACCACATGTGCTGCAAGTTCCGTGCCACATGTGTATTACTTAACACAGATCTCCGACATTCAGATAACAATTCATCACACCTTAAAAATAAAACCTATTTCTCTTTTCTGCTTTGTTTTTAATTCATTAGCTGAAAATATAGCTCTAATTGCAAGTACCACCATAAAACTAACTACAATACCTTTATTTCAGTTATAAAACATCTTGACGGGCTGTCAACTGTTATGAACTCATCAAGTCGTTTTTAAATAAAACATGACGCATCCTTAGTATGGAATATAAGTATTCAAATGAATGTAAGTAGAATAAAATACTCTTCCTCACAATTACTTAACATTTACCTAGTCATTAAATATTTATACTTGGCATGAGAATTCAAGATAACATCATTATTACGTGTACTTCAGCCAAAAGTCACACTTTCCCTTTTTTATGAATCTGCGCCCTGAAAAGTATGCTATAAGAAAGTCGATTTTAGAGATATCTATCAAAATCCTTTCTGCATTGAAGTTAACAAAAAATACATGTATTTAATATAGTATTTTTTTGCCAAAAGTTTATTCGAAATTTTCCTTTTGTAACAAAATAAAGCTACCAAAAACAAACAGAGCAATTTACCAAGAACCTATTAGGTCCTTTGCATATGTAAATATGTTACAAAATATAAATACACAAGAAGGCAATTTTGCATGCATTATAAATATTCATTACATACTCGCGGTCAAAACCGTATTATTCATAAAATCAAATTAACCTTTAGCAACAACAAGCTGGGAAAATTTCTTCAATGGTGGTTTTTTATGTGAGTCTGCAATGGGAAACAGCACAATTTCTATGTTTGTTTTGGTAATTAAATTCGCTGACTTGGCTAACTTCACTGACTTTTGGTGTGGCAACAATTATTTGGTAATTAGGTCAAGGATTTCTATTGCCTCAAGAGCACAAATCTTGTTCGTGTATGCGTCCCAGTTGGCCAAATGAAATGTGGCCAAGTGTGTAAGTGGGTAAGTAATATTGTGGCATGCAAACATAATGCCAAATGCCCAATTGCCAATTGTGTAGGCGTCACACAAAAGGTTAGCTCCCAGACTAAAATTGCTCACTTCATATTTGTGTCAAAGTTTCGGGTTATGTGATTAGTTGAAGTAAAGAAAGGGAAACCCCTTATTATTACCACAGACTTGAAAACTAGGGAATACTTGTAAGCAAGCATTCGCTGTTCTAAGTTCTTTTTCAGTATTCATCCTTAGCTTTACGAAAACTGATTATGGTTTCTATCCATTGTCAGAGCTACCCTCAAAAGTATATAAAATTATCATATCCTCAAGTCATGCTGCTCCTTCAGTCGCTCTACAATTGTGCGCCAAAAATAGCTTTGCAATTTTCCGTCAATTTGAATATTTTCGTGGCGCCTCAAAGTATGCAACAAGAATGTGGAGAACGAGAAATCAGAGAATATGATATAGCAAACCCCCTTTGGACGAAGTTCCTCTGCGGCTTTTGCGTGTTGCCTGAAATCGTAGCAATTGTAAGAGCCTGGCCAGAAGGTTGGCCAAGCTCTGTTCAGTTGACCCACAGCGACCGACCGTTAAGTGGCAGTTGAGAGTCCCGCCGGCGATTTGTGCCCCCCCAGCAATGCGTGTGCGGCAAGTGCGTGGACTCCTCTATCGCCTCTTGCAACGACGCCCCCGCGTGAGATTTAATTATGCGGTTTTTATCGATTTGACACAATTCCAGCGGATTGCTTTGCTTTGCTTTTTTTGCCGACTTTCTTTGCTCAGCTGGTTCCTCTGGGCATATTTTACATATATTACATTTATAACTCATAACTTGGTAATTTAAGACGATTTTACCAACTTAGACACTCGATACTCACATTATTCCGTGCTCCGACATCGGCGCCCAGCTCAATCATGCGATCCATTATCGCCGTCCGATTGTCCTTCGTTGCATACATCAGCGGTGTCATGCCGGTGTTCTGAAACCACAAAGGATAATAATCATCAGAGACTTCATTATGTAGAGAAATTAAAGAACTAATATTACGATTACATATTAATTTCAATTTGCTTTTAATTGCAGAATTATTAGAAGCAACTAACCATTAACAAAATATCCTGGGAATTTAAAATCGGTTGAGTTTTGTCAAAGTTATTACAGTTTGAAGTCTGGGAATGGCATTTTTTTGAACTTGGGAACTTGACTTTCATAATCTTTGTCATGATTTTTGACATGGACTGCTTATGCCAACATCTGTCATTGAATTGACCTCGGAATTGAAAATCGGATCTGTTTTGACAAAGTTATGGCACTTTGAAGTCTGAGAAGGGCATTTTAGAGACTTCTCATGCCAACATCTTGTCTTGATTTTTGACATGAAATCCGAAAATAGGACATTTCTCAACTTTGAATGTAGAATTGCTAAGGAGTAGAAACCATGATCAAAATGACCTCGGAATTGAAAATCGGGTCAGTTTTGACAAAGTTATGGCACTTTGAAGTCTGAGAAGGGCATTTTAGAGACTTCTCATACCAACATCTTGTCATGATTTTTGACATGAAATCCGAACATAAGACATTTCTCAACTTTGAATGTAGAATTGCTAAGGAGTACAAACCATGATCAAAATGACCTCGGAATTGAAAATCGGGTCAGTTTTGACAAAGTTATGGCACTTTGAAGTCTGAGAAGAGCATTTTAGAGACTTCTCATGCCAACATCTTGTCATGATTTTTGACATGAAATCCGAAAATAGGACATTTCTCAACCTTGAATGTAGAATTGCTGAGGAGGACAAACCATGATCAAAATGACCTCGGAATTGAAAATCGGGTCAGTTTTGACAAAGTTATGGCACTTTGAAGTCTGAGAAGAGCATTTTAGAGACTTCTCATGCCAACATCTTGTCATGATTTTTGACATGAAATCCGAAAATAGGACATTTCTCAACCTTGAATGTAGAATTGCTGAGGAGGACAAACCATGATCAAAATGACCTCGGAATTGAAAATCGGGTCAGTTTTGACAAAGTTATGGCACTTTGAAGTCTGAGAAGCGCATTTTAGAGACTCCTCATGCCAACATCTTGTCATGATTTTTGACATGAAATCCGAAAATAGGACATTTCTCAACCTTGAATGTAGAATTGCTGAGGAGGACAAACCATGATCAAAATGACCTCGGAATTGAAAATCGGGTCAGTTTTGACAAAGTTATGGCACTTTGAAGTCTGAGAAGGGCATTTTAGAGACTTCTCATGCCAACATCTTGTCTTGATTTTTGACATGAAATCCGAAAATAGGACATTTCTCAACCTTGAATGTAGAATTGCTAAGGAGGACAAACCATGATCAAAATGACCTCGGAATTGAAAATCGGGTCAGTTTTGACAAAGTTATGGCACTTGGAAGTCTGAGAAAGGCATTTTAAAGACTTCTCATACCAACATCTTGTCATGATTTTTGACATGAAATCCGAACATAAGACATTTCTCAACTTTGAATGTAGAATTGCTAAGGAGTAGAAACCATGATCAAAATGACCTCGGAATTGAAAATCGGGTCAGTTTTGACAAAGTTATGGCACTTTGAAGTCTGAGAAGGGCATTTTAGAGACTTCTCATACCAACATCTTGTCATGATTTTTGACATGAAATCCGAAAATAGGACATTTCTCAACCTTGAATGTAGAATTCCTAAGGAGGACAAACCATGATCAAAATGACCTCGGAATTGAAAATCGGGTCAGTTTTGACAAAGTTATGGCACTTGGAAGTCTGAGAAAGGCATTTTAAAGACTTCTCATACCAACATCTTGTCATGATTTTTGACATGAAATCCGAACATAAGACATTTCTCAACTTTGAATGTAGAATTGCTAAGGAGTAGAAACCATGATCAAAATGACCTCGGAATTGAAAATCGGGTCAGTTTTGACAAAGTTATGGCACTTTGAAGTCTGAGAAGGGCATTTTAGAGACTTCTCATACCAACATCTTGTCATGATTTTTGACATGAAATCCGAAAATAGGACATTTCTCAACCTTGAATGTAGAATTGCTGAGGAGGACAAACCATGATCAAAATGACCTCGGAATTGAAAATCGGGTCAGTTTTGACAAAGTTATGGCACTTTGAAGTCTGAGAAGGGCATTTTAGAGACTTCTCATACCAACATCTTGTCATGATTTTGGACATGAAATCCGAACATAGGACATTTCTCAACTTTGAATGTAGAATTGCTAAGGAGTACAAACCATGATCAAAATGACCTCGGAATTGAAAATCGGGTCAGTTTTGACAAAGTTATGGCACTTTGAAGTCTGAGAAGAGCATTTTAGAGACTTCTCATGCCAACATCTTGTCATGATTTTTGACATGAAATCCGAAAATAGGACATTTCTCAACCTTGAATGTAGAATTGCTGAGGAGGACAAACCATGATCAAAATGACCTCGGAATTGAAAATCGGGTCAGTTTTGACAAAGTTATGGCACTTTGAAGTCTGAGAAGGGCATTTTAGAGACTTCTCATGCCAACATCTTGTCTTGATTTTTGACATGAAATCCGAAAATAGGACATTTCTCAACCTTGAATGTAGAATTGCTAAGGAGGACAAACCATGATCAAAATGACCTCGGAATTGAAAATCGGGTCAGTTTTGACAAAGTTATGGCACTTGGAAGTCTGAGAAAGGCATTTTAAAGACTTCTCATGCCAACATCTTGTCATGATTTTTGACATGAAATCCGAAAATAGGACATTTCTCAACCTTGAATGTAGAATTGCTAAGGAGGACAAACCATGATCAAAATGACCTCGGAATTGAAAATCGGGTCAGTTTTGACAAAGTTATGGCACTTTGAAGTCTGAGATGGGCATTGTTATGAAAAATGACAATCAATTATTTGCATGGCAATGTTTACGGCCACAAATATTTTTATCAGCTTGTAATTTTAAAAATTAAATGTAATTTATTAACTTCTTTTGTTTGTGAAATATTCTTTACTTTAACTTAAAATTATTTTATCTTGAATTTTGTATGACTACATGGAATTGGTTTTCCCGTGGGATAAATTTGGCATTTAAATGTGATTCATCTGGAAAAAGAAGTAGTGTAATTCGATGAACATTTAAACTTCATAATGCTCATGTAAGTTGGTCAAATAGTTGTTGCCTGTCATCATCATTATTTGTGCGTTTTCGCTTGTTTCTCTCATTCCATAGTCGATAAGCCTACATTTTCACCTCATTTGTTTGGCGTAATTTTCATAATTAAAACTAAATCAAGTCCAAAACAATAAGTATTTCCTAGCCCTGTCTGGCAGCCAAAATAAACCAAAATAGTCACCAAAAACTAAATTGGAACATTATGCGAGTAATATGTCGTGACTTTAGTATACCCTGTATTAAAACATTAAATTAGGTTTACTTAGCATCTGAAAGTCTGTGTGTCGAGAATAATATTTAGCGAACAAAATGAATATTACAAATATTCTTAGAGTCTCCCTGAATCGTTTTAGTACGCAATCCTGTGTGCATTTCTATAACAACAGAGTATCATTGGCTGTAGTCTTAGAGAGAGTTTCTATGTTAATGATGCCTTTCGCGCAGCCAAATAATTTTCATGGCATTATAGTATACTATACTATACTATAAGTGAGGCGAGGCAACCCTTTCTTTTGCTTCTAGTGCTTCCCTTTAGTTTTGTCTACATTCCAATCGGGCATTTCCGTTCTACCTACTTTTTTTTGTATCCTGCCTGCATTTTATTGTCAGTTGCCGATGGGGTGCAGAGTGCTTGCAACGTTAATTTTATGTCAACGACTTTTGCGTTTGATATTTTTATGGTAAATTGAAATCGAAGCGCTTCAATTTCGATGCTTTATGAGTTTATTCCGTATGCGGGGGTAGTCAGCGCAACTTGTGGCAGGATAGGATTCATTGCCTTGGCAGCCAAACATTTGGGCCGCGCGCTATCAAATAACACACAGCAACACACCAACACACCGACACACACACACACACATTTATACACTGAGCTACTGTGTCGTTATTTTGGCTGGTAAACAACCAACTAACAACAACTAAAATGCCGCCGTTGTCGACGTTGATAAGGGCGACGTCGACTTACATTTTGCGCCGCTTTCGATGGGCTCCAAAATTGATTTTACAAAGTCGCAGTACTCGCTAAAACTATATAGTACTACACAGTTAAAAAATGTGTGTTTCAATAGTGCATTTTGATATTTATTTCAACATTTTATTTGTATTTAATTTGATTTCAATAGTATTGACATTTTATAGCCAAAAAAAGTTTTTTATGCATACAGATATTATTCGTATTATTTCAACAACCATTAAAACAAATGTCATAGCTTTTCGGCAGTGTATAACTTTAAATTTGAAAATTATTTCCTATCAAAAACAAATTATTATTTAAATTTATTAGTATTAGGTTTTTTAACTTTTAAGAGTTGTTACTATTTTTTTAAAATATTTTTAAACTGCTTGAATATAGGGCTTAATTTCGTACTGTGTAATAGCACACACTATCACTCTTCCTCTCGCTGTCTGCTTACCATATCGTGGACTCCGGCTAGCGGTATATGATTACCATCCTCGCCCACATTGGCCACATATTTCTCCAGTTTCTTCAGTTCCACTTCGATGGGCGTCCATTCGCTCTTCATGGCCAGGGCGAGCACCTTGCTGGCCGTGTCCCGAATGGAGGCGCCCGCACTGGGCGGCTTGGGTGCCGGAAATCCGTCAGCATCCTTCTTATCGCCATTGCTGGAGCTATCGTCCTTGGGATCGGAGTCGGCTTTGCTGGCGGGCGTTGCTCGTTCGCTGGTCGTCGCCGAATCGTCTGGCGGTCCTGTCAATGACGAGGGCGTCTTGCGGCCAACACCAGCGCCCCCAGCGCCGCCGCCACGCACACCGCCGCGACCGCCCCTCGGCTGCGACATGCTCCAAGTGGCTGCCTAACAACCCGCTTTCTTAGTTCCGGCTAAATCGACTAGCCCCACTGGCCATTATACAACCAACAACAACAAAAAGAACACTTCTGTATTTATTGTTTAAATTTAAATTTTAAATTGGAATTTAAATTTAAATTGTTTAGGTTTTTGGTTGCTTCCTCTTATTGATTGGCTGCATTGTTTGTGGCTTGCAATCGCATTGCACAATAATTTGTTGGCCTCCGCATTTTACCAATATTTGTTACCAACAATTTGCATTTTCATTGGCAACACTCAAACACACACACACTCAGACGTTTGTTGGTTGCTTTTGTTTTACTGTGCCCCACACTTTTCGTATATAACAACAACAACAACAACACAAACACATCCGCTTGCTATTATTATTGCTTGGATTTTCTTTCGCTTTCTTCACTTTTACTACACAATTTTATATGTTTAGCCTGTGTTTTTTTTTTTTTTTTCTTTTTATGGGTTGCCTTTGGGTTGCGTGTGCGTCTCACTTTAGCGCCGCCGCTTTCTAGCTACTTTTGGGCCAGGACTTGTTTTTTATTTTTCGGCCGAGTTGAAGGCACCAAACAACCGTTTGCGACGAGCTTCTGCGAGTTTCTGATTTGCCAGTCGCATTCATTTTCATTTTCGCCAAAGCCCCAACACCGCGAGTCGAGCACCTTGGCAACATGACGAAACTCCTGCTGCCATCTCTCTGAGTGGTAAGGGGGGGGGACAGGCAACTCCTCACCTGCGGCGCACGCGTTTGTTTACAATTGTTGATTCCACACATAAGAGAGATGGATTCCTCAAACAGTTTTTGGCGCGCAAAACTCATGTCGAGAGAGCTCTCTATTTTCGTCAAGTTTCTCAGTCTAGAGATGGGTTATAGATTGAACTGAGGTAAAGGTGAGAGGTTCCGTGACAGGCATCTATAAGATCAGAACTTCTTTCAGATTTATATGGAGGAACAGTGCCTTCATACAGTATCTGTATCTGTATCAGTATATAATTTGTACTAATTTAATAATAGTAGGATTCAGTTAATAGTAGATCCATGTATACCATCTAAGCTCAGATTAGCAGTAGTATTCGGTTGAGCATTTAAAGCGTTAGTAATCCAAAATTCGTATTAGTAAGAAGATAAAATTGTATAAAAAGTATGAATCAATCAGGGAGCCATGCGGCCATGTCCCGCAGGAGTTCCCTTAAAAACAGCCTGGGAGCCTCCAGAAGCACAACGTCGCGAAAGAGTCAGATGCGATTGGGGACCCGATCTCGAGCCCCCACTCGATTCATTGAGGACGATGTGAACCATGAGCAATCCTCGAAATGCAATTGCCACAACTGTCAAATACGGTATCCGACCAAAATGATCTACGATGAGCGGGATCGCCTTGAGATGCATGTGCACAAGGTGCTGAGAGCAGTCGATCAGCAGGTGGACGAGTTGCTCAAGGATCTGCAAGAGCTCGTTAGCTTCAAGTCGGTCTCCGTGGAGCCAGAGTCGCTACTAGAGAGCGTCAAGGCTCTCGAATGGGTCACAAATCGCCTGGCAAATATGAAGTTTAAAACCTATGAGCATCACATTCCCGATGATCCCGTCAACTGCTTTGAGGAGCCGCATCAGAAGGTCCTACTGGCCCGCTACTTCTCCTCGCCCACAAAGAACACACTGCTGATCTACGCTCACTTGGATGTGCTGCCAGCTAAGCGGGATTGCTGGCTACATGATCCCTTTGAGCTGCATCTCACCAATGATGTCGCCTATGGCAGGGGTGTCTCCAGTGGGAAGGGCATGCTCGTAGGCTGGCTGCAGGCCATCGAGTGTTGGCTCAAGGTGCACGATGATCTTCCCGTGAATGTCAAGTTCATTGTGGACATGCTGCACGAGGTGGGCAGCAGCGGACTGCAGGACTATGTGAAGGCCAGAAGTGACTTCTTTCTGGATGTGGACTGCATGGTCTTCGATACGAACTCTTGGCTGACCGACGATCGACCCGTCATCGCCTGCAGCCTCACAGGCTGGGCTCACTTTGGAGTGGAGGTCCGAGGTGCAAATAAGAATCTGGAGAGCGGCCTAGCTGGTGGCTTGGTCTTCGAGCCCATGGTGGATCTGTGCCATCTGATGAGTCGTCTGGTGAACAACGAGCATGAGTTGCAAATACCGCACATGGAGCAGAATGTGAAGCGCCTCACGACGTTCGAGTGGCAACTGCTCCAGAAGGCCGACTTCCTGACCTATGCCTACAAGGAGAAGCTCCTTGTGCGACGACTGAGGAACGAGTCGAACAAGGTGGAAATGCTGCAGAATCGATGGTGTAAGCCCACGTTGACCATGCATGGTGTGGAAGGAGCGGACAGTCGTCCTGGCTGCAGTCGTATCCTGCCCATGAAGGTGATGGGCAAGTTCTCCATCAAGCTGGTGCCCGATCAGGAGCTGTGGCATGTGCAGACCCACGTCAAGGAGTATTTGCAACGTTTGAACCATGAGCTCGATCTGGCCACCAAGATGACAGTTCATCTGCTCGATTCCTGCGAGCCGTTCGCCTGGTCAACGGACTCCAAGTTGACCAGGACCTTGATGAACGCTGTGAGCGATGTCTACCAAAGGGACCCCATTGTCACCCAAGGCATACCCATTTGCCTGCCCATTGCGAGTGTCCTTAAAAAACTGGTAAACAAGCCGGTAATGCTACTGCCCTATTCGCGTCGCCGGGATCGTCATCACGAGGAGAACGAGTCCGTTCAGGAGCACTGCCTCATGCAGCATGCCAAAGTCTGTGCCGCTCTCCTCTTCGAGCTCTCCACGATTCACAGCAAGTGCAAATGCGATGTCATCCACGAGTATTGCAACCTGAGAGGTGTCACCGAGCGACTGGATGCCGAGCGTGGCAGCGAAGAGAAAACTGCGCCCAAGCGCAGCTTATTGTCCAGCTTCTTCAAAAGATCGGATAGTGACGATCAAAAGTCGGACAAGCATCCCAAAATCAAAAATCGCTTCACAAATTTCTTTCGCTCGCACTTCAACTGCAAGAAGCCCAAGAAGAACAAGAAACGCCAAAACGTCCAGATTAAAGACCCTACTGTCTAGTTTTTTACTGCTTCGTTCCTTGTCACTTGTCCGGTTCATAAATGATTTGAAGGTCCGTTGTCCACGATTCTATTAAATCCTTCTATTAAATAATACGAGAAGAAAACAGCCAGGTAGATACAGTTATAATGAGTACAGGGTATAAGGTTGAAAATCTAGTTTGTATTTAATAGGTACTCCGAAACATCAAAATAATAGATTATTACATTAAATTATAACATTAAAAAGAAAGCTCTGAAAATATAAAAGAAAATAAAAATGAATAGATAATTAATATATTATTTTGTACAGCCGATTAAATATGTATATAATATATTTCTTAACTACATATATCGAGAGACTAAAATTATTTTAATAATTTTATAGTTATTGATATAACTGAACAATAGGAATTCTACTGCGGCTGTACTAGAATTTAGAATAGCGTTTTTCTGAGTGTATTACTTCATTTTAATTTTCAAATTTCGGTCAAAATTTCCCTTATTTTTGAGATAAATAAATACGGTAAAGATGATTTGCTGGGGTGAAAGGAACTGCTGCGGCGTGTTCATGGATCGATCGAAGGACGATCGCTGTGACTGTTTGCGAGATTACTGCATCAGGGACTATGAGCCCGAGCAGCGGATAATGGTGAATGAGAGCGAACTGGATGATGCCATCAATCAGGTCTATGGCAAAAACGAAGATCATTTGCATGAGCTGGACGAGATGCTGGCGCTCAAGAGCATATCGGGCAGCCTGGAATACCAGAAGGAAACGCGGCAGGTTATCGAGCGTTTGGCGCAGCGTCTGACCGAACTGGAGTTCGATGTGGAGGTGGTGGAGGTGAAGCCACTGGGAGACAAGGAGCCGACGCATTATATGATCTTTGCCAACTACTTCTCCACGCCCGCCAAGAATGTGCTGCTTGTCTACGGGCATGTGGATGTGAAGAACGTGAGCTTGGACGACGGATGGACCCAACATCCCTTCAAGCTAACCCGCGAGGATGAGATGCTTTATGGCCGTGGCTTGACCAGCTCAAAGGGTCCGGTGCTCTGCTGGTTGCAAGCGGCCGAGGCCTGGATGGAGAGTACTAATGATCTGCCGGTGAATCTCCGGTTTGTCATCGGTACATTCACCCATGCCAACCATCCGGCACTCAGGGAAGTGATTGATCAGCGCCAGCAGTTTTTCAGGGGCGTAGATCTGCTGGTTGGCAGCACCAATCTGTGGATAACCCCAACGACACCCATGCTGTCCACCAGCCACAGCGGTTTCATCTACTTTGAGCTGGAGGTGACAAGTAAAAAGAAACCCGGAAAGGCAGCTGCATTAAAACCGAGTGATACTCCGCCTCGGGATCCCATGTCGGAGCTGTGTTTGCTAATGAACACCCTGATGGATCAGGAGAGCTGCCTGGCAAAGAATCTGCAACGTCATGTGCTGCCCATTACGCAACACGATTGGGATATCCTAAGCATTGCTGAGGTGGGCATCATGGAGTACAAGGAGCAACTGGACGTCAAGCAACTGCCCCATGAGCAGTCCAAGGCGCTCTTCCTCAAGCATCGCTGGTGCATGCCCGGCCTGACGATGCACGGCGTGGAGCAGCGTCACTACCAGAGCCAACGGGATCTGCATCTGCCCAAACGCGTTGTGGCCCGGTTCTCCGTGAAGCTGGTTCCCGACCAGAGTGTCGAGTACGTCAGTAATCTGGTGCGGCAGCATCTGGACTGCGCCTATGACCGCCTCAAATGCCAGCAGCCCGCATATCTGCGCCTTGTGGATGCCGTGGCGCCCCTAAATGAGGCAAGGAATGCACCCTTCACTCTGGCCGCCCATCGGGCCTACGAGAGGGTCTACAATGTGCAGGCGGCGATCCCGGACACCGCCCACGTCTGCATGCCCATGTTGAATGAGCTGCGCCGGCATTGTCTGGCCAAGGCGCAGGTCATAGGATTGCCCTTCTGCTCCGTGCACATGCATCCCGGCCAGGTGGATGAGAGCATGACCCCCGATGAGTACCAGCAGAACCAGACGCTGTGCACCACCCTAATGTATGAGATGGCTCTGGTGCCGCCCGAATGCAAATGCACGGAAGTCAAGGACTTTTGCTACGATAAGGGCAAACAGACGGATATCGATTTTATACGCATGTCCCAGCCTCGAAACCCCAATCTATCGCATGTCCTCTATGAGCTCGACGAGGCTCAGATCGATAAGACGCCCACAGTCGGCGAAGCCTTCCCCCAATTGCAAGAAATACTCTTGGGCAAAGCGAGCAAGAAAAAACTTGATTAAAATTAAACATAAATCAGCTGATTTCCATGGTTCTATTGTCCCCATTCAAGGTTGCCGATCTGTGAATATTTCTTGATTCTCCAAATTGAATTACTTGTAGACGAAACCGTATTTTTTTTATGTGCTGATACAGCCAAAAACCACGCGACCACGCGACACATGCCTAATACAATTTGAATGATTATGATGCCAACGCCCCACGAAATTGATAAGAATTTCGTAGATTGCCAGACCTTAGAATACAAACTAAGCTCAATATTTGCAGTCAAGAGCAGGCGACTGAAAGATACTCTTTCACTAGTCTTCAAACAGTTGGGAAAAAAGGCGTCTCTGAGAAAAAACAAAAACTTCAAATTTTTATATTTCTCGTCTTTAAACAGCTTGGGATAAAAGATAAAATAATATTGTGTTTAGCTTTAAGATTGACTTTTATTCTAAACAGTCAAACGAACATTGCACAAATCGAATATACCCATTTTAAATTTTTATTTACCAAAATTCGAAAAAAACAAAGTAAATGCAAATAATTCCAGACAGTGAGCAGACATAAAGCAACACTAAAATAGAAACTTGATAAGCAAGCATAAAACGTTTGAGCTTCGATTAGCATATCAAAAAAATGGGGAACATTTTTAGATAGTAGTAGTCGCGAATGCCCAGAAAGAGAGCCGTCTTACTCTCAGTTGTGTAATATACCGGTTATCTAAGCATCGTTCTCTCAAATGCGAACAAAGCTTCTAAAAGCTCAAAGACAACCGGCAGGCAAGCAATAAAGAAAAGAAACAACAACAACTAAAAGCGCGCAATTGACTGCCGGTCTGTTGAATATAAAAATAAAAACGAATTAATAATACACAAAAAGAAAAACGAAAGGCAAAGGCAACAAAACATACATACATACATACATAAGTATGTGTATGTCGATGGCCACACGTGTCGTGTGCCGAATGTGGGAAACAAAATACAAACGATGATAATGAACAAAACAAAAAGTGATAAAAAACCATGATCGACAAGCGAAAACTAATGCGAAACATAAAGAGCTGCAAATAAGTATGTTGTAATCGAAAGTGAACGACTTGCTAATGCCCTGTATGGATTATTAAGTATGGTTGGTATATATATGTAGTTATTACATATAATGATACTATTCATAATTCTAGAGATAGTAAAATAGTCAAACAAATGTGCTCGAGGCCTAAAATATGCAAACAGTCAGACATATCCGATTAATATTAAAATATATATATTTTATTTTCATATATTTTAGCTATCTATATGTACATATATATTTTCTAAACTATTTTATCTGTACAGGGTATTCAAAATGGTTTGGTATCCTACCACTCTCGCTCTCTTTCTCTCTCTCTCTCTCTCTGTCTCTGTCTTTCTCATGCGAGTTGACGGCGACGGCGACTGCGATTAGAGAGGTGTTAGACGCCTCCTCAGTACGCGGTTGAACGCGGCGAATAGTGGACGTGTCTTACTGAATCAAAAGTTCTTGATAGGTAGTTAGTTCGGATCGTAACCACTGCGCAAATCATTATTAAAAAGTGCACTTGAAAAGTTATGAAAATAGTACAAATATTGATATTGTGTTAAGTGTTAAGTGTTTTCAATAAGTGTCGAAAATGATGAACAAAAAGCTGCAAATTGTTTCTCGGCATGTGCTGCGGCAGAGCTTGTGCCACAAGGCGTCGCGCTGGTAAGTAACTTAGCAAGGATACGAACCCAAAGTGACCACGGTCAAGGTCAGGATCTCAGGATAACAGCCAACCTTTAGGTCCTTGTCGATTAACCCAATTGCGCATATGCTGCCAGATGGAAAACTTTAAGGGTAGTTGGGTCTCTTTGCTTCCACGTCAGCTCTTCTCCATCTTCCAAAAATTACGTAATATTCGAATTTGGTACTGCGTACAGTTCCTTTTTATTGAGCAGCCCAGATGTTAATTGCCACACTGAACTGAATTGAACTCAATCTGTGACAGCAAAAAGAATAATTTATTAAACTTTTTTTTATAACTGCGCAGAAAACTTTTCCATAACACCTGTGTATTTTTAGCCATTTGATACTAGAAATTCACTTCCACTTTATATTAAATATTATGACATAATTATTTTCGTATATATACATATGTACCGCTTAATGGTCTTGAGCATGTCGCGATAAGAAAGTTTCTTGTGTTTTTAATTAAACAGCAATAAATGTAATTCACTTTACACCTCTCTCTTTAAACAAGAAACGTCAATCAAAACAAAACGCATAAACAAATGGCTAGAGATTCAAGAGCAGTTACTGTAAACAGAGCGCCATAATAAAAATCATGCCATAAACTATTTTTGGCCAGAGCTTTTTAAGCTTTTTTTCGTGAGATTAGCCGCGCTTCAGCTGAAATGCATACCGCAAAGAAAGCCAAGACACAAACCCAAGCCTTAAATGAGTTGGCAAATTTATTGATTTCGATTTTTGCATATTTTGTTAGAATTTGTGGGTGAAATATTAGGAAGTTCAAAGTCGAAAAATTATAGGGTGTTATTTGTGGACCCTTTCTTGATACCAGAACGCAGGTCCTTATGTAAGAACTGATTAGATAAGACCGTAATTTTCTTAATTTGTGTTTGTACTCAATTTGCTTGATCTAAAAGCATTTCTTTTATTTTTCGAGAATATTTTGAGGTTAGTTAGAATCAATTTTTCATACCTGGTATTGCCTAGTAAGGGCTTTCATGCCATCTTTCCCTATTTATATAATTTGATTGGATTATCTTGTCTCGAATGCAGCCTGTCCACATCGATTCCCGTTGGCTCGAGTTACATTCATCACATTGGCAAGGAGCCGCTGGCTTATCGCAATGTGGGACAACAGCTGGAGTTGGCTGTTTCCGAGTTTGGCAGCACGGAGGCGATAGTTTCGTGTCACGAGGCCAAGCGATACACGTTCCGCAGTTTACTTGCCGAGGTGGATCGCCTGGCGGCCGGTTTGAGGAAGCTGGGACTTCAAAGGGGCGACGCCGTTGGCGTCTGGTCACCCAACTATGTTCAATGGTATCTGGGCATGATGGG
Source organism: Drosophila maculinotata (assembly GCA_035045305.1). NCBI lineage: Eukaryota > Metazoa > Arthropoda > Insecta > Diptera > Drosophilidae > Drosophila > Drosophila maculinotata. The sequence continues at coordinate 264,231 of JAWNPD010000430.1, forward strand.
CGCCGCACGAGCGGGTCTTACCTCCGTTGGGATTAATCCGGCCTTCCAGGGATCCGAAATGGAGTACTGCCTGAAGAAGGTGGACATCAAAGCGATCATCGCACCGGAGACATTCAAGTCGCAGAACTACTATGAGATATTACGTGACATCTGCCCAGAGATCGCTGACTCCGAGCCGGGCAAGATCCGTAGCGATAAGTTTCCCCATCTGCACTCTGTGATCATCAACAGTCGGGATAGCCTCAAGGGTGCCCTGCGCTTCGATGAGCTGCTCGATCTGAGCAATGCCAGCGAGCAGGCGGAGATTACAAAGCTGCAGCGTGAGATTCAACCGGAGAGTCCTTGCAATGTGCAGTTCACCTCGGGCACCACAGGTAATCCCAAGGCAGCTCTGCTCTCCCATCACAGTTTCGTCAACAATGGCATCCATGTGGGCACCCGCAATGAGCTGGCAGGAGAGAGGATCTGTGTTCAGGTGCCGCTCTTCCATGCCTTCGGAGTTGGCATTACCATAATGGCAGCAATGGCCACAGGGGCAACACTCGTCCTACCAGCTGCCGGCTTCAGTCCCACGGATTCGCTAAAGGCCATTGTGAATGAGAAGTGCACTGTGATCCATGGCACGCCCACCATGTATGTGGATCTGGTTGCTGCACAGCGGAAGGAGCAGCTGCCGCTGGGCAAGATTAAGAAGGCCATCACCGGTGGGGCGACAGTCTCGCCGCAGCTTATACTGGACGTCAAGCAGGTCCTTGGCGTCCAGACGATGCACAGCGTCTATGGTCTCACAGAAAGCACAGCTGTGATCTTTCAATCGCTGCCCGGTGAGGATGAGGATCGAGTGCTCCACAGCGTGGGTCATATCACCGATCACATCGAGGCGAAGATCGTCGATACCCAGGGCTGTGTGGTGCCCCTGGGTCAGCCGGGTGAGCTCTGTGTGCGTGGCTATATGACCATGTTGGGCTACCACGATGATGTGGAGAAGACCAAGGAGATACTCGGCGACGACAACTGGCTGCATACGGGAGATCAGTTTGTGCTGGAAGCCGATGGCTATGGACGCATTGTGGGTCGCCTCAAGGACATGGTCATCCGTGGCGGCGAGAATATATTCCCCAAAGAAGTCGAAGACTTTTTGAACAGCCATCCTCAAGTGATCGAAGCTCATGTAGGTCCACCCCACCCCACCCCTCAATCCGTGTACCCCAACAACTATACTCATTACTCCTCTTTCCAGGTCATTGGTGTGCCCGATGAGCGGCTGGGCGAGGAGCTGTGCGCCTTTGTGCGCCTCAACAGCGATGTCGATCCCAAGGCCTTCACCAAGGAGACGCTGCGCGCCTACGCCAAGGGTAAACTGGCCCACTTTAAGGTGCCGCACTATGTGGTGCCCACCGATGCATTCCCCAAGACCACCTCCGGCAAGATACAGAAGTTCAAGCTGCTCAAACAGTTCGAGGACACTTTCCACCTGGAGCAAAAGAAGAGGCAGGCGCAGGCAGCCTTAGTTTAAGTATTACACGTTGTCCTTGTTCCTTGTACAGATTTTCCAATACTCAGGAGATCAACCAATAAACTTTTATATTAAATCTATCAATGTGTGTTTGACGCGATTTTTAAAGAAGGTTCTGTACTTCATTTTTGAAACAATTACTATTTTATTTTAGGTTTTGAAATTAATTAGCAAAAAAATATTTTAGGTTTTTTGTTTTGTTTCGATAGCGCAATTTGTGTGTATACTGTACGTTCATCAGATTGCTTTCTTTTCTTATATAGGTATTGACACAATATCTGATCAGTTGCTGTTGTTGTTGTTGCTGTTGTTGTTGCTGTTGCTGCTTTGCCAGGGCTCACACATAAAAATAACATATATATATATATATATATTATCTGGTATTACTTAAGAATTAATGACAATGCTGCGTGTTATTAACTTTTGCGTATCCTTTTTTTTTTTAGCTTATACATATAAGACTTGCAAGATTTAGATACAGATACAGTTACGAATACGGATACAGATACAGATACAGATACAGATATAATAGATATAATAGAATCAATGATAACAAATTAAAAATTGTAAATTTAACTAAATGCTATGTGCTAAAAACTAATTTATATGTATAGATACTATGTATATAAGTAGGCTATCAAGTAGTTCAATTAACATACGTTGATTTTCTTTAATCTGACGCTAAAAACTAAATAATAAATAATGCTCAAAAAATCGGCAGAAAAAACACACGCATAATAAAAATTAAAGCTTAAGTTCGGGCTCAGATCTCTGAGCTCCCGTAACATTTGACAATTTTCGCTTTTAGTTGGGGCAATTTAAGGTTTCCTTTTTTGATTTCTTGGGTTTTTTTTGTAATTAAGGACATCAAGTGAGTTATTTTTGTTTTTGTTTACTTAACTTTTCCGTTTGAGCTTAATGGGAAATATTTGGGGCTAGACTTATATTTGGATTTTGTTTTGGGGGCATAACATTATTTCATAGACGATATCTCGAGTTACAGTTAGCATACCACATTATTATGTATATGTATACATATACATATATATAAATTTATGTTGTATAGTTTTTAAGTTGAATACATATATATATATATATATTCATACTGCTTGAGCTAAATGCCTAACCATTCAATACAATATGTATACTCGTATAATATTCGTATTATTTTACTTTTGAAACATTTAGTTAAAGAGAGAGAGTTGCTCTACTGTTATACTGTTATACTGTTATACCACTATCATATACTTTTTTGAAATCTTTTTTTAATGCAATTAATTTTTTGATTTTTACGGATCGTTAAAATCGTCTTAAAATGTGCCACATGCAACACATTACTTTCTTTTTTTGTAATCAACCCACATATATATATATGTATATATTTATATTCCTCTATAGACTGTGACGGATCCGCTTGCTGTGTGTGTTTTATTTATTTTATTTTATATTTTCATTTTTTGTATCATAGCCGCAAATGAAAAACCATTAACATATTATATTGTAGCTGTTGCTCCTTTCTTTCACTATCGCTTTAAAATTAAATTATTTACACGAAACTTCACACAATCAAAAAATGCACAACATCTTTCAACATTATTTGCAGCTTACATTTGCTAGCTTTTAACGGTTTCTTGACATGCTTTTCGTGTGTGTGTGTGGGTGTTGGTGTTGCGCCAAGCTTTGCTTTAGGTTTAGTTATAGTTTAAGGTTTTTCTTTTAGTTTTTCTTTTTGTTTTTCTTTTAGTTTTTCTTCTTTTTGTTTGCCCATTGAATTGTTCTACAAATCGATGCGCCGCCGCTTGCTTTAAAAGCTATCATCATCATCCTCGTCCTCATCCTGGTCATCATCTTCATCATAATCATCTGCCTCATCATCCTGCTCCTCTTCGCCCACAATGAGCTCCTGCTGCTGCGCATCCTCCTGCATTTCGTAAGCCTCTTCGGCTGCCTCGGCTATCTGCTCGATGACAGCTCGCTCCTCGTAGCCGACATCCTCGTCCAGCGTTGGCGGCTGTCATGCCACATCCGCATCGGCCGCATCCTCCGACCAGCTAACCTCCATGGGTGTGCCATTTAAACTGCCGCCGGCGCCATTCACCTGATCCAGCAGCAGCGCCTCCTCAATGGACATGCGCGTCGGCTGCTTCGCTCGCTTGGATAAGGTGCAGCACGCTGCGGATGCTGTGCTGGATGCGCTCGAGCTGCGCATATCCTCGGACGAGGCGGAACAGCTCTCGTCCTCGGAATTGGCGCCCGAGACCATGGCCTCGCCGGCGGACTCTTGTATCTCCTGGAACTTCTTCAACGCCTTGGGATACGCATCCACGCAGGACATGAGCTTCATTGTCGAGCTACGCGTCCGCATCTCAGTGGGAGTGAGAGGTCCTTTCTGTGGTGAACTCGCGCACAGCTCGTCCACATGCCAGTCGGGCAGCGTGAGCTCCGTTTGACGCTGCTTCTGCAGCGTTGCCGCCGTCTTGTTGCACACGGATTGGGAGCGAGCACGGCAGAGAGGATGTGCCGCATCCTGTTCCGGATTCTGGCTGCTGTTGCTGCGCATCAGCGTCGTTGCCGACATGCTCTGCGACAGCGGATTGGGTCCATGTCCATGTCCATGTCCATGTCCATTACTGCCGCTGCAGCTGCTGCCACTCCCGATTCCAGCCGCATTGGCGCTCAGCGAGAGCAGCTGCTGCTGACGTCGCTGGGTGGGGCTGCGTTCGCTGCTGCTGCGCAGGGAGCCGGCGCGTCGGACCAGCTTGGAGGCGGCCACTTGTGGCGTCTCATCGTCCATTTTGAGCACCCAGCTAACCGAATCGTTGCGCTCGATGACGCCCTTAACCACGGGCGACGCCGGCGGCGATGTGTTGCCCAAGGATGTCGAACTGCAGCGACTGTATGTGTGATTGAGTGAGCTATCCTGCTGGCTGTTGGACAGCTCGTGGATCTGCGCCTGCATCAGCTGCAGCTGCTCGGATCGCTGCTTGAGATGATACTGCAGCTCCTCCTTGTCGCAGCTGACGCGTTGCCGCTTGATGCTCTCGTGGTTGAACGCCTTCTGCATCTCATCCATTTGTCGCTGCATTTCCCTGGAGAAGCAAAAATAGATGTCAAGGATTAGTTACGGTTGCGGAATAAGTATCTAGTAGGGTGAGTCACTTACTTCTCCTTTTCGGTTTTGGCCATCAGCTCGGTGCGCTGCATCTCGTTCTGTGCCTGCAGCAGTGCCAGGCGACTGCTCAGATTACGCTGCTCATCATTCTCCCGCTGCAGCTCGGCATTCTGCTTGGACAGCGCCGAGTTCTCTGCCTGCTTGAGTTCCAGGACACAACGCAGGCTCTCCGCCTCGCTGGTGAGACGGCACAATTCGGCGCTGTTGTCCGCCTGGCTGTTGCTGCTCGGACTGCGTCGCTCCAGGGAGCTGCGCAGCACACTGATCTCGTCCTGGGAGAGCGCCAGGCGATCGCGCAGTTCGCGTTCATTGTGCTCACTGTTGGTGCGCATCGTTTGCAGCTCCTTGGTGAGCGTCTTGATGCGCTCCTGCTGCTCATCCTCGCGCTCGGCGCCCGCTTGCAGATGCTTGGCATGCTGGCTCTCCTTGCAGGTGAGCTGCTCCCGCAGCCGCTGCTCCTGCGCCTCGTGATCCTGCAGGCGTGTCTGCAGCTGCAGCACCTGCTGCTCGGCGCTGATCAGCTGCTGCTGCTTGTGGCGCAGCTGATAGTCGACTTCCTGATGATACGTTTGCAGCGCCAGCTTCTTCTCCTCGTCCTTGGCGGCAATCTGTGATTCAAGCGCACGAATGCGCTCCTTGGCCATCATCTGCACCTCCAGCACTTTGTCTTGGGCTACAAGAATTAGTCAGGAATTTGGGAATTTAGTAAATGATGATTACAAGGCTTAGAAATTCAACACTTTCAAATTTCGTTTAGAATTCTCAACTGGTTTTTGATCATTTTTCTTTATGAGTGTACATACCTTGCTGCAGTTCACTGCGCTGCAAATGTTCACGCTCATGCTGGAGCTGGGACCACTCGGCATCCTTTTCGTGCAGCTTGTGGCGCAACTCCTCGTAACTGTGTTGCATCTGGGCAATTGTTGCCTCTAGCGAACTCTTCGCTTTGCTCTCTTGACAGCTCAACATGTCCATCTGCAAATAGCATCAAGGATATACAATTTAGTAAACGTTTCAAGGATGTCGCTACCTGACAACTATTTTTCCTTCTATTTGTGTTTGAAGTGTTTGTCTGGAAGTTCCGCACTGTGGGTAATTGTTCTAGCGAATGGTTTTACGATGGGAAAATTCCCGCGACGACCATAAAACTAAGGATCTCAATTTTATGGCCAGACTTGGAGAGTGCAAAGGTCTAGCTACTATTTTTGATATATCTGTTTTTTAAGCCGTTTTTAATTGAAATTTAATGAAGAACTTAAATAAGGAGAAAAATACAAGAGATATTTCTACAGTTAATTTAAAAATATTTTGTATATTTTGGGTATTTAAAGAAAAAACTAGGATACAACTGAATTACTGTTATCAGAAATATATGCCATATAAATAGCTATCCTTTCGATACATAATCTATCAATTATTCACATTATTATTTGATTATTCGAAATATCCTATATAGACTTTCTATTTTACCTGTTGATGTTCGTAGTTTATGTTAGATGAGATATTATCCATATCACTGTGACGGTTTATTGTGCTGGGCACTGACCAGCTGATCAAATCAAAGTCCATCGTTTCAGCGGACAAATTTTCGTTGGTAAACACAAAATTGTCAAACATTTTGAAAAGCACGTCTTGAACGCGGCGAATACTTGTAGTAGACTGACGAGACGTAGGTCCCTACGGCTCCTTTTATAGGCAGCAGGTAGGTGTTGAGTAGGCAGAGGACCAGGACCAGGACCAGAGACAGAAACAGGCAGACAGGACACGCAGGTCAAAAAGGAGCGCGGCAAATAGTGTGCTAAATATTTACAGGGGATTTAGAAACTGTGCGACAAAAAAGGGTTTTCACTGTCCACAGTTCCAGCTCCAGTAGTTAGAGAAACCGAAACAGCAAAATGGGTGTAGCCCTTGGTGGACCGAGAGGCGTTTTTGGCTGCTTGGTTAACGCCTCATGGAACCATCATCGCCCTCGGTTTGTTTCCTAGTCGGCCCAAGGAAGTCACGTCATGTGGTTTCGGATCATATCAAAAACATAGCTCGAAATTGGTCACAGTTCATTTCGTGGCAATTTCTAGTTTTCAACTCCCTTCTCGGTTTCTTTGGGGCGTCTGAATACACTGCAATTTGCTCACCTTCACCTTCCTTCCCTGCCCTCTCGTCCTGCTACCTTTTGGGTGTACGCGTGTCGAAAACTGAGCGCCTCTGCTGAAACTAGGATTCTTAATCCTAAATGCAAACCACTTCAATTGCTTGGCAACAAATTTGATTAGCTCTAGTTCTAATTGCAATTGTCACGTTTGACGTTTAATTCAATGAGTGCTTCTTCAAGTGTTTCTCAGAGGGTAAAGAGGGAAGTATGTTAAGAAGAAATCGCACAAAATGAAATCTACAATTTAATAGTGAGTTTTAAATGCATTTTCTGGATAACGATTATTTAAATTCTAGTTCAAATTTTATATCTGAATCTAAATACTTTAGTAGAAAACTTTTCAGAGCCCGAACCCTGATAAGTATGATATCAGCTAGACATAGATATGACTGTCTAGTCTCTTGTCCCGTCTCTCACTCAACATTCTCTCTAGTCACTTAAGATCCTGAGCTAATAATCGACTGCAGACCAAGACAAAGTTGATCCACAAATTAGACTGTCGGACATTTGATAGCCATAAACACGCCTCGATCCTCGATCCTCGATCCTCAGTCGTCTGACGTCTGTGATGTATAATTTGCAATGTCGTTACGTGTCTGCGACTCCTTCATGACTTTCGTATCTGCGTCTAGAGTCCTGCAGTTTTCAAGGCTACCTGAGCAACTCTGAGTAATTGAAATGTGACTCGTTAGCAGGACACGTCATGTGACTGCACTTAATCCTTTCAAGAGTCTACAGTCTATATATCATCTATATAGATGACAGATACTAGTGACATCTCCCAGTGACATTGACAAACTTGGCAGCAGCAAATTGCGTCCTTCACATTTGCCGTCAATAAAAATGAGGACACGCGCTCCTTGGCCTGTTTCTACTCTATGATCCTTAAATGCTTTGAATGTCCTTGCTTGCTTGCTTGTGTGTGTGTGTGTGTTTTCCTGGTTTTCACACCGTATCGCGAAATCTCACTGGATCATCATATTTAAATAAATATTTATGTTGCGACACAGCCGTTTAGGCTTTTAGTGGGAAACAACATTTCTTGAGTTGAGCAATCGAGAAATTCCATTGAAAAAATCCCATTCGCCTTGTGGCATGTTGTTTGGGCCACAACCGCATGCAACAAGTTAGCCAAACATTGTGGCAACACATTCAACTACTCAAATGTTATGTAATCAATGGGATTATTAGACAAAAGTGAGAGTGCAAAGGGGGTTTTTCAGCGCCCTCTGTTGCAAAAGATTTCCAGTGGTTTAAATTTGATTTGAATGGTAAAAACTAAAAATTTATATGTAAGATATTTTACATAGCTCGTTTTTGTTTCTTAGAATTTTCCGAATTATTCCAAAGGTTTTTTTTAGTCTTTTAAATACATGTTATAGATTGGTAAATATATGATTATAGTTTGGCATATAGATCCAGGATTATTGTATATACAATATGTTCAATATAATCATGAATAGGGTAATTTTGTATGCTTGACAAGTGTAAAACTGAAAATTCCCGGCAATAGATTTGCTTTTTAGTTATCCTCTACTCACTTATTTTAAGCTGCACAAAGGACAACTATAGAAAATGGCATATGAAGTGCATTGTCTTGGTCTTGGTCTTGGTATATCCTGCACAAGGATTTACGCAATTGTACAGCAGTATTTTCATAATTTTCCACTTTAACTGTTTACCGGTTTCTATTATATTATTCGCTAACAAGTCTGCTGATTTTGCTACCTGCTGCAAAACATATATATTTGCGGTTGAGAAGTCAGCAGACAAACAACATCATAAATCGATTTATAAGGAGTTGGAAGTTGGGAACCCAACCCAAAAATATGCAAATGTCAAAATAATGCTTGTCGCGTATTTTTATGATCTTGTTATTGATATTTAATAGCTGGCCAAAACAAGCCAGTCTATAGATAGGACTAACAGGTACAGGTAATTAGAAGCATATGCTGGGGATATTTATGTTTTATATTGAGAATATGATAGATGATGAAGAACATCCTTTAAAGTAATAGGATGTGTAGAGGACTATAAGTATAAGTATTATGAGGAATTCTTAATCAATTTTGATTTAATTTGCATTTTACATTTTTGAGTTATGCCAACTACAGATATAACATTGTTATCCATCTAAAATACATTATTACATATATTTAGTTGAAGATGGGAAAGGGGTTTAAGCTGTAGGTAGTAAAATCTAGACTATATATGTAGTCCTACTTATATATTTATCAGGTAGTCCGAATTTTTCTCGTTAAAAGACAATTGATATTTATTACTCCGCCGGCCGGGTTTTATACAGCATATAGATCATACATATATAGAGAGCTGTTAAATCTGAGCAGAGCAAACTGTTAAATCTCACACGTGTGGCAAATAATTGTAGACAAACCCCCGCGCAGGCATGGAAAACTGATAACAATTAATTGAATAGAAGGGAGTAGAGCAGAGCCTCACACCCTTTCGCAAAATGAGCAAAAACAAAGGGTAGACAGACCGGTTAAGGGTAGGGGTATGAGTAAGGGTATTAGTGATATGAATAGGGAACCGAGCGAAAACTTCTGCATGGCATTTGCAGTTTTTAATTAGTGCAAACACAAAAAGTGGCAACGGCGGCTCAGTTGGAAAGCCGGAGCCGGATCCGGTTTTGAGTTTCGAGTTTCGGTAGCGGTATCGGATTTTCAGTGGCTTAGCGGACGCTGCAACAATTAAACAAAATTAGCTAAAATTTAAGCGCAGCTTAAGGCAAATTTCTGAACAGGACCAGAGGCCACCGAGATTTCGGCCTTTATTAGAGCAAGTGAGAGACCTTTTGGCTCTATTAGACAAAGGAAATCAGCAGCGCATAAAGCTGAACAAACTTTTCCGAGTGCCTGGCAGACTGAAACGTCGGGAAAACTCTGAGACCTGGCAATCCCTGGCGCCTGCTTGTTAAATCCCTCTCTCTCTCCCTGTCTCCCTATCTCTCTCTCTACTCTACTCTCTGTTCCATTCATCTCCCTCAACATTTGTACAACTGCTCAAACTCACCTGCTCGGACATGAACTGCACCACAATGGCGAGTCCCAGCGTCTGGCGTTGTCCTTCCTCCTGCCACTTGCTGCTAGCCTCCAGGCATTTGGCCAAGCGCTCATGGCTCAAATAACCGTTATCCAAGTAGCGCTTCAGAACGGGATAGTGGGCGACAATGTCCTGCGTGGCATTGGGCTGTATTGTTTCTGTGCTGTGAGTATTATTCGGATCCTGATGGAGAGGAAAGCATAAAAGACATACATACATAAGTATTTTCAATCTATATATTATACAGTAAGTTATGGCACATTCAAGTCGGGGAAGGGCATTTTTAAGGACTTGGGCACTTCACATCTTGTCAGGAATTTTGAATGTAGAATAATAAAGGAGAACAAACCAAAACCAAAATGACCTCGGAATTGAAGATCGGGTCAGTTTTGACAAAGTTATGGGGGTTTGAAGACTTGGGAGACTTTAGAATTGGATCCCAAACTTATGCTATTTTTGGCATGCTTTTTGATACATACCTCATTTGTACTGGAAATAGTGTTTGATGTGTTTTGTAAATTCGGCTTGCCAATCAACTGTTTAGCTGTTTCTGGATTCGCCTGCTGTTGGCAACTAATTGGCTCTATGGAATTGATTGCCTGCGAGGGGGCGTGGCTGCCGCAACGCTTCACCTTGGGCGCCTTCTCGGCGGCACAGTTGCAGCTGTTGCTGTTGCTGTTGCTGTTGTCCGCTCCACAAATGCAGGCCAGCTCATTGCTGAGGGAGGCCCGCTTGGAGGAGGATAAAATGTGGCCAAGTTCATTGAGCTCCTGCAGTTCCGTTTGATCAACGCCGGAACGCAACGATTCTGAAAAATAACCGAAAGAGAAAAGTACAGTTAGTTGGGTGTGGGATTATAATATTTGATATAAAAATATATGAATGAATGGATTAGGTAAGAGAGTGAAAGTAGTTGCTCATCAAAACAACAACAAGTGGCTGATGATAATCATGGCTGGTGATGCGCTAATGATGACTCAGTTCAGTTCAGTTCAGTTCAGTTGAACTTAGTTCAGTCATTTGAAGAGAGAGATGAGTAATTGCTGTAGCTCACAAGAAACAAACCACAAGAAACAAACCAGAAATTGCAAGCGATCAAAAAAGACGAGGCAGACATAAATCTCAATGACAACAAAAATATCAAATAGAAAAGGGAAAGCAACAATGTCTTCATCAATTACTCAGTTTATATATGTAGGTGTAAGAGCGGCCACGCCCACTACAGGTCAGAGGCCTGTACAACAGCCACATCAATTACAAAAACAAACACTTCTCCAGTTGAGGGAGGGGGGGCCAGCTGTCAATTAGAGAAGGGGCTTAACTGTAGACTGAAGTTGAACCACCGCAATGATCCATCGATCGATCCTCAGTCTGTCATCCATTCCCGCCTCCCGCCTCTCTCTACGCTCCGCTGTCATCTAGCTGCCATAATTTACACGATTTCCTTACAAGCACGCGCCATAATCAATGGCTTTTGGCCATGTTACCGCATCAATTTATGGCTAAGTGCCATACGAAATTGTCAACGCCAACCAGTACAACCTGTACCGTCATCATAACTGAACATAAAAAGTCACTCGCAGTCGCCAACGTCTGTTTTCTTCCTCTAACAAAAAATATGTGTCGTAAATCAATTTCCTACTCACAGATTGTTCACATTTTCTCAATTGATTTATGAAAATAATTTCTTCATTTGAAAATTTGATTTTCATTTGTCTGTTGTGCATGTTAGTGGTAAACCAAAATAATTGACCAATCAAAATATTTGCAATGGAGATAAACAACTGAACAAATTGTGTATTTTTATTATTATTATTACAAATTAGTAGGGTTGTTAACTGAACTAAGTTTATATTTATTTTTTGTTGATTTTATTATTCGAAATCTGTTTATTTGGTCAGGGAAAACCTCATTTTGAACTTAAAAAATAATGTTTTTTTTTTTAAATTTGATAATTTTGTAAGTTTTTATATTTTTTTACTAATTTATATGATTTTCCACTTATTTACAGGAACATTCCTTGATTTTCTCAATAGTTTACTGAAGAGCAATTAGCAATTCAAGAGTAATTTATGAGAGAATGAAGACCTTGTCCGGCGACATTGACAAAATGGCACACCTGATGCGAAAGCCAAGAGAATCGGAGAGTCGCAAAGTCGGAAAGTCGCGCGCGCGATTTCAATGACACACGCCTTGAGAATTGTTCAGTTGGGTTTTGTGGCACACGACGGGCTCGTTTTGGTATTCCAAAATTCTGGAATGGCAATTAGGCAATTAAATGGCATTAGTGACACGACATTTGATTGCCGAAGGCCAAGTCACCATCCACATTTCTTCAGTTTAGCCAGTGCGTGCAAGAATTTCCCAGCATTTTCCGTTCTCACGGATCTGTCGGAGGCTGCTGCTGCTGCGCTGCTTGCAACAAGTTGCTGACAGGATCGCAATGGGCGGCAAAATGCCCGCTGCGAGAATTGCATTTAAGCATTTTATGGCCAGCTGACCGACCACCTCAGTAGTTATTCGCCTGAATGTGGCTATAGCTTGATTTTGTATCTTCTTCTTTTTTCTTTTCACTGGCGACTGTTTTATGACTGTTTTACGACTTGAAGGGAAAACCCAGCAGCGCTGCTGGTTTCATTCACAAAAAGTGTTTGCCGTGTTGCAAATGGATTTTCCTACAGTAATGTTGGTTAAACTACAATGTAGGTCAGAGCTTGAAAAATGTAAGCGAACTCATGGCTTATAATATACAAATGAAAAAGTCTTCAGATTAGAGATTCGATAACTATCGTTTTGTTGAAACGATATACATATCTCCGCAATCTTCCAAATGCAGAAGTTGACATACCAACAAGATGGAGCTCATAAAGCTTGGTAGCTTAAAGTCGTTCTGCGAACTGCATTTGGAAAAGCATAACTTGACAGCAGCAGAGTGGGAGGAAATTAGTATCCTGGTGACCGTGCTCGAGCCTGTTCACGTGCTTGCAGAGTAGGGAAAACATTTTACTGGACAATGACAGTATATTTAGACCCAAGGCTTCGTAGGCTTCTGCTGTCAAATCCAATAAAAATAATAATGGCACGATATCATTTAAAACGTTTAATTCTACAAGTGTATAGCGTTATAGCGTTAAAAGGTACATATTGTATATTCCCATTAAGACACTTAATATAACAATATAATTATTGATAATTTTCCATTCCCATTAAGACACTTAATATAACAATATAATTATTGATCATTTTCCATTACAGACATGCCAGCAGGAGTCTTCGCAAAGCGTGCCTAGTCAGAGCGCATGCTCCAGCAGCCAGCAGCCTGAAGGCGAAAGGACGTGCTCATTGCTACGCGAGTTCCTTAACACGATAGAGGTGGACTCCAATGATGAAGCGTCGGAGGACGATGATCTAAAGGTTGCCATGACCGAATTCATGGACTACAATCCAAAGCCGCTGGACATTAATGTGGATGTGATGAAGTATTGGGAGGAAAAGTAAAATTCAAATCCACATTTGTACCAACTGGCCAAGGTCATACAGAGTGTCCCTCCCCGCTACACAAGTTTCTGTGGAAAGGGCGTTTTCGGCACTCAAGTTGGTACTAACCGATTTGCGATCCAACTTATCTGCGGAAAATATGCAAAAATTGTATTGCTCAACATGAATAAATAAAATATTTTTCTTAAAAATTAATATTAATTTACCATTAAAAAAAACTATTAAAACTAACTAATGGTTGGTAAAAAAAGTTGTTAAGCTGGGCTGGGGGGATGGGAGCCATGGGGGGGGCAGGTGGAAGTTTGACAACATTTGTAGGTGTAAGGAGAAAATGTATACCAAATTTGATGCTTCTATTTTCCGACTCCAAGTACCAGGTGAACAGAAATCAGCAGAAGGTTGATTATTTCAAATTTCAACGGAAAATGTTGAGTTAACAGAAATCAGTTGCGCTCAACCAAAAATGTTAGCGGGGCTGCAGACAGCAGTGCTGCTTGGCAAATTTGCCAAGTTCAGGCTATTTTCTGACTCCAAGTACCAGGCGAACAGAAATCAGCAGAAGGTTGATTATTTCAAATTTCAACGGAAAATGTTGAGTTAACAGAAATCAGTTGCGCTCAACCAAAAATGTTAGCGGGGCTGCAGACAGCAGTGCTGCTTGGCAAATTTGCCAAGTTCAGGCTATTTTCTGACTCCAAGTACCAGGCGAACAGAAATCAGCAGAAGGTTGATTATTTCAAATTTCAACGGAAAATGTTGAGTTAACAGAAATCAGTTGCGCTCAACCAAAAATGTTAGCGGGGCTGCAGACAGCAGTGCTGCTTGGCAAATTTGCCAAGTTCAGGCTATTTTCTGACTCCAAGTACCAGGCGAACAGAAATCAGCAGAAGGTTGATTATTTCAAATTTCAACGGAAAATGTTGAGTTAACAGAAATCAGTTGCGCTCAACCAAAAATGTTAGCGGGGCTGCAGACAGCAGTGCTGCTTGGCAAATTTGCCAAGTTCAGGCTATTTTCTGACTCCAAGTACCAGGCGAACAGAAATCAGCAGAAGGTTGATTATTTCAAATTTCAACGGAAAATGTTGAGTTAACAGAAATCAGTTGCGCTCAACCAAAAATGTTAGCGGGGCTGCAGACAGCAGTGCTGCTTGGCAAATTTGCCAAGTTCAGGCTATTTTCTGACTCCAAGTACCAGGCGAACAGAAATCAGCAGAAGGTTGATTATTTCAAATTTCAACGGAAAATGTTGAGTTAACAGAAATCAGTTGCGCTCAACCAAAAATGTTAGCGGGGCTGCAGACAGCAGTGCTGCTTGGCACATTTGCCAAACTCGGGCCATTTTCTGACTCCAAGTACCAGGCGAACAGAAATCAGCAGAAGGTCGACGATTTTAAAAAATAAAAAAGCATTGCATAATTTTAGGCGTATATTTTAAAAAATAAAAAAATGTTGCATACTTTTGGGCGGACCCCTAAAAGTATCCCATAATTTGTGCAATTTTTGGAGCGCCCAAAAGTATGCAACGATTTTTTATTTTTCGAAATCATTGCATACTTTTGGGCGGACACCAAAAAGTGCACAAAATATGGCATACTAGGGGTCCGCCTAAAAGTATGCAACGATTTTTAAAATTAAAAAAACGTTGCATACTTTTGGGTGGACCCTAAAAGTATGCCATATTTTGTGCAATTTTTGGTCCGCCCAAAAGTATGCAATGATTTTTTTATTTTTCAAAATCTTTGCATACTATTAGGCGGACCCATATTATGCCATATTTTGTGCACTTTTTGGTGTCCGCCCAAAAGTATGCAATGATTTCGAAAAATAAAAAATCGTTGCATACTTTTGGGCGCTCCAAAAATTGCGCAAATTATGGGATACTTTTAGGGGTCCGCCCAAAAGTATGCAACATTTTTTTTATTTTTTAAAATATACGCCTAAAATTATGCAATGCTTTTTTATTTTTTAAAATCGTCGACCTTCTGCTGATTTCTGTTCGCCTGGTACTTGGAGTCAGAAAATGGCCCGAGTTTGGCAAATGTGCCAAGCAGCACTGCTGTCTGCAGCCCCGCTAACATTTTTGGTTGAGCGCAACTGATTTCTGTTAACTCAACATTTTCCGTTGAAATTTGAAATAATCAACCTTCTGCTGATTTCTGTTCGCCTGGTACTTGGAGTCAGAAAATAGCCTGAACTTGGCAAATTTGCCAAGCAGCACTGCTGTCTGCAGCCCCGCTAACATTTTTGGTTGAGCGCAACTGATTTCTGTTAACTCAACATTTTCGGTTGAAATTTGAAATAATCAACCTTCTGCTGATTTCTGTTCGCCTGGTACTTTGAGTCAGAAAATAGCCCGAGTTTGGCAAATGTGCCAAGCAGCACTACTGTCTACAGCCCGGCTGCTGATTTTCTGTTAACTCAACTTAACATTTTCGGTTGAAATTTGAAATAATCAGGTGGAAAAATAGCCTGCGCATTAATAGCCTGAGAAACTTAACATTTTCGGCTATCATGTCAAAAATCTTTTCATTTTTATACCCTGATCCCATTAAAAATGGGAAAAAGGGGTATAATGGTTTTGTGCAAAAGTATGTAACAGGCATAAGGAAGCATCTCCGACCCCATAAAGTATATATATTCTTGATCAGTATCAATAGCCGAGTCGATATAGCCATGTCCGTCTGTCCGTCTGTATGAACGCGTGTTTCTCAGAGACTACAAAAGCTAGAGACTTCATATTTGAATAATAAGTTCTCGTAGTGGCGGGACGATACAAGTTTATCATTTTTTTTCGATATCTCATCCCGTTCAAAAGTTATCGATAAATATCGATTTCAGACAAGTGTTTTTCGGGCATAACTTGAAAGTCATAAAAGCTAGAAACTTTATATTCAGGTTTAAGTTACTGTACTGCCGGTTCTAAACAAACTCATCATTTTTTTTTCAATATCTCAAGCCTTTCAAAAGTTATCGATAAATGAAGTTTCCAAAACAGTGTTTTTAAGGTATAGCTTAAAAAATATAAGACGTAGAGTCACTTAATTTGGTACATATACTCTCCAATAGCATACAGAGGTTAAATCCATTTCACTTTTTGGATACCCCTCCCCGATCTCCAAGAAATCGAAAAATACGTATTTTAAGAGGTATGACCTTCGGATTTTACATAGTCTCACAATTATATGCCATCTTTGTGTCCTACAAATTTCATTACGATCGGACAATAAACAAAGAAGTTATTAACGATTCAATGTAACATAGTTTGGTGCCAAAGGAAGAAGAAGAAGCAAAGCAAATGTATGACGCGCATAGCCAGCAGCTTTTGTTTGTATATATGTGTGTGTTTCTATGTATGAATGCAGATAAATAACTTCAATGAATGTAAGACCTTGGATCAGGGTATATCCTAGTCGGGCACTCTCGACTAGAGCACTCTTACTTGTTTATCTTTAGAATTCTTGAAATTGTATTTTAAATCAATTGTGGGTTTCAGAATTAGTATAAAAACTATTGAACAAAATAGCTAAAAGAAACGAAACGCAGCGCGTGACTAAATTGTAAAACAAATCCCAAACTGAAAACAAAGCCCCCCTTCAAAGTGTTACTGTGAAATGACGCAAGAATATTTAATGGGGGGGGGGGGAGGTTGAAGTTTGATGACATTTGTAGGTGTAAGGAGAAAATGTATAACAAATTTGATGCTTCTATCTACTATAGTAATTAAGATATACGAAAAACAATTTTATATTGATGTATCAAAAAAAAAGTCTTTGAGTGATTTTTATATTTCTTTTCATCATATAAAAGTCGTTCAACTCTTAAACAAAAAAAATCTTTCATAATCGTTATTGAAAGACTTAAAAATAAAGGGAAAACATAACAGTTATTTTTGAGGAAAAAAATGTACATAAAAATTCATAATTATTTTTGATTTTTATCATCAAAATTAGAAAATTACCGTTAAAAATGATTTCTATGTGTAAAACTCATAACCTTTACGGTCCCTGGAATTGAGCATACAATATTTCAAAAATAATAATCTTCTGTTACATATATTTTAACGAGTTAAGTAAGTATATTAAAGTTAACTTCTAAAGAAGTTATATTTTCATAAATTATGCCAGCAATAATACATTTTCTATACAAAACCACAGCCTAAATTCGACTGTCTTTAGACTGTCTTAAGTAGAAGGAAACATATCGTTTTTCACGTTTCCAAGACACATGTTTTACCTTTGAGCCTACATAAAATCATATACTTCCCATACAATATGAATCTATAGCTAGGTGCCCATAACAATGTAGTAGGTCCATTCACAATTCTGGGGTTTCAGTTTTGGGGTTTCAGTTAGCAGTTAACAGTTAACAGTTTTCAGCTAGAAATCAACATGTGTCAGTACTGCTGCCTGCTGCCTGCTGTCACGTCACGTCACGTCACGTCACGTCACACTGTGCGGCACTGTGGGCCGCGATGCTTAAATGCTCGCAGGCGCTGTCAGGCAGTGACTGACCAACACACACACACACACACACACTTAGACAAATAATTGAAATTCCACAGTAACTTATTTGGCATTAGGCAGGCAGGCGGCTAAGCTATTCGTTTGAGTGAGTGAACTTCATGATGTATTCACAACAAAACGCGTATTCGCAATATTCGCTTTTCGCGCATTTGTTGTTTTAACCACATTTGGAAAATGCAACCTGTCTTGGCCCATGGCGACCCACAAAAGTGCAAACAAACAAAAAAATAAATAAAAAAAAACAAGTCCATTGCAAAAATGCCCGTAATTAAAAGCAGCAGATAAAAAAAAACCCAGCTGAAAATTTGAAAAACTGCAAAATGGCAACTGGCATTTCAATTAGTTGCGTTTCCAAAAAAAAAACCAAAACAAATCTCACTTGAAAATTCAAACATCGCTATTTGTGGATTTCTGTTTAGTTTCCAAGCGATAGATGGGTGTGGGGTGGAGGGGGGTCGGCGGCGGGTTAGCCTTTAAGGGGTTCGGGTTTGTTGCCCTGTCCAGTAGTCAGTTTTATTTGCTGCATTTCCAGTGTTTTAATTGCAATTTAACTGCCAAGTGTTTAGTGCCAGTGACAGACAGAGAGGGGCATACCGAGTGAAAGAGAGAGCAACAGTCGCCCCTTTCGAGTACTCAGGCATTTACTGTGGGCGTCAAGTCGAATTAATGCAAATTGCGTACAGAAATGCTCAAAAATGTGTAATAATAGTATAATGAACATAATATATATATACATATATATAAAAATGTTCACACATTTATATAATCTTCAGTTGGCAAATCTTAACTTGCGAGATTTTGAAAAAGATGTCATTAAACAAAGTTGACATCATAAGCCTTGGCATGACAAATTCATATAAGAGACTTTGTGCATATATGCAAAATTTCTATTTGGATTTTCTCTTAGGTGTGACCACATCACATCAAATATGAACATAGCAGCTGGCTTTTTGTCAGCCAAGTATACCAACGACATTAGATGTGACTTTCTTTGACAAGTAGCAACTAAAACTAGTCAACACTATTTTTGTGTGTGTTTTGAGTACTTTCATATAAATTAAGCATGGATCTAGAGATCATGCCATGATCAAAATGGCCTGGGAATTTTAAATCGGTTGAGTTTTGACAAAGTTATGGCTGTTTGAAGTCTGGGAAGGGCATTTTTAGAGACTAGGGAACTTCACATGCCAACATCTTGTCACGATTGTTGACATGAAATCCGAAAATTTGAAGTTTATCAACTTTGAATGTAGAATTATTAAGGAGGACAAACAATGATCAAAATGACCTTGGAATTGAAGATCGACTGAGTTTTAACAAAGTTATGGGAGTTCGAAGTACAGCGGAAAGACAAATAACAGATATGCTTACATTATTGTAAAAACTTGCAATATCAATCAGTCTACTTAAAAGTTCCCAATAATTTGGCGTCTACAAGGTAATTACGGACAACAAAAGTATACAAAGGAGTTTAAATAGTCTCATTACAAACAAAGAAAAGTTTTCTTGGAAAAGTTGGCATAAAAATGTAAACTTTGATTTTTTGCGTGCTAAATAAAATGTGCGTTTTTTTTTATGTAAAAATAGAAATCGAAGCGGGTTTATAAACAATTTACAGTTGTAAACATTGCACGAATGCTGAGAAAGAAAGAAACCAATAAAAGTGACCGCAGAAGCGGAAGAAGTTGTCGAGGCAACTGATGGAAAGCATTGATTGAATGATTGAATGATTGAGTGAATGAAGGTCTGTTGAATGATGCCAATCAGAAAGATGAACAGAGATGTTGGAGCTGCCAGCCCTGTATGATGGGTCCAAGACAAGCCAATGAGTGAGTTTTTGAGATATTGATGAAAGACTGAGACATCTGGGAATTAATAGCCACAGATAGTGAAACATACTTTTTACAACCTATTTTTCCTGCATTACATTTTGAAATTGTTTTTGCGGCACTGGACGCGGCGTTTCTCAAGGTCGCATGCCACAATCTCCTCCTCACCCCTCGCTACTCGACAAAATTGAAACAAAAATCCATTCGTTGTCGTTTTTATCTTTTCTTCGGTTTTTGGCCCAAGTTCTAATGCTTATTTTTAGACAAGTTGGGAACGCGTCGCTTCTCTCTAGGTTTTTACGTAGTGTTCACTCTATTTGGCACAATAAAACAGTCGAAACAAATTTAAGCCAAACACAAATAAGATATTAACCAATTAATCATGAATAACAATCGGACTCTTTACATGAATTCTGCGATTGTGTCACAAGGCAACTGTTCAGAATTTCTTTATATTTATATATGTATATGAAATCATATACATAAAATAAACAATCATATGGTAGAAATATGTACTAGGGGTATATAATAATATAACATTTATAAGCATTGTTTTTTTTTGCGGTTTGGCAGCCCACAAAAGCGCTGAATACATAAAATATGATGAATAATGCGAGATTGCAAGAGGAGAATAAGGGTGAGTGGAAAGTTATTTTCTCCATTATGTAGAATTTATTAATGCTCTGGAATTACTAGTAAAAACTCAATTTCTATCAACAAAGCAAATATGTTATTATTATTTTCTAAATTAGAGTTTATGTAGATTTTTATATAACTCACTCAATAAAATCTATATATTTCTCTTGTTTCCTATAAAACCCAAAAAGAAAACCATAAATCATATTCAATAATTTCTAATGATCTTTTTGCATATACGAACCCAAGTTTTATAGAGTATGCATGCTAATGCAAAACTAATGTTAGGCATAAACACACACTCATAGTATAAATACATACATAAGTATATACATATATTATTGTAGCTTGTCATTTGTTTATTCTGTAGCCAGCTCTAGGTTAGACCTCATAATACTTGTATGTTCTGCTTTGGGGATTCGATTTTAATGCCTCTTTGCCCGTCTTTTATTTATTTTATTTTGCACAATATTTTTGTTGATCTACGTTGACGGGTGCATTAACCAAAATGTTCGAAGAAATTGCGTCGCTAAAGAAGCCAAACATTCTCTAGAGAAATGTCTATAGACTTTAGTCAATGTTAAAAGTTATCGGAATTATTGAAAACTCACCGCCGATTCCCTCATCGTCAACATTTTCATAATCACAATTATCGAAATTTGCTGCTTTTGCACTTTCACACATTTTCACAGCAAACAAATTTGATCAATATAATAAATAGCATAGCGATAACAATATCGATAACAACTTGTCAAACGTAAAGCTTTTTACTTGAAAACTTCCACTTTAGTTGGGCAATTTATTGCACCTTTTTTGCACATTTTTGTTGCCGCACATTTCGCGAAGCTTTTTGTTGTTGTCCACACGAAGTGCCAACGACAACTGAGAAAATGAGCGCCAAAACGTAGCCGCCAAAAACGCGCTGATCGCAACAACAGCAACAACAACAGCAACAAAAACAGCAACAACTACAACAAGAACAGAAAAAACAGCACGCCAAAGTTCTAAACATAAACTGTTAATGAATTTAAATTCGAAAAGAGGCGCGCGTATTGGACATTTTATTTAGCTTGGACAGTTGCCGTTTGCTAATTGTGGGCACGCAACTCACCACAGTGCGTAGCGGCGGCTAAGTGTGGTGAATATGCGATCGTTGAGTTTTCATGCTCGTTAATATATATGCGCCGCTCGCTGCCACCACCGTGCGGCATTCGTGCGAGGCATTCATAAAACGCTATGCGCCTAATTAGACGAGAGCGACAGACAGCGTGACGTCAGTCAGGCTGTGTAGAGATTGAAGAGAGAGAGAGAGCGGGAAAGTAAAGTCAAAGCTAAAGCCGAAGCCGAAGCTGTGAACAATTGCAGTTGACAAGCGTTGACTGCGCTTCGTCCAGTCTTTCGTTGGGGGTCGTTCAATGGGTCACTTAATGGCTTTAGCAGCGGGGGTGGAAATATACGCAATCTTAATTAATTTCATCTCACACCAAGCAGCAGCACAGTGGTTCAATACCATGCAAAACTTGTATTCAAATATTAAAGCCTTTTAAAGTATTAAAGCTTTGTTTAAGATCTGATCGAAGAATATCAGTTAATATTAAATATCAAAGATGTCAAGAAATGACTAAATTATGTAAAACAATTTTTATCAATTAATTAGATTTTGATTCCCTTATACTATCTCTAAGGGCACACCACTGTGCATAGCGACTGAGATCCATCAGTGGGGGAAATTGTTGCCAAAATCAAGCATAGTGTGGTGTGGCGTCTAATTAATGAGTCCGACATAAATCAAAATTTAATCGCCTCAAATCATAGCAGCTGTTGTTTGTGGCCCCATTTGGTATCTTTGGGGTCGGCGGGGGTCGGAGTCGCTCTTTTTGTGTGGGCGCGTCAAGTGTTAAGTTTAAATTGACTCTGCCACGCAACAATCAAGCAACAACAACAACAACAACAACGCCAATAAATATATGTATATAGTGGCCTGGCCTACTGAACTTGTCAACAAGTGTTAATTGCGACAACAACAAAAATACATACATAAAAAAGGCAAAAGCAAAAGCAAAGTGCGTAAATCAATGGCAGAAAGTTGGCTTATAGAGCTCTTAAGACTTGGCAAAGCCAAAAAACTATAAAAACAAAACCGAATTTCACATAAAAAAAAGAAATAACCCGCAGGCAGCAGAGTTGGCAGCGAAGCGAAACCAAAGCAACGGTAAACATATATTGCTATAACTCCACAAATCCAGTAAAATGGTAACAATAGTATAAAAAAAACACCCACCGAGTGAATGTGTGGAAATAAACAGTCAGGAAATGAACTAATTTATTCGCCTGGCAACTAACAAAAAAATAAAAAATAGAAACTAAGCTCAGCTCATTAAATGCGAATACTATTAAAGTTAAGTAAAAGACAGATTCAAATATTTTTTTGAGAAAAAAGTTTTGATTTATAAAAATAGCTTAATTCTGTAGGTAAACATTGGAGGGAAATTAAGATCTGATATTTCTCATTATTAAAATAATTTTGTTACATAAAAAAAGAGATTTGCAGATGTTAGTTAGTAATTTTTGTTAAATTTATAAGCTCTAACTCTTAAGTATTTTTCTCTACCCAAACCTGAATTTCCCTGCATTAAAAAAACCTATTTGAATATTAAATACAATGACTTGTGCATATTTATTATTTAGTTGCGACACTTGTCCTACTTTGCGAAATATTCATGACTATCTAAAATCGATTAATAGCTCATAAACCTCACACTCAGACACCCTTTTTTTAATGTGAGCAGAGTTTAACAGGCACACGACCTTAATTATGGTCTATCAAAACTGACAATGACTTGCTCAATCGAGGGGAGCGGAGGGAAGGGGAGCGTGTTAAACGATAAGTAAACAAGTTCAATGCAACTGGCACAACAACAACAACAAACAACAACCAATAACAAACAACAATCCATAGTGAAAAATGTGCCATCAACATTTAAAGGCAATTTGCTTATCTAGCGTCTTAGCATGCAAATTGCGCATACGCCCCGTGTATGTAAAACTATAATATATGTACTTATAATTTATGCGGCATGCAGGCCAATAGCAACAGCAACAACAACAACAACAATGGAGCAACCGGCAACTGTAAACTGGCAGCCGGCACTTTGGCCATTGGCTGTCAGCCAAAAGAGCTACTCGAGACTCGAGACTCGAGACTGAAAGGCGGTTATCAATCAATTCAATTGTAATACCCTGTAATCATTTATAAATATATAAAAAAATGTAACGGCAAAAGTAAAGTGCTTTGACACCTTGGAAGATATACTATAATATTGCATCCATATAGATAAATAAAGATACATTTCTAATAAATATATAAATATATGATTGTGAATTAATTTATGAATATATATTGTATTTTGTAAATTTAAAAATATGTTTTATAAATTTAGTTAATTTATTTGAAACACAAATATTTGTACGTAAAGTAAATAATTAAGAATTTCGGCAATAGGGTATTTTGAAGTCAAAAACTGTTGCATTATATTGTTGCAGCTACTGAGTGCAACAATTTGTTGCGCTTTGCTGCACAAAACAGCAACGTCTGGGGGAGAGTTGAGGGGCATATTGGCCATGTTGCCTCGGCTGCCGCGTGGCTTTGGCCATTAGCTGTTGGCCGTTACGTCGCCTGCACTTGACTCCATTAGTGGCAGGCAGAGGCAGAAACAGAGGCAGGCAGAGGCTGGCTGACTGGAGGCGCTACAGCATGCGGTCACAGTTTGTTAATTCCCAGCGAGTACCGTTAATTAAAAACTCAACGCAGCGATTTAATTATGCTCTTCGCTTTGTTTTGGTGTTTCTATGATTTTATTAATTAATTAATCGATTTGCGGGGAATTTTAAAAGCAAAACACACTTCAGATCACTTAATGATGCCATAGACATTTCTGTTGAATTGCATGAAATTCACAACACCGACTAATAAATACCCTGTTAAAATATGTTTGAACATAACCTAAAAAGAGTTTAAGCAGCACTGTAAACACGCAGGTTGCATATAAAACAGTTTGAAAGCAATTGATTGCCTGCGCATGTTCTGAACTGCCGCTCTCTCTCTCTCACTCTCTTTGGTTCTCGCTCAGCTGTCAACTGTGCTCAGTGAGCAATAAGTGTCAGTGTGTCAAAAAGCCCGCACACACACACACACCCTCACACACACACGAATACAGTTACAATAATGCAAAAGCACATTATGCAATTTTTATGCTGGCTGCCGCAGACGAGCGCAAGCGAGAGAGAAAGTGACTGCCAAGAGAGAGAGAGAGAGAGAGAGAGAGAGAGAAGTTTCGTTGATATTCTGCTGTTGCTGGTTCTTCTTCTTCCTATACTTTTCTTTTACTTTGTTGTTATTGTACCAAGTGCAGTTGGGGTAGTCGCCTGTGGATGACTCATCACAGACTGTGTTGGGTTAGAGAGAGAGAGAGAGAGAGGCAGCAGCAAGGATATTAAAAGCTTAGCAACCAACATTAGTCATATGAGTCAAAAATACATGCATGAGTACTCGCACTTGTAAGTAATCCTCTCTCTTTAATAAGGCTAAACAAAGTAAAGTATTCCTTTGAGAGATAATTCTTTTTATAGCGTAAAAATCAATAATGGTCCATTTGCTGGCGCCGGAAAATCATTCAACTGAAGCTTTTTGGGGGGAAGGGGGCCCTTTGCCTGTATTTCTTGTTGCGCCTATTAGATGTGTACATGCGCAAAAAACCGTTATAAAATAATGAATGATGTCTTGGAGAATCTAACCGAATTATGATCTACATATTTATAAATTGTATTGGATTTGAAGATTTAAAAATCGAAAAGCTTATTTCTGATATTTTTACAATTTAAAATTCTTTTTTTATAGAGAATCTACAGTTTCCAAGCTTGGAAAATTTCCTACTGAGACTTCTGATCTATAAAACTCTATATGTGAGATTTCGCTAATCACAGTTCTCAGTTAAAAAGCAAAAGAGAAACTTTTAGAAAACGTTAACAAATATCTATCAGTTAAAGTTTTCGATTTTATCTAACACTCTGTGACCTTATGCAACTTAATTCTCAAAAAAATCAAACAACAAAAATGACTTGTCAAAATTAAACAAACATTAATAAATTTACTTCTGGTGTGATAAATAAACACCAAAAAAATCACAAACAATCGGATTCGAAACGCGACAAAAAGCGAAAAAAGACAAGAAAAATATGACTTAAATGGAGTAGAGATAGGGGGAAATCTTAAGGGGGGCTCTTGAGTTCTAATTGCGCCAACGAGTCAGGTGTACATTTTTTGGTTGACGGCTCGTTTGAAAACAGGAAATTGTCGTAATAATCTCAAAAACATGTAACTTGTTTGAGAAACATTAAATTTGATGTCTCAGCTATTAGATAACCGCTAAGCAGTTAAGAATTGTTACAGGTGGGTTGCCGTTAGCCATGGCTTTTGTTTTTCTAGTTGTTGTTGTTGTTGTTGTTCATGTTTTGTATAGTCGTTGGTTTATTGGGTTACTCCATGCTGATCTTAACGCATCAAGCGCTTGTTAGCCGAAATAGCCGCTGGCCATAACTCACAATTGCCATTGTTCTCAACTGAAGTTTCCAAGCTGAAATGGGTCAAACTTGGAGATGAAACCAACCAAACAGATAATTTGTTGGGCATTAACAATTAGATGCAGATTGTTATATATGTACATATAAATTGTATGATCATGTAGTGCAAGAGTCTTTTGAGAAAATATCTTTGCCTCTGTCTAAAGATCGTCGATCTCTGGGATTTTAAGAACTAGAGCTAGCAAATTTGGTATGTGGGTTCGGCATAATTATATTTTGAGTTATGAATAGCTTCTACATATAAATGAATACATATCTTTTAATGATATTAAATATTAAATTGTTCACAGATTGTTATCCTAACAGTTTAGTCACTAAATGTATCTGTAAATAGTACTTTTTAGACCGATATTAGAATTCAAATGAATTATACCATATAACTTTTTCTAGGTTCATATTTATAAATATTCCTGCTTTTGATATTTCTTTGTATATACTTCAATTGTCAGTAATTTATGTGCATAGCGACTACTTTAGATATACAGAGTATTTCCCAGGAATATTTTTTCCAGTTTTCAATTTTGTGCATATTTTACGAGTATTTAAAAAAACAAACAATTCTCACAATTTTCAGCAACTTTTCAAGGACTTTTCCAGGGTATCTCGTATGCAACCACTGATATTATATTGAATTCCATATATACTCGAATTGATTTTTCTCACATCTCTCAGCTATTGTTTATTTGTATCTTTTTCACTCACCGGCTGCGAGCTTTTTAACTATTGGCGTTGAAGTTGCTTTTTGTCGGCGTGGCAGGCGAAAGGAGTTCCACAGAAAGGAGCTCGCTGATGTTGCAGATTTGTGTTTGCCGCGTTGCACATCCATTTCTACACCCCCTCCTCCTGCTCCTGCTGCTCCTATGCCACTGTTGCTGCTGCTGCTGCTGCAGGAGGCAGCTGTCAATTTTGTAGGTATCCTTGTGGCAGGCGGCAGTTTGCCAGCATTACTTTTGTTGCTATTGTTGTTGTTGTTGTTGTTATTGTTGTTGTAATTAATATTGTTGCTGCTGCCGCTGCTGCTGCTGAGCAACTTTTTGGCCGCTGCCACCGGCTGTGTTGCATAAATATGCGTTGCATTCAGTTTCTGGCCATATTTCATATCATTCGGATAGTCCTTGTAACTGTATTTCTTGGCCTGTGCATTTTTATGATTTTTCAACATTTGACGAAACTCTTTAACATCCGCGGCCGTTGGCAATGAATACGTTGACGTCGACGCCGATTTGCTGCTGGCGTGCAAATTCTGTGCGGACCCGTAGAACAGTGAAACAAACTCATTGAGACCCATTTTACAGTTGTAGTCTTTTCTATTGTGTTGAGAGAGGCGCAGGCGCCGTTAAAGCTCACAGCACACAACAGGGCAATAACAAGTGCCTGCCAAACTGTAGTAGAGTTTTGCTAAAAAGTGTTATACACACACACACACATACGCACGCAAAGTGCAACAGTCGCAAGCTCTCTCTCTCTCTCTCTCGCACACACACACACACACACAAATACAATAACAAGAGGCGGCGCGCAACGTCTGTTTGTTTGAAAGCGCGACGCGCGACTAACTTCAAGCCACAGGCGCGCCAAACGTCAAACTTGGCAAACGGCGGCAAAGTACAAGACAACAAAACAGAAGAAAAAAAAAACAAAATAAATAACAACAAATACTGAAACACTACTTCAAAGCTTATGTAAAGAGAAATGCAGAAAGCAGCAACAACAATATAATGGCAAGGCAAACAAATCCATTAAAAATAAATAAATAAAATTGCGAGTGCTGCTATGGGGAAAAGTAGGTGGGGAAATGATTTTAATTATAATTATGCAAAAAATAAAAATAAAATAAAAAGATTATGATTAAACAAAGACAAAGGCACAGAAAAACCAAAAGCAAATGTTATTTATCAAAATGAGAAATATGCTCAAAGTCGGAAATACAAAGCTCGAATTAAATGAGGTAAAATTATACAAAATTATAAGCAATTTATTTAGTAAGATCTTCAGACTGATTCTAACAATTTTTAAAATTTACATTTACAAATAATGATTGAAAGTGTTAAGATCACTTAATCATTGAGCGCACATCATGATCAAAGCTGAAAGCTTTAATTGAATAAGTCTTAGGATAAAATATTTAAAAATGTGGAAAGGGAATATTATATTTTGACGGAAGTTCATTAATTTAAAATGCACAATCAACGCAGTGCAAACTTTTTTGCTTCATCTCAAATCAACTTTAAAGCTTCATCAAAAAATTTCGATAAAAACTGGAAAATCACAAAACTGTGAGAGCCACAAAATGTCCGCAATTGCATTGTGGCTAAGGAAGAATTTAATGGCTTATAAGTAATTAGTAGTATAGATATGCGCATAGATATATTTTTATTCATGCTTTTCACTTGGCTTTTATTTTAGCAATTTCCCCCTTTCGCTGGCTGGGTTTTTTTTTGGTTGTGGCTTATATGGAAAGAAAGGTTGGCTGTAATTGTAGACATTGTCATTTTGTAAAGTCGTCGCCGTGACTTTCGCGTCACACTTGGCCAACAGCAGCAACGAGGCACAGAGTGGGAGGAGGTGGAGGAGAGGGGAAGAGAGGGAGAGAGCGGAGACTGGTAGTCGGTTTTTTGGCCTGGCCATTGACTGGCACGAGTCCGCAAGCATGCAAAAAAAATAGACGATAAAAAAAGCTAGAACTGTTGCTCATTAAAAGCCTGCTCCAGTTAAAAGTTCCAGCAAGCTTTGAGCCAAGTTAAGCAGCGCATTTAATTATGGCCAAGCGAATTAACAGCGAAAAACACTTTTATTGAAATTACTCGCATATCTAGCAAGTCAAGCGATAGAATGGATTTATCGTGTAAGTCCCCCTTAAAAAAAAAACTGACCCAAATTTGTATTTTTCATGTTAATTTTAAAGTTTGCTGAAATTGCCAATTATGTGCCAGTCAAAAAGTAAACCCAAAAAAATGAGCTCATATTCATTAATTATGTGATTTGAAATTGATTGAAAAGTTATTGCACAAGTACCAGAAAAAGAGAAAAAATCAACAATTTATGAAAGGAAACTTTGTTACAATGAAACTGAGGTGCTCTAATAAAAAAGTTATTATTTGTATGCTAAATATTCATAGAATATGTGAGTTTGTTTGGTTTAAAAGCATTTTGCAAAATTTAATGGGAAAACATAGAAATTGTTGGCCTTTATAAAAATAAGCTGAAACATATAACAATGGAATTATAAATCATATTTAAGTATTGTTGAAACAAAAAAATAAAAGGCGAACATAAAATTAAGATCGAAAGAAGTCTATAACCGGATGAAAATAAAAATAAAAAGAAAATACAAAAAAAAAAAAATATTTCACTTAAAATGAGCTTATTAAATTAAATGACAAGTAACATTTAAGTAAAGTGAACATTGCATTTCAAAGAAAAGTGAATGATGAAACTAGAAAACAAAGGAAAATCATAACAAAGCAACTTAATGAACTAACTATGCAGATTTCTCTCAAATGAAAGCCTGCCTTAATCCCCATCCAACGTAATTAGCAAGTCGTAATACCCTTCAAAGAGAGTATACAATCAGCATACACACGAATAGCGTGCCGGATATCAATTATAAGCCGAATTCGTATATTCGCATGTGATTGCAAATTGAAAGTATTACACAGGAACTATAGCATTTATATAAGATCTGACAATAGTTGAACGCTCTTTTGAAAGTGTCCAAAATTGCGTCGATTCACCGCCCGCTGTTCACTGGCAATTTTCCCACCTTTTTTCTTTAAAATATGCCCAAAAAAAAAGAGAAAAAATTAAAAATTATGATTGCCATATAAGGCAGTTCTCACGCTGCCCCGTTAAATATTCAAAAATTGAATTACACAAATTCCCCCCACCTCAGGTTTTTTTTCGCTGTGGTTTGCTAAGCAATTTATGCAATCGGCTTTTGGGTTTGAGTTTTGGTTTGGCTTTTATTTTTACCTCTTTGGCTTACTTAATTCGCAATGTTTTTTTGTGTGCAAATAAGAAAAAAAATAATCTTCTGCATGTTTTTGTTTTATTGCTTTTATTGTTGTCTTCTTTATTATTTGTCATGCCAATTAAGTTTGTGAAATATTTTGCTGATACTTCACTTTTCCTATGTGGCACAATGCAGACCCCGTCAAAAAAACTCAGCAGCTCAATTTAGCAATATTATGAGTATTTAGATTTATTAATGTGTAAACTGTTTAATTGACTTTAACACTTGTAACTCTTTTGGCGACACACTTGGAAGAATGATGACGAAAGGGCTAACAACATTTTTGGCTACAGCTGCATTTTAAATTGGGTTAACCAAAAATATGAAGTCGACAGAAAATAAAGATTACAACTAAGAATAAATAATGACTTGAAAAAATATTGATTTGTCATAAAGTGCTTACTTAAATAATCAAAAATTATTCACTTGTATAATTTTGTTAGACAATTTGTTTGCTTTCATAAAAGTCAGAATGTTATAAATAAAATCCATTCAAAAAGTATGCTTCTAGCTAGCGAAATGTTCAACACCAAATTATCAATTAGTTTCAATAGTTTACAGTAATTTCAAGCAAATAAAATTTGCAAGTGATCCATTAACAATTTTACCCACGAATTGCATTTTATTTGCAGCTGCGAAATTGCAAAGCAATTGCGATTTAATGGCTAAATTGTTTATGAATAATAATAATATTGCTAGCACCAGTGAATTCATATAATAATAGTATACGATGACGATGACGATGACGATAACGATTACGATTTTATTAGTGGGCTTGTTACGCATGACGGGCAAAAAGAAAAAGTAAAAGTTAATGAAAAATGAAAATGCTGAAAAGGTGCGTGTTGTAGGTTTCTTTTATTAGACGGTCATTAACGGTTTTCTTTATTAATATATATATATATATACATACGTATGTATATATATTTATTTATTTTGCCATCATTTGCAAATGTTGAGCTGGGGTTTTCTTGGGGGTCATTTGGGGGAATCGGCTCGATTTGAAGAGCGACAAATGTTTTGACACCACATTCATCAATTAATCGAATGAAAGCGTGAAAAACGACCATAAAACATGACACAAAAAGACACAACGGAATCAATGAACTTCTGCATGTGTGTGTGTATCTGTGTGTGTGTGTGGGCTATAAATAAAACGAGTGAAAACGAGATAAAATTAAGCGTTTAACCAACCAAAAAGAGTTGGCGTGCCACAAAGATTTTTCTATTTTGTTGTTTTCATTTATAACACAATCAAATTAAGTGACAACTTAATTGAACCCATGTCGCTTTGGGTGTGAAAGCCATAAATAACAATTTGTGTTTGCAAACTGTTAGTGCAAACTGTTTTTCTAATTATTCAATTCAAGAAAAGTAAACGAGAAAAACAAAATAATTGTTTTACATTATTTCATATTGCCAGGAAGAAATTAAGTGGATATTTTAATAGATAGTTTCGCAACTTACAAAGAAATATTTAATTTATGTATAGTATTCCAATTGAATTAAATTATATTTTTTACAAGAAAAAGAAAAACTATTTCCCAGAGAGTTAAGAGCTCTTCAGCTAATTTATGGTGGGCGGGTTGCTGCAGTGGCTAAGTGCGCTTGGTTTGTGAGCCTGCTAAAGCCTAGGCAGAAACATTAAGCAAACAATTTAACTTCAATAAGCCAAAACATGGCACAAGTGCTACTAAGAGCCACGGGGGGTACACGGTACGGAGGGGGGTGGGGCAGGTGCTTGCGGCACATTTGAGGCACACGCCAACGCCTGCCCCTCAGAGAAACAGTTATACATATACATATACATATACATATACATATACATATACATATACATATACATATACATATACATATACATATATATCAAGCGCACAACTCGTTGAACATCAAAGAGCCGAGCGCGGCGAAACGTGCAACGTGCAACGCCCGTTTGTGGCATAAACAGCTTGTGACATTTCGGTGGAGGTAATGACGAGTGGACTGGTGCGAAGGGGGAAGAGGGAAGAGGGACTAGTGCATAGAGTGCTGTGGCAAGTGCTATGCAGAGGCAACGCTTTGGGGCATTATGTGAAATACGTGGAACAATTGGATCAGCCAGCGGAATTTATGAAATACCTGAGAGATGTGCGGTTTCAAGAGCTGAATTAACTAAAGACTTCAGATTAATATAGTGCAAATTCAATTGTACTACAAAATTTATATGTTGGCTTATAAATCTGGTGTGGATTTTGAAAATATTGTTATAATTAGGAATAGTAATTACTAGAAATATAAATAAAAATCCATTAGCTAGTATTAGAATAGTATATCGTTTAAAATGTCATACTATACTAGCTTCTATAGCATGGTATATTTTATATTTCTTGTATTTAAAATAACTAATTAATATATCAATTTTAAAAATTATTTGTATTGATTTTCTATTTAAAGCTAACTTCACATTTTTTATAGTCGAATCGAATTCACGACCAGCGGAAATTGTTGATCATAAACATTACAAAAATACATAGAAATAGTTGACTTTTTACACACACACACACACATACAACAAAAACACACACCTTGATTTAATTGCACATTTTGCTTAGAGTTTTGCCATTGAAATTGCGCTGAGGCGTTTGGCAGTCGACTTGAGCAGGTGAAAAAAAACAGGTGTCGCACAGGCAGGTAAAAATAAAAGTGTAAAAATAATAAATGTGTATACATTTATAGCATGCGAGAAAAGTGTCATCAAGTAAGTTGCAGCCTCCCCAATGGCTAATTAAACGCATTAATATTAATAAGAAAAGTTGCGACGCGACTTGAGTGAAAAGAACTTTGACAGATCCCAAAAATGGCCCCAGGAGCGCAATTTATATTTATGTGGTTTTTTTGGGCTAAAGTTTTTAGCTGTTTGCGCAACTGTAGCAAATGTTGTTGTGTTTGTTGTTGTTGTAGGGCCACCAAAAAAACTGCGCAATCAGTTGTCAAACAAAAGTTGCGGCAAATCAAAATTGGTTTTGCTTTCACAAAAGCCCCGAAATCGAAAACCATTGAAATTTACTCAAATCGAATTCAGAGTTTTTGGCAATGTTTATATTTATATTTTAATATATTTTTTAGACTTACCTTCCGAAATGCCAGCAGCCAAAGTTTTGACACCGTTTTTATTAATTGTGGCTGCATTATTATTTTTTGTTGCCACTTTTTGTGGCACTGCCTTTGCGGAGCCTTTGCTAACGGAGCCATTTGTTGTTGCTGCTGCTGCTGCTGCTGCTGCTGCTGTTGTTGATCGTTTTTCTGCAAAGAGAGAAATGAGAGTGAGTTCGAGTTTCAGGCAAATTTTACACAGAAAAAAATATTTAAATAGATAGAATATTCTGAAAACAAAACTGCGATTCAAGAATTTTTAATTTTTTTTTTTTACAGAAGACAGCATACGTAAAGTACAAACAAAATTAAATAAAAAAAAAATCTTTTAAAATCCGAAATTCAAAAATTTGCCATTATTATAAAAAAAAAAATTGTTAAAAAAATTTTTAACGGTTTTTAACGATTTTACATAAATTTTTTAAAAAATCTCACCGAAAAATGCAGGCCAAAAAAAAAAAAATAATAAAATGTGGTGCATACTTTTACCTCAAAGCACAAAAAAATAAAAAATTGCATCTTTCGCGCGCAGAAATTATTATTTTTGGCCTGCATTTTTCGATGCCGTTACTTTTTGAGATTTTTTTTTAAAAAAACTATGTAAAATCGTTAAAAACCGTTTGAATTTTTTTGTTGATAATGCCCAATTTTCGAATTTAGGATTTTTAAAGATTTTTTTTATATTTAATTTTTTTTTTCACCTTTAGTTTATATAATTTTTTGCAAAAATGACTTAAAATCTGTAAAAAAAAGTTTCATACAATGATTTCTGTTTGCCGGTACCCTTGACTGGGAAAATAGCCTAAATCTTGCACTTGGCAAGCAGCACTGCGTTCAGCTTAACATTTTCAGCTAAAATATAAATTGAAAAGACAAATAATCTGGATAAATGGGCATAGGGGGTAGGATTAACAATCCTTTGTGACCTTGGTTTCTATTGATTCAGCCTAGTTGGGCTAGTCTTCCGGCTAAGATTAAACAGAAAACTATATAGTGTGATAAACTCACGATTTTCTTTGTCCGAATTATCAGCTTTGTTCGGCTTATACCATCGATAGAGCCTTTTAAAGATATTCCCAAAGTCCATTCTCTTCCCCTTAATATGCAAATATGCACAACAGCCGTATAAATAATAATAAAAGTGCGTTTGAAGTGTTGTTTAAAAAACTGTAAAATTTAGTTACTCAGCACGTACTACAACGCATGCTACGAAAACTTCTGAATTAACAATATTGTTAATAAGAAAACACAACCGTAAAATCAACAAAACAAAACTAAACATAACAAATTCTCATCTCTTTTGCTGCCTATCAATGCAATGGCAGGGAGCGCAGCAAAATGACAAACAAAACAGAGCACGAAATTGGAAGTAAACCAGTTTCCCGAAGAGTTTTCAGAACAGCTACACATGAAAATAAGAAATAAATAAAGAAATAAACACCTGTTGCTGCCGGTCTCCAGGGGAGGGTGGTGGTTCGGGAGGATGGGTAACTGCATGCCAGCTGCAAGCAGTGCAGCAAGCTGACAAGCCAGCAGAGATTAACAAGTGCAAGCAGTGCTAAATGTTGCTAACTAGCTAGCTGACAGCAGGCAATTTAGGCTTAAGAGAACAGAGAGAGCAAAGAGCAAACCAAGTACGTCAGCAAGCAGTGTAAAATATTGCACTTGGGTCTAGTGACTAGACAAATTGAGCTAAAGAGAGAGAGCAACAATTAACATATATAACAGTATTAGATTAAAAAGGAGACAAACACAAAGCAAACAAACTCATATTTACTGCCAGCAAGTAGGGGAAATTACTAAGCAAGCAGTTCATATGCTGCAGCTGCATGTTGCCAAGCAGTCAGTAAGAATATAGTGCTTATGTTGCTGCAGCATGTTGCCAAGCAGCTGATCAGCAGCGAATTTAAGAGAGTAGCTCTCTCTTTTTAACCGCTTCCTTATAGAAATAATTAGCATAATTTACTTTTATTTGCAGCTTGACAGGGGAAAGGGGGACAGGGGGAGCTGCTGCTGCTACTGTTGCTGACCTCATGTGATTATCTCTTTGTTTCCTTTTTTAGTTGTTTTTGCTTTGGTTTTTTTTGTATTGTTTTAGTTAATTTGCGAGTGCACGACAAAAAGTTGTCGCCGCGTCGATTGTTGTTGTTGTTGTTGTTCAATGCTAACCGCAGCTAGTCGAAGAGAGAGAGAGAGAGAGACGGAGAGAGA
This sequence comes from Drosophila maculinotata, assembly GCA_035045305.1. NCBI lineage: Eukaryota > Metazoa > Arthropoda > Insecta > Diptera > Drosophilidae > Drosophila > Drosophila maculinotata. The sequence continues at coordinate 299,617 of JAWNPD010000430.1, forward strand.
GAGAGAGAGAGGGGGAGGAGAACACACAGCAGAAGCCAGAAGCCATAAATGGCTAGTACAAGTCTAGGCCGCAAATACAACAATCGTACAACAATACACCCAACCCAAGACGCCAAAAACAGCAAATAAAATAAAAAAACAAAACAGAAAATCAGAAAAAATAAACAGAAAAGTTTGCAATGTTGCGGCCAATGTCGCTGCTTAAAAAAGGCAGTTGCCAAGGCTAACAACAAGTTAAGACTGCAAGAGTGAGAAAGAGAGGGAAGACAGGCTACTGTTTAACTAAACAGTAAACAAAAGATCCTTATATTTATTTCATTTATTATTGATAAGCAATTAGCCTAATTGATTAATTCATTCAATTACAACCGGATCTTCAACAGCTGCCGATCTGAAAAGTAAACTCCAAAGTGTTGACAAATCTGCCGCCCATAATTAAGTCAATCAACAAATACGTGGGCCTATTCAGAGGCTCACGTTTAACCCACGCGAATCTCCACTGAATACTGAGCAGGTTAATTGCAAAAATTACGTTACTTTGAAGATCCGCACCTATAAATAATATATCTGCCTGATAATAGTGGAATACTAGTTGCCAGCATGCACTGCTTGATCTCAGAGAAGCTGCTTTGGATTTATGTTAAAGTTTTGGACACATCCCAATAAGAAAGCATCGGTGGTTCAGTGGTAGAATGCTCGCCTGCCACGCGGGCGGCCCGGGTTCGATTCCCGGCCGATGCAAAATTCACTTTTTTGCCTATCTAATCATTTTTTATATTTTAATATTATTTTTTAGGTTTTTTAAATGCAATGCACTGTGGTTGTATAATTGCGAGCTTTGAAGTATGTTATGATTTATTTGATATTATTTTTGAATAAATTACTTTTTAATATGTAGAATTATTTTCAATACATAGTATAAAGTTTATAATAATAATAAATTAATTTTGTTTAGAATACGCGAAATATGAGAATAATTTTAGAGTCGACAAGTCAGCTTTTCGATTTTTCAGAATGTTAAGAAGGGTTATAAGTATATGAACCACAATTTTGACGCTTCCCACACAAGAGCATCGGTGGTTCAGTGGTAGAATGCTCGCCTGCCACGCGGGCGGCCCGGGTTCGATTCCCGGCCGATGCAAAAATCACTTTTTTGATGAATCCGGCACACAAATTATAAAATGTTAATATAGTGTTTTATATAATCTATGCTATTTCTACTATTCAAAAGCCATTTAACCAAATGTTTATAGCCCAAAGTAAAGACATAAATAAAGAGTAGAGAAAGTAATCATAATTTAAAACTAAACCAGAATTAATAATATGACAACTTGTGAATTATTTATGATGAGAAAGAGGTATGTAGGACAAACAAGAGAATCAGGTATGCGTACGGCTCTTACACAAATCTTTCGCCAATTTATAGAAGATTCTGAGGAAAAAAATGGCATCAAGCTTGGGCCATAAAATATTAAAATCGAATATTACTTTATTTGTTCGACCTCAATTAAATCATGAATGACCCACTATTTCTTGAACCAGAACTCATCTATAATCTTATATGTCCATACTTAATACTAGCATTTTTGCCGCTCAACGAATAAGAGCATCGGTGGTTCAGTGGTAGAATGCTCGCCTGCCACGCGGGCGGCCCGGGTTCGATTCCCGGCCGATGCAAAACTATCTTTTTTGTTTTCTTTTTATTCATGGTTTTAAAGTATCAAGCTTCAAGATACGTATCTTTAAACTTTAATTGCCGTAAACAACAGCAAAAGAAATAATAATGGAGGCCATTGCGTGAAGCACAAGTTAAACAATAGGCTGAAATCGCTGCTCTCTTTGGGAATTTGCATATATGCAAAACACGTTTCCACAAAGGTTTTATTTTACTCTTCGGCCGGCATTCATGTGCAAGTAACTGGAAAAACATGCGCGATAGTGCGAGTAAATTAAATTTAGTCTCTGTCTGTGTCTGTATCTGTGCCTTGCGGTTGCCGTTGTGTTTGTGAGTAAACAAAATAATAGAACGTCCAGTCGACGAGTCAGTGCGACAATTTTTGAGCAATTTACTTGGCACAGCGACAGAAAACGGCAAATAGCTCAAGCCACACAATGAATTTATCCATTTAAAGTAATTTATGCAAGTTCGCACAAAGCGAGGGGAATTAAGAAAATGCAAATAATAAAGAAATGAACATTCAACAGGGCAAAAAAGTATTTTGCATCGGCCGGGAATCGAACCCGGGCCGCCCGCGTGGCAGGCGAGCATTCTACCACTGAACCACCGATGCTTGTGCTGCGATCATCACAAAAGCTCAAACACTTAACGGTTAAAGAGTTTAAACCGGAAAGCTGAGGCCGAAAATAGTTGCTAATTCAATTTCATATCAGCAGGAAAACATGAACAAAAAAAACCAAAATTTAAATTTATGTATGTTAAAAGCAAAGCACTCGAGTAACATATAAAAAATAGCCAAATATAGCAGACGAGAGATAATGTAATTATGTATTATGCAATGCCCGATTGTGAATTGAAAAATGGAAAAATGAAGCAAGAGCTTTAAATGGTTTCCAATTGTATAATACAATTATTCATACAGACATAGTTTTGTAGATAGTGTGAATGAAATGTGTAAATGGAAAAATATAGACAGCACTGATAGATATAGATAGATATTTCTGTTTGTACTACATATGTATGTATGTATGTATATAAAAATAAAGGTGTCAAAATATGCATGAAATAATTATTATAAAACCTTAGCATGTTATTAAATTTTTGACTTGTTTGACTAATATATATAGTTATATAAAATATTTAAATAAATATTATATTTATTTCAATATTTTTTATTATATATGTTTTTAGTAACATGCTAGAAATGTATTCATAATCAATCTTCGTAACACTAATCTATATCTATACAAATAGAATCTGACTGTAAGAATCTCTAGTGCCAAAAATAAAAAGTGTCGCACTACTTCAATACCCTTACTGCTCACAAGTACTCTTCACTTGATTGCTCTTTTGGCCAGCAAGTTGAAATCGTAGATATATTGCGTAATCATTGGCTCGCTCAGATGACTGACGATGATATTCAACTTGTGGACTTTTTGGGGTCATGCCCTCAATGATTCAGCACAAACTGTGCGACTACTCAGCAACTGGGCTATGGGGGCGTGGCTAATGTAGCAGAGAGAGAGAGAGAGAGAGAGCCCTTTAGATCTACCGCTGAGAATGCAGCTTGGCCCAAAAAGAAACTGGGCTAACAATTGGAGTCCATTGAGATCTAAAATCTGTGTGCGAAATGAATTGGCCAAAAGCTGACTCATTGGCAACTGCGACGCAGTGACTCATTTGGCAGATACAGGAGTAAGAGATACATACAGATACAAACACAGATACATTAGCAGCTAAAGATACAACAGACCCCCATCAAAGTTGACGGCCGAATGTGTCAATGGCAACTGATGCGTTATGTTTTTTAACTCAAAAGCAAATTTGATGATTTTCTGGGAGTGGACTCTAAATATAGCCCAATTGCGAAAGCCGCTGATGTCACTCATTAGTATTTGAAATATTAAACCCTGCCAGAGATTATTATAATTTTGTCACGAAATGTATACAATAACATATAATACTGTATATATATATATATATATATATATATATATATATAATATATATATATTCCTGACAACAGAAGAATCCATATAGCCAACGTCAAAACCAATCTTTTAAATGTGGAGCTACCTATATACCCTGAACATATTTAAAAAAGTTGTGCAAGAGTAAGTAACAGGCATAAGGAAGCATCTCCGTAAATATATATAGTATCAAAATGGTCATTTATAAGGAACTTTTACGCTTTTTTCGCAAAAAAAATCCAAAATATAATTTTTCCAAAAATGCATAAACTTGAGATATAGAATTAAACTAGATGCCAAATAATGATCAAAATGGCCTCGGGATTGACAATCGGTTCAGATTTGACAAAGTTGTGGCAGTTTGAAGTCTGGGAAGGTCATTTATAAGGAACTTTTTGTTGTTTGGGCACTTTACAAGTCCATTTTTTTGTCACTTTTGGCGTGATTTTTGACAGAAAAATGAACCTCCACAAAATCACTTTTCGTATAGTTTTTTATACTAATTAAGACACCCACAATCAATTAAACGTAAAATTTCAAGATTCTATTTTTTGAAAAATCAAAATGTGTAAGGGTCCCCCCTTATGCTTTTTTCGCAAAAAAAATCCAAAATATAATTTTTCCAAAAATGCATAATCTTGAGATGTAGAATTAAACTAGATGCCAAATAATGATCAAAATGGCCTCGGGATTGACAATCGGTTCAGATTTGACAAAGTTGTGGCAGTTTGAAGTCTGGGAAGGTCATTTATAAGGAACTTTTCGTTGTTTGGGCACTTTAAAAGTCCATTTTTTTGTCACTTTTGGCGTGATTTTTGACAGAAAAATGAACCTCCACAAAATCACTTTTCGTATAGTTTTTTATACTAATTGAGACACCCACAATCAATTAAACGTAAAATTTCAAGATTCTATTTTTTGAAAAATCAAAATGTGTAAGGGTCCCCCCTTATGCTTTTTTCCCAAAAAAAATCCAAAATATAATTTTTCTAAAAATGCATAATCTTGAGATGTAGAATTAAACTAGATGCCAAATAATGATCAAAATGGCCTCGGGATTGACAATCGGTTCAGATTTGATAAAGTTGTGGCAGTTTGAAGTCTGGGAAGGTCATTTATAAGGAACTTTTCGTTGTTTGGGCACTTTACAAGTCCATTTTTTTGTCACTTTTGGCGTGATTTTTGACAGAAAAATGAACCTCCACAAAATCACTTTTCGTATAGTTTTTTATACTAATTGAGACACCCACAATCAATTAAACGTAAAATTTCAAGATTCTATTTTTTGAAAAATCAAAATGTGTAAGGGTCCCCCCTTATGCTTTTTTCGCAAAAAAAATCCAAAATATAAATTTTCCAAAAATGCATAAACTTGAGATATAGAATTAAACTAGATGCCAAATAATGATCAAAATGGCCTCGGGATTGACAATCGGTTCAGATTTGACAAAGTTGTGGCAGTTTGAAGTCTGGGAAGGTCATTTATAAGGAACTTTTTGTCAATCAATTAAACGTAAATTTAAAAGATTCTATATTTTGAAAAATTAAAAATTGGTAAGGGTCAGAAAAAGTAAGCTTTAGCTAGGAAATTTTCATGATCTAATACCTGTAGATAATTGCTTAAAGTTTACTTGTTTTAGTACTAGAAATGGAGATTCTTGTTATAACTTACGTAATGCTGTTGGTGTTATGGATTTATGCCGCGTTGATTGGCCCTTGTCTGTCTGCTGGGTCTTTGGTGGCGGTCCCAGATCCGTTGGCGATATACTCAAATTGCGAACATCACGCTTTTTGGCAGATCCTGCAAAAGAGACAAAAGCGAGGATGCGACACGTGAGTAAAGTGTGAAATATTCACGTACATTTGCATGTAATCGATATATAAACGTAACGTAAATTTAAAACAAAAATGCTTTGGCATAATTTATGCGTTAACACGTTGGGTTTCCATTTAATAACTCAAACACACAGATGCCGCCACATGCTGCACGTTTAACTCTCGCCGCTTTGGGGGGAGTTTGGGGGGAGTCCCCGCTATTTGCATTTCAATGTTTGTCGATTAAAACAAAGCACTTGCATATAATTGAAGTATCTCTCTCTGCTGCTCCCCAACACCAGGAAATATTATTATGTGTGTGTGTGTGAGAAATAAATGAAAAGGGTGAAATTATATTATATTATGCGAGTGCATGCTGCAAACGCCAGGGGGCGCTTTATTACAGCTAACATAATGTACACAAAGGCATTATGATATCCAGACATAGTATGTGGGGTTGGGGGGAGTTGTGTAAACTAGAGATATTATATTATAGCTGGGGTTTCAAGTGATTCTCAGTTTGAAGTTGTTTTTTTAGGTGGGAAAGTGTAAATTGAATCAAATTGTTATGAGACAATTCTGTGGCTTTGAAGAAATTATTTTCGACTTAGTTAAAAGGAAAGTATAGCAAAAGATATATCTATAGGAAAAATCTTTTTGCTTTTAAATTTATTTTTTATTAACATTTTTATGCCTTGAATATTTAAATACACAACTGAAATATATCACTTCGCTTTCATGTTATGAATAAACCTCTGATTATTTAAATACATAACAATTATGAAATATTTCATTTAAATTGGATTTAGTGTAACCGAAACCCAGACCAGAACTTTGAGTAAAGTTTTCTTGTTTTGTTTTTCAGCTGCTGCAAATCTCGCACTTGTTGTGAAGGCATATATATAATTTGCTGTTGCAGCAATGGGGTGTTAAGCGATGTCTACATATAGCTGCAACAAGGGAGCTGCAACAGCAACAACAACAACCACAACAACAAGAGTTGCCAGAGGCAGGAACAACAATAAAAGCGGTTTGCACAGCTGCATGAAATCTAATAAATTGTATTTTTAGCTGTCGGCTAATTGCACTGGACTCCAACTCGGGACTCGGACGTGAACCACAGAGCAAAGTTGCACGTGGATTCGCTGTTGGCGTCTGTGTGGCGATTGTAGCCACCTTTTTATCAGTGTGCGACATCTCTCCCCCTCCTGTATGCCCCCTGCCCTTTCCCACCATCGCACTGAGTCACATAATCCCTTTGGGGCTTATCAAACAAAAATGTAGCGAAATGCTTTTTTTTTACCATGACGACAAAGTTGAATGCTAAATAATATTTCAGTTTCACGGTAGATGAGAAATACATATATATATATATATATATATATGTATATGTATGCGTATATTTTTTGCAGGTAACCATGGCGTATTATAAAACCAAGTATTACGCGGAAATGGAGCTCAGCTCGAGCCACAGGAAGCAAATTAGTTTGTTCAAAGGGAATGCATATTTTTAGAACGCTGAATATAAAAGTTGAATTCACATTTTAGTCATGGTTTGACCTCTTGATTAATTCTACATTCAAAGTTGATCAACTTTTTTGTTCAAATTTTCGTTTGTTGTTTGCACTGGATTTATAAAAACTAATTTGACAAATTTTCCCAGACATGCAAAGCGTGTGAACTCCACTGCCAATTCGCATTTTTAATTCACCGGTATTTGTGAGTTCAGAAATCAGTGGGATTTATGCGAACTCAAATCCTTAAAGGGGTTCGTAGCACTTACCTTTTGTCACGCTTTTCGTACGCTTGCCAAAGCTGCCGAATCTCTCCCGATCGATCATCTGGCTGTGAATGTACCGCTCGGAATACGAACGGGACAATTTGTCCTTGGAGCTGTGAGCACCCATTTTGTTGAGGATTTAGGGGATTCTTGTTTAGCGCGTATTAATAATTTCCTATAGATCTTTATTGATCAGAGGACTTTCATTTCTTATTTTTATTGTTGTCATTCACCATTGCATTTTATTTGTTGTTTTCAGTTTACTTCTATTTTTTTTATTGTAGCAACTTTTAACAGTTGCTTGCTTGCAATTTCTGTGTTCAATAAAGTTCAAATAAGTTTGTAATTTTAATTGCTCAAGCTTTCAGTTTCATTTTGACTGCAATTGAAAGTTCAAGATTTTCCGTGTCACATTTTAACAGTGTTAATTGCTTAATAACCGATTCAATTAGCCGCCTCATTTAATGGCCAAGAGCTCAGTCAAGCACACAAATTATTTTCCACGATTTTTCCTCTCTATACCCTAGAGTCAAAACCGATGCCTATGTGGTATATTGACTTGTGTAAGTTAATGGACAAAGAATTGTTGTAGGAACTAATAACTATGAACCAGTTCTTTTAAAATGTTGCTCATTTAATATGTGCCTAAAAGTTAGCCTCTAGCCTCTTAAACTGGAACATTTTTAATCAGCAATCAAAAGATTTTGATGGCGCATTTCATGGCATTTTTGAAAGTGCCTCAAGAAATTCAATACATGTTGGGTATTCCCATTAAAATCGTGTGAAAATCACAAAACAGAATAGAAAATATATATATATTTTGGAAGGGGGTGTGAGGAGTCAGCAGGAATTTCGCAAGACAAATGTCGTGCGAGTGTCGGATGATAAATTGCCGCAGCAGATGAAACGACCTCAATTTTAACTCGTAGACTCGCAGTTGCTGTCTGGCAGGTGCAACCCCAAAAAAAATACAAAACAAAACAAAACTGAAAACGAAAACAAACTAAAAACTATTGCAACAGGCGCAAATAAATCTTGGAGCGAAAAACTAGCGAGCAGAATTTCTGCTTAACCGTTGACAGCACTTGAATGTCATCATAAGTTATTAGCCATTTCGGAGAGGAGCAACAACCCGCAAAAGCGAAATGAGTTGACAAATTGCTGGCAAGCATTTCAGGTCTTTCAAATATTTGGAGCATAAAATCACAGAAATAAAAAAACCAAAAATTACCCGACAATAATTTCCCACTAACAATACACACAAAACAAATAAATACAAAAAAACTGGGAAATTCATGCTTGCAACGTGTGGCAGGCGAAGCGCAACCTCATTGATATAAATAGCACGGGTGTTCTCTTTATAGCTATTGGAATTCAGAGGGCGGCACGAAAAGACTTTCTTGTTATAAATAAAAATATTCGTATATAAATTAAATGAAAACAAATAATTATATTTAATATTAGTGCATTATAGCCCATAATTACAGATCATAACAAATTCAAATTAATTTGTAGACATAATATAATGGTAGCCTAAAGTTCATAGACCTCGCACCTGTATTATTTGCTTGAGCAACCCTCGCATGGGCTGTCAGTCAGCTTGTGGCAGCCCTGTAAATGTCACCATGCCCCACCGAACTATAATTAAACAAAGGTGTTCCAAATCGAAGTGAAGACTCAGACAATAGCTATGTGTAGCGCATTGGGGGGATGGAGGGGCTGTGAAGGGGGATTATCTTGCTGCACGAGTAGCTCTAAATTCGGTGTCAGTCAATTGGAAAACTTGAGAGCATCATTCACATGCTTGGCACATGATTAAACAACAACTGACAACAGACAACTGGCAACAAGACTGAAATCAAAAGCCGGAAGTATTTCCAAACTAACAGCGGAAGTTGTGGGCCATTCTCAAGGGCATTTCCTCGATGTTGTAGTTGTAGTTGTAGTTGCTGTCATTAATCCGCATATCGTCTGCCTGATCAGAGTTTTGTGGCAAGTGCTGCCGGTTGCCGCATTTAATGTAATATGCAAAAATTGAATTTGACTTTTAATTAAAAGTCGTTGCGGGGGCGTCTGCAGTTCCCCTTCCCCTCCCCCGTCCCCTGTCCACCAATACCGTCAACAAATTTTCCAGCAGCAACTGCAGACAGGCAGGCAAAAGCAATTAATTGAGCAGACAGCAGAGGAGCAGGGTAAGAAGGGGGAGAGTGAAGAGAGAGGGAACAGGACACAGGTGAGCATAAATATGCATAATTCAGGGGGCGCAACTGTGGTGGCAAGTGGAAAAGCTGCGTTGAGACACAATTTCCACGCAAAAAGGTAGCAAACGCAATTAATTGAGCCTAAGAAGCAGAACAGGATGTAAAGGGTCTATAAATAGCAGAGAGAAGCCGCAAATATATTTATAATTTAACAGCCAGTTTAACAGCCAAGAAATGCAACAAAAAAATATAAATCAAAATTTACTTGGTTGCAATAAATATCATTTCTACCAAACAACTATGATGCTGCAAATTTTAAAGAGATTTCTGCCAGTAAAAATGTTACAATCCTAGAGCTCATTTTAAATACTTAATTTACTGGCTCAAGCAAAAAGTCTCGACTTTAATGATACATAAACTGCAGTCCATAAATTGGCCATAGTGTGATTTTCCAATTGACTAAATTAATTTTCCAACATACTCGTAAAATTATAGTTTTGCCTGAGACTAGCCGGTTAAAATTTAATGATCGCAAGGAGTGAGTCTTATTAATCAAATGGACGAATGGGGTTGGGAGCACATTCAAATAGCCACAAAACTATTGCAAAGCTGTAAAAGCGGGTAGAGGTGAATGCACTCAAAGAGCTGAACCAGCTGAACCGAGTGAACTGAACCAACTCAACTGAACTGAACTGAACTGAACTGAACCCAGTGGTCAACAAAATAAACAATTGCCATGCGAAAGCAATTTTATTAATGTGCTGCACATAAATATAAAAATTTGTGCACCATTAAAAACAACAATAATAATAAAAAAGAAGAAGTGCCAGAGAAGAGAGGGAAGGAGGGGGGAGGGGGAGGGCATTTTACAACTCCTGGACCGGACATAGTTAACCAAGAGGGCTCTCCAGCCATGTTGAACATTCATTATAACGAGCAAATTACCAGATGTGTCATATCCATGGCAAATTTATAAATTGTTTTTAATTTGTTTACTATTCATTTTTACTTTTATGAATTACTAAAATTTTCTGTATTACATTTGTCAGCTAAAAACTTCAATAATTTTATAGTATATATATATATTTATTTATATTAGGGAGAATGTAATATAATTTTCCAGATATTATATTTGGCTTTAAGCCATGTTTAACCATAAATCATTTTTATTTCCAGTTGCTCTTCATACAAAAATAATATATTTATTATTAAATCGTACACAGGGTACTTTATAGCCGAGCAAACTCGCTGTTCTAAATGTCTTCTTCCGTCGTTGTTTTTGTCTAGTTTCGAGGAAATTGCAACTGCATAGAAAAGGCGCAAACGCAAAATGGAAATGCATTCATAATGCAATTTGTATTTTTAAATCACGGTCTGTTATCTTGCTTAGGGGCACACATTTCGTATATATACATACATATGTATATATATATATATCTGAGTTTTTTATTTCTCGCATTTTATTTGACTGGCTCCTGGCACACTTTTGGCCCGGTCGCGCCGCGAGTCGAGCAAGTGGCGGCAATTTGTTATAAAAATATCCATTTGCATATTAACATAGATATAGGTCTAGATATATATATATACTATAGACAAGTAGTATATTTGTTTAAGTGACTGCAATTTTCGCTAGATATATATATATATATATATATATATATATCGGGACAAAATGTGTGTCAATTTATTAAGCCCACATTCGCCTAGTTTCAAGTTGGCTAATACTGTGCACACAGTTTCTGGCTAAATGCCTATTGCAGGTGACATAAACCTCATTTTTGTTGACAACAACAAGTGGTACGCTAATTTGCTTCATTTAGGCGAAATGAGGCTGAAAATGAGTTTAATATGTGACTAAATGTAAAGTCTAATAAATACGTACTAAAAATCCAATTGGGCGAGCTAAATACAATAAAGAGAATTTCAAGATAAAACTCTTATATATTAAAGCTCGTTTCAAAACTTGAAGTCTTTGCTTGAATTTCTCTAAAAGCTCTTTCAATTTGCTATTAAGTATACAGAATTGTTAAACTAATAACTGAATACAGTAAGTCACTCTAGAAGCTGAAAGCTCTCGCCAGCGCAATAGCTTTAACTTTACTAACTAAAAACAATTAATGTACTTTAAAGCTACAAATATAAAATCTTAAAACTCGACAAACTAGTATAAGTTCTGTGCTTAAAACTTTCTTACTGCCTTCCAGGCATATCACAATTTTTCAGAGTTTCGCAGCATTGACTAAAAAAGTTTCCTCACAGCAGCTTTGGTCAGTTTGAAGCACAGCTCTTAAAATTCTCACACTCTTTGCCAACGTTTTTTTGTTTTCAAGTGTTTTCACTTTCCATATAATTATTTGAAGAATCATCCTCACGAAACGTGCTCAATTTTGTGGACAGATCTTTGTTGTTTTGTGGTTGCTTTGTTTTAAGAGCTGACGTTACAACGACAACAACAAACATAGCTTTCCATAACATTAGTATTGACAGTCAAGATTGCCGAAATCAAAAACAGCTGAAACTCGACTCTGTCAATGTCAGTTACAAGCCATTCCGAATTCCTGAGAGTCATTCTCAAAAAATACAACCGTTTTCTGCTCATGATGGATCATTTAAACATGTCAAAATAATCGGAATATCAATGTATTTCAGATATTTTTTATGAAATTTAACCAAATTTATTAGTTCACTTTAATTAGTTTTCATAATTTCCTATACAATTTTTCAAGTAGTCCAAATATAATCGATAATTCTTATATGATCTCACATATTTGTTCTTAACACAGTTAGTTTTGCTTCACAATTCAAACCAATTTCTTCTGTCGCACAAATTTGACACTTTCATCATTTTATGTAAATTTTAACCAAAAAATTCAGCAAATATGAAATATTCTTCATTCCTCATATTAACAGCGATTTTTGTGATCATTTGTTCTATAGTTTTGCAGTGTATCTTTTATCCATATTATTATTTGCAGTGCAGCGGCTGTCAGGTAAAAACTATAATTTCTAATAAATATTTATTGCATTTGAAACGTGACTCCTTTATCTAGGACTACAAGAAACTAATCGAGAAGTGTTTGCAGTCACCAAATCGCTGTTTGGATACCACAATGAAATGTTATCCATTGTGCGTAGAACGACATTAGGAAACATTTAGGATGATGTCATTAATTATGATCATCACGGGATGTTGGGTATATTTGCATCTTGACTGCTACAATTTTAACGATTTGTGTGCCTGTCGCTATGCCGATTATTTAAATTGAATAAAACAAATGAAAACATCGATAATTTGTTCATTTCGCAGTTTTATAGGCCAAAATTGGAATTAAATATGTATTTGTATACTATTTGTGTACTATTTGGCTATCGATCAACGGTAAAGTCAAGGTTTTCTGAAGATACAAACAAAAATCAGATTTTCTCTCTCTGTCTATATATGTATGTATGTACGTATGTATATAATTATTGTACAATCAAGTCGCATTGTAAATCTGTATTTAGTTAGTACTTAGGCTTGTCTAATGAATGGCGACAAGTCGGTTGCTATTGTTGTTGTTGGCCAAATACTTCCGGCTGTTTCGACTCGTTTTTTGAGGCACAAGTAACGAATTTGTCTAACACTTTTGGCCGCACACGTGTGACCTCTAAAAGCAAACTTTGGCACCCTTCGACTTCGACTCTAACTTGGAGACATTTTCTGTTGCTGCTGCTGATGTTGTTGTTGTTGGGTCATTAAATTACAATATGAATGACAATTGTTATTTGTATTTTTTTTGGTTGCGTGGTCTACAGGAAATGCCACTGGGTAAAAGTTGTGTGCTGCTTGCTTCTAACGACACAATTAATTTATTGAATTAAGCCGCAAGGCCAGTTTTAGAGTAGGCGTATTCCCACTTGCAGGCAAATGCACTTTGATGACTTAACCCGAGTGGAAAGCACTTGAGCACATTAGAGAGATGCCAGAAACCTTTACACTACCCCTCCCTACACCCACTTGAGTCACACACACACTCTTGAGAGTCTGAAAGCCTCAGTTTGATATGCAAATTAGCCACGATGCGTTTCTTCGTGCCTTCGCCTTCAATAGATGCAGACGCCGAATGTTTAGGTAGTTCAAATATTACATATTAACTAGTAACCAATAATATTATATTTGTTCTTAACTCAGTTAGTTTTGCCTAACAATTCAAACCAATAAATTCTGTCGCACAAATTTGACACTTTCCAACTCAATTTTAAGTCGTAATTTTAACAAAAATTCAGCAAATATGAAATATTCTTCATTTCTCATATTAACAGCGATTTTTGTGATCATTTGTTCTATAGTTTTGCAGTGTATATTTTATCCATATTATTATTTGCAGTGCAGCGGCTGTCAGGTAAAATCTATAATAATTTATAAATATTTATTGTATGTATTAAAGTGTGCCTCCTTTTTTCAGGACTACAAGAAACTAATCGAAAAGTGTTTGCAGTCACCAAATCGCTGCTTAGAAACCACAATGAAATGTTATCCATTGTGCGTAGAACGACATTAGGAAACATTAAGGATGACGTCATTAATCATGATCATCAGGATGTTGGGTATCTTTGGTTCCTGGCTTCGAATCGCGATAAAAAATGAGTGTTTGTGCATTTGGTGGTTATAGATACAGAAATATTGAATTTGTTATGAAAAACTTTTCCAGTTGCAGTTATAAATGGGAAATCTATTTTGCCCTAATTTTGCAATGAGTACACTGTGAAAACAAATTAAAATTAATTCAGTGAAATGAAGAGAGGAAAAATAAAAGAGCTCATAAAGTAAAAACATTACTGACAGCTTATTATTTAATTCAGAATTATTTGAAAAAGTTTTGCTCAGATCCTGAGAGATCCTGAGAGACTATTAGAGCTTAAGATGACAAAATTGGTATATAGTTTATCAAATAATTGTTTGTTTTTTATACAATTAACTTTTTAAACTAAGTCGCGAGCCGAGTTTTAGAGTAGGGGTATTCCCACTTGCAGGCAAATGTACTTTGATGGCTTAACCCGAGTGGAAAGCACTTGAGCACATTAGAGAACTATCCCCATCCCCACCCCTACTCCACTCCTCGCCCACTTGAATCACACACACACACACACACACACTTATGATAGTTTGATATGCAAATTAGCCACGATGCGTTTCTTCGTGCCTCCGCATATCGGAGTCAATAGCAGCAAACAGCTGCACCCAAAGCTTGCAACACGAGTGAAGAAACGAAATGAAAAGAAAGAAAAAACCGTCAACGGATCTCAGTTCTCTTATCGCATGGCCATTCAACCACTCAACAACAACAACAACAACTACAATAAACATCTGTTGGCTTTAACCACTGCGATCAATCAAAGAAGTAAACCAAATGCCGACAACTAAAGCAAAAACCAAGCTGATGACAATTGCAAGAGACCAGAAGATACACATTTTTAAAAAGAGAAAAGTTTACTAAAATTGTATTAGAATTTTTTAAAATTTTAGGAAAAACCATTTCACATTTAATATTTTAGTTACCTCAATTCACATTTTAATATGAGCAACTTCAAAGTCTCTGGCAACTGGAACAAACTGAAACTGGCAACAAAAAAATTGTTTTAACCTAATTTGCAATCTTTTCAAATTTCTAGAAATACTTAATGTCTCCATCTTCTTCATCTTTAGATCAAAGCGAATCGTGTTAATGTTAATCTGTTAATGTGCTCGTTTTCCACATTTGATTTTCGATGTTTTCTGGGGTTCAGTTCGGGCATAAAGATAAAGACGCATTTAACATGCCCAATTTAGACCCAAAGTCGTCTATAAACTGTGCTACAAAAGAGGTGGACTTGGTTTTTTTTTTTTGGACACGCTAGAATTGAAATGCGATACAGCAACAACAACAACAACAATAGCAACAATAATAATAACAAGCATTCGTCGTCAAGATTATCAACAACAACAAAAGTTGCTTGTTGGTTCAGTGACCACTGGAAATTTGTTGTTGTATGTCGTTTGTTGTTGTTGTTGCTAACTGTTTGCCAGCTGATGTGGTGCAGCGTTTTGGAAAAGTGTTTCAGTTAGTTGGCTCTTAGCTGCTTTTTTGAGCTTGGCTTTTAAGCGCTTCATTATGCCAAAATGAAAAGTGCCCGAGTTTAGTTTAGTTTTGTTTGTCTGCTTGCTTCTTATTCAATGGAAGAAAGCAACGCCAGCGGAATTATGCAAAACATATTAAAACACAAAAAACACACAACAAATGCATTTTGCCGATATGCAAGTGAAAGTTGACAGCGGAAATTTAATATGTTGTTGGTTGTGTTGTTGCCATTTCCTCGGATGCAGTTACAATTGCAAAAGGGCGTCAATTTGTGGGGCGGTGCCAGCTGATTATCATAATTATTGGTCAGGTTTTTTAGCAAGTGTTTTGGCTGCCTTTGGCTGCCAATCGGAACTACTTATGTGGTTTCCAAAGTTCATTTTCCACAACAAACATAATTTTAACAGGTTTTTTTTTGGCATTGATTTTAGATATAAAAATGAAGATTTTTTATTATTTTGAAAATATAAATATTCTATATTTCTTTAAAAAAAACAAATTTTTGAATGTATTAGAAAGCCACCTGGCAAATTAATAATGGAAATTGCTTTGATTCTATTAACCTTGCAAACATTTTCAGATAATTATTTTATTTCAACCACTTAAATAAGAGTAGCTTTAAATAAATTTCAAGATAGAAAAACCTTTTCATTTGCAAAAACCCAACTCCAATAATTAAAAGCAAAGCACGCTCAGTCAAATTTTGAATTATTTCATGCTGAGAGATGCAGAAAAAAATTTGCTGAAATATTTATGCTTTGTTGCAATACATGTTTTCCAGCAAACTATTTTTTTCTGAATAACGCCTACAACACTTTCTCGCATAGTTTATAGTAATACAAAAAAAAATAATGTAACGAAATATCAGAAAAAAATGCAATAAATGAAAAGAAATTACAGAAAAGAAAAAAAAAATAAATAAGAAAGAAAATATTTCTGTCTAGCATTTTGCGAATTTCCCACATAATTATAAAGCGCCAGCAAGCGAAAAAATAGTGGAATGAAAATGCATTTCACAGAGAGTGCGAGTGAGAGGGAAGCCAAGCAGTGCGAAGCAAATGAAAGCATACACAAATACAAACACAAAAGCACACAGATACAAAAGCCGACGTCAACTATTCAAAGCGCCTGCTGACAGACAGCTGAGCCTAGGAGGAGAAAGAGAGACAGAGACAGAGAGAGAGAGAGTGAACTTAAGCTACTGCTTGTTACGCTTGTGTTGAGCCAGCGATTGTAAATAATAAATTCAAGCAAGAGAGACAGCGAGAGTGAGAGCAAGAGAGAGCGAAAGAGAGGGGTCGCAAAAATGCAAATATGATAATAATAATGTAAAAAGCACAAAGCACATAGCACAAAGCACAAAGCATGCCACAGCACGTCAAGTGAAAATTAAGAAAGAGCAAAAAAGACAACAACAAAAATTACCAAGAAAAAAAGCCGCAGCTTGGACAAAGTCTTGACTGCATAATGAAAATAATAGACGTCATGATAAACACACACAAATACAGTTAGAAGCCGCCATAGAAGATGCAGTATAAGAGAGCGAAAGAGAGAGCGAATCTAGCTGCAGGCTCTGCTTGTAATTGAAGCAGTTGAGAGGAACTCAACGAATGCCGGAAACAGGTGTCGCACTTGCACTTGTCTAAAAAGCAACACAGAGAACTAAGGTTCCCTAGCTCCATCGTGCCAGAAAGATAGTAGATGGGATAGTGTTGGAAAAAGTTGCAATACATTTTAACGGTTTTTATCACAGCAATCTTGTAATATGAAAACATTCAGACCAGAAAATTTGAGCAAGAGTTTCATTCACGTTTTTTACGTTTATATTAAAAAAAAAATAGTGATTTTCTCACAGTAGATAGATATTATTATTTGCTTAAGAATTCTATTAAAACTTATAAAACTACGGTTATACATAGAAAAACTTTGAAATCATATTAAATTCGACCTGCTTTAGCCAATTTATTTTTCATATTTTTGTTATCAATCATCATTAATCATATTTAAGAGAAAACTTTCACATTTAACTGACCCTTTCTTTTGTTATGGTTTACATATAATGCTATAATCTGGGTAAACATTGAGCACGTTTCTAGCATATCCAATTTGAAGTTATCAAATTAGTTTTTAATCGATTTTGGTGGGTTTTCAGTGAAGTTTGCAAAATATGAAGTAAATACACAAAATATATATATATATATTCCAGACCGGATCATATTCAGAACCAGTTTAGAAAGGAGTTGACATTTCAATAATTATAAATTATTTGTTAATTGATAAGAAATTAAATGAAAACCTGAAATTTTGACACAAAAACGGGTTCAAAAGCAAATATAAATATATAATACAGTAAAACAAGATTATTCAGGTTGCAATGATTTCTTTTTTTATTATTCCTTTGTTGTTGGATCCAAAATATTTATGATGCAGCTATTAAAATAATTATGGAACTTTTTGAACAGAGACTTAAGATTGGGATGCATAAGAAGGTAAAGTGGAAAACAAATAATTATAATTTACATATTCCTCCTCGGGGTTTATCTGCTTTGAATTACAAATCAGTAGCATTACGTAAAATCCCTGACTCGAGCTTAAGAACTTAAGATCATTATGTGAGTTGAAGCTGCTCCAAAATAATAAAAAAAAAGAAACTTCCTTCCCGCCCATTTAATGAATTTGATCTCGAACTTTATAGAATGAGGCACGTTTCTAGCCTAGGTAAATGAACTTGCTGGCTGCCAGACAAAAGGTAACGGCGCTTAAAAGAGACAGAGACGGAGAAAGAGTGAGAGTGAGAGAGGGAGAGAGAGAGAGGGAGATAAGAACTACAGTCAAGCTGAGGCAACAATTTTGCGGCTGTCGTGAGAAAGAATCCGAGTTTGCCACAAACTGTAAACTGTAACAAAATGATTAGCCGCATAATTTATGGCCAGGCCAAGAGACGTTAACAAGAACAGCGCCAAACGAGTGACCGTCTGATCGTCTGACTGACTGAGTGATTGATTGATAGACTTATTGATTGAGCGCCCAAACTAATGCGAATTCTCGCGATTGCTTTTTGGTTATTCAATGAACGCAACGCGTTCGCCTTGAGGAAAGCTACCAAAAAATAAAAGAGATAGCAAGAACTGAGTGGAGAGTAGATAGACGACTTGAAGATACACTGTACACAGGTTTGAAGTATCTTGAATAGCTAAGTGGTCAAAAACTGTTTGACAAATGACAAAAATAAATTAACAAAAACTAAAATATGAGATTCCATTATTGAAAGCTACAATTCTATTTCCTAAACAATACCAATTTGTAAAATTTCTAATTTCTGAGAGATTACATTTGTAATACAGCAAAAATCGAATGTAATTATTGTTTTTTTATTTATTTTTACAGCTACCTGAGTTGTTATCAAGAATGAGATAGAAATTTGTTTTGCATATGATAACGATAACCTTTCTATACAAAACTTTAGCTATTATACATTCTGAAATCACAGTGCATGAAAAAAGAAGAAACAAAATCGAATGACGTCAAATGCAGCGCAGGTAAAAGCTGAAGCTAAAGTTAAGGTTCAGGTGCTTTTGCTTTTCGACTTCGATTGTTTTACATTCGCTGAATACATTTCAGAAACCGGCATTCTATAGGCGACAACAGAAGTTAACAAAAAAAAACCCGTTTGTTGTGCTGCATACAAAATAACAAACAGGAGAGTTGTCTCAAATTAAATAGGGGCTGCAATGTTCAGTTAAATATATATTTTTCTAAAGGGGTTGAGCAAAAAAACAGAACGCAAACAGAATTCCAATTAGTTGATACACAAATTTATATTCACTTGGTATTCACTTTATTTTTCACACATACTCATAAAAATATATTTATTTTTTATTTTATAAATTTACTTTTGCTTGTAATTTTTTCACCACTTTTTTATCATAATTTCTGGGGGCACGTGTGATTCGCACTTATTTCTGGGGTGCACAGATCGCGCCATAAAACACGCAGAAAGACGCACAAAGAATTTGCTTGAAGAAAAATTGCGAGCGCAGCCCGGCGCGCAACAACATTGAAAACTCGCCGCAGACTGAAGAGACTTTGTAAATGGAATTTGTGTTGTGCCGTTTTTATCGCTGCAGATACATTTGTATCTAGATACATACAACACTGCGGCTGCCTCGCTCCACGAACAGCGCAACAACTCTTAAGCTGCCCGAAAAAGCAGCTGCTCTAAAAAGCCGGTTAGTTGTTTTATGCTATTCTGTTTTGGCCATTTCAAAAGCGCCTTTTGGCCGCAAGTCGCTGTCCAAGCCGAGAGCTTTGAAAACAAGTTTCATTTGCTCTTAACTTGACAAATGTTGCAGCAACATTGGCCACTGCTTGTTGCCTGTACTGCTTGACTGAGAAGCAGTAGCGATCGCTGCCTACAAAGTGTAGCATACTTTTGTGCAGCAGTGTACATTTTCTTAAAAATTTTGCAACAGCAACTTCTATATATATACATTAAGTGTTGCATACTTTAAGGCTCTCTTATTTATTTTTATATTTTAAATTAAAATTTAGTTTTGTATTGAAGAAAAATGTTATAATAATAATAATACTATAAATACTTTACTATTAACTGCAAAAATATATAAAAACATATATTTTTATATCTTTCACATTTTCTCTTATTTTTATTAATTTATATTCCCAAATTAATTATTATTAATATTCAAAAAATGTACTTACGCAGTGGAGTTTTTGCCAATAGTTTTGGGGAACTGCCGCCATTTCCATTGCACAATGAGCTGAGGTCACTGTGCGAGCTTTTCTGGCTGTCCTTGCTGTACAAGCGACCACTGTAAAAAACAAAAACAAGATACATTAGAAATATTAACAACAATCAATAAATAGCATAGTTAATCTAACAGCGCGCTGTTAACTAACATAATGTTATCATTTACGACAGCTGAATAAATTAATTGCGCTGTGTGAAAACTCAAAGGAAAATTATAGGAAAATATTTAACAAAAATAATTGAGCGTGCACATGAGTCGTTTTTATTTCATGCATTTTCAATTGGGTTTCCATTGTGAAAAATGCGAAAAGCTGTGAAATTTCGAATCGCCCCGTTAAACAATCACAAAACAATAATAAAAAATAAAAAAAACAATTATAAATAGTAGGTGAAAATTGGAAAATTCAAGTGGATGAAATCAATTTGGCCAAAAATTATGCGCTAGTTTTGACGGAGTTTTTTCGCTCCCTTTCAGCGGCTTAGTTTTTGACATGCAACTTCCGCTCGCTGCACTAATTGAAAAAGCAGCGGAAAAACGGCTAACAAAAAAAAAGCTGGGCAGGGAAAATTGGGTTTTTGAGCAGGAAACGGACAGCCGCCAAGCAAATGGCCAAAAGGAATTAGCATTGCCAACTGCGTTTCCGTTTGGCTGCAAGTAGCAGCCAGCAGCCAACGGGCATAACTGTAATTTATGTGCAAACAACTCCAGCAACAACAAAAACTAAAAAAAGAAAAAAAAAAAAGGCTAGCGACGTTGCAGTTGTCAACAAGGCGACATTTTTCTTGTTTGCAACATTTTTCACATCTTTTAATACGCTTGCAAAGAGTATTTCAGTTCAGTCAAGAAATGTAAAACAGTTCTTTCTTTTATCATTTTTAAGCTAACAAAATATATAATTGTAGAGAAATTATATAAATTATATATATTGTAAAAATAAAAATGGGACGTTAAAAATGATTTAACTTAAAGAAATTGTATATTTGAAGTTAAAAAAAATTTAAAGTATCTATGTGAGAAATAAGTTAATTAGTCATCAGTAGAAACAAAATACTATACAGATTCTCATTTTTCTAAAACTTTGATAGTTAAAGTACTAAAAGATTTATTTTCTATTAAAACTTTCGCACTGAAAGTGTATAAAATATTCAGCAAAACAAAGTCAACTATTATTTTTCCTTTTTTTTTTTTTTGTTTGTTGGTTTCTTGTGCAACGACAAGTGAAAAATGCGCCGTTCATGCGCATTTAATTCAATTTTCTTGTCGTCGCATAATTAAATGCAATTATAACGCAATTGTCAATACAGCTCTGCAGCACCTGGCGTGTTCGTATAATCCAGCAAGGAGAGGATACCATTAAAAAAGAAACTACTTTTTTTATCACTCGGTTATAAAGCAGTTTTTTATTTTCAAATAAAAGAAAACTTTGCTGCACCTAAGAAACAATTAAATGAAAACCTTTTAACATTTAATGGGGGAAAATAAAAAACTATTGAATGGAAAGTATATTAAGTTTGTTATTCCTTAAATAAAGTCCATGAATTATTAAGATACATTTTTAATAGAAATTCTCAACATGAATTGTGCAAATTGTGAATTCAAAGTACAACAGTTAATCAGAATGGGAGCAAGCCTTAAACAGGGTGCATGTGGTATGCAATTGGGGTAGGGGCGTAGGTGTTAGGGGTGTTCGCCTACAAAACTGTTGTAAAGGGTTGCTCAAAAGTCAGTTGGGTGCAATATGGTTTGTTTTGTTGCCGCTGTGTCGTTGTCGTTGTCTATTGCATATTTAATTAATTTCTTCACATTTGCATTTCATTAATAATGCATTTTAATTACGTGGCTGCAGCCGCAACACCCTTACCCCCCCACCACACAACCCCCTCTGGTGTAAGTTTTGTTGCGTTGATGTTTTAATAAATATTTATAACGAGCGTCACGAATGCAATGCGAAGAGACTGACAAACAGACACAGAAAACTTGTGAGCTATTTTAAAGTGCAATTTGTTTATAACTGAATGCCCCACCCCTCAACAGCACCCCCCTTCCCCTTCCCCTACCCCTGTTGGTATGTGTTTGATTCTTCGGCTTAATTTCCGCAAAATGTTTATGCTTCAGTTCACTTGACGTTGCGTTTCTCCACTCTCCCCTCTCCCTCTCTCGTTTGCATAATTCATTTCATTCCGTCAATTTCTATGCCACTGACTCCCCTCCCCTCCTCTTCCCATCCCCGCTAACCCACTCTTATTATTGCACATTTTGGCTTAAATCAACTGCACTCGTTACCTGCTTGTTTATGAACTTGCCACTCATGAATTTCGCCTCTTGCGGAAACTGTTGCACAGCGTGGGGGGCGTGGCAGCAACACAGAGAAGCAAGCAAGCAAGCAAAAAAAAAACCTTGACAGTGAAAATGAAAATGTGTTTGCCAACTGCTGCGAAAAGTCGAAATGGGGTGACGCATAGAAATGCTGAAGAGGAAATGAGAAAAGTGTCTGGAGAAAATGCGCATAACTGAATAAGCTCTTAAGTTGCAAGCTATAAAAACAGAAGAAAAGTAGTAGAAAATTACTAAATTATACTATTTATACTATTTTTAAAGAGGTTATTTAGCATAAATAAATAAAATAGCAACAGGTCAACGAATTAGTTTCAAGGCTGAAAACTAACTAAAGAAAAGCTCTCAATTTGTTTTTAAAAACTGTTAGCATAATTCCTGAAATCCTAACTTTTATTCAAGCAATATTTAACACTTAAAACTGTCTGTTGCTTTTCAGCCGTTAAAGTTATGGTTTTTAATCCCATCCAATGGTTTTTGCGACGCCGCTAGCCAAACAATTGTAACAAAGAACAACAACGATAACAACAACAACAACAAGAAGAACAAGATATTGCTTTTGTTTGGCTGTGATCCTGTAAACGTTTTTTTACAACCTGACAATTGTTCCGTTTTATTGATGCCACAGGCTGCATTTTAATTGCTGTCGTGTGTTGCAAGGACGCAACGAAAACACAATAAAAAAAAAACCTATTGTGGATAGTTTTTATGGTAGGTTTTCTTTTACTGTGTATAGGAAGGGGGATTATGTGTCTCTTGGGCCCTTTGGTAGACATTCGAAATGATGACAACTAAGCAACTTCCGCACAATGTTGCCAGTTGCCAGTTGTCATTTGGCAGTTGCCAGTTGCAAGTTGCCGCTTGCAAGTTGCAAGTTGCCAAGTGGCGCAGTTTCCTCAATAATTTTGCAACTTGTGAATCACAGCAGAGACAACAACAAACTGGCTAAAAGGGAGCTGCATATTATGCAATTCCAAGCGATTTACTAAATAGTCTACTCCCCCGAACCCCCTTCACCCTCTTCACGACCCCAAAACACAATTCGTACGCTTAATGAGCTTCCATTAAATGTAATTGCAGTTGCAACTGTTGGCCGCAGGCAAAAGTCAACTTTGTGGCGGGAGAGGGGAGAGGAGGGGAGGGGAGAAAGAAGGAAGAGAGATGCATATTTGAGTTCTCCCACTCCTTTATTTGTTTGGGCTAAGCAGGCAAGGGGCCTTCAAATTTCAACTGGACATTTAATTGAAATTCAAGCATCAAAAATGTATACCCTATAAAATTAAAATGTGGTTATATCAATTGATATAAAAATCTAGTCAGTTTTTAAGTTTACGATTCTGAAATTAAGTATGCACATTCATTAGTCTATTATTTCATGGTACAAGAAATTTCCTAACATTGCGCATCACAAAAATAAAGTTATGCCTTAAAGTGTAATTTAAAATGTTTCAGAATTGAATTCCATAAACTTTGCAATAAATTAAAATTATATAATTGGGTATCTCATAGTTCTGATCATTGTTTAGTTCTTTAATCTTATTTGCTGTCTTGGCAAATTGTTTGAAATTGATTCGAGTGCTATTCAAAGTTTTCTTTTGCATTGAAACAACATTTGCGTTTGTATGGATAGATTTGAATCTTTTGTGCCCATAATTTGCGTACTTTCACTTTGACCACAGACAATTTGCTTTAATCATTGGATTGCCCCGGTCTCCACGCCAGTCCACATCAGTGCTCTGATCTGATCCGCTAACCTCCAGACCCGGAATAGTTTAATTGGCCATTTCCTTTGCACATGGATCGACGGTTCGACTACCAAGCAGCACAATGAGTTCATTATGCGAGTTCTTTAGCATATTTGCATATGTGAGTGTTTTCTGCTGCTTGTGAAAATTCGCATTAATCAATTCTATTGTTTTTTCGCATAACTAGGTGACCTTTTCGGCTAATTTATGCAACTTAGTTGGCCCAACAGCATGAAAGCAAAATTCTTTTTTGACTTTAACAAAAGGTTATCAAATTAATCTAAGGAAAACAATAAAAGTATGTGAGTAATGTAGCAGAAACTTTCAATGTCTTTATTCCGAGGTACTGAGAAATATCTTAATATCTTCATTCTTTACTCAGACTTCCTCAGTTGTTCAGTTGCTTTATTCCTCCGTTTCTTGAGTTCCTCTTTGGCGCATTGTCACGTCACGTTTGCAACAGTCTAATTCACAATAGATCATTGTGCTTGCGGTTAAAGCCATTGAAGACAAATGCGAATGTACATATGTATTTGTGTATTTGTGGCATATAGACAGACAACCTGAACAATTGAGAGGGGAGATAGAGAGAGGGGACCGGCAAAGTCAGCGTTCCTTTTGTTTAACGCATGAGTTATTAATGGAGCATTAGCTGAATTTAGAGCCATAGACAAACAGCACATAATGGATTACATTAATAAATGGCAAACGGAACCAAAGAGTTACTCAAACAACTTGCAACGAATATGCAAATGCTCTGAGAAAAGGTGGCAAAGGTATAAGCATAGAAAATTGTAATAATAATTATCTAAAAAAGTTATAAACACTTTCTATCAAATATGGAAAAAAAAAATAGTACAAAAAATTAACAGATAATTTAATTGTAATAAATATTTTCAACAAAATTATAATCAAATGCATAATTGGATTGGGAAAAAACTTAAAAAACAAAATCTAAATAATATATATGTTTAACAGCATTTTTTATATATTTAAATATAAATTATTTCATGTCTTTTTTCCCTAATAACCCACCCATTTCAGTAACTTATTTCAACAATATTTCATAGAAATTAATCACGCTTTTTTTCTAGTTTACAAGCTTTATAAAAAAGTTCATTAAAGCCAAACGCAGTGAGAGTATACTAACAACAACAATAACGGCAATTACGATAACAAAAACAGCGACTCCCCTGCTACCGGTTGCTGTTGTTTCAGTTGTTGCAGGTTGGTTGGTTGGTGGCATGTGCAACTGACGTTGTCCCATCATAAATGGCAAATGTGCAACCTGCTGCGGTCCGCTTTGCCACACTTTTTCTGCACCACATTTAGTCATATATGGGCTGAGTGCCTTATAAACGATAGATACTTATATATATACATATATATATAAAATACAATGGAGCGACGGCAACACTGGAAGACAGTTGTCAACATTGAGGTTAGGAAACCGTCGCAAATGTTTGCGTGTTGTTTATTATACCCTGAACCCATTAAAAATGGGGAAGATACATAATTATGAATGAATGTAAGACCATGGATCAGGGTATATTCTAGTCGGGCACTCGCGACAAGAGCACTCTGACTTGTTTTTTGTTGTTATTGTAATTGTCGTTGTTGCATTTTTCTGTATGAGAGACGACATGTGCAGTCAGCGCCCAGAGAGATACAAAACTCAACTTCATAGAACGCCGACTTTGAGTCCCTCAGTTGCAAAATGTGTAAATTGAAATATCAGAGCAGCGCAGAGACGATAAGAAATGGTAATTATTTTGCTGTTTACAACAGTTGCTGTTGCTGTTGCTTGTCTCTTTTCTATGTAGTTCAATGGGTATTTATTTTAGACTGGGGGAAGCCGTGTTTATCTTTCATTAACAGCATTGCTCTAATTACACCTAAAGTTAAGCGTATATGGATCAATAGAACGCGGCTTAGAAGTCAAGTTAAAAGAAGTGTGTTTAATGCATAAAGAAAATGTAGAAGAACTGTAGAAATTTGAGTTAGTTCAGTTGAGGAAACTCTAAAGAGGGCCATTTATACAACTGTTCTAATTGGCACAGGTGTTATTCGAATGCAGGTAGGTAGATCAATTAGAGCGTTGCTTAGAAGTGAAGTTTTAGTTGAGCATAAAATGAAAAGGCTGTAAAATGAAAATTTTACATGATGATGTACATGAGTTTTTCACAAAAAAAAAATATTTTCAAAAAGTCTTAGTCCTGATTTTTGGCAGAAAAATTAACCTTGTCAGAATGACTTTTTTTTATAGTTTTTTAAACTCATATGTACACCCACATTCAATAAAAAAAACATTCAAAACGAAAAAATCATATTTTTAAAAGTGCATAAACCTTAAATGCAGAATTTAGGTAGAGGACAAATAATGACCAAAGTTATGGGTGTCTCAAGTCTTAGAAGGGCATTCATTGTACGAATTTTGAAATAGTGCTGTAAAATATTACAAGAGATCCACTCGTAAAGCATTAACAACATACACTTGAAAATATACTATAGGAGTAACCGAAGATCCATTTAATTACGTCCACTTCCTTCCTTTTGCTCGTTTTCAGTCGTAAACGTAAACAACATGTTGTTTCATTACATCATCAGTTCCAGACACAACATGGCCAAAGAGCGCAACCCCAATTCGATTAGTTTATGGTACAAAAACAACACATGGACGTTTCTATTCAAAATTGCGGTCAACCGAGTATTACACGTTATAAATAGGCACTCAAGAAACAAATATTATTATTATTTGTTCTGCCATTCGCACGGCTTTGTCCAAAATGGCATTTCGTTGTAAGCGATTTTATGTTTCTTTGTTTTCCAGTCGAAGTAGATGATTCGTATTTACATATTTGCTTTTATTGTTTGAGTTCAAACATAAACTACGCCCCGATTTTAGCTGTTCAGAAACGTTGAAAAAAATATTTAAAACCATTATCAGCAATTTTAGCTGCAAGACAAATACCCTATAGATAAGAATGCAATTTTCCCAGTGGAAATTGCTAATCGCCAGCCATATCGCTTTTGTAATATTTCTACTAGCATCGAAAGTGTTTTTTTTTTTTTTAAAAAAGTATTACCACTTAAGCTTATAATAAGTACATATTAGCAACCTTTTAGCAACTTCCTGTGTTTGAAGAGTATACGAAAAAAAAGGCGACGACTCTTTTCAACATTAGCGCACTCAGCTGGAACTTGAAGCGGAAACTTTGGTGCAAAAAGTGTCCATTATTCGTATTAATTGAAAGACGGGCCAAAAATTTGCAAAACCACGAGAAAAAATTGGCAAAATTGTAAAGCAAAGTAAGCAAAGTTTTCAAGAGGAACAACAACAATTAATTGATTCTAGGCCTTAGCAACCGGCGTCGGTTTTGGTTGAGCGCCCCTTTATGTTTTCTACCCATGTAAAATGAACGAAACTGAGCGTAAACACATTTCAGCAACTTTTTAAGAGATAATGCAACTTGGCTAGCAATCTGTGGAGTACAAATAATTATGGTGCTGTGTTATGGCTCATATACGAGTCTGTTATGCTCTGCAGCTTATGAGTTTGAGGCTGACTAACGAGAGTTGAGAGATTTTACAGCAATTGAATTCTGGTTATACATAAAATAAAATAATGTGCTTAAATTGGTACTTTAAATTGGAAGCAGTGTAAAAATATATAAGTTAAATTGCTACACAGTAAAACTGTATACTGTTAGTCGAGCTTTCAGTCAAAAGTTGAAATCATTAAGTATAATCAATCAAAAACTTGCTGTTGATGCTACTTTCAAAGAAACTTTTTCAGTTGCAGTGCAGCAAAAAGCATTTTTAAGCATATTTAATCACTAAAACGGGCTTGAGCTGAAAGTAACATTCAATTAAATGTACTTAAAACTGTCAAGCGCTTTAAAATCATATATGACGGCTGCAGCGTGATAGAAAGCTTTGAACTGTCAAGCCTAAATGTCGACCAATTTGAGCTTTGAGTTAGAATTAAGATAAATTTATGAAGTCAAAAATTATGTAATATTTTGCATTTTTAATTGGAATCAAATACTGAAGCTTTAAGTCAAGCTTTAATCAATACTTAAAGCTCAACAGCTTTTAAGCTATATATGTTTAGCTCTAAGCACAAGTCACACGAAAGGAGCTAACTTTTAATTAAAATCCAAAAAGCTCACTCCAATTACAGGGTATACAGCTGCCTTACGTGCTCACTATGCGGTCTGTGCATTTTCTAATGCCCACCTTGTGTCGGTTACCTGGTCAGTGCCGTTAGATATTCACGTATTCATTATGCATGCCGGCAACAAACACAAACATTTTGCGGTCGGAAAAGCCAAAAACCCAAAACAAGTGTTTTCCAACGCGTTGCACATCGTTTGGAAAAGTTGCGGCAAGAAAATGGGGGCGGCGTGCGGGGGGGGGGGGGAAGGTGAGAGGGAAGTGAGAGACGCGACAATGCAACATTTTGCCGGCAGTCCCAGTTTTAAATATAGCATTTGAACTAATTTCGCTCGTTTGCCACGCGACGGATGCTTCATCGGTGAAGTGGTCGCCCTGCCGGCTACTCCGGGTCCGGCTACGGGTGCGACTACGGGTACGGGTCCGAAATCCCGTCCGAGCTGCAAAAATAGAGTTGTCCGAGTTGACGGCAGATTTGGATTTGGATTTGGATACGGATGCGTATTCGTGTTCGTGTTCGGATGATGCCCCACTGATGTCGTGTTTTATAAATACCACACGTGATTCATGTGTGGAATTATGTATTGTTGCATGCTGCATGCTGCATGTTGCCAAACGCGGCATATGTCTGTGTCTAATAATGTCAGCCAGAGTTATTATAGCTATATGGAGCAGCCGCGTGGGCGCGTCCATTGAGGCAGGTGCATTTGGATTGTGGCAAGTTTGGTTGCAGGTAGCATTTTGGAGCCATAGATTCCATTAAAATAATGATCAAATTTATAGAATATAAACTTGAAAGGAGTTGGCAAAACTTGATTATATTTTAAAAATAATTTTAGAATAATAAAGTATTAATTATAATAAATTCTCAAAAAACGCAGGCAAGTTCTTAAGAAGTAGAGAAACATGTATTAAACAGACACCTTACCTAGAGATTTAATCAAAAAACAGAAGCAACTTTACTTTAAGATAATATTGAAACACATCTTTATTTATTTCTATTTATGAATGACTTTCACAATGCTCAAACAAACAGTTCCCAACAGACAAGCAGCTTTTTTGATTTAATTTTCTACAGAACGAACACACACATCGGACATAATCCCCAGTTGGATATAATAAGTATTTGCTTTCAACTGGCGCTTTCACAAAAGGCCAAGAAATGTGCCCCGGAAAAAATCGCTTAAGCTCATTAGTTAATATCCAATTTATAAAGAGCAGCGAAAGGAGAAGCTCAACAACATCAATCAAATATCACCAAGAAGAAAACTAAAAAACACACAAACTAAAACCGAGGGAAAACACACACAAATTTCACTCACTTGTAAAACA
This sequence comes from Drosophila maculinotata, assembly GCA_035045305.1. NCBI lineage: Eukaryota > Metazoa > Arthropoda > Insecta > Diptera > Drosophilidae > Drosophila > Drosophila maculinotata. The sequence goes on from JAWNPD010000430.1 coordinate 329,515, forward strand.
TTTTCGAAACAACAACAACAGCCTCACAAAAAGGGGGGGGGGGGCGCACGACAGAAATTCAAAGAGTCGAAATCCGATTGCGACAGACTCCGCCGTATAGCCTGATATATCGACTGATATATAGTGCTGTGAGATTGCAACTGAGTGTGAGAGACAAAGAGATAGTTGGGGGTAGATTCTGTTGACACTTAGAGTGTCTATAGATTGCGAAACGTGCGAAAAGGCATGTGTGTTAGTATGTGTGTGTTGGTGTGTGTGTGTGTGTGCTTGGAGGTGCCTCAAATGTAGCCAAGGCAATATGTTTAAGCACAAAACCAATAATCCAACTGCAAATCACATATATGCCTATAAGATACCCTATATTTTAAGAGTCCATACAAAATACTAATTTAATTCAAATTTATTCTTAACTTCAGATAAGTGAATACTGAAGCATAAATATTGATTGAACACAGCTTTTGTGGAAGCGCGTTTTAATTATTGTAAAAACTTATCAATAGGAAAAATTATTATTAAAGTTAAATCTTCTTTGATCTGCTGTATCTGAGATTTTTTATTTTATTTATTTATCTGAATGAAAAATAATATAGGTTTATAATTCTAAAATATTTTACCTATTATATATTAGAAATAATAAATTCTATAAGTAGAACAGTTTCATATTAATGTCACATACGTTAGCCCAAGTCAGCATACCCTCTTTAAGTTTCGGTTACAGGTCATAAGCCGTAAACATAGCAAGCAGCAGCAGACAATAGGAGCTGCACTGTCAGGGGCAGGGACAGGGACAGGGACGGGGCAGAGGCAGAGGCAGAGGCTGTGCGTTGATTGCGTAAATGCCTCACGTGACTCATGTGGCAGGCGAGTGGTCATTGTGACTTCGTCTTGTTGCTGCTCACCTTGCCACCACCCCCTCGTAACCACCCTCGTAGCTAGACAGGTGTGTGCTGGCTGTGGCCCACGTTGAGTTGCTTTGACAAATTCATGATTTGTCATCAGCTCCTCTGCGTGCAGTTGCTCAGCGTCTGTCTTTTAATTCACCCCCCCCCCCCCCCCAGTTTCCCGTTTCTCCACCCTTCGGCTTATATGCAATCATTTTCCATAGGTTAGGCAATTTGTTTTCACGCTCACATAAATTGCTGCCAGCGTTTTTTATTTTTTCTTATTTTGTGTTTTCCATGTTAACTTTTCCCTTCGGCTTTTGCTCGACGGTGCAAATGTCGCCACGTGGTGTGGTTTTTTTCTCTCTCTTTTCAGTTGTCGTTTTTTATACAGTATCATATGATGATAATAATGTTGATGAGCCCAAGTATTACAGCGGTTCTGTACTGTGCGGCACTTAAAATACCATCAAATTGCATTGGACTCGTGGGACTCTTTAGATGCGCATAAGTAATGAATACTTTAATCTCAACTTGGGTGAAAAAAAAAAAAAAACCAAATTGGAGGTTAATACACAAAATTGGGGTCACTTGTTGCTAATTACATATTAATGTGCAGAGGTGGCAACGCCGCATTTGATAAAGTTTCCCATAAATCTACAGAGAGTGCTTGGAGCAGCTAAGAAATATATAAAAATATATATAGTAATTATAGATCAGTTTTAAGATACAAATCTCCCTCCTCGATAGTTTTTTATTTATTAAAATGATATTGACTTTTCAGAATGATATTAATTTAAACGCAGCTTGATATTAAGTCACAAATTCATAAGTTTAGTATACAAATCTTTCTAACACATTTTTGTTCTTTTACCCAGTTCTTTAGTTTGCTTATATTACTTTCGCTCTTTAAGCCTTTAAATCCAACAACTGCAAGATTTAAACGTAAATACACCCTGTTTATATTGCAATTATTAAAGTTTGTTGTCTAAAACAATATTTCGCTAAGGCTTCACACTTGGGCAAAAACTTTGCCCTCATCGCAACGTTTCTGCAGCATTTTAGCCAAGCTAATAAGCAATTTACATTGGCCACAGCGACTTGGGCTAAAGTTTACAACCGCCAAGTTTTGCTTCTAAAAACTAACTTCATTATAATTTCAAATTTTACGTTTCTTATACGCGGAATCACAAGTTGTGTTCCCTACACTCGTAATTACTGTGCAGAAGCGAAAAACCAAAAAAAAAAAAATACAAACCTGCATAAATTTGAAATGTAAATGAGTCAACTATTTTTTTTTTTTTCTTTGTGGCATACTATTATGGCTACTTGCAAGGCTGCGCGGAACCAGGGACTTCTCTTTTGTGTAGTTTGATAAAATGCTAATCGACTTCAAAATGCAACAATGTCAAATTGCAACTGGAATTGCATTTGACAATTTCCATTAAATTGATTGGCTGTTGATTTTGGCTAAGCTTGAATGAATTGCTTGCTTTTGTTACATGAAAAGTTCCCAGTCCCAAAAAATGCCCTTCCAACACTTGAAAAAGCCACAGCTTTGTCAAAACTGACCCGATCTTCAATTCCAAGGTCATTTTGATCATGGTTTGCCCTCCTTAATAATTCTACATTCAAAGTTGAGAAACTTCCAACTTTCGGATTTTATATCAAAAATCATGACAAGATGTTTACACGTGAAGTTCCCGAGTCCCAAAAAATGCCCTTTCAAGACTTCAAAGTGTCATAACTTAGTCAAAACTGACCCGATCTTCACTTCCGAGGCCATTTTGATCATGGTTTGCCCTCCTTAATAATTCTACATTCAAAGTTGAGAAACTTCCAACTTTCGGATTTTATATCAAAAATCATGACAAGATGTTTACACGTGAAGTTCCCGAGTCCCAAAAAATGCCCTTTCAAGACTTCAAAGTGTCATAACTTAGTCAAAACTGACCCGATCTTCACTTCCGATGTCATTTTGATCATGGTTTGCCCTCCTTAATAATTCTACATTCAAAGTTGAGAAACTTCCAACTTTCGGATTTCATGTCAAAAATCATGACACGTGAAGTTCCCGAGTCCCAAAAAATGCACTTCCCAGACTTCAAAGTGTCATAACTTAGTCAAAACTGACCCGATCTTCACTTCCGAGGTCATTTTGATCATGGTTTGCCCTCCTTAATAATTCTACATTCAAAGTTGAGAAACTTCCAACTTTCGGATTTTATGTCAAAAATTATGACAAGAAATTGACATGTGAAGTTCCCGAGTCCCAAAAAATGCCCTTCCAAGACTTCAAAGTGCCATAACTTTGTCAAAACTGGCCCGATCTTCACTTCCCAGGCCATTTTGATCATGGTTTGCCCTCCTTAATAATTCTACATTCAAAGTTGAGAAACTTCCAACTTTCGGATTTTATGTCAAAAATCATGACAAGATGTTGACATGTGAAGTTCCCGAGACCCAAAAAATGCCCTTCCAAGACTTCAAAGTGCCATAACTTTGTCAAAACTGGTCCGATCTTCACTTCCGAGGTCATTTTGATCATGGTTTGCCCTCCTTAATAATTCTACATTCAAAGTTGAAAAACTTCCAACTTTCGGATTTCATGTCAAAAATCATGACACGTGAAGTTCCCGAGTCCCAAAAATGCACTTCCAAGACTTCAAAGTGTCATAACTTAGTCAAAACTGACCCGATCTTCACTTCCGAGGTCATTTTGATCATGGTTTGCCCTCCTTAATAATTCTACATTCAAAGTTGAGAAACTTCCAACTTTCGGATTTTATGTCAAAAATCATGACAAGATGTTGACATGTGAAGTTCCCGAGACCCAAAAAATGCCCTTCCAAGACTTCAAAGTGCCATAACTTTGTCAAAACTGGTCCGATCTTCACTTCCGAGGTCATTTTGATCATGGTTTGCCCTCCTTAATAATTCTACATTCAAAGTTGAAAAACTTCCAACTTTCGGATTTCATGTCAAAAATCATGACACGTGAAGTTCCCGAGTCCCAAAAAATGCACTTCCCAGACTTCAAAGTGTCATAACTTAGTCAAAACTGACCCGATCTTCACTTCCGAGGTCATTTTGATCATGGTTTGCCCTCCTTAATAATTCTACATTCAAAGTTGAGAAACTTCCAACTTTCGGATTTTATGTCAAAAATCATGACAAGATGTTGACATGTGAAGTTCCCGAGACCCAAAAAATGCCCTTCCAAGACTTCAAAGTGCCATAACTTTGTCAAAACTGGTCCGATCTTCACTTCCGAGGTCATTTTGATCATGGTTTGCCCTCCTTAATAATTCTACATTCAAAGTTGAAAAACTTCCAACTTTCGGATTTTATGTCAAAAATCATAACAAGATGTTGACATGTGAAGTCCCTAGATATGCCCTTCCCAGACTTCAAAGTGTCATAACTTTGTCAAAACTGGCCCGATCTTCACTTCCGAGGTCATTTTGATCATGGTTTGCCCTCCTTAATAATTCTACATTCAAAGTTGAGAAACTTCCAACTTTCGGATTTTATGTCAAAAATCATGACAAGATGTTGACATGTGAAGTTCCCGAGTCCCAAAAAATGCCCTTCCAAGACTTCAAAGTGCCATAACTTTGTCAAAACTGGCCCGATCTTCACTTCCGAGGTCATTTTGATCATGGTTTGCTCTCCTTAATAATTCTACATTCAAAGTTGAGATAGTTTAAATTTTCGGATTTCATGTCAAAAATCATGACAAGAATTGCCATACGCTTCCTTAAATTTGGAAGCCCTAAAGTGTTAAAATAGATATACCTGTATTATAATAATAAATTAAATGATCATTGACCTGAGTACGCAATTTGGCACATGTAATTTGTCGTCATGCCTAATTAGGTCGTTACATTTTTATTGTTTTATTGTCGCATCATCTGAACACAAAAGCCGGCTCACAAAAAGCTGACAAATTAACGCCCCAAGCTGAAAAGTTACTCAAAAAGCCAGAACAATTAATAACGTTATCAAAAACAACAGCAGCAAAAAATTTCAAATGGAAATGGATACCTTACAAAAAAGACAGCGAATTCCAAAACTAATATAAAAAAAACAAAAAAAATCGAAAAACGTGATCGTTGCGTTTTTCAATGAAACTTGTTACAGCGATAAATGCAAATGTGAAAACCGAGATTTATTGCTTTTCATTAGAATGCGTTAAGCCTAAACCATATTTTATCTATGGTTGATTGCCATTTTTGGGTCGCTGAATTTGCAATTCTGAATACTGCCAAAAAGTCATTTATCACGTCTGACTGGCAAAAGGTTTCTATGACATATTTTATAGATTAAATTAAATAAATTCAATTAGTTAATCAATAGACAATATTGGCATATAAATTAATGGTGACAATAGTTTTGGTTTAAACTTTAAAGCAAACAAATAATCAAAATAATTAAATTGCTGTATACAAAATTAACTTTACTTTGATAATGTAATAGAAAGTTAGCAACATTCTGATTTTAGTATTGATCCAAATAATTTTTCTAGATTTTCTCTAAGTACAAGCTTAGAACATAAGGCATAAATATGGTTTTATGCCTTTACAGACTTTTGTTGTAATGGAACACTTTCGGTTATGAGCCACGTGCTTTAGGCCATTAACTGCGTTCTCGACGCGACTTGAATTGCGGCTCATAAATATACCGCATAGCCCCCAAAAAAGGCAAACACGTAATCCGGCAAGAGCTTGATGTGAATTTATTTGTATTTAACCGAAAATACACATTTACAAGCGCGCCCATAAATAAAGAGACGCTCATTGATTAGCGTATAAATATTCACACGATATCCAAAAATAAAAAAAACCACTTTGAACATCGACACTCGATTTGGGGCTTTCAGCTGCCAACTGGGAAGCCGGCCGCAAGTTCAGGGTCAGCAGTTAAACACATATATAATATATATATATACTTTGTGTTTTCTAAGTATAAATTTACATTTGTCCAAATGGGGTTTCAAGCTTGAATCAACTGAGCTCTTCGAAAAACTCTTTTGTTGATTCTTCACTAACAAATTACAAGCGCAAATAGAGCTTAAAATTTCATTTTGGGTTCGGGGCTTAAATTGTGTGTGTGTGTGTGTGTGTGCGGGGTGGGTGTTGTAGGAAAGCGTAGGCACTAGTTTACCCCAGAGGCAAATGTCTATGGAAAAAGTTTGAATTTTGCGGTTCAAGGAATAAACTTTTTTCGGCACTTACAATTGCTGACAATCGTTAAACTTTTGCCTCATTTGTTGTGCTAACAAATGAATGAACCAGAATATTATAAGCTTGGATATATCCTATTAAAAACTTAGAGATATCCTAAATTAAAAGAAAAAAAATACAGAATTTATTTTTTAATTTTCTTAATTCAATATAGCCTTTGTTGCTATTGATATTTTTTGGTTCCGGGTATAACAGTTTTTAATATGTAGATCTATTTGTTCCGCTTGTATACAGTTTCCATTTGCATGGATACTCATATGGATATATTCATATATATCAGCGTATTATGTAATGTGCTGTGATTGTTATTCAAATCAGGTGAAACCTTAACATTTCTATAGCTTTGCGTTATCAAATAGTTACGTAAATTTGGCACGTTCACTTATTTCGATATTTTTGATATCTGTTCAGTTTTTTTCCACAAGTTTTTCAAAAAACCAATTCATGCTCTATTTGAATGCTATTTTTGTGAGCATTTCCGTTGGATCAGTTTGATGTATGTAATTTGTTTTCTTCCTTTTTTTCAATTAGTGTAAAAACTTCCGTTGCTTTTATTACCAAAGCAATCAAAGTTCTCAATTAAATTTGATCAAAGAAGCTGCACAAAGTTTTAAGAGTAACAACTAAAATGTTATGATCCAATTTTATTATTGTTTTCGATAGACTCACAATCGCGTATCACAATTTCAAACTCGTATAACTTGGATTAAGATATTGATCAACTTTTGGTTGCTATAGCAATAATCTTTATATGCGATTTTTGAGCGAAATTTATTCAGCTTAGCTGATAAACAAAATGTATCCTAATTTATCAGCAGATGGCAGCTAATTTAATATTTATAAACATTTTAAAACAAAAAGCTTAAGCAAACTTATAAATTTGCCGGCCGCAAAATTATGTACACAAAATTGTATATTAACTGTATATTAAAAATGTAAACAAAAGGTGCAAAAAAAAACGAAAGAAAAAATAATTCAAAGCGCTGACGTGAACATAATGGAGGGTGGGGTAGGGGGGAGGGTAGCGCATGGATAATATCGGGAGCTACTTTTCAACCTTTTGGCCAAAACACGTTTGCCATTTGTATATTTTTTTACCTTTTTTTTCAGCTCAACGCTATTAAAAATGCCGCCACAAGTTGATAGGGGATTCGGTGGGGGAGGGGGAAGGCAGTCGTTGGACTGCAAAGCTAAAAACAAAATATAAAAAAATCAAAATTGTGCGTCTGGCTTGTTACGGTTTTTAAATTTTTCACGCATTTGCCCGCTGGGTGGTGGCGGGGGGTGGCAGCGAGACAAACGACTAAGGCATAAAAAAACCAACTGAAAATGTTGCATAATATGAAATTAAGTTTAAAACAACAAAGGAGCGGAAAAAAATATATTTACAAAAAAAAACTGGTTGTAGTTTTTAATTACAACAACGCGCTTGCACTTTTTTTTTGTGGGCGTTAAATAGTTGCGGTGCAAATAAGAAATATATAAAATATACCCAGCAAAAATTTGGTATAAAAGAGGCAAACAAATAAAATATTTGTAGTTTTTTACAATTTAGAAAATAACTCGACCTCAGGTATAGCCTAACGCAACCTTATCTATCAACCTAAAGACTTAATAACAAATTTAAATCACATTTTTAAGATTGCTGAGAAATTGTTTCCAGTTTCTTAGACAAAAGGCCATAAAGCATTGCCCACAATCAACATACTTTAAGTAGAAACCTTCAAATATGATAACCCTAATAAAAATGGTTATTATATTTTAGGCTACCGATTAGATAGTCTAGAAAGAATTCACAATTAGTATTACAGATAGCAGCTACATTTTGTTGGATGAAATGTTTTATTTATATTCCAGTTGATTATGTTTCCAGATTTTAGGCTATATTTAATATATATATGATAGGGGTAGGCTTTCTTATAGCAAAATCTTTTTCTAAAATATATATTTTTTTTTTTCATATTTTGATCTCCTCAAATTCCCCATCACACACATTCTACAGAGCATCTCAGCGTCGTTCATTATGGAAATTGGTTCGCATTTTTTTCCCAGCCGGGTTGAAATGTTTCGCATGCTTTTTATCAGTGTGCTGAACATGTTGACAGCTCTCGTGACACTTGTCAAAACAGCGCTACGAGTATTTGCCACCAAGGCCCCAAAGTCGGGGGACACCGTTACTCTGGGGTCTGAGTAGTGGGTTCACAATTGATATACAGCTACAGCGGCCTCTGCATGCAACATGGCAAGCTGAGGCAAACGGAGGCAAGCGGAGGCAAGCGGAGGCAAGCTGAAAGGCAGACACACATCTGTGGCAGCAAAAAAACACTCTGTGGCGTGTTGATAGATAAGTTTATTAACATCGATGGATGCCTCACAACTTTTACCAATTGAATATGTGATGGGGCAACTTTTATTATTAATAACTCCTCAATGACATTTAATGGCTAGTTTGGCAGTCATGATCATTAGCATTAAATTGACAGCATCATTCAAAGGTCAAAGTCATAAAAGCTTCAGAAGATGCAAACAAACATATTTGTTTTATTAACTTGTTGGGTGTAGTACACCTAGCGAAATGAAGACCGTGGCAAGAGAACTCAAATTACTCAAGTATTTTATTTATCATGATTTTTTATACATCTACTATTTAGAGTAAAAGTATTGTTACTTTGGTTAGTTAAATAAATGTTTTATTCTATTGTTAAATAATAATTGTTGGCATTTAATATTACTTAACATAATGTATTGTAATTTTGCCCAGTGTACAGCTACATTCTCTTATATCTATATATAAGCCGCTTGTTTTCATTACTTCACAAAAAACAAAAATATGAGATATCTATGTTAACAATTTTCACAGACTGTTGCTAATGAAGCCGCTTACAAGGCATAAACATGTTAGCTGGATTTGTGTTGCTTATTTTGAGCCCAGTTAATGCTGAAGTTTCAAATCTACTTGAAGACTCTACCGACAATTATTTCAACTTAAAACCAATATTTGGAATATTTATTTTTGGTTTCTCAGTGTTGTTCTTCGTGTTGCTTAATCGCTTTGTTCTGTTTCTTACGTTGACCTTGTGGAAATTTATGGCCATTTTTCATGCCCATCCATATCTTAGTTGCTCAGCTGTTGTTGTTGTTGTTATTGTTGTTGTGGCTGCCTGTGTTTATCTACAACTAACACGTTGCCCCCCCCTCCGCCCTGATAACATGTGTTACATACCTACAGATACAATTTGAGACCCAGCCCTAAAAGCAGCAATTAGTGATTTTGGTTTGGGTTTTGGGCAGTTTCTGTTTGGTTTTTACTTTGGCTTTTTGTCAACATTTATGCTTCCGTATTGAACATTTATATATATATATATATAAAGCCTGACTTGTGGCAGTCTTTAATGGCATTTGCTTTTTGTGGTCAGTTTTTGCTTTTGCTAAATGTCGAAATCAAATTGGAAATATGTCGAGCAGAACATAAATTGATTAAAACGGTTTGATAATGCCTTTTCGAAGGCAGTCATGTGAAAAACTAGAAAACTTTTAGCAAATGTCGAAAAAGCGTTGCTAACTAAATGACAAAAGCTAAATTTATAAAGTTAAATGATGAAAGCATTTCGTGCATATATTAAAAGATATTCAAGTGAAAAGCTGATAAAATACCAAAAATTCTTAAATAGATTACAGATTAAAGAGAGCGAATGTGATAAAATTCATAAAGATATCATTGGTTGTTCATGTGTTTTATGATATTTGAATGGCTATAATATTCAGCAATAAAATATTGTTATTATGCATATACTCAAATAATCTAGTTATCATTTGCAGTCAGAGTGCATGCATTTATCCAGACTCGTGTCTCTGCTTATCTCATCTAAACTGGAGGTCAAAGTATTGTGAGTATTAGCTCATTTTTTTGACTCATAAATTAAATGGAAATCTCAATTGTTTATATTTTCAGCATAGCTAATAGCTATAGTAAGTGTGAACTTGGAAATGATCTCATATCAAGTACTTAAGATACTATCTGCATCATCATAAAACTTAGGCTGTCTGCTCTGGACAATTATAATCCTTCACATATGTGAACAGCAACATAAATTTATCAAATAAAAACTTATCATAAATTGAGATAATAAATACAATATTCAATGACGTGTGAAATTCCATGCAAATAAATAGCAATGCACAACAGTTATATCAAATTTGAAAGGCTTCACTTAAGCTGGATAATATCTTCAACATGTTTCTCATCAAAAATAGCGAGCTCTGAACTTTGGCGACTTGAAGCAAATCCGCAAATATCTAACAGATACGTATATATGTACGTAGATACATAGATACAGATACAGAGCTTAGGCGTTTTTCACACACTCCAAAAAGGCAAAAGCAGCGCGACGCACACTTCAAGATACATTCACACCTATTCACAATTGTAGTAGATACTCTTTTTGTTATTTTTCGTGTTTTGCGTATTGTTGTGATTGTTTTGTGTGTCTGAGAGATTTTCTAGCACCACGCTGCCAAACGTGACAACACACACAAATTACACAAATTGTTGTTGTTGTTGTTAATGTTGTTGTAATTGGCGGCTGCTTTGCCTTTGTTGTTCTTGTGGTTTTCCAATGTAAGCAAAAAAAAAAAATATATATACATATATATCTAGCATTGAGTTATTGCATGTCAAGTTGGGTACGCAGCTCACAAGATAGATGCTTATCCATTTAATTATACAATTTATGCGATGTAATTTATATAATTAAATTCGTAATATTAACTATAAATCTTAAGCACTTTAAGTTGATTTTGATAGCATATTGGGAAAAAAATATTTAACAGAATAACAAATAAAATATTCAATAAATAATAAATATTTGCTTTAATTAAATAATTAAATTGCGCTTTTATAAATAATTGTAAGCAGCATACTAGACTTGAGCATCAAATTATAAAATGCAATAAAAAATAAAAAAAAATGCTTTTATCTAATGAATTTTGATGGCGAGTATACAACAAAAAACAGATACAAATAAAAAGTGCATAACTCGTTATCGCTGAGACAGACAACCAGAGAGAGAGAGAGAGAGGGCGATAGAGCGGGCGGGAGCGAGAGAGATGTACATATAAGATTTACTGCTAATTTGCGGTTAACGTTGTTATTGTAATTGCGGTTGCTCATTCAATTTATTCATTGTGCTTATACATTTTTCCCTCGATTTTTGATGTTGCAATTCTCCTTAACACAAAAAAAAACAATTTTAATACCAAACGTAATAAAATATAAATAAATAATAGAGAAAACGAAGGCCCCGCAATTAAATTAATTGAACATTTGATCTGCTTTTTTAACAGCTTTTTTTTTGCTGAGCTAATCCCAAAAAAAAACGGTACAACAACAGAGTCAAAGTTCAGTGGTATTAATGTTCGCTATTTCTCTTTACCCCCCTCTCTCTCTCTCTCTGTCTCTTTATCTCGTTTCCACCCGGTTATTTGTTGTCTTTTGTATTAATTTGTATAATGCACATACGCCCCGTTTTCCCGATTCCCCGTTTCTGTTCGGATTCGCTCGGTTCGGATGACAAAACAAATGTTTCTGGCTCAACTCAACTGTGAGTCTCTCATTTTTAATGCCAAAATAAAAATTGCTGTGAAATTAAGCTCAACGCACACACACACACGCATAGGCCCCGCGTGCCCCCCTTTAGCCCCAACTATAACCCCTTGCCTGAACCCAGCCTAATTTATGTTTAAATGCTAGGTGCCCCCCTTAGACCCCGACAAATGATGTTTAATATACACGACACGGGTCCAATAAATTGCACTAGTTGGCGTCGCTTTGCTTCACTTTGGCTCGCTTCTTCCTCTTCGCTTCTCCCTCTTCGCTTCTCGCTCTTCGCTTCTCTCGCTCGCAAATAGTTGAATTTGACTTTTGGGCCCCAACTTTTGTTTAACTATGCTGTGGCTATGGGCTATGGGCTATGAGGTTTGGGGTTTGGGGTTAGGCGTATGGGGTTCAGTTCAGGGTAGCTGTTGGGGTTGCTCTACGTCATATTCGAGTCTATTTGTCAGCCCTGTGTGGCTAATTTGTTTATGTTTGACATTCCACATGTTTGCAGCAAGTTCCACAGACGCCCACAAATTGCATGACATCACAGTAACTGTATAAATAATTAAGACTACCGAAATTGAAATCTGTTGATTCTAAGGAAATATTTAGGGAATACTACAGGTTTTTTGTAAAAATCTTATTTATAATAAGATATTTCCTCCTCGTTGCTGTAAGTCAGTTTCAATTTTAGGTTTATTAATTTGTTGATTGCTTTTCCCATACAATTTATAATAACAGTAATTTGTTTTCTCTCTCTAAACAATTTGGGAATTATAAGCAGTTGAGCATCAATAAAGATCTTAATTCACTCTATAAAATAAACAAACATTTCAATTACAGTCTTTATGTTAATTATGTTGAAATACTCCTTATGCTGTCCAGCCTCAAGATTATGTTTTCAGTTCGAAACAACAATTCAGGCACTTTATTTTAAACTCGTAACTGACCCTGAACTCAATTTCAATTTAATGTACATTCTAGTCGCAGGTATGTACATATGTACATAATACATACATAAATATGGGGAGACTTTATCGTTCACAGGTAAGCGATGGCTATTAACTCGGAATTCGATAGCCTTATAAACAGAATGTGGAACACAAGAAATCAATCAAAGGGGCGCAACTTGATAAGGAGACGTGGGCGTATTTCGAATACTTTTTGATAAGCAGATAAGAAATTTGATATTGCAAGAACAGCAGTTATGCTCGACAGATGCTCGGAAGTATTGACATTACTTTAAAGTGCAATTTATACAAATTTATGGATATAAAGTAAATGAGGTTAATTTTGGAAATTTTAATAATATGATCGGAATAAAAGCGACAATTTGTTAACAATTAATAATACAATGCTCCAATAACCAAAAGATGGATTAAAGTTAGAAGAAACTTTCATTGTACATAATATAGAAATTATCAAAGAAAAGGCGCAAACGGCAATACAAATAATGTCCTAAAGCTCATATATGTGATAAAAGTAACAGCGCATAAATTTCCCTATATTAAAAACAATTTTATATTTGAAAATTAACTGTTTCCACTTACCGTTTAATTAGCACCGGCTGCAAACGCTTCGCTGCTGCTGCTGCTGTGGTTGTTGCTGTTGTTGTTGTTGTTGTGGGTGCAGTGGGCGTAGTGGGTGACTGCGATTTGGAGAGACGCGCAAAGACGCTGACTGCGACGCCGCTGCCGCTGCCACTGCCGCTGCCGACGCCAACCGAGCCTTTATCCTGTGGCTGCCGCGTTGACGTCGACCTGGCGCTGCTGCTGCCACTGCGCCTGACGACAGCAGGCGGTGTTGTTGCTGTAACGGTAGGTGAACGACGCACCGTCGAACTAATGCGTGGACTACCGGCACTCGAGGGCGGAGTGCCAGTGGTGGGGGGTGAGGGCGTTGCACCCGATCCTGTCATGGTGCGCGTGGTGCTCACTTTTGATTTCACATCATTGTAATTAGTTTTAATTGTTGACTTATTGCTGGCAATTTTATGCATAACGGCATCCCATTTATTCGGCGTATGCGTTTTGCGTGCTATCGGCGAGGTTTTAACACTGCGCGGCGACGTTTTCGATTTCAACGGCGAATTCGGCGTTGCGGCGAGCGAAGAGCTGGTCGAGTTTGACGAAAGCGTGTGTAAATTCTCAACGGTGCCGAGCGACGTTAACGATGCGTGCGGTCGCGGCGACGCTGCGCGCAGTACTGAACTTGACGACGATCGGTGCGACTGCTGCGGCAGCAGCTGCTGCGAGCTGCCGACGCTCGATTCGTTAAAAGCCTCGTCGCAAAAGCTTTTGGCGCTGCCGCCGTCAACGCTGCAGTACGAAGTGCGATTCGAGAGCGTCGTCGCTGCCGACGACGAGGAGAGCGGACGCGGCAGCGATTGCAGCTGAGAGTGCGACTCTCTCTGTTGTTGTTGCTCTCGGTCTCGGTGTGTTGGCGCTTGACCTTGAGCCTTGCGCATGGTTTGTGTCGAGTCATCGGGCGACATATCCAGATCCATATCCATGTTGTCCCGCTCCAACTCCATTTCCACATCCAGTTCCAGTTCGGGCAGACGCAGTTCCTCATCGCAACGGTTTTCTACGTCGGTAAAAATGCCCGAGGATTCCATGCAGGAATCCTCCAGCTGCGGCACTGAAGCACTCGGCTGCATGGCCGGACCATAGAGCTGTCCATCGATGACCTGGGCACGTCGATCGCCACGTTGCAGCACATCATCCGCATCGGATTCGGTAAAGAAATCCGAATCGGTCATCGGATCCGGCCGACGCAAAGGAGCCGCCGGCGGAAAACTGGGCTGGCGACTCACCCGCTCCAAGTGTGGTCCATTGCTCGGGGAATGATCGCAGGCGGCGCCACGTGATGCCGGTCTTGACATTTCACCATCACCCTGATAGCCGGTATCCAAGCTGGTCACACTGGTGACGCTGGTAATGAAACTGTTGCTCAATTTGGAATGGCTATTGGTTTGTGGCTGGGTTTGCATTGCCGGAGCAACTGCAGCCGCCGCAGTTGTGGCAGCAATGGGTGCTGCCAAAAGCTGCGGCTCTATGGGATCGAGAGGCAGTTCCTCCGGTGAAGGTGTCTGCTCCAAGCGCAGCTGCTGTTGCAGTTGCAAATGTTGCTGCTGCTGCTGCTTTTGATGTTGGTGATGTTGGTGATGCTGGTGATGCTGGTGATGCTGTGCCGCCAGCAGCTCCAGCTGCTGTGTGAGATTGGGATTGTTACTCGAGTTGTGGTGCTGCGAGGAAGAGTCCAAGAACTCCTTCATTTGATCGGGCGTCAAAATGCCCAGAGATTCATCCAAATCGAAGCTGTGCTGCTTCTTCAGCAACTGTTGCTGCGAACTGGAAACCGAACTGTTCACCAGCTCTATGGAGGCATCCAATGTGGATTCCGGCAGTCCCAGTCCAAAGCTATAGCGCTGCTGCTTGAGGCAACTGTCCATGTCCAAGTCGGGCGTTCTCGTGGGCAGCACGAGATCACTGCGTGCGGATTTGAGCAGCGGGGAGAGCAGATGCACCGATACCGGAGTCTGCTGGAAGCGTGCCCCATGTGGCGTTGTTGTTGCCGACTGAGGCGTCAGGCACACCAGCGCATGTGACGCCATCTGGCGGCGGCCACGTGGCGGCGTTGGGTCCAGAAACTCGCGAGTTAAATTCAGCAGTTGTATATGTTGTGCCGGAGATTGGAGTCCACTAATGTCCAGCAGACGATCCGTGTTTATTGTCGAGTTGAGTGGCAGCTTCATGTGACTCTTGTCCGGCGCTGCCGGCGACAGTGGCGTCAAGGTCACATCGAGATCCCGTTCTGTGGGCAGCTCCAGCTTGCCGCTGAGCATGTCCAGACCGGCGGGCATGGACATGTGCTCCAGCAGCGGCAGTTGGTCCATGCTCTTGGTTAGATCGAGGGATTTGTTAAAGTCGTGGGTGGTCGTTAGTGTGTCATTCAAATCGCAGCTGGCGGGGATTGCGGCCAGAGTTGTATCCAGATTAGATGCAATATATGTGGTTTCCAACTCGCAGCTGGCGGGGATTACCGGACGCGTTCTATCCGCCCGGGAGCCGCTGAGTTTGGCTAAGATTTGTGTGGCATCTGCCGCCTCACAGCTGGCGGGGATTACGGGACGTGTTCTATCCGCCCGGCTGCCACAGAGATTGGCTAAAATATGTGTGGAGTCCATTGGCGCCGCTGGCTCGCAGCTGGCGGGGATTACCATATGTGTGCTGTCCAACTGGGAGCAGTTAAGATTGACCAAAAATTGTGTGGCAACATTGGCAGTCGCCTCACAGCTGCTGGCGGGGATTACACAACGGCTGCGAGGACTCACCAGCCGCATGGTCGCATCCGCCAGCTGCTCCTGTGTTCCAATGACCGGGCGAGTTCGATTCAAGGAGCACAAAATGGTTGCATCCATGTCAAGAGTGCGTCCAAAACCAATGTTGGAGAGACGCGTGTTCTCCAGACGCGGCGTGCGCTGCATTGGCTCCTCCTGCTTCTCCTGCTGCTCCTGCCGCTCCTGACGATCTTGCCGGTTCTGTCGATCCTTCGGCTCCTCGCACACAAATGTCTCGGAGCGCATCAGCGGCGTGCTGCTGATCAACTGCTTGGCAGAGGCAGGCAGCGGCGTATGTGGCAGCGAGCTGGTCATCAAATTGGATGCAGTGGCTCCAGTGCCCGCTCCTGCTGTCAACGTGCCCTTCTTAAGGCTGCCTCCCAAGTCGTGCAGTGGCATCGTCGCTGGATGATAGGAGCTTATGGGACGCACTGTTTTATTATTGTTGCTGTTGTTGTTGTTGTTGTGGTTGCTGGGGGGCATTGCTGGCCTACGAAAGATTTGGGTGCTCGCCTTTGGCCCAATGGGTGGTGGGCGGATGTGGGAGGTGGTGCCGGTGTTGGTGCTGGTGCGACCAAAACTGCCCGGCGCTGGTATCCGCGAGATGCCATCCAGGCGTGGAATGCGAGTCGTTGCCGGATCCTGCAAAAATAAGAGATAAATAAAAATAAATTAACATAAATCCGTAAAAATGGTTTGCTGAAAATGCTTGTGGCTTTATTAAGTGTAAGAAGAGGAAGAGAAAACGTTGCAGTCGAAATCTACACGCAGAGAAAAATACGGCCTAAAATGTACTCAAACTGCCATAACTTTGTCAAAACTGATCCGATCTTCAATTCCGATGTCATTTTAAACATGGCTTGTCCTCTTTAATAGTTCTACATTCAAAGTTGAAAAACTTCCAATATTCGGATTTCATGTCAAAAATCATGAAGATCCCAAGTCCCGATTTGCAATTCCGAGGTCATTTTGATTATTATTTGACATTTTTAATAATTTTACATTTAAAGTTCAGAAACTTTTTTTTCGGCGTTACCATAATTTTTCATGACAAAAAAAAAAGGTAGAGCCCATTTTCGGGTTGGTAACAGCGTATAGAAATCCGTAAAATGCCTCAATAGATTCCGGCAGCTGTCGCCTGACCTGAGACCCTTGTTGACCCCCCGCAATTCTGGTGAAAAAGTGCGTTGGTATTTTTCGCCGCGGCGCCAACTGGTCTGATGTACTCTTCACGCCCCCCTTTGCACACTTTGCCCTCTTCGCACGTGCTGAGACTTTGTTTTTTTTTGGCAGGCGCCATCCTGCAATGTAGTTCACTGGGGCGTTTCCACTTGGCACCAGTTCAACGCACTTTAAAACCGGGTAACTGAAAGTGACGCAAAATGGGGGTGTGGGACGGGGCAGAAGGAGGGGGCGGCTAGCAGACAACATTAGCCGGGCAGGACTTTGCCTTGCGCTGATGTCATCATCATCAGTCTATGCAGTTTAAGGGTTCGCATCATTTGCATACCCTACAATAGATGAGCTGCCAATGGCTATATTATAATTGGTATTTTCTAAAATAAAACATACAATTTTAGCTAATATTTACTTAATATTATCTTAATATCTTATCCATCATATCTAAACATATTTCATATTATTTTCGGATTACTTTATTTAATTTAATTTTGATGTATTTTATTCCCAACTCTTCAAAGTTTTAGTAAAGCTTCTACATTTTAAAGGGTATCTATATAGTCCATCACTTATATTTCGGTTCAGCCCGCTTTTTCGTGGGGTTGTTTAGTCACAAGCTGAGCATACAGCTAATTGCAGTCTAATATAATTAAATGGGGGCGAGTTTTTGGTTGCGTTCCTTACGAAATTCGACGTGACTTGACTGATATAGGATATATATACATATATACATACATACAAGATGTACATGGTACATATTATATAATTATATTATAACAATTAGAAAAGAGATTTGGGTAACTATGCACGTGTTTGTGTGCGTGTAGACAAGGGAGCATTATGAGTATAATAGAAAAGTTATGCTTCAGAACCGGCTAAATGGTTGGTATGGGGAACGTAATTGTTATACCCAGTAATTATGTGGCGCCAGCTTTGAAAAGTTGAATTCACTTTATGGCGCAATAAAGTCAAACATATAAAGTATAACTTTTCCCTAAAATGTTGCTCAAATTGAGCTGCAGTTTTATAACTTTTATACTGATATTTTATGTATAAAATATAATTTAAATTTATATATCTATCTAAGTTATGTACATATGTATCTATACTATATATATACTATACAATAATTTTAGTTTTTTCTTACAATTCCCAAGTGTTTCAAGCAACACAATGTGTTGGTTTATTTTCCATTATAAACTTCAGCTCCAAAAATGTAAGTTGCATGCCTTAACACTTACAAGCAATCTCTATGGGCGAGCAAAACTTTTAACTTTATCGTTTTAACAAAAGTTTTAGCCACACATTCTTACATCCTTGTATGTAGCCGCAATATTAAATGTACCAAAATGCAGTTTACACAGCTGCCTTAATCGAAAATGCAATTTTCCGAGCAGAGAAGTTGAACAAGCATAAGGCACCACAACAAGCCCATAACCCTTAAAGCTACTACCTACCGCTACACCTACCCCTGCCCAACCTCGATTGAAATCCAGTGAAATGTCCTTGAACTTTTTCGCGTGCGATAGAAAACGCTGAAAGTTTCTGCGAGGCGAACAGCAAATTTCAACACACAAAATCAACTCGAAAACGGAACCGAACCAAAAACCAACAGCTCAATGATTGTTATCAACTGCACAAAGTTTGCCGCGGAGGCGGTGTAGGGGTGAAGGGGTGAAGGGATGGATTCGAATTGCTCATTTCGCCCAGTCAGCTGGCATATGTGGCCCATAATTATTGCAATATGACACGCAGCAGGAGCAGGAGGAGCTGCAACTGCTGGGGGAGGTTCATAAAATGGCATCGATAAAAACTCGCGGGAATTGCCATAATGAAGGATGCTGCTATTTTTTACATGCCACAATATGGTGTAAAGAAAAACGAGAAGAAAAATAACTATATATATATAATATCCACAGGGACTGGCTGCTATAAATAACTGATTAATCTGCGCGCATTTTTAAGCAGTTGTCTGGCCATGATAATTTTTAATTGGATAGTAGAAGGTCAGTTATTTATTAAAATTAAAAGCAAGGCAACCGAAATAAATAAGAAAGAACATGTGAAACTTTATTAAAATTATTTTCAGTGAAAATCAACAAATGAAGGCTTTTAACATAATATAATAACATCTAAAACAAATATTTTCCTTATAAACAATATAATCTTTTTTAGTAATCGACTTTTTTTATTGCCCAATATTCAATTTTGTACGTGAACCAATATGTGAATAAGAACCTTTATTAGTATATTTTCCCCAATTAATTTCCCACTCCACCGATAATCCTAAATTGCCCAAATTAACTGGCAATTTATTAGCCTTTTAATCAAGACTGATGGCCAATTGCCGAAAATGTGCTATCTGGGCCACAATATTTGTGTTAACAATACGACAATACAAAAATATTTGTGCCACTGCCGAGCACCGGCAATTGGCGAAGGAGACAGTAAAAAAATCACAAGAAAATCAGGAAAAACCGGAAAAAGGGAAACGCAGCACGCAACGAGTAAAATACAAATACTGAAATATTGTCATAACGTGGAGGGAAGGAAACGGAAAGCAAAGTCAACACACAAAGAGACAAAAAACATATAAAAATGGTTTTAATAATAATACAAAAAACGAGTACAGGGAATGCCAGTGTATACATAAAGGGGGGCACACTGTTCAACAATTTCTGTTATGTGGGTTAAGCGCCAACGCATGTCCTTAGCCCGACAGGGCAACGGAAGTGGGTGGACGGGGGGAGGGGTGGAAGGGAGGAGGAAGCCGGCAAACGGAACTAAATAAAATTTATCGATTTATATACAACACACCATGCATATCGACATATTTGAGGATAGGGGTAGCTTTGCATGGGTATTAATAACATTTAACGCTTAAGAGGGCGAGGGGGAGAGGTAGGGTTGGGGACACATTCAGCTAGTAGTACAGTGTATAAATTCAAAGAGTTGCGATTGTTTTGTGTGCACTTTGCTTGTGTTTGGGTATTAGCCTGTGCCAGGTCCAATCGATAACGATTGTCGAGGTTAAGCGCTAAAGCTGAAAATTATGAATCATAAAATTGATATCGATTCTTTTGTTGTTTAGAAAACCCCAAAGGTATAATATTCTGTTTAATAATACTCTGTTATACTACAAATATTTTTTTTATACTGATTCTATATTTTATATCCTATAAATATATATAAAAATATATATAAAAATATAAATAAAAATAATAAATATAAATTATTTATTATATTTTCCTATTTTTAACCATTTGATATAATTCGATTTTTTGGATCTAAATCCATTCTTGGTTTCACTCATTATATTTTTCATGTCTATTTTATATTTTTGCTATTATTTAGTTGCCAGGTGCTGAAATGGGAAATGCGTGTTGAGCTGACATTTGATATGTTTACCATATCTCAGACTTGAGCACATTTTGTATACTAATAAGATATGAAATGCCATAATTGAATTGTAAGTAATATGAATAATAGATGTCGGTTAAATACCTGACGGATTAAGTTACCCATTCATGAGAATTTTGCTTGGTTTCTATAGGACAAAATATAATACACTTGAGCTTTTGAGGTCGTAATATTTTCCATATGTCTCTCAAGCTTTGACAACTTTTCACTTTTATTTCACTTTTTTTTTTGTTGGCCATCCGTTCATTTTAATTGGACAACTCGGTATTTTTTACAAATTGCTGCACAATGTCAATTGGTACGCTTTGAAATTAGCCCACTCAACATTCTACTCAACATGGGCACTCTCTAAGCATATAACGGTAGCAATTCAAACTTTAATTGCGCCAATTTTCGTCTAACAAAATGCAAGCACAAAGCTCAAATGCAATTTGAAAACATTGAGTATTTGATTACAAGGCTCAAAGGACACATTTCAAATGCTATGAATATTTACATATTATATAGGCACATATAAATATTTTTAGTTGAGTTATTTTATTTGATGATGATTTTTTAGATGTTAGAATAATAATATATAATTTATGAACCAGGCTCAGTTTAAAATGTTTCATTTATTTTTATTAAATATTTATTAACTCCCACACTAAGTATTAATAAAGCTGCTGGGGTAGTAAAATATTGGCCATAAGGAAGATTTATGTTTTCTTTGTTTTTAAATTCATTATCTACACCCTAATGACTGTCAGTCAGTCATGTCTGTCTGTATGTATGTCTGCTTATAGTACGTTTAAACAGCTCAATCAAGTTAACTGTTTGGCTCGTATACTCTACAAACATTTTCACATGCCATTAGCTCGTTTCCATCAACGACACTAAGCGGCTTATCTTGGCAGCCATTGGGCAATGGGGCAATCCGGAAACTGGACAACAAAATACGACGGGCAATGTAGCAGCAACTTGGGCCAAACATTTGCATTGCCAGTTGAAAGGGGCTAGAATAAATAAACCGCAATTACAAAGTGCATAATATTCAACTATTCATGTATTTCAAACGGACTCTAATGGATTAAAATGCGCAAATAATTTCAATCACTTGGCAATTTGTAGCATACTTTATTGCGCAGCCAACAAAAATAATTCACAGCATATTTTTATGCGCGGCGGCTTCTGGCGAAAAGGCGTCAATAAATTGGAAATGTCTGCGACAATATTTTTAATATTGCGCAGTGTTTATATCTTTGGGTCTGAGTGTGTGTAAGTCTTATGAAATATACCCTGTAGTAAAAACTCTTAAGGCTTGAGATAAGACTAAAAGGAAAAAACCCGCACATCATTTTGTTGATTTATAGGGAGAAAAATCTGAGAGTGTAAGCTTCCTTATCCTAATATTTAATTAATATATTTAATTATTGACCACAAAATAATTATTATATAGAATTAACAAATACTTTAATCGAATTAAGTACAAAAAAAGATTTTAAATATATTTTTTATACAAAATATGCCATCTTACAAATTTGTATAGGGTATTATTCAAATAGAGTGTCTAATGCTATTTTATGCATCAACTACGGCACAATATGTGTGAATATGTGTGTGTGTTAAAAACAGCGCCTCGTTTTGTGTTTCCTTCTTTTTTGTATTTCTTTCTCAAGAGGGCAATAATTTTGGAGAAATTCGCAGTGGTGCGTAAAATTAAATCATTTTTATTGCGCCTTGGGTCTGCGTTTAGGTCCTGGACATATGTCTAGGGCAAGGACTACGTTATCCTGGCAGCCAGACAATTAATGTTGCAGCGTTAAGCTGGACATATTTCACAGTCGATAGGTGCCCAGTCGGAGACTTGTTGGCCAAATTTATGTGCATCATCTGCGAAACAGTTGCAAGTACTATCAAGTGGCAGTAAAGCAAAACACATGCCGAGAGATAAATGTGAACTAGTTGAAGCACAAAGCTGTGTCAGGATATGTTGCACATTTATTTTGCCTGCTGTTACCAGACAAAATAGAAACGCACAAATCGTTGCATACTTCTAAGCGCAGATTAAAAAGGCACTCCATGGGAGAAGAAAAAATGCTTATTCAGTGAATAAAATGCAAGAAAAACATAATGAAAAAAGTCAGCAGAAAACCAAACAGCGGCTTTTCCAGTATGCCGAATTTGAGGTACCCTTTAAGTTATATACATCAATACAAATGTGTTTAAAATCAATTGAATATATGTATGTATATTCAAAATTCAATAATAAATATAAACAATCAACGAATCGTAGAAACGTAATTTTAAAAATATTTATATAGTCATGAAATCGATTAAAATCAACTTATCGATAGCCTTCATAAAAGAAAAAATAAATTCTATACGCAAATAAATGTTATATTTGTTATAATGCTCCGATCAGGCCAAGTGGAATATGTGTAATGAAACAAATTAACAATAATGTTTTCTAGGGTATATGTTAAAAGAAAACAATCAAAAAGCAGGCACACAATAGGCAAAGGTCATAACAAAAGGCAAATGAAGGCAAACATAAAAGAATATAAGGAAAAAACATTTGCCATTTTAATTTGTATTGTGAAAACTGCGGTGGGCGAGGGCAGGGGTACATTTGTCGAAATAAAACCGCCTTTTGGGTGTTTATATAAATGAGTTTCTTATGTTTGTGGATAAAGGATTTCCAGTGGGCGCGTGTTTTGGATGGCGTTTTATTTAATGGGCCTTCAGCTGGAAATTCAACATGGAATTAATGTGTCGAAACATTTGTGCAACACGTGTGGCACGTTTGGGCTTAGGTGTGGAGACATATTATATATACATATACATACATATATATATATGCGTAGGTGTATAGAAGACGACGGGAATTAAGTAGCAAGTCTAAGGATACGTTGGCAAAGATAAGCGTATTAGCAGCGCTTATCGGATTATCAGGAAATTTTTAAGAACAAATAAAATTACCAATTAAATGTGTGTATTTCAGATTGAAGAAGAAGACGAGAATGGATTATGTTTGAAGGCTTAAATTCTATTATATTTTAAGTTTATGTAATAGAATTCTTAACTAAAAACTGGATGATGAAATTGTAATAGTTCCTTAGATCTTATAGATAGTTTTATACTAAGCAAAAATATAACAAAAATTTATACAGAAGATTCTGATATAGATATAGGCCAAATTATTAGAATGAGTTAATCGATAAGGTATCGATCGATGTAATCGAAACTTTTGCAACACTATTCGTAACCTTCCATATATTTGCGACCTTCACCATTAGGTATTCTATACCCCCAAGTTGATTATATTTCCAAGTGTTGTCTGCTTTAAAATGCACGCTATCAAATCAATTACGATTGCAATTGCAATTTACAAAATTGCTTTCGTGTTGGGAAGGGGGGGCGCGGGGTTGGGAATATTCCCATTGAATGATGTTGAAATTGTGCATAAGGTGTGATAGCCGAAAGGGACTCATCAATTCAACTGGCAGCGAACGATTTACATTTGAAATTTGTTGTGGCCTCAAAATTTCTTTAAGCTCTTGTACTTGTCCAAGAATATAATCCAAATAAGTACAACGAAGCAGGAGCAGGAGCAGGAGGAGGAGGAGGAGGAGGAGTAAGAGTGGGGTGTACATGTTGCACGTTTTTCTTGTCGCCGTTGCACAAGGCTGCCAGTTGATAAATGTCCACTGTGCCATCGTCCTGATTCCTTTGGGCATGATAAATTACTTGCATATTTGAAAGCAAGTCCTGACATACCAAATAGCATATTTCTTAAAGCATTCTCCATGCAACAAAGTGCAGCGAGTTTCGATGGAGGGGCAGGGGGTTAGGGGTGTGCAACTACGTGATATGCAGGACACTCTGCTAAGCTCAGGCATTACAAGGACTTGAGGTTAGACATGATTTGCAAAATTTAAAATTCTACTTTACTCGTAGAAAATTGCGAAATGTGTAGGATTTAATTTTTAAAATAATCGATTGTACAAAATATCGAAACTTACGAGTGAAAGCAATTAACGATAGTTTTGCAACACTATAAAATACCCTAAAGACATTTTCAAAACTAGCAATTGTTTTTTAAAACGAACTTAAATTTTTTACAGCTTACAAAAACTTTGACAGGAAGAGAACACAAAAATGTGCACAACCCCAAAAGAACTAACCTCAAACTTACTAAATATGTGGTTTTCAAATGCAGAGGACCTTTTTGAAAAGTTGCATGCTTGCTTTAATTTGCAACCAGATATCAGACACGCGTCCGACCGACCGACAGTTGCCAGCAAATAAACCACATCGATGTACAGACAATGTTCATTATGAAATCCCAGAAAACCGCAACAACTGAAACTGCACACAATGGCAGCAACAACAAATGTTAATGGTCTGAAATGCAGCACAACAGCAACAACAGCGACAACAACAACAAGCAGAACCAGAACCAGGCTAACAATGTTACCAGAGACAATAAACATAACCACAAAATGTTCAGCAGCTTTATTATTGTCAACGGTTTTGTGCCCGGCACTAATACTAATTTACAATTTGGCCATTTTGCGCAATTTTCGCAATTTGCGAATTTGCAAATTTGCAATTATGCCGGCTTGAAATTCAATATTATGACGCCATTGTGGCGACTAATGAGCCTCAATGTCATGACCACAAATCTAATGATAGCTTGAATATAATATAATAATAAAATCGGTTTTTCATTTCACAAATTCAAGCTGAAATTATTACTTATGCAAAAAAATATTGCATTTATCATTGTAATAATAACAGCTTTATTTTGACATTTATTACTTTGTAGCTACTTTTTTGTTGACTGTTTATGGAAAATTCTTTGTTATGCTAAAAAGTCAATTGCATGCAAGAAACATTTCTAGATTTAACATATGCAGAGTGACTTTAACATTTCGTGCTCAAAAAACAATCAACTCAAAAACCCTTTACATCAGGTCCAAGCAACACTTGTGCTTTGAGCGTCAGTTAGCCACGTCGTAATCAACTTAATTATTTAAGCCAACATGCATTTTTTTCACATCGCTATTCTTTTTTGCCCCAAAGGAACCCACATGCGGGTTTTTCCAATTGCAATTTCCACAGCATATGGCAATTGAAATCAAATTTCACTGCACTTGAGTGGCTGCCGAACAACACCAAAAAAACAACAACAACAACAACAACGAGCACATAGCAATGTCCATCTTAACTCTCCAATGAGTGCGGCAACACTTTCATAAACATTTCTTTGTCGGTTCGTTCGGTTGCTGGCTCGTGCCGCTGACAGCTTGAAAGCGGCTAGAAATGCCAGTCGATAGTTGACCCAAATGCTGCAGCTCACCGCTCCCGTACAGAAAGTACAGAGTAGAAAGTGCATGAGAAAAATGCTGACTGTCACGTACACACATAAAAAGTTGGTTCCTTACAACAACAACAATAACAACAACAACAACATGCAACTCTTTGCGATTCTCTTTTTATACAATTTAAGTTCTACTCTGCTTTTTTCTCTCTCTCTCTCTCGTTTGTCATTCTGCAGTGCAGCGCATGTAACTGTCAAATGGGGGCAACAACAACAACAACGACAACGGAAACTGTCACATATATCAAATTTGTAGCTCAATGTATAACCCATGTGGGTAGACGGACACAAAGACAGAGCGACTGACAACTGCGGGTTTCATATGACATTGTTTACCTTTGCCAACAAAAACAACAACAACAACAATAACAACAACAACGATAACAACAAAAACATGATTTACGATTGAGTTGCGCGCTGCTCAAAAACAATGTCATTTAATTTGGAGGCTAACGAGCACGAGGGAAACTTTCGCAGGCAACGCGGCGTATGAGTAACGTGCAAGCAAGCACCGAATATTCCGTATACGCTTCGTGTGTCACTTGGCATTAGTGTTGCGTTTTGTTGTCATGTGTTTCGACAGTTTGTCGTTTGCCTGGCATTTTCCTATTGCATACTTATGGGCGTACAGGCACGCAAACAATTCAAAATTAAAAGAGAATTTCAATTCACCATTAAAATACTGAACAAATTTAGTTATTTTTACAGCGAGTTATATTCTTTTTTTGAATATACTACAATGAAAGCAACAAGAATGACAAACATTTGTTTAACTTTGGAATTCGCACCCAACCTAACCAAAATCTTGGCAATCCACAGAATTCAGCGTCGTTGCCTAAAAAAAATTGCCGCATTGCAAATGCAGTTTGCATAGTTTTCACTTTGAACTTTTCCTAAACTTGTGCAACGAAATCTTCCTACTAAAGGGGGAGGGTGAAAAACAGAAGGTGCTGGCAAACTTGTGGATAGTTGGAGAAGATGTTGGCATTTGAACCTACGCAAAAGCTGTGCCCAAAACATTTGAGGTTAAGTATAAAACTAACTTTAGCCGCAAATCCGGCGAGAATTAAGGCCACGTAATAACCCAGATAAATACAATTTATGTACATCTATGGACGAGTAGTTAATTGCACTCGAAATGCGCTCGAGTGCAGGCAATTTAAAGCGATGCTTTTAAGTTTTGTCATGTGTGTGCCATAATTAACATGGTATGGTAATAAAATTATATATATATTTTATTTCATTTCTGTTTTGTTTTTTTTTTTTGCCAACTTTTGATGTGAGATAAATTTGCAGCTAGAAAGCACATGTTAGCATAGTTTTGCGAAGGACGGCGCTCTCTTGTGTATCTATGTGTATGTTAGGCAAGGGGTGGGGGAAGGGCTTCCACAGGATGTGCGGCTGTCTTAGTGCACGCTGAAGCGTAAACACAGACACGACCATCAGGCGACAGTGGCGGGGCTACTGGCGGGGGTGGGTGGGTGTAAAGTGGGAATACACAAAACAAAAGTTTCGAAACGTCAAACGTTTTGTAGTCTTGGTACATTTTTCTTTAAGCTTTTAGCTTTTGCTTTTGGCTTCCCCTTTGCGCTTCTCAATTATGCAGCTTGAATAAAGCAACGGCCACTGGGAGGAAGCAAATAGAGGGCGAAGGTCGTTTGCATAAGCCCTCAAAAGTATGCTAGACATATATATATATGCTTATACATATATATATATATATATATATCTACTCGCTTAAGGTACTCGTTTCAACTGGAATTTTTATTGAGGCAAACTCTTCTTAATACCCTGTTCACACAAAGCGTGCGTAACGTAGGGTATATTAAGTGAAGGTAGTAGGGGATATTAACATTCACCTGCAAAAATATTCAAATTTTAATTTTAATTTTTAATTAACAGTAAAGTATTTTTTTTAGATCGTTACCTAAAAATAAAAGTAATAAAACAACAATATTTAAAAAATATTAAAAGATTTCTTATACATTTTAAACAACGATTTATTTCACTTATTCAACAATTTGGCAAGTAGTAGGGGTGAATTTAGTCAATACAGGGCATCGCCTAGTCGATAACTATCTTCACGTCACTCTTTTTAGATAACTACAAATACGACTATATACATATTTACATTAAGTGTGCAAATAGAATTTGTTTCTTGGAATATTCTTATGCATATATTTATTTATGTTAATCTGTTGGCATTCAAATCTCAGCTACTAAAAACTGAATATATATCTATTATAAGGATTCCCAAAGGTCATGTATATATGAGCAAATCTTTACTTGTATAACAAAATATAGAGTACATTGCTTTAAAGGAATTGAAACATT
Source organism: Drosophila maculinotata (assembly GCA_035045305.1). Taxonomy (NCBI): domain Eukaryota; kingdom Metazoa; phylum Arthropoda; class Insecta; order Diptera; family Drosophilidae; genus Drosophila; species Drosophila maculinotata. The sequence continues at coordinate 357,878 of JAWNPD010000430.1, forward strand.
TAGCATATTCCGAATATTTTGGTTTTTAAGCAAAGGATAGATTTAATGATGCTGAAAATGTTTCATTACTCAGAGCTGCACATTCATATTATTATCCTTAACGATGCACACCAAGGATAAAACTTCATGACCATAATTATGTGCATACTATTCAACTGCAAGGGCATGCAAATTTCCTATTCATTAGAACGTGTGTGTTTTTTTACCTCTCTCTCTCTCTCTCTCTCTCTCTCTCTCTCTATACCGCATAGACCACAACTTCCATAAAGTTGACTGGCCTCCATGTGCCACATTATTTCCTCTTCAAGCCCCCTCCATGCACACAAATTATGCAAAGTCTATTAAAAATGTGACCGAGTCGTGTGTCAGCACCTCAGCAATGGGTGTTAAAAGTGTGCGCATAAAACAAAAACTGAGAATTGTGGCTAAAAGCAACCCGACTAATAATATACCTGAGCAAATGGCATAGGGGATTATTTTCAGGAAAAAACCTATGCTCACTGAAAAATTTTATATTTTCGGATTTCATGTCAAAAATCATGACAAAATATTGGCAATTAAAGTTCCAAGTCTAAAAAAATGCCCTTCCTAGACTTCAAAGTGCCATTACTTTGCCAAAACTGACCCGATCTTCAATTCCGAGGTCAGTTTGATCATGGTTTGGCCTCCTTTATAGTTCTACATTCAAAGTTTAGCAATTTCGTATTTTCGGATTTTATGTCAAAAATCATGACAAGATGTCTGCATGTAAAGTTCCCAAGTCCAAAAAAATGCCCTTCCTAGACTTAAAAGTGCCATAACTTTGCCAAAACTGACCCGATCTTCAATTCCGAGGTCAGTTTGATCATGGTTTGGCCTCCTTTATATTTCCACATTCAAAGATTGGCAATTTTGTATTTTCGGATTTCATGTCAAAAATCATGACAAGATGTTGGCATGTAAAGTTCCCAAGTCCAAAAAAAATGCCCTTCCTAGACTTCAAAGTGCCATAACTTTGCCAAAACTGACCCCATCCTCAATTCCGAGGTCAGTCTGATCATGGTTTGGCCGCTTTTATATTTCTACATTCAAAGATTAGCAATTTTGTATTTTCGGATTTCATGTCAAAAATCATGACAAGATGTTGGCAATTAAAGTTCCCAAGTCCAAAAAAAATGCCTTTCCTAGACTTCAAAGTGCCATAACTTTGCCAAAACTGACCCGATCTTCAATTCCGAGGTCAGTTTGATCATGGTTTGGCCGCTTTTATATTTCTACATTCAAAGATTAGCAATTTTGTATTTTCGGATTTCATGTCAAAAATCATGACAAGATGTTGGCAATTAAAGTTCCCAAGTCCAAAAAAAATGCCTTTCCTAGACTTCAAAGTGCCATAACTTTGCCAAAACTGACCCGATCTTCAATTCCGAGGTCATTTTGATCATGGTTTTGGCCTCCTTTATAGTTCCACGTCCCTAAAATAAGAGCGCTGCATTCAAAGTTGAGAAACTGCCGAGTGCAATTTGGTCATGGTTCGACCCCTAGATAGTATTCTATATTTAAATCTTAAAATTTATATTGTTTGTTCATTTTTGCCCATTGTATGATTTGAGTACGGGTATGACAATGTCGTTGCGTCAGCGAGGCGTATGAAATGAGTTATAGAAGGAAGCAAGTACAAACGCACACTAGCTCACACACACACACTAATACAACGTTAACTATCGCACACTCTTTACACACTTTGACACTCATAACGTTTTGTGCAGCGCCACCTGGCGGGCAAGTCATTAAGCGAGCTTGTTTTGTGCTGATTTGTGGCTCGGACTGTGCCCTGATGCACAGGCAGAGGCAGCAGGAGGCCATAAAAATGCTGAGACTACCCAGCTTGCACATAAACACTCACTCACACACACAAACACACTCACATACACACACATAATTATAATGAGCATTAAAACGGACGCTTGTGGCCACCCAGCGCAGAGTTGCCAGAGTGTTTTATGCGCGAGCAACTAGTGAGAATAAAGGCCACTAATAAAACTGGTTTCTTTTGTTTTTAAGCCCTTTATACCCTTCTATTAAGCATTGAATGCGATATATTTTTAACAGTTAAGTACTGCGGGCTAATTTTAATTATTTAATTCAAAAAGTGGCTTCCATTTGAAAAGTATTTTACATTTTGAGAGTAATACAAAAAAATGATAACCTTTTTATTGAAATTAGCGATGTAAATATTTTAAAAATTTACGATTTTTATAAATTTGTTAAATTTTAAACACATAAATTAAATGAATATTATTTTTCATAATTTCTGGCTTTAAATGCACTTGAAATAACCCCTTCTTATTTCTGAACTTTATATAGTGTATTTAATTTTCGGCAGACTGTAGAAAGTGTTGCTTTCTCCTACACTACTTTCTACCTTTGTTTGTTGTGAAAATAACTAACAAAATGGCTAAGCAGAGGCGAGTCCCCAGTCAGCAGTCAGCGGTTGCAAATTCATTTTCTTGCTTCCGGCCAGCCAACCGCAAGGAGCAAGCCCCAAAACACAGTTACTTTATGTATGAGTTACATATGTATGAGTGTGTGTGTGTGTCTGTGTGTATGCACAACATTGTTGTTAACTTAAACAAAAGTCAAAACTAACACAAGCAAACAGGCAGGCACACACCCACTTTAGCCACATTTATATGTGTAGAGGGACCTCAGTTGTTTGCCAACCTGTTTGCAACCATCCCCCTCCCCCCCTCCACACAACCCCCTTTCACTGCCACATAAGCAACCCCTTTTAAATTGTAAACCGTAAAAATGCTCTTCATGCATTTCCGTAATTTTAGACGCGTTTTCCACTATTTTATTTTACGCCTTTTGTTTTCTCATATTTTCCGTTTCGTTTTTCATCGCGTGCAAAACTCGCATTACAAATTTTATTGTTGTTGTTGTTGTTGTTGTAGCTGTGGCTTTTGTCTTTGTTATGCAGCTTGTTATTGTTGTTGTTGTTGCTTTGTGGTAATATGGGCTTCGAATTGGGTTAGTAGTAAATTCTCTTGTTTGTTTTCACTATCTCTCAATGGGGTGCGGAAAGCAGCAACAAATTGCATGCAAATTCTTTTCTTTTTATCTTTTTGTCTTTTGGGGGGAAATTCAAGTGCATTTTTCGTGCTGCATAGTTTTGGGCGTTAACTGAATAGTGATTTAATTTAATAAACGAAATGCAATCCATTTAATTAATGGGATCCTTGCATACAGAAATAGTTAAAGACTTGCTTTATCAAAATTGAAATGTAATTCATTAATTGAATGCATTTCTTTGCGAAAATACAAACAAAATTAAATATAAATTAATCGAAATCGCAATGAAATTGCAGAATATAACGTATACTGTACAGGTACCAAGTTTTCTGTTAATAACTTTAACAGATCCCGAGATAAAATAGATAAAATATGCTAATATATAGTTTTCTGTTAAGAACTTAAATAAACTATGACCAAAAATACAACTGTTTATATTCTAATAATAATGATAGCCTTAACAGATCCTTGGCTAACCACAGTTCAATTTCTGCTACTTTATGATGTAATACGCCCATTTATCTTCCAAATACACCTGCTCGTATCCACAAGCCAAGTTGAAGTTTCTGGTCACAATACGTTTCTTGCTTAACGCTTCAGTGCACTGCACATGTCTGCTGGCCATAAAAACTAATCACCAACGGAGCAAGGACACACAATATCCTACCCATAAACTCATATATATATATATATATAGCACTAGTGCAGCTCTGACTAAAGCCGATTTGAAACAAATTAACCGCACATGGCAGCCGTCACACGGATTTAAGTGCATCGCTCGGTTAGCTGGCAATTTTCCAGTGAATCGAAATGCGGGGGCAGCCACCAGAAATCCACCTGGTCGTAGGTGGTTGCATGCCACACTAAACTCCGCCCCCCCCCCCCTTTTTAAGCACATTTGTACACATGGCAGACGTTGCTTTGGCCTCAGCTGATGACAGGCGCTTAATTTTCAATTACAAACACACATAAAGTGCGAACGGACCATAAGGGGCTAATGGTAATGATATCATATGCTGGTCAGCTTTACTGGCACTCTTATGCAACTAGTATATGTACTTGTATATATACATGTGTATATATATATATGTGTGTATGCTACAGTTACAGTCATCCGCAACACGTTTTTACACCTTTCGGCGCACGTTTTTATTTAATTTGCTGCACATTTAACGGCGCAATACTATCAAATACCCATCATATATGTATATTAAGGTGGCATGGGTAAAAAAATAACAAAAAATGAAAGCAGCATGGGCGTAGTCAATAAAAGTTGGCAAAAGTGGGGTTCAGAATTTTTGCAACGTATTCAGAGATAAACAGTTAAAGATTCAATATTATATTAATATTATTATTATTATTTAAAATTATTATAATATATTCAAATTGTATTGGCTTCATATAATTGAGAGAGCTCTCATAAGATGCTATAGGAAAAGAACTTCGTAAATATATTTGGAAAATAACACGAGAATTTCCATAAATTATTAAATATTCCCTAACTTCGATTTTTTACTACAATATCCATCAGTTAGCAGGCACTAAAATCAAATTCGATGCTGGACTTGAGCTAAATAAAGAAAAATGTGACTTGAAAATATAAAATGTAGCACAAAGATTTCAAAGACGTCGACGCCAAGTTTTAATCAAATATTTACACTCTCATCAATTTCTAACTCTCCCCCCGGTTCCAGTTGAATTCACAGCAGTTGCCTTTGGGGTGGGTTGGGTGGTTTATCACCCCAAGTGAAACTATTCTTATAGTTGTCTGTAAGCTCCTTGCTCTCAGCAGCTCCTCTTTGGCTGCACTTGGACAAGTTTCAATATAGAATTCAATTATTATGTGGCCCGCAAAGCAAACAGCTTTTTTTATGTGTCTGCGGAATATTTTTTTTATGTATTTTTATGGCTTTTGCTTTTATATGCTCTATTTTCAGTTTATATATTTATATATGTAAATATATAGTATGTTGTGATTCAATTTTTGATTGCATTTTCTCATTGTTTATGCTGATTGCGCATTTAGCGCCACACCTGCAATTAATTTAAATGGATGCCATAAAATGCGAATTAAATATTAATTTCGGTTTGCGGTGCGACGCTGTTTCAATATTGTGTTCATTATTTAAACTGGAATGTCGTCTCTGTGGCATATTTACATAGTTTTAAGTGCAAACAGCTATGTCAATAATGCCAAACTAATTAATTAATATTTTAATTAGCAACTTGACGTGTTTCTAGAGATTAAAAAGTGAAAGGAAGCGGATATAAAAAGAATACAATCAAAGCCAACAAATGAAATGATGGTATAAGTTCCTCGTATATTTATGTATAATAAAATAACAGAAGAAGAAGAATTCTTCGTATATTTACGTAGCCCACAAGGGAGACTAAAATGTATAGAACACGCCAATTCGACTAGGAGCTACCCTGCATTTACTATTAATATTTTAATATTATATTTGAGTTTGCTTTCTTATTCTTAGCTTTCTAATATTTCCTCTTACATATTCACTCTCTACAAATTATATAACATTTTTAAACTCAACTAGCTGATTTTAGTGATTCAAAATATTGTTGAAACGTAGCTTAAAAGTTATCCAAAATCAATCAACAATATTGAAAAGTGGCTTAAAAGGCACAAAAAGGACAGCTTTAAAATTGATTTACCTGGAATAATCTTCACTCCATATCTAGGATTTTCCAAGGAAAATATAATAAAATTGTAGCGGAAAACTGAGCCCAAACATCGCATATTTTTATAGTGCCTGGAAAAACAGTTCTTAGCCAAAGTCTTTAAAATGCAGCGCAACTAATTAGTTACTTGGGCATCCACATTCTCTGCATTTGGTGTTGGTTGCAAGTATTTTTTAATTTTGAAATTCCGTAACTAAAGACGTGGCTGCCTGCCACACACAACTAATACGTGACTCAGGATGCAAGTTTTTGTACCCTTTGCTGCCTACGGTCTACACATGTGAGACACAACAGCAGCGCGTTGCAAAAGTATCTCGAGCTAATTTCATTAAATATTCATGGCCATGGCAAACGACAAAAAAAACAACAACAATAGACAGAGAAGGAAAAAAAAACTACTAAATGCAGCGGCAAAGTCGATTGGCTGCAGTGGCGCCTCCTTTGCCCTAGTCGACCATATTTAACGTGCCACAAAAGTTGGCAAATGTGCGACACACACACACACACACACCTACACACACAGCTGGCCATTGTATGTGTGTGTGTGTGTTAGTTTAGGCGGAGGCAGCAGCTGCCTTTGACAAATTATCATTTAATCATTTGGCAGTTTAGTCCATTTTTTTTGGGGCGAAAAAGTTCAAGGCCTAATGGATTGACTCTGCTGATTGATTGTTCCATGGGCACTACACACTATGCATACATCAATACATCAAAGGCGCAAAAAAAACTAGCTAATTGATAAATGGTCTTCATTTACACAAACATATACTTCAAACTAATTAAATTAAGGGCTACATAACAAAAACAGCAGTTGACAAAAAAAAAAAACATATTTTAAAATATCTACACTGAAGAAAAGTTAAAGAAAAATCGGTATTAAAAGTAAGGTAAATATATATTTCAAATATATCAAATATTTTTAAACTTTATAGAAAATAAATGATTCAAGTAATTTTATATTCTTTCAGTATGTATTAGTCATTACTCAGTAGAAATCTATTATAGAAAGCTTGATTTAATTTTACAAATTACAAACACTTAATTTATGCCAGCCAATATTTAGTTGTGTGTACTTTTTGTAATGACCAAAAAACGGTTTGAGCCCAGACAACTTTTTGGCTGGTTTACTCAGTTGCAGCTGCTGCATAAATAAAACTGGTGCAGATAAAAATGGCCCACGGTGCGACTCATGCGACTCGCCTGACTGTCTGCCAGTTTTTATTTATTTATGCGATGTCCTTTTTGGCCAGCAGGACATAAAATGGCTGACTGCGAGCTGTGCATAAACATGGCAAAAAGGGTATACAAACTTTGTGTGGCGCCTCCAGACACATATCAAGTTTGAAATGCAAATGCACATTTGATAGATAATTTCAGATCAAAACTTGGGCAGTGGAATATTGATACAATTTGTCGGAATGATATATCATATATATCGATAAAATAAATACTATGCAGCCAGTCTGGTATATTATATATATTTTATAGAGATTCATTCGCATATCCATTTTATTATGTATATCAATTAAGTAAATTTAATTTCAGCCAACATTATCATTAGCCATATTTTCAGTTCACTAAAATTGCATATTTATTAATAAAACATTCGATGAACGCATAAATTAAGTGTTACAAATGATATCCCAAAAATGTGCTGATGATATTTATTACAATTGGTATTTGCGGAATGCACACAACTTTATGTTTTTATACACATGTGCATTTGAAGTGAAGCGTAACATTTATCGATAAATATGCACGAGTCCAAAAGCAGTCATGAATAAAAAGCGCCTACTAACAATTCTAGGGGAATTCTCCCTTGGGTAGGGGGCAGGAACGCCTTGCGGAGGTGTTGCGAATTCTGTGTTCAGTCAATACAAAATTGTGCTAGCAGCACCATAAATCATAAATGGCCAGCGCGGTTGCGATGTGGTTCAGGGAGTGGGACAGCTGGAGTGGGTGCGGTGGCAGATATGTGGGTGTGGCAAATATCAACATGGCCAGCAGGCAGTCGGCCCACAATTGAAACAGATGCTGCCCCTAAAAGTATGCAACTGAAATATAGCCGTAAAATGCAAAATGCATTTTGGACTGCTGCTTTTTAAGGTGTATGCTGAATTTTGTGAGTTGGTTTATTTGAATTTTATTATATTTATATAAGCTCAATATGCATTTGAAATATTAATAAAAATGCTTTCGCATATAGTAAAGCTTATTAATTGAATAATCTTGTCAACATTTCTCAAGTATTTACAAAATCAGTGTCTCATATGTCTCATATAAATACGGAGTGCCGCAGGTTTAATACTCAATACATCAATATATATTTTGCATTTTTGCCATACAACAACTCAATCAATCTTCAATCTTCATACGATTTATTGTAAAGTAAAGGGAGGATAATATAAAGGACTATAGCTATATTAATGAATTCATTTTCAAAGTGACAGAAAAATTAATCACCACAAAATCACTTTTCAAAAAAATTCATAAACTTGAGATGTAGAATTAAGCTAGATGCCAAATAATGATCAAAATGGCCTCGGGATTGACAATCGGTTCAGATTTGACAAAGTTGTGGCAGTTTGAAGTCTGGGAAGGTCATTTATAAGGAACTTTTCGTTGTTTGGGCACTTTACAAGTCAATTTTTTTGTCACTTTTGGCGTGATTTTTGACAGAAAAATGAACCTCCACAAAATTACTTTTCGTATAGTTTTTTATACTAATTGAGACACCCAAAATCAATTAAACGTAAAATTTCAAGATTCTATATTTTGAAAAATCAAAATTTGTAAGGGTCCCCCCTTACGCTTTTTTTGCCAAAAAAATCCAAAATATAATTTTTCCAAAAATTTATAAACTTGAGATGTAGAATCAAACTAGATGCCAAATAATGATCAAAATGACCTCGGGTTTGACAATCAGTTCAGATTTGAGAAAGTTGTGGCTGTTTGAAGTCTGGGTAGGTCATTTATAAGGAACTTTTCCTTGTTTTATGTTGATATATGTATACACATCAGCTCTCTCTCTCTCTATCTCTCTCTCTCTATTGCACCTGCTGTAATTGCGCCTACCTTAGCAATTTACCCAAAATGAAAAGACTATTAAATTGATTCGTTGGCCAAGTGTTGTTAACCCCAGCAGGAAAATCCGGCTGTTTGCTGAAGCCACACGCAAACGCGATTTCCGGCCATAAAGCACTGAGCGGAAATTTGGATTCAGTGACTGCCCCAAAAATGGCCAGTGCGGCTAAGAACTCCAAATATCAAGCATGTACATATGTGCCACTTGGGATCATTTTTTGCCCCAAAAGTGAGCAACATTTTTCTACCCCAGCGCATTTTGCTCATGCATTTTTTATGCGTGGGTGGCTACGTGGCTAAAGTGGGTGGTTGGGTGGTTTTTCGGCACGCGACGTTTGACAGTCGCGTGTCTGTGTAATTTCTCTCATATATATATTCTCAGAGATAAATTGCCTTCTTCGGCGTCACTTGTCACTGCCATATAAAGTTCTTATCTTGAAGCAAATTTTATATTTTATGTGGCACACCCCCGTTTTTATTCTGTTTGCATTTGGCGTTGTTTTTATGATATGGCCGCATAAAAATTCAGATTTGCCAGCGCACAGCTGGCGGCAAGTGCACAAGCTGCTGCCAACAAATAATTGTGGCCCAAAGCGGTCTCTTTAACCAACCCAGCTTTGGCCTATGACAACAACATAAAGTTCTCATATTATTAGTTAAGCATATATATTTGATATGCACTCGGAACAGGCTCGACGAGAAAGCATTTTGTCCTTGAATCGCGAATCGCGAATCGCAAACAGCACTCAAAAGAAAGTGCAAGTTAAATGATAGACTAATAGATACCCACTTAACTGCAAGCTAGTATGCGTGATAAAAAAAACAAAGGACCTGTTTCATATCAAAATATCGATAAAATATTAAAATTAATATATTTATAAGATTAGTTTATATAAAAAAGGGAAGCAGATTTTGGCCCATAGAAAAATATTGAGACAATCTTATATCCAAAACAAAACTTATTACATTTTTATGGAAAAAAGATTTTACTACATATTGTTATCGATTAAGAACTTTTATCGATACATTTTTTATTTAGATTAAATAAGATGGATATTGACATGTAAACTGTCAAAATGCCATCAAACTCTATTGTGTTATATTTTCTAGAGGATATACGAAATAGAAAAAAAAAAAAAGGAAAGAAAGCTGTACTCAATGACGCTGCACTTTTATTGTGTGCCCTTCCGCGACAAGCCTCATAATCATCAACATCATCAACAGCGGCCTCCTTTTGTCGTTCCAGCTGTGCCTTGCCCCTTTACCCCTAGCCCCATCCCTTCCCTTCCCTACCACCCCTGCTGTTATTCATTCCGCGCGCTCCATACTTATGTGCAGTATATATGTACATGTATATGTATATGTATCATTATATTCCCCTCCTAGACAATTGTCGGCTGTGGCTTTTTATGTGTCAACAACAGAAGCAGCAGCAGCAGTCGAGGCAGTAGCAACAGCAGCAGCAGGCTCCTGCTGCAAGGATAATAACAAGGAGTAGAACTTGCAGCAGCCGAGTGGCATTTTCTAAAATATATTATCACAAGTGTGCAACTCAGAGGCCATGTTTATTATTCATTGGCGACAATTTTCTTGGCTCAAGGAAAACACATTTGTGGAGGGCGGTGAACATAATTTATAGATACTTTTTGAATGTTTAAAAAGGATGGAGGGATGGAGGATAAGCTTTGTTTGTTATTATCTTTCGTTTTTAGGCAAATTTCTAAAGTTTACTGCTCATACAATAAAGTAGTGTAAATATAGTTTATGTCCTTTTTTAGAGGTTTTAAGTTGCATAATAAATTTATTAATCTTTGATATATTTTTTTAAGTAGTAGTAATAATAGTGGTTATAAACTTGAAACAATATACTTATTTTAGGAACTCCTAAATTACAACTTTTATCAATACAAACCTTTTTACTTTTCAGTCCAAAAAAAAATTGAGATACAAATTGTTCTGACTGAAGTATTGGGAATAAGAGTAACAAGATATATAAAAGTAATTGAAGAAGAGGAAGACAAATCGTGCCCATCAAAACGACATAAGTACCCAATTCCCTTTTACGTCCTTTGCAATTCCTTACCCCACAATTTATTTGGATTTTAACACACACACGCACACCAAACATTCTTACCATCTCGGAAAACATTTGTTGCCAATTTTACACGCCATAAAAATCGCACCTTTCCCTGGGGGATTCCAAATACCAAACTCAAGAAATCAATGTATCTCCATCTCACTCACACACACCCATAAAAAAAACCCACAAATATGCATAATTTATACAAACACACACACAAGTAAAAATCAACTCCTACTCCCACACACACACACACACGCATACGTATGTAAGCAATCAAATGAAATCCTTCTTGACGAAATCAGTTAAAGTAGATTTTCAGTGCAAAATTAAAGCAACGGAATTTGTTTGATTTTCTATTCTCAACATTCTGATCTATGAAATTATATATTTCCTTTTGGAAATTTTCAAAAATATAACTAGATCCTATTTGAATGCACACAACTGTACCATAAGCAATCAATTGAAGTTGGAAGAATAAGAGAGTAAAGAGTATGTGTGCAAGAAGAGCACAGCAAATGCAGTATATAAATAAATAAATCATGTTCTAATAAAATTAAAAGCTTAGCTTTTGCTAGGCGCTTACCTTGGCCATAATTTGTTGTTGTTCTTGTTGTTGCTGTTGTTTTTATTTTTGCTGATAAGCTCAAAATTCGCCTGTCAAAAGTTTGTATTAAAAGCAAAAAGCCGTCGGCCTTTTTAACGGAGCTTGGAGCTTTTGTTGTTGTTATTGTTTTTTTCGCTGCTGTCTTTAAAGAGAAAGGAAAATAAATAAAGTATAAGGGAAAAAGAAAAAAACAACAAATACTTACTAAACGATTTGTTTTAGTTAATGATCAATAATTTGGGTAAAGTAGAACGTCTATTTTTTGCTTTATGCTTTTTCTGTTTATTGTTTTTGTTTTTCTTGCAGTTTACTTATTAGTTTGCTTTAACACACTGAATTTGCGCCGTTTTTCGGGTTTCTCAAAGTTTGTAACGGTAAAGTCCTTACGGCACACTCACACACACACACACACATAAACACATACACACACGCACGCACGGAATGTAGATAAACGAAGCAGCTTTAAAAACAAATATAACACAAACCAAACAATTTTAAATATTTGCTTATTATTAAGTTAGATTATATTTGATGTTAGATTTAATCTTATTGATTTTTTTTGGCGCGTTCATTTATCTTGTTTTATCTTTGATTGGTATAAAAGTTTTTATTTTACGATTTTACGCTGCGCCCGCACATCTTACACGTAAAACGATTCACCCGAAACTGAAGCTCAAACAGAAACAGTGTGGCCTGATTGACACAGGGCCAGATGTGTGCTTTTTTCGGAGTTAAAGGAATGTGCTAAATTTGCCCAACAAAAATACTGATTGCTGATCTAAATACCATGGGGGTGAGAAACAAAGTTGTGAAAAGCAAAACTTAAATTTGTATGCAAATATATATATATAGATATATATATTCATAAAACATTGTTTATGTAACTATTATTATTTTTAAATTAATATTTTTATCGCATCAAGTCAATGACATAATTTACATTCAAATTTACGCACCCTTTGGACATTTTTAAATTTTCACATACGGTAACACTGTAGGCGGCAATCAATGGAAATTATTTGATATGCAAACGAATTACTTGTTTTAATTTTATATTCACATATGTATTACAATTAAAGCCGTTTAATTAACTAAAAGCAGCGCTTGATGCGCTGACCATCTGGCAACTCTGTTCACTTAACGAATCGGCACCCAAGATTCAAAGACCTCGCCGTACTTCTTGCGATCTGCAAGGACAAAAATAGAAACAATAAACGGCGTTGGCAGCTTCAATTCAGCGAGAAACTCACCAGTCTTTGGAAAATCATCAGGGTGCAGCTCAATATAATGACGCAGTACGGCATCTCGCTTAGCCAAATAATCGTTGCGTTTCTGGTCGATGAACACGCCAAGTCCGCCGCCAATAGCCGAATACAAAATGTGTTTTTGTATGCCTGCATGCAGAAGTAATTGAAATTAGTCTTAGATGAATGTTACGTCACAGCACTTACCTGAGAAAACGGGCTTACGGAAGCCCCAGTTGACAAACATGGCAACGCCGAAGCCGGCAACACTGCCGGAAATGGGGTTCCATATGGGCGACAAAAATGTTGGCTCGCGATTGCCTTTATTTGTCAATAATTCCAATGGATCGTAAACTGCCGACATGTTGACAAATTCTAGTAGCAAAACAAATGTGACCAGACTGCAAAAAGAACAGAAGTCAGCTGTTTATGGAGTACGCACTAAACACAGCACGTAAGCTATATCGATAATAGTGTGCCCCAAACACATGAGAGCATATCGATAACAAAGCGCTCTTAGCACAGCAGCGCTGCCAGTAGGCGTCAAAACTCAAATGCAACTTGTTTTTGTTCTTTATTTTACGTTAAATTTTCAAAAATTCTTTTACAATATTCTTTTTTTTAGTACACAATTTCATTAAACGGCGCTGCACAAAGCAAGCAAAAAGGCAATTCAAAATGTGTGTAAGGCATTGTGTGTGTATTGTAGCTGCTAAAAACTGTAAACTTTAAGGCAATTATTTGTAACGGTTTTCGTTTTGTTAGCAAAAATTAAAAATTTTGCTTTGTCATAAAATACACAACATTGAAAGCGCAATTTAAAATGTGTTTAGGCACAATTATTACATAGTTCTTATAAGGCTAGTGTCCAGCATTTAAGCCATTAATTTACAGCTTATATATAATATATATCATATATATTATTTAGTTCTATAGGTAGGTGTAGAAGGCAAAACTGTTTTTGTTTTTATTTCAAAAAATGAAGACATTAAAACTACTTATAAAAATGTTTCGGCACAAAATTTTGGATTAAACAATAGTAAAAATCATGTGTGTTTTTTTCAAAAAACCAGCTAAAAAATTGTTGAAAATTAAACAAAAAAAACTAAAATCAAAAAAAGAAACTAAACTAAACAAATGATTAAAATTAAATTGTATTGTTTTTGTTTTTCAAATTGTACTTAAACATAAACAAGATCATCAATTAGTTAAGCGTAACTTTTGTGTTGTTTTTTTTTTAAGAAATGTATTGCATAAAAGTTGTTTAAAACTTGCCCTACATAAGTATTCCTTTTAGATTTAATATATATGTATATATATATATATATGTATGTGTGTTTATATATATATATATATAGATTTATGTATTTTTTGTTTTTCCTTTGCTTTACTTTCTTTCTGCGCTATTCTTTTAAAGCAATCCGCAATGACACATAAGTAGCACTTGAAATAGATTTGAACAACATTTGCCAATGGGCATATATCATTATAATAGTACATAGTTTTTGTATATATATATATATATATATATATATATAGTTCAAATTGTAGTTAGTTTTTTTTGCTTTATCATATTTTTTTTCATTTTTTTTTGTTTTTTGTTTTTGCATAAGGAATGACATTCGCGTAGAAAATCATATGTTTAAACTATAAAATAGATAAGTATGTGTATTGGGCGAGAGGCGGGTTGAGTAGCTGTCTAAAACATATATAACTAAGTATATATATTTTGTATATATATAAGGCAAATTACACGCACACAATGCTCTATGTTTCCTCCATCTCTATCAACGTCTTTTACATAGTTAGCTACCATCTTCTAAATGATTTGTGTGTGTTTTCTATGAATTCCCTTTAGTGGAACTTAATTTGTTTGTTTCATGTTGTCTTTGCTTAGGATACGGAGCTTATTGCATTATGCGGTGATCCCATCTGTGTGAGCACCTTGTCCAGCCACTGCAGCGGCCCGTGCAAATGTATCTCAATCCAGCAGGGCGTCGAGGTAACATCCTGGCGATGATACTCAGCACCCCAGCCTTTGACAAACGACATGCGGATTGTGCACATTTTTGTCAGCTCGTAAACGGCCTCGAAGCCATTGTTAACCGATTGCGAGAGCAGTTGAGCAAACTCCTGATTATTGAAGATCTTCAGTGAACAGCCGGGCGGTATTTTGCATACGGTGCTCGGATGGAAGCCGTGATGATAATTGCAATTGCGCGACTGCACAAATATGGCGGAATCGGACAAACATTCGGCATAAACCTCCCCAGTAACATAGTACAGATGAACGCCTTTACCTATCAAATAAAAGAAAATAATGTTAATTGAATTGTATATAAATAAAATAAATATATTAATTTATATTTAGAGCCACATTAAAGTGAATTAATTGCATTGAAACTTTTCTTTCTTTACTAAAAACTATTCTCCACTGTTACTTCTCAACTATAATGATTTTTTAATAGAGATTTCTTACCTATATGACGGCGTGTATTTTCTATGGTACTGTTGCGATTCACATTACTGAGCTGGCCGAGGCAGCAGCGATCGGAGTTGTTGGATGGATTCGTGAAGCCATCGACAATGACCGAATTGTTATTGCAGTGGAACACCTCGCCGACGCGGCAATTGAGCTCATAGTAGGCAATAGATGCCCAAAATGCTGGCTCCGAGTAGCTAACCTGCGCCACATCGCCCATTTGGGCGTCGAGCATTTGTGTGCCATCATTTGGATTGTTGGAGTTGCCATCCTCGGAGGGGCTGTAGGCGGGCGGCGGTGTGCCCGCCAGACTGTCATACGGTGAATTTGGATTGGAGTTAACCGAACTGGGGCTGCCCACCGATGTGTTGCTATTGCTGAGACTATGCGAGTTGAAGCCACTGTTCGAGTAGCTCACATTATGCGGCATACTCGGCTCCGCCATCTGATTGAACTGCAGCATCGAGTGTCCGGGCGCGAATTCCGAGTGGCGCGGCACCAACACCGGCGGCAGCACTGGACTCTCCACCCGCTTGTAGTGATACGGATTAATGCACACCTCCTTCTGTTTGGCGCTAAACGGATATTGGCATAATTCGAGCGGTTTCAGTTCATGATGCGACTGTAGATCCGGCCAGCGCCAAACGCGACAATAAATCACATGCGGCAGACCCTTGCGATGAGATACCTGAGGAGAGTTGAGAGAGTAAGTATGGGTTGATAATTTCTTTAGCTTGGTCTTACCTGTAATCGTCCATCGAGGGAGCGTGGTATTGTCACACACTTGGATGGCTGACCGGGGCAGGATAAAGCACGTTCCAGTTCCTCGATGGCGCCTTTGCGCTTCTTCAGCTTCTTGACCAAACTGTCGACGGCTTTTTCGGCCCATTTCTCCTCCTCATCGCCCTGTTTCCAGCCAAGCAGCTTTTTCACGGCCGGCGATTGGAATGAGAATAATGTGCCCAATGTGGAGATGGCGGTGCTTGTGTTCGATTCGACATCATCGGTGTCCATTCTGTTACTGTTGTTGTTGTTGCTGTTGTTGCTACTGCTGCTGCAGTGATTGTTGTTGTTGTTAGTATTTGTATTGTTGTTGTTGTTGTTGTTGCTGGTGCTGCTGCTGTTGCTTTGGGGTGGAGTTACCCGATAACCGGTATAGCTATCAACGGGTGGATAGTCTGTGAATAAACCAATGCAAATTCATATAAATAGAGAAAAATACATATATATATATATAGTATATACATCAATATCAATATAAGCTGCGATTAGATTGGATTTAAGCAACGCCCACAACAACAACAACAACAACAGCAAACGAGAGACAGCAACTTGGCCATGTGCCCAGCTTCAAATGAAGTCGTCGTCTGATTGATTGGGGGGCGGAGGGGGTTTTAGATTGTTGTTGTTTGTTGTTGCTGCTGTGGCAGTGCACAAATCATGCTTGACTCCTCCCCCTTTGAGTTGTTCGCTCAAGGTCGGCGCCCATTGCATGCAAATCGTACGGTATACGGTATACAAATTTCAATTTTCAATTGAGAAGAATAAATATTTTATAGAGATATCAATCGGCATGCAAATAAAATCTATCAAAATGCTTGCAATTAGGCAACTGATTAATAAGAATTCTGTTTCGTCTAGGGGGCAAATTATGGAATAGGGTAATAATAATTCAGCATTATAGAGGAGGGCGCAAGTATGAAGCTTTATCTCGCACTGACGTCACTCAAAAACAGAGAAACAGACACAAGACTTTTAGATCGTGTCACAGTGGTAACCAATAGAAATTTTCGAAATTACTGCAGTCAAAAGTTTGATAATAAATGGATTGAGCAAAATTTTCACTTTGCAGCAAACTTAAAATCAGTCCTAATGACTAAAATAATTCCTACCTTTTCCGTCTTTTTTAATTCCTAAAATATCATTTTTGATAAGTATTCGGAAAACTTGATTAATTTCTATAAAAGAATACCCCTAATAATCTAGGTATATTAATCTAGACTTATCTTAAACTTCACCTTAAAGCATTAATCACTCAATTACCAATTTTAGTTAATAATTTATTAGGTGCTGTCAATAACTATAAAGCTCACTGAGTCACTTCGCTTAACTCAGGCACAAATTAATTTTATGCTTGAGAAATGCCAGTTTTATAGCCATCTTCAAGACAAGTGTGACTCGAGCGCTAATGAAATAAGTTGCAATAAGTTGCTGACTCATTGTAATGCTCCAAAAAAATCAACAAATTGTTTATTTATTACCCTGCTAATGTGAAGTCCCTGTTTCTGTTGAATCTGAATCTATTTGAAAAATGTAAAACAATTATTTGCTAATTAAATCGCTTGGCAACAAGTTCTTGACAAAGTTACTGATTTAGAAGTCTTCGAATGTGTTTTGTTTGAAATGTAAGCTCGAAGCTTTAAAGCTTGCTAGAAATACAGAAAAGTTTATTTAATTTTCTGGTATGAGCATTTTGATGGATAAGGAAGTAATCTTACTTAGGGTCGTAACTAAAGGGAAAATAAAAAAGGAACCCAAAGCTTGAATTCGGTATATTCTATTTGAAAGCTTTCCTATCTATAGGACCCTTGCCCATAGGAATCTTAAGACTCAAGTAAAGAACTTTAAAAATTCGTCGTAAATTAAAACTTTTGCTTAACTAATGCAAACAAAATATCTAACCATATTCAATTTAGTAGTAACTGCCTTAAGCGAAATAAGATTTAATTATTTCAAATCAAAATCCTTTCTCTGCCTAACAATTCTCAGCTACTTTTGTGCCACTGTGGCACGGCAGCACAGTGCATTAATGATCTGATCGGCGGACATCATAATTAGCACATAAGAGAGATAACACCACCACCGGACAAATGGTCCATGCAACTTGTCACCACCAAAGTGCAATCGAACCGCCCCGCACCCAACCCCCTTTTACCTGGTACGCATTAGTGTAACGGTAAAGACAACAATTCAATTTGAATTATGACATTTCAATGTGAACCACATTGCTGAGAATGCAAAATAAGACAAAATTCACACTCTCTCTGTCTCTTGCACACTTGATGGCTTGAGTTGAAAAGTGAGAAAAATCTAATTGAAAGAAAATTTGTTGTAGCAATTAATTTCGGACTTTGTTGTTTGCTCGTTTAAATTTTGTGGTGAGGGGAACTTTGGGGGGGAAATTCAAATCCAATTTCAAAACCAATTAAACGTCGACAATAAATCAACAAGTGCAACACTTGGGGACACCTCCAAACACGCCTGCCGCACACACACTCGCTCACACACACACACGCACATGCCACTTGCAAATTTGTTTCTAGCCAAATTAGCCGCAGCGTGAATTAATTTTCAGCAATTTTCTTGTGGCCTACGCGGGGCGTTGCCTGATTTTGGGTTGTCTGTTGACAATTTGTTTGGTTGCTGCCACATTTTGCAGCCGCCCCAAAAACTCAGCGACAGCACCTCAGGCACTTGGCAGGGTACCCAACCCTACCCCCTACCCCCTACCGCCTACCGCTCCACCTCACTAGCTACCACAAATATTTGACCAGCTGACGGCAAAAAAAAAAAAAAAAAAAAAAGCCTAGCGTGAAACTTTAATTGCAAGTCGATTGATTGTGGGGTGAGCATTCAAATTTTCTATAATAATACCCCCCGAGGGTCCCTCATTCTTGTTATTTGTTGTGCGCAATTCTGCAGGTGGGGGCTTTGACTTATGGACATTGATGATGCTTGGTTTATGGCATTTTTCATAAGAACTGCCCACCGGCTGGCCCCAGCTGCTAATCTTGCAAAAGGGGGGCGAATTTGCTAGGCAAATAATAGAAATACCATAACAAGGCAATATTTGTTAAATAAATGTTGGAATTATGGTGAAATATTTATCAAGTAAGCCAAATTGTAGAAAGGGGATTCTTAATGTGCATATGCACATAACAATTTTGATACAAAAATAATAATATTTCCAGTTCGTAGAATATTCATGTTAAACAATAGATCCCTTGGGCTTTTTTAAATATTGTATACAATATTTTATTAGGTCTGTTTCTATTTATAAAAACTATTCAACATTGCAACAAAATCAATATGTTACA
The DNA here is from genome assembly GCA_035045305.1 of Drosophila maculinotata. Taxonomy (NCBI): domain Eukaryota; kingdom Metazoa; phylum Arthropoda; class Insecta; order Diptera; family Drosophilidae; genus Drosophila; species Drosophila maculinotata. The sequence goes on from JAWNPD010000430.1 coordinate 377,223, forward strand.
GATCAAGATTATTGGAACTGCTCCAAACAATTTGGAAATAATTTCATTATATTCTCATTACCTTTAGAAGCCATAAAACATTTCTTATATTAAGGTTTTTATTGCTAATTTCATACTATACAAACCGGGGTATTAAAAATGTTTTTCAATCGAAATTCAGAACAAAGATATATTTAATAAATTATTTTAATTCCACTGATTAACCTGCTCAAAAGCTTATTATAAATATTAATTGGAAAGGGAATATTCGGGGAAAATTAAAATATTGGTGATTCTTTGGCACATTTCTAGCATTAAACAACAGAACAATTTGGTATTTTCCAAATAACAAAGAACGTTTAAGAAACTCTTACTAAAAGTAAAAATACTCATTGTCTGTTTGAATTACTAGTCAGAACAATTGACTTCCTTTAAAGTCGACTTGTTACAAATTTTACAACATTTTTATTATATCTGATGATCCACTCAACTGTCTGGCAATTTCGCAACGATTACGACTACAATTAAATAGCAATAAACGTAAACTTCAATTACAAATTAACCCCGTCTGATCGATTAAATGCGTGACAGTGGAGACGCTAAATGAGAGAGCTCCACCCCGAAGAGCTATGTATATTGTTGGCGCAGATTCTTCCAGGAAACCCAACACAGCCCATCGTAACTCAAGTGCTCGATTCCCCCACCAAAAAATACGAGAAAAAGGAACGAATGAAGGAAGGAAGGAGTAGAAGCAGAAGGAATCACTCACGTATGGCAGACACGCATTCGCGCATGCGTATCATATAATTCCAATCAATAATCAATCATAAATGCGGCAATGACAATAAAGCGTAAATCAGAGAGCACCAGGTAAACCAAAAATGAACAACAGTAGCCACTGAGAGAGAGAGAGAGAGGGGCAGTAAGAGGAAAAGAGAAGTTCAACTTATCGCAACGCTTCCGTTGCCATTGAAAATGTCAAAAAGGGAGACGAGGACTTCTGTATAAATACGTGTGTGCGTGTGTGTGTGTGTGTGCGTGTGGGGACATGTGTTTAAAAATAAACAAATAATGCAAGGAAGATAAATTACAAGCCCAAAACGCGCAAGCAACAGTTTGATTTGGTTGAAAAAATCGAAAAATCGAGAAATCAAGAAATCAAACATGAAAAAAATCTAGCAATGCTCTAGTTGAGAGTACCCTATAGCTAGCTGCGAATCGCCAGAAATTGAATCCTGAATAACTTTTGTACTTATGGTCCGATCCTCATAAAATTTTCAGGATATCAGCATTACATGTGCAAATCAGCTGCACATTTAAAATTTCGCTATAATTTGTAATTTATAAAAAAAAATACAATCATGTACAGTTAGACCAAATTTGATGATCTTAAAAATTCCCGAGATATGTAAAAGAAAAATCTGGTTTGAAACATAATTTTTTTTTTATCAGAGAAAAGGATCGACTAAGCTTCACTGCCTGATCAATAATATAAATCGGAGATGTCTCCTTCTGCCTCTTACATACATTTCCATAACTTTACATATTTTTAATATGGGATACAGGGTATTTAAAAAAATCAAACAACGTACACATGGTAGCAGATAGAGAGAGAGAGAGCGAGATGAAGAAAGAGTGTGCTGGAAGAATTGTTCACGGTTCTTCGATGGATGTCGGCTGGCGGCGGCTGCTTCTGCTGTGAATTGTTGTTTCTGTGCCTTGTTGACGTTTATGGCAAAGATTGCAGATATTATGTTATTTATTTATACTGCACGCACGACACACACACACACACACACACATAAACACACAATCAAACACACACGCAGCGCTGCAGCAGCACAAATCAAAAAATCAGCATCCAAATGTTATTCGAGACCCTCCACAAAGGCAGCCAGCATTTCAATTACAACAACAATAAATATTTATTCGCAGACTGCAACGCGTTACATTTTTTTTCGTTCAACGCGTTTTCGAGTTATTTAATTTAAATATTTTTGTTTATATATCAATTATTTGCGTAAATATTTATTTGCATAAGTTTCATTCAATATTTTTGAGTCAAGTCAACAAAACAACCGAGGCGCAACAAAACACAACTGCACGAAGCGAACGATCAACGACGAATGTGAAACAATCGAACGAACGAGCGAACAAGTTGAACCGAAAGCGAGAGAATGTGAGTATCAGGGCTGGGCGAGAGCGCCAACCAAGGAGCATAGACACTATCGTAAAAGAAACAAGCATAGCTCGATGTTTGTTCAGTGCTTCATTATTACACGTCAAGTTTGAATGCAATGCGATAGTTGTTAATATGCAGTGATAACGACAGTTTGTGCGTATGCAGCCCTGGCTGCGGGTAACTGCTGCTGATTGATGCATTGTGGTTGCTTGCCGCTGTTTGAGTAGTAAGACACAGGCAACAACAAGACAAGCAGACCAAGCGCGTTAAAACACAAACACACACACACAAGCATAAAGTTTAAACAAATCCAATGTTCTCTCTATCTGTAAGAGGGGGGCGATTGGGCGCACTGCACGTGAACGCAAACGTGTGGGCTGCAATCAAACTGTAAATGCAGCAACTGAATGGAATGGAATAATGGAAAGAGAGGAAAGAAAGCAACAACAAAGCATTCAAAAACTATCGAACAAAATTCTTGCATGCCGCGCGTTGCCAACTCTAACATTATGGTCAAATTGCATTTTTGGAGTTGCCAGATGTGTTAGTGTTTGTGTATGTGTGTGTGTGTATGGAGTGGGCGCCACTTTTAATATTGCCTAGTTTTTATTGCGTGTTTAACACTACTAAACGCGAATTTATTGCCAACATGGGTAACATAACGCAGTTGTCGTAAAACCCGAAAATAGTCATGAAGCGCACCCCCTTAAAAAGAATGAATAAAAACACAAAAACAGCAGCAAACATAAACAACAATAAAAATTAATGCATGCATGCAAATTATACACATATGCAACATGCTCTCACACACGGTCTCACTCTCACTCTCCTACACTCGATCTGTCAGTGCGCACGTGCCAAAAGTGGACACGATACAAACAGGAGAAATCCTTTTGAAAGCCCACAAAAATTAAGTCAATTCTAATTACAAATAATTGACGCGTTAATTGCGAATGTGCACGCAAACCCTGCGCCCTTCTAATGTAATTGAGCTGTCAACAACACACAAAACACAAAACACAGAGCAGCCCTACTATGCCCGCGACCACGCCCACACAGAGCATAGACAGCGTTGCCAACTGCCATTGTGGTAGGTTCGTGCTTTGCACAACGTGCCAGTGTAGAGTTGCCAGTTTGAAAACAGAGGGTTGCAGATATTTTGGGTTATTACTTAACTAAAGATTTTGCTTTTTACCTCTTTTTTTCTTTTCAAAAGTTTAGTTTTTCCTAGACTTCAAACTGCCATAACTTTGTCAAAACTGAACCGATCTTCAATTCCGAGGTCATTTTGAACATGGTTTGTCCTCCTTAATAATTCTACATTCAAAGTTGAGAAACTTCCAACTTTCGGATTTCATGTCAAAAATCATGACATGTTGACATTTGAAATTCCCAAGTCCTTAAAAATGCCCTTCCCAGACTTCAAAATGACATAACTTTGTCAAAACTGACCCGATCTTCAACTCCGATGTCATTTTGATCATGGTTTGGCCTCCTTTATAGTTCTACATTCACAGTTTAGAAATGTAATATTTTCGGATTTCATGTCAAAAATCATGACAAGATGCTGGCATGTGAAGTCCCTAAAAATGCCATTCCCAGACTTCAAAGTGCCATAACTTTGTCAAAACTGACCCGATCTTCAACTCCGAGGTCATTTTGATCATGGTTTGTCCTCCTTAATAATTCTACATTCAAAGTTGAGATACTTATATTTTTGTATTCTGTCAAATTTCTTGTTAACATTTGGCATGTAAGGTTCCCAAGTGCCTAGAAATGGTCTTTGAAGTTGCTGCTGCCAGTTGCAAAATGAACACGCAAAACATGTGCTAAAAGTGAACTTGCAGCAGTTTGCAGTAGCGATTGCTGTTGCTTCTGTAGCTGCTGGTGGAGAAGGCGTCGCCAGCGTAAAGCGCTCAGCGCCATGCAACAATTGTTGCGTGTTCAGCTGCCAATCAATGCCAATGACTGACGCAGTAACCAGCGACCACCGCCGCACACACACACACACACCGCAGTTTCCCCTTTGTTGCATGCCACCGCATGCCGCCTGCCATTCTACTCCCGCTGCAGCATCCAGCTCGCCTAAATAGCCCATAAATATGTGGAGTATGCGCAACTGCAGTCGACTGGCAAAGGCACTGGTTGCAACTTGCAACTGGCTGCAACTGCTGCTTGGGGGTTAAACGTGGCCGCGCTTTGTGGCGCCTAATGCGTGCGCCAAAACAAAACGCAAAGAATTCTTAGAAACGCGTCGCCAGCGAATGGAGTGTGGCGAGTGGTGAGTGGTGAGTGGCGAGTGGAGAGTGGAGGACATGCAGTCCGGAGCGGATTAAATGGCACAAACATGGCTAATTACATGTATTTAACACACACTCACAAACAGTAGCAGCAGTAGCAACAACAGCAACAGCAACAACAACAACAACAACAATGTATGCGTTGTCGGTGCGTTTGCAGTTGCAGTTGGCAACGCGACAGAACAACAACCAATGACAAGTACAACAATTATGGTCAAAAGCGACTGCAAAAGCGTTGTCACTAAATGCAACAACAACAACAACAATAGCAACAACAACAACAACACACAGCTCAAGAATTGTTCAAGTTGTGCACTTTTGATGATGATCATTACGCGAATTGTGCGTTGTTGCAACTACCACAGTGCCCCCAGGGCTGCAAAACTAGTTCAGAATTCAATAAGAGACACCGAAACTGGCAAGCTGAATAAAATTGACTTAAAATATACGCTAAAATTGATTTAAAATATACGCTCAAGATCTGAATCGAAAGGAATAACAAATACTAATAAAATTGGGAATCAAAGGAACGCCCAATAAACATAATTTTGAATTGGCTTAGAAGCTGAAACCTTACAGAATTTTAACCAAAATATATTTCTATATAATAAACAAATAAACGCGTTTGAGCTAGTGAATCAAATGAACGCTTAACTCAAGCTCAAACCAAATATACTCAAAATTCGAACAATTCAGAGAATAAATCAATATTAAAAACATTGAAAATTACACATATTTTTATTGGGCATCTGTAAATTTGTAATCTTAACTTTAGCTAATTTAGCATGCATATAAAGACGTTAGGCAACCCTGGGCACTCAGTGCCATTAAAATAGGAGCGGCGCTTTGCCCCGCCCCGCCCTGCACTGCCCTTCTCTCTCCCACCCGCTTGCCACCCCCCACAACTGGGCATTGTCAATGCGTTTATTTATTAGATTTTAAATGCAATAATTATTAGTTTTATATGGACAATGAAGCGCCAAGCGTCAAGTGTGTGTGGCGCGAACTGAATGCCTGAGCAGGCAGGCAGGCAGTCAGGCGATCAAATAACAACAACAACAACAAGACAAACAAGACAATAATACATAATACACGATACACGATACGACTCCAAAAAAGTGCGCGTTGCAACAACTTGTGTCCACTTGTGTGGCGCTGCCCCCAGCTTGCAGTTTAATATGCAAACGTCGACTGTTTGCAACAGTAGCTGCCAAACTGTAAACTCGACTCATTCACTGAACGAGTGTGTGAGTGTGAGTGTGTGTGTGTGTGTGTGTGTGTGGGTGTTGGCTTCAATTCCCGAGTCAACTCCCGACTTTCGACTCGACGCCGTACAGCACTCTTGACAGTTTAGCGACAGAGATTTATGCGCTGTAATTTCCCACTTTATTACAGTTTAAAGTTGCGTTTTCATAAGTTTTTCTGGCGCAGTTTCGTCTCTTTTCTTTTTCTTTTTTTTGTTGCATGCTGCCATTTGCTTCAATTTGACTCATTGACGGACAACGATGTTCAGCTATAAAACAATAAACAATAAACAAAAAAAAAAAAAAAAAAAACCAAGAATGGGAGTTTTTGCATAGCAGATGGTGAAAATGCACAGTGGTTACTAAGTAGCTGTGGTCTCTTTGGGTGTGGGAGTAATAGATTGATCTAGCTATTAACTGCAATAGATAGTATAACTATGCAGAGAATTAGTATTAAAGTGGAATGCTTGGAAAGCTGACTTCTCGGAATGTGCAAAATATCTATTCGTATTAATTTCGCCACAAAAATATATTTTAATCTATGCTTTGCCTTAAGTAGAATATCGTGTTTCGCTATATTGATTGTTTATCTAAATTGCTTGTATCATTAAGAAATTGTTTACTTAGAAACATTGTTTATTGATTATTTCGCAGCTGATAATCGGAATGTTTACATCCCTACTTCCTATTCTGCTTTTGGACACAACTGTACCGCTAACTTTACCAACAATAATGAACAGCTATTTCTTATGTTATGATTTAATGGCCACGATTCTAAGCCTCTACTCTACATATTGTATTAAATATGAAATTAAGTTAGTTTGCTGACTCAACTTCAATATCTAAATTTGTTAAGCCTTTCTGTGCTACGCTATAAATCATGTGCCAAAGAACATAAATCATTTTATGAACTGTAAGAACTTTAACTATGGAAGTGAGCTGTTGCGTTTTAGTCTCATAGTCCCCAAGCGTCTCGACGCCCTCGATTTGTAGTTGAACCCAACTGCCTCAAGTACTTCAAATCATCCACGCCCCCACGCTCAAACAGTAAAAATAAAAAGCCCAAAAGCCTACGTTTTATATGGTTTTTTTACGTCTCGAAACGGTTATTCTAATTTATGTTGCATATTGTTTATACTCTCGTGTGTATATAAAGTTCGACAGAGTTAACACACTTGGCTTGATTGGGCAATTCACAATTTGCCAGCCTGGCGAAAATTAAGTGCGCAAAGTCAATATTTCAATTTCGGGGGGCAGCAACAAAAATTACAAAAATAAAAATACATATATATATGTATAAATAATTTGCATATGAAGTGGTGCATGCCGCAGCATGTTGCATGATTATAAACCAGCTGAGAAGGCGGCCCACACGGCCTACGCATCAGGTTGTTGCAAGTTTGCACGTTGCCTGCAACTTTAACAACTTTTAGCGGCATTTTGTAAATGAGCTTCTCGGGCTAAATAATTATGTTATTAATTGGATTTATGCGCAGTTTTGTGCAACATGTGCCGACAATAAAAACCGAGACAACAAAAAAATAAAAACAAAATAGAGACCATATCTCATAATAAAATTTGCATGTTGATCTAGCCCTGGGAGTCGTAATCCCGTTGCTTCATGACTTTATGGCTTTGGGGGCGGGGTTCTTATCGCTGCACAACTATTTTCGGATCTATCGAAAGCGTGATTTACGCTTTTTCAGTTTATTTTCAGCTTTAAATATTTTTCTTATTTTTTTTTTTGGTTTGCTAGTGGGCGTCCCTCTTGTTCACTTTTGATATCCCCATATAAATATTTCATTTTTTTTTTTTCGTTGCTGCTTTTTGCGCTGCTCTTGATCTTCTTGTCGCGATAATCCGCGCAATGGTAATAAAAAAAATTAAATACAAAACAAATGCTGAAAACCCAAATAATAAAAGAGAGCAAAAAAAATATTGTCAACAAGCATTGGAACTTATTTTTAGACCCTGTCGCAATCGGATTTAGTCTTTTTTTATTATTATTACTATGATTATTATGTTATAGACTGGCAAACAACTTTATTAAGTGCTTGGATACCTAGATGCTTATCGTATCCAAAAGACCTGAGAAACCTAAGTCGAAAAAAAAAACACACTTAAATACAAAAGCACGAGGGTATTATAAATTAATCACGAAGTTTGTAACTTTTTCAGATGGGCTTTAATTTGATAATAAATACAAAAAAAGCCAACAAGAAATAATAAGTCTAATCTATATATGTATGTAAAAGAGTTAGTACTGATTGGTACGCAGGGCCCAAACCATCAGAGCTATAGAGCTGAAATTATCGCAGTCTTTCAGTCTGAAAGTGCGTACTAAGAAGCGATTTTGAAAAATTCTATATATTTTTTTTTTCATACAACAAATAATAAGTTTCATATTTTTTTATGAATACATTTTATGAGATTTGAAAAAAAAAAAACAGTTTGTTTGAATCCAATTTCTGTACAATTACAATTCCAGACAAACTACTGTGGAGCGTTTTTGGGCCCATTAATAAATACCTGATGTTTAATAGAAATCTCACTGATTTGTCAATAAATTTGCATTTGAGTTGTTATCAGCTAAACAAATCGTCTAGTCTAGTCTAGCATCCGATGTAGCGTTTTGCATTACGATGATGCAGCAAGTTTCGATTGCAGGAGCTGTTAATTTCCCCCTTTTAATTTCACGCTATGCTCACTTGGGCAACGCTTGTGCTACCTATGAGCAAAACAACAACAAGAACAACAACAACGATAATAATAAGAGATGTGTAAGTAGTTGCCATATCGCTCAAAAGTTGAGAGCAGACAGCGAACCGCAAAATACGCAGAAAACCACTGCAAAAATCAACACACCCACAACAAGGCAAATTGTGTGTGAGTATGTGTGTAGAATTGAGTGCACGTCTTAGGTTGCGCTTCAGTTACCTTCGACAAAGGAAAGCAGCGACGCCAAAGCTGACGCTGACCGCGACTGAGCGGCGTCTAACGGCGCAACGAAGACAATTCTTGATACAGATGCCAGTGGCGTAGTGGGTGGCACCAGGTGCGGATATCAAGGTGTTGTGCCAAAGGAAAACTTTTCAAATTAAATTAAAATCCAATAAACGTGTCAATAATTAATTAACAATAATTTGATAACAAAAAGTACCCTTTTATTGAAAATTTGTTCACATTGATTCTACAAGTGATTTACATTCTCCAATTAATCAAACTTCATTTATTATAAACAAATAAGGAAAATAATGATTATGTACCAAATTTTTAACAATTTCAACGTCGAAATAATTGAAATGACGATTTTAGAAGTTTCACACTGTAATAAATTATTTTGTAGGAATAACTTGGTTAAAATGGCTGAAGAATGAGTAAAGTTGATAAGCATTGTGATACTTGGGGTACTTTTTTTACGCGGTCGGGTGTCACATGTCACCCTTAGACGCCACCCCCAACCAGCTACGCCACTGTGCATATGTAAGCTTACGTGTATGTGCGTATGCCGCCCCACAAAACTGTGGCTGCTGCTACTTCTGACGCTAGCTGAAAGGTTTGAGCGCGCTCGCTCTGTTGATAACAACAACAACAACAATAAAGAAGCGCAACAAAAGCAGCGCGGCGTAGATAAGCACACAAACATACACACACGCAGTGAAAATGCAGCTGTGTAGGTGCATAGAAAATAGTAAAAAGCAAAACAAAGAAGGTGTGTGATGAAATTGATAACAGAGTATTATTTTATTTTTTTTTATGATAACAGTTTTGTTTGAGCAGAGGCGGCGAAAGAGAATTAGAAAGAGAGCGTATCCCATTCTCTGACTCATGAACTTAAGCATTCGAAGTTTCGATTTAATAATTTATTAATCATCACAAGGTACAACAAACGTTTTATTTGTTTTTGTTTGTGACTAATTCAAAATAACAACAAAAGAGGAGCGCGACTAAAATGTCACCCTCCCCCCTCGCAGTGCTAATCCGCACCTGTGCTGGGACAACATTCAAGTGGATTTTTGGTTGAAAAAAGAACGAGAGAGCAGCAGAGAATTGTTGTTGTTGCTGGTGGTGTGCAGCAGGCAGATAAGCGACATTCAAGTATTTTCAAAACATAATAAAAATTTGATTTTATTGTGTGTATTTATAATTGTTTTCAACATTTTTGCTTTTCTTTTTTTTTAGTTCAATTAATGGCGCGCGCAGCACAATACACACACACACGCACACATATTGCAGCATAAAACTGGCGAGAGGCTGAGAATAAAACTGTAATCGTAATCCCTGCAGAGCAAGAGTAACAGCAGCAGCAGCATAACAACAACAACAACAACAACAACGACGACGCCAACCAAGTCTCTTTCGGCAGCAGCAGCAGCGCGCACCGAATAAGAAGTAGCGTAGTATGAGAAGAAAAAAAATTTTTCTTTCAGCCAAACGTAATTGCAGCTGGGCTGCTGTCGCTAATTCAGCAATGGAAACTGTTTGAATGCTACTCACGCGTACAATTAAACACTTGTGGTCTGCTATGGTGGCCAGTTTGTTTACTTTAATGCACCATAAGTATGTGAAATTTGTTATTTATTTTAAATTGTTTATCATGGGAACTGCACACACGACGACGACGACGACAACGACGACGAACGACCGACGACAGACACGAAGTGTGTACAACACGAATCAGTTACAATACTGGCGTTTTGCAACACTAACGCGTTGCCAGATGTTTTGCCTCATTTGTTATAAATAATTGGCATGCTCAAGTAAACCTTAAATACGTGATAAATTGATTTTTAGCTAAATATTGCTCTTTGTCATAGATATCGACTGCTATCGAGCATGAAATTGAATGCGTGAAGCTGGCAACGCCAGCAGCTGGCAAGTACTTTCCGTTAGAGATGCGACAAATCTGGCGATGAATTTGAATTTTTTGAATTGTATAAATCATATGCACAAATAATTTTAGCTATTTGATAATAGCCTCAGTACCTTAAAATAACATAATGATTTATTTAATATGGACTCATATGGTCAACGGTCCAACATTTGTTGCAAGGATTGGGAAATACCCAGAAAAAACCCCAAAAAACCAAGCAAATAAATGGTAGTAATGGTAGTTTATTGCGTTAAAATTAAAAGAGGCGAAAATTAAAAGAAATAATAGAAAAACGATGAAGAAAACAAAAATCTCCTGTAGACGACATAATAGAAAAGGGGAATCGTTGTCACCGATAATAAACTTGTATTGGAAGACAACTCCTAAGTTGATTTTAGAACTCTGCCGTTATTTATTTGAAATCTCAGTATTATCACGAAAATATAAAATGCGTGTTAGTGTGGACATGGTACAGGTGATTTGCTTTTTCTGATGATATCTCGGGTCAAACGGTTGCGAGCTCTCATAATTAAGGGCAACACGATGTGCAACAAATGTCAATAGGTTTAATATATCCCGATTTTGGCCATTGGCTCGCAGCTCATCGCACAAGCTCTGTATAAACCAGCTGCCTTCGACCGTATTCCGCCAGGAGCAATATCCCGGTATGGTGGACGAGGCAATCAGAAAATCAGCATGTAAGGGTATTCGATAGCTCATAAACGAATCGTTGTCACAATCGCTGATTTCCGGTTGATGCACAAGGCAGCCAGGATCCATGCGATCGCCCTGACACGCCTGGATAACAAACAGCTTCGGTTTGCCAGCCAATGTGGGACATTTCTGCGCGGTAAATGGACTCAATATGCTCTCCACTGGATAGTCCGTATCCTTGGCAAAAATGGAGCCCATTTTGCCATGTGAAAGTATGACTATTAAAATACAATCATTCTCGGTATGATCCTGGGCGCCAGCTCTATTAATTTTTCGCATAATCGCCTTGCTGCTCAGGTCCAAGTATTCCTTCACTTTGAAGCCCAACTGCTTGAGAACACTTCCAAGGTTTGCGCTATCCACATCCGTGCCCTCTCGCGTCTTCAGAAAAGGCTGTTCAAAGGTCTTGTTGTTAAAGATTAAGGCTCTTCCACGAAATTTGTGATCCATATTGTATTCGCGACCTTTTCTATTTGCCATTATGCAAGATATCAATTTACGACCGTAGAGTTCAACTTGAGATCGGCTAATGCTTATAAGTCAGTTCCTGTATAAACTTATATACTACCACTACTAGGTACTTAATTACTCATATGCGGTTGCAGTCTGAGCGTAATAAAATTAGCACAAAAATTACATTTCTTGTTATCTGTACATTTTATAGCTTTAATGTACGACTCATATTAACCCATTTCAAATCTCAATTTGCAAATACAGCTTCCCAAAAACTTGAAAAAGTACAACACTTTTTATCAATATAAGATTTAGATTTATATTAGATTTCATTTTATTTTAGGTTTCATTAAGTATTTAATTATTATTTTATTTATTTAATCTGATGCCTCCATTCTTTCCTGCCTCTCATGCCTCTTATTTTTCCACAGATGCGGTTTGCGGTTTATTTGAATATGTTGGTTTATTGGCGGTTTACTGCACTGCCATTGCACAATCGATAACTTTCGATAACTGTGAAGAGCAGCAGCTGCCGCTTTTGTTTCTTTTGGAATTTTGTGTATGAATTTAGTTTGCAACAATTAAGCAAAATGCAAGAGTGTCCTTACGGCGAGAAATGTTACCGCAAGAATCCCATACACTTTGGGGAATATTCACATGAGCATTGTAAGTAAAAACAAAAGAAAAAAAATTATAATTGTTAATTTGTTTTGTTATTTGCATTTAGTGGATGAAATTTATGCCAAGGGACCCAAGGTCGGCAGTGATGAATATGATATACCCGACAAGTATTCCACAGAGCTTATCAATATACAGCTCAAGTTGCTGCAGAAAGTGTTTCCCCAGCCGGAAGCTGCAACTCCTGCTACTGCTGCTGCCAAGCCCATGAAAAATGAAGCACCTGCAACAGTTGCAGCTGCACCCATTGCCAGCACGAGTCGAGGAGCAGCAGTCTCGCAGGACACCTCGAATCTGTCAAAGAAACAAAAACTAAACGCACGCAACATTCGGGATTATATTCCCGTAGTCGTGGAAAAAGGATTAATGGCGGAGAAACTGGAACGTGCTGCTCCTTATAATATGTTCCTTACGGCCATCACAGACTCGAAGCCAACGCACAAGGAACCACTGAGCGTCACCTTGCAGGAGATACTCGATGAAAGTCTCGGGGAGATTGAGTCCAGCGTGCAAATCAACTTTATGATCGATATTGGCTGGCTGTTGGGTCATTATTATTTTGCGGGCATACTGTAAGTTAGTAGTAGGTACAGTAGTCGCTCGATAATTCGTACGTACAGTTATATATATATATATATTTTATCGATTTTATCAAGTATCGGAATATGGGTGGAAAACTAAAAGTTAAAACCTTTATAGAAACACTAATAACTCATCATATTTAAATATACTTTTAATTCCTTTCCAGTGACAAACCGCTACTTGTGCTCTATGGAGATGAATCTCCCGAACTGCTGGGCATTGGCAAGTTCAAGCCACAGGTAACTGCCATTAAGGTCAATATGCCAACTCCTTTTGCCACATCACACACTAAAATGATGCTGCTCGGCTATGCGGATGGCTCAATGCGTGTGGTGATCTCCACGGCCAATCTGTACGAGGATGATTGGCACAATCGCACCCAGGGCTTGTGGATAAGTCCCCAGCTGCCGGCACTGCCTGAAGATGCGGATACAGCCGCTGGCGAAAGCCCCACTGGCTTCAAGCAGGATCTCATGCTGTATCTGGTGGAGTACAAGGTGACGCAGCTGCAGGCATGGATTGCACGCATACGCAAAAGTGATTTCAGTGCCGTCAAGTGAGTAAAAGCCAGAAGACGTAAGAGCCGAAATACCCTATATTCGCAGCATAACTTTGTCAAAACTGACCCGATCTTCAATTCCGAGAGCAGTTTGATCATGGTTTGTCCTCCTTAATAATTCTACATTCAAAGTTGAGAAACTTCCAACTTTCGGATTTCATGTCAAAAATCATGACAAGATATTGACATGTGAAGCTCCCGAGTCCCAAAAAATGCCCTTCCAAGACTTCAAAGTGCCATAACTTTGGCAAAACTGAACCGATCGTGAAACCTGATGTCATATTCTTCATGGCTTGTCGTTTTTAAGAATCCTACATTTAAAATATAGCCATTTGTAAAAACTTTTTTTTGACCTCTAAACTGGCATAACTTTGTCAAAACTGAGCCGATCGTGAAACCTGATATCATATTCTTCATGGCTTGTCGTTTTTAAGAATCCTACGTTTAAATTATAGCCATTTGTAACAACTCATTTTTCGCAAAAAAGGCATGTACCCGCCCTTACTCATTTTTTTTGTCAATTTATACCTTTAAACTGCCATAACTTTGGCAAAACTGAACCGATCGTGAAACCTGATGTCATATTCTTCATGGCTTGTCGTTTTTAAGAATCCTACATTTAAAATATAGCCATTTGTAAAAACTTTTTTTTTGACCTCTAAACTGGCATAACTTTGTCAAAACTGAGCCGATCGTGAAACCTGATATCATATTCTTCATGGCTTGTCGTTTTTAAGAATCCTACGTTTAAATTATAGCCATTTGTAACAACTCATTTTTCGCAAAAAAGGCATGTACCCCCCCCTTACTCATTTTTTTTTCCAATTTATACCTTTAAACTGCCATAACTTTGGCAAAACTGAACCGATCGTGAAACCTGATGTCATATTCTTCATGGCTTGTCGTTTTTAAGAATCCTACATTTAAAATATAGCCATTTGTAAAAACTTTTTTTTTGACCTCTAAACTGGCATAACTTTTTCAAAACTGAGCCGATCGTGAAACCTGATATCATATTCTTCATGGCTTGTCGTTTTTAAGAATCCTACGTTTAAATTATAGCCATTTGTAACAACTCATTTTTCGCAAAAAAGGCATGTACCCCCCCCTTACTCATTTTTTTTTGTCAATTTATACCTTTAAACTGCCATAACTTTGGCAAAACTGAACCGATCGTGAAACCTGATATCATATTCTTCATGGCTTGTCGTTTTTAAGAATCCTACATTTAAAATATATCCATTTGTAAAAACTTTTTTTTTGACCTCTAAACTGGCATAACTTTGTCAAAACTGAGCCGATCGTGAAACCTGATATCATATTCTTCATGGCTTGTCGTTTTTAAGAATCCTACGTTTAAATTATAGCCATTTGTAACAACTCATTTTTCGCAAAAAAGGCATGTACCCCCCCTTACTCATTTTTTTTGTCAATTTATACCTTTAAACTGCCATAACTTTGGCAAAACTGAACCGATCGTGAAACCTGATGTCATATTCTTCATGGCTTGTCGTTTTTAAGAATCCTACATTTAAAATATAGCCATTTGTAAAAACTTTTTTTTGACCTCTAAACTGGCATAACTTTTTCAAAACTGAGCCGATCGTGAAACCTGATATCATATTCTTCATGGCTTGTCGTTTTTAAGAATCCTACGTTTAAATTATAGCCATTTGTAACAACTCATTTTTCGCAAAAAAGGCATGTACCCCCCCCTTACTCATTTTTTTTTGTCAATTTATACCTTTAAACTGCCATAACTTTGGCAAAACTGAACCGATCGTGAAACCTGATATCATATTCTTCATGGCTTGTCGTTTTTAAGAATCCTACATTTAAAATATAGCCATTTGTAAAAACTTTTTTTTGACCTCTAAACTGGCATAACTTTGTCAAAACTGAGCCGATCGTGAAACCTGATATCATATTCTTCATGGCTTGTCGTTTTTAAGAATCCTACGTTTAAATTATAGCCATTTGTAACAACTCATTTTTCGCAAAAAAGGCATGTACCCCCCCCTTACTCATTTTTTTTGTCAATTTATACCTTTAAACTGCCATAACTTTGGCAAAACTGAACCGATCGTGAAACCTGATTCTTCTTCCTATTCTTCATGGCTTGTCGTTTTTAAGAATCCTACATTTAAAATATAGCCATTTGTAACAACTCATTTTTCGCAAAAAAGGCATGTACCCCCCCCTTACTCATTTTTTTTGTCAATTTATACCTTTAAACTGCCATAACTTTGGCAAAACTGAACCGATCGTGAAACCTGATGTCATATTCTTCATGGCTTGTCGTTTTTAAGAATCCTACATTTAAAATATAGCCATTTGTAAAAACTTTTTTTTGACCTCTAAACTGGCATAACTTTGTCAAAACTGAGCCGATCGTGAAACCTGATATCATATTCTTCATGGCTTGTCGTTTTTAAGAATCCTACGTTTAAATTATAGCCATTTGTAACAACTCATTTTTCGCAAAAAAGGCATGTACCCCCCCCTTACTCATTTTTTTTGTCAATTTATACCTTTAAACTGCCATAACTTTGGCAAAACTGAACCGATCGTGAAACCTGATGTCATATTCTTCATGGCTTGTCGTTTTTAAGAATCCTACATTTAAAATATAGCCATTTGTAAAAACTTTTTTTTGACCTCTAAACTGGCATAACTTTGTCAAAACTGAGCCGATCGTGAAACCTGATATCATATTCTTCATGGCTTGTCGTTTTTAAGAATCCTACGTTTAAATTATAGCCATTTGTAACAACTCATTTTTCGCAAAAAAGGCATGTACCCCCCCTTACTCATTTTTTTTTCCAATTTATACCTTTAAACTGCCATAACTTTGGCAAAACTGAACCGATCGTGAAACCTGATGTCATATTCTTCATGGCTTGTCGTTTTTAAGAATCCTACATTTAAAATATAGCCATTTGTAAAAACTTTTTTTTGACCTCTAAACTGGCATAACTTTTTCAAAACTGAGCCGATCGTGAAACCTGATATCATATTCTTCATGGCTTGTCGTTTTTAAGAATCCTACGTTTAAATTATAGCCATTTGTAACAACTCATTTTTCGCAAAAAAGGCATGTACCCCCCCCTTACTCATTTTTTTTTGTCAATTTATACCTTTAAACTGCCATAACTTTGGCAAAACTGAACCGATCGTGAAACCTGATGTCATATTCTTCATGGCTTGTCGTTTTTAAGAATCCTACATTTAAAATATAGCCATTTGTAAAAACTTTTTTTTGACCTCTAAACTGGCATAACTTTGTCAAAACTGAGCCGATCGTGAAACCTGATATCATATTCTTCATGGCTTGTCGTTTTTAAGAATCCTACGTTTAAATTATAGCCATTTGTAACAACTCATTTTTCGCAAAAAAGGCATGTACCCCCCCCTTACTCATTTTTTTTGTCAATTTATACCTTTAAACTGCCATAACTTTGGCAAAACTGAACCGATCGTGAAACCTGATTCTTCTTCCTATTCTTCATGGCTTGTCGTTTTTAAGAATCCTACATTTAAAATATAGCCATTTGTAACAACTCATTTTTCGCAAAAAAGGCATGTACCCCCCCTTACTCATTTTTTTTGTCAATTTATACCTTTAAACTGCCATAACTTTGGCAAAACTGAACCGATCGTGAAACCTGATGTCATATTCTTCATGGCTTGTCGTTTTTAAGAATCCTACATTTAAAATATAGCCATTTGTAAAAACTTTTTTTTGACCTCTAAACTGGCATAACTTTGTCAAAACTGAGCCGATCGTGAAACCTGATATCATATTCTTCATGGCTTGTCGTTTTTAAGAATCCTACGTTTAAATTATAGCCATTTGTAACAACTCATTTTTCGCAAAAAAGGCATGTACCCCCCCTTACTCATTTTTTTTGTCAATTTATACCTTTAAACTGCCATAACTATGGCAAAACTGAACCGATCGTGAAACCTGATATCATATTCTTCATGGCTTGTCGTTTTTAAGAATCCTACATTTAAAATATAGCCATTTGTAAAAACTTTTTTTTGACCTCTAAACTGGCATAACTTTGTCAAAACTGAGCCGATCGTGAAACCTGATATCATATTCTTCATGGCTTGTCGTTTTTAAGAATCCTACGTTTAAATTATAGCCATTTGTAACAACTCATTTTTCGCAAAAAAGGCATGTACCCCCCCCTTACTCATTTTTTTTGTCAATTTATACCTTTAAACTGCCATAACTTTGGCAAAACTGAACCGATCGTGAAACCTGATATCATATTCTTCATGGCTTGTCGTTTTTAAGAATCCTACATTTAAAATATAGCCATTTGTAAAAACTTTTTTTTGACGTCTAAACTGGCATAACTTTGTCAAAACTGAGCCGATCGTGAAACCTGATATCATATTCTTCATGGCTTGTCGTTTTTAAGAATCCTACGTTTAAATTATAGCCATTTGTAACAACTCATTTTTCGCAAAAAAGGCATGTACCCCCCCTTACTCATTTTTTTTGTCAATTTATACCTTTAAACTGCCATAACTTTGGCAAAACTGAACCGATCGTGAAACCTGATGTCATATTCTTCATGGCTTGTCGTTTTTAAGAATCCTACATTTAAAATATAGCCATTTGTAAAAACTTTTTTTTTACCTCTAAACTGGCATAACTTTGTCAAAACTGAGCCGATCGTGAAACCTGATATCATATTCTTCATGGCTTGTCGTTTTTAAGAATCCTACGTTTAAATTATAGCCATTTGTAACAACTCATTTTTCGCAAAAAAGGCATGTACCCCCCCCTTACTCATTTTTTTTGTCAATTTATACCTTTAAACTGCCATAACTTTGGCAAAACTGAACCGATCGTGAAACCTGATGTCATATTCTTCATGGCTTGTCGTTTTTAAGAATCCTACATTTAAAATATAGCCATTTGTAAAAACTTTTTTTTGACCTCTAAACTGGCATAACTTTGTCAAAACTGAGCCGATCGTGAAACCTGATATCATATTCTTCATGGCTTGTCGTTTTTAAGAATCCTACGTTTAAATTATAGCCATTTGTAACAACTCATTTTTCGCAAAAAAGGCATGTACCCCCCCCTTACTCATTTTTTTTGTCAATTTATACCTTTAAACTGCCATAACTTTGGCAAAACTGAACCGATCGTGAAACCTGATGTCATATTCTTCATGGCTTGTCGTTTTTAAGAATCCTACATTTAAAATATAGCCATTTGTAAAAACTTTTTTTTGACGTCTAAACTGGCATAACTTTGTCAAAACTGAGCCGATCGTGAAACCTGATATCATATTCTTCATGGCTTGTCGTTTTTAAGAATCCTACGTTTAAATTATAGCCATTTGTAACAACTCATTTTTCGCAAAAAAGGCATGTACCCCCCCTTACTCATTTTTTTTGTCAATTTATACCTTTAAACTGCCATAACTTTGGCAAAACTGAACCGATCGTGAAACCTGATGTCATATTCTTCATGGCTTGTCGTTTTTAAGAATCCTACATTTAAAATATAGCCATTTGTAAAAACTTTTTTTTGACCTCTAAACTGGCATAACTTTGTCAAAACTGAGCCGATCGTGAAACCTGATATCATATTCTTCATGGCTTGTCGTTTTTAAGAATCCTACGTTTAAATTATAGCCATTTGTAACAACTCATTTTTCGCAAAAAAGGCATGTACCCCCCCTTACTCATTTTTTTTGTCAATTTATACCTTTAAACTGCCATAACTTTGGCAAAACTGAACCGATCGTGAAACCTGATGTCATATTCTTCATGGCTTGTCGTTTTTAAGAATCCTACATTTAAAATATAGCCATTTGTAAAAACTTTTTTTTTGACCTCTAAACTGGCATAACTTTGTCAAAACTGAGCCGATCGTGAAACCTGATATCATATTCTTCATGGCTTGTCGTTTTTAAGAATCCTACGTTTAAATTATAGCCATTTGTAACAACTCATTTTTCGCAAAAAAGGCATGTACCCCCCCCTTACTCATTTTTTTTGTCAATTTATACCTTTAAACTGCCATAACTTTGGCAAAACTGAACCGATCGTGAAACCTGATGTCATATTCTTCATGGCTTGTCGTTTTTAAGAATCCTACATTTAAAATATAGCCATTTGTAAAAACTTTTTTTTGACCTCTAAACTGGCATAACTTTGTCAAAACTGAGCCGATCGTGAAACCTGATATCATATTCTTCATGGCTTGTCGTTTTTAAGAATCCTACGTTTAAATTATAGCCATTTGTAACAACTCATTTTTCGCAAAAAAGGCATGTACCCCCCCCTTACTCATTTTTTTTGTCAATTTATACCTTTAAACTGCCATAACTTTGGCAAAACTGAACCGATCGTGAAACCTGATGTCATATTCTTCATGACTTGTCGTTTTTAAGAATCCTACATTTAAAATATAGCCATTTGTAAAAACTTTTTTTTGACCTCTAAACTGGCATAACTTTGTCAAAACTGAGCCGATCGTGAAACCTGATATCATATTCTTCATGGCTTGTCGTTTTTAAGAATCCTACGTTTAAATTATAGCCATTTGTAACAACTCATTTTTCGCAAAAAAGGCATGTACCCCCCCTTACTCATTTTTTTTGTCAATTTATACCTTTAAACTGCCATAACTTTGGCAAAACTGAACCGATCGTGAAACCTGATGTCATATTCTTCTTGGCTTGTCGTTTTTAAGAATCCTACATTTAAAATATAGCCATTTGTAAAAACTTTTTTTTTGACCTCTAAACTGGCATAACTTTGTCAAAACTGAGCCGATCGTGTAACCTGATATCATATTCTTCATGGCTTGTCGTTTTTAAGAATCCTACGTTTAAATTATAGCCATTTGTAACAACTCATTTTTCGCAAAAAAGGCATGTACCCCCCCCTTACTCATTTTTTTTGTCAATTTATACCTTTAAACTGCCATAACTTTGGCAAAACTGAACCGATCGTGAAACCTGATGTCATATTCTTCATGGCTTGTCGTTTTTAAGAATCCTACGTTTAAAATATAGCCATTTGTAAAAACTTTTTTTTTGACGTCTAAACTGGCATAACTTTGTCAAAACTGAGCCGATCGTGAAACCTGATATCATATTCTTCATGGCTTGTCGTTTTTAAGAATCCTACGTTTAAATTATAGCCATTTGTAACAACTCATTTTTCGCAAAAAAGGCATGTACCCCCCCCTTACTCATTTTTTTTGTCAATTTATACCTTTAAACTGCCATAACTTTGGCAAAACTGAACCGATCGTGAAACCTGATGTCATATTCTTCATGGCTTGTCGTTTTTAAGAATCCTACATTTAAAATATAGCCATTTGTAAAAACTTTTTTTTGACCTCTAAACTGGCATAACTTTGTCAAAACTGAGCCGATCGTGTAACCTGATATCATATTCTTCATGGCTTGTCGTTTTTAAGAATCCTACGTTTAAATTATAGCCATTTGTAACAACTCATTTTTCGCAAAAAAGGCATGTACCCCCCCTTACTCATTTTTTTTGTCAATTTATACCTTTAAACTGCCATAACTTTGGCAAAACTGAACCGATCGTGAAACCTGATATCATATTCTTCATGGCTTGTCGTTTTTAAGAATCCTACATTTAAAATATAGCCATTTGTAACAACTCATTTTTCGCAAAAAAGGCATGTACCCCCCCCTTACTCATTTTTTTTGTCAATTTATACCTTTAAACTGCCATAACTTTGGCAAAACTGAACCGATCGTGAAACCTGATGTCATATTCTTCATGACTTGTCGTTTTTAAGAATCCTACATTTAAAATATAGCCATTTGTAAAAACTTTTTTTTTGACCTCTAAACTGGCATAACTTTGTCAAAACTGAGCCGATCGTGAAACCTGATATCATATTCTTCATGGCTTGTCGTTTTTAAGAATCCTACGTTTAAATTATAGCCATTTGTAACAACTCATTTTTCGCAAAAAAGGCATGTACCCCCCCCTTACTCATTTTTTTTGTCAATTTATACCTTTAAACTGCCATAACTTTGGCAAAACTGAACCGATCGTGAAACCTGATGTCATATTCTTCATGGCTTGTCGTTTTTAAGAATCCTACATTTAAAATATAGCCATTTGTAAAAACTTTTTTTTGACCTCTAAACTGGCATAACTTTGTCAAAACTGAGCCGATCGTGTAACCTGATATCATATTCTTCATGGCTTGTCGTTTTTAAGAATCCTACGTTTAAATTATAGCCATTTGTAACAACTCATTTTTCGCAAAAAAGGCATGTACCCCCCCCTTACTCATTTTTTTTGTCAATTTATACCTTTAAACTGCCATAACTTTGGCAAAACTGAACCGATCGTGAAACCTGATGTCATATTCTTCATGGCTTGTCGTTTTTAAGAATCCTACATTTAAAATATAGCCATTTGTAAAAACTTTTTTTTTGACCTCTAAACTGGCATAACTTTGTCAAAACTGAGCCGATCGTGAAACCTGATATCATATTCTTCATGGCTTGTCGTTTTTAAGAATCCTACGTTTAAATTATAGCCATTTGTAACAACTCATTTTTCGCAAAAAAGGCATGTACCCCCCCCCTTACTCATTTTTTTTGTCAATTTATACCTTTAAACTGCCATAACTTTGGCAAAACTGAACCGATCGTGAAACCTGATGTCATATTCTTCATGGCTTGTCGTTTTTAAGAATCCTACATTTAAAATATAGCCATTTGTAAAAACTTTTTTTTGACCTCTAAACTGGCATAACTTTGTCAAAACTGAGCCGATCGTGAAACCTGATATCATATTCTTCATGGCTTGTCGTTTTTAAGAATCCTACGTTTAAATTATAGCCATTTGTAACAACTCATTTTTCGCAAAAAAGGCATGTACCCCCCCTTACTCATTTTTTTTGTCAATTTATACCTTTAAACTGCCATAACTTTGGCAAAACTGAACCGATCGTGAAACCTGATGTCATATTCTTCATGACTTGTCGTTTTTAAGAATCCTACATTTAAAATATAGCCATTTGTAAAAACTTTTTTAATGACCTCTAAACTGGCATAACTTTGTCAAAACTGAGCCGATCGTGAAACCTGATATCATATTCTTCATGGCTTGTCGTTTTTAAGAATCCTACGTTTAAATTATAGCCATTTGTAACAACTCATTTTTCGCAAAAAAGGCATGTACCCCCCCCCTTACTCATTTTTTTTGTCAATTTATACCTTTAAACTGCCATAACTTTGGCAAAACTGAACCGATCGTGAAACCTGATGTCATATTCTTCATGGCTTGTCGTTTTTAAGAATCCTACATTTAAAATATAGCCATTTGTAAAAACTTTTTTTTGACCTCTAAACTGGCATAACTTTGTCAAAACTGAGCCGATCGTGTAACCTGATATCATATTCTTCATGGCTTGTCGTTTTTAAGAATCCTACGTTTAAATTATAGCCATTTGTAACAACTCATTTTTCGCAAAAAAGGCATGTACCCCCCCTTACTCATTTTTTTTGTCAATTTATACCTTTAAACTGCCATAACTTTGGCAAAACTGAACCGATCGTGAAACCTGATGTCATATTCTTCTTGGCTTGTCGTTTTTAAGAATCCTACATTTAAAATATAGCCATTTGTAAAAACTTTTTTTTGACCTCTAAACTGGCATAACTTTGTCAAAACTGAGCCGATCGTGTAACCTGATATCATATTCTTCACGGCTTGTCGTTTTTAAGAATCCTACGTTTAAATTATAGCCATTTGTAACAACTCATTTTTCGCAAAAAAGGCATGTACCCCCCCCTTACTCATTTTTTTTGTCAATTTATACCTTTAAACTGCCATAACTTTGGCAAAACTGAACCAATCGTGAAACCTGATGTCATATTCTTCTTGGCTTGTCGTTTTTAAGAATCCTACATTTAAAATATAGCCATTTGTAAAAACTTTTTTTTTGACCTCTAAACTGGCATAACTTTGTCAAAACTGAGCCGATCGTGAAACCTGATATCATATTCTTCATGGCTTGTCGTTTTTAAGAATCCTACGTTTAAATTATAGCCATTTGTAACAACTCATTTTTCGCAAAAAAGGCATGTACCCCCCCCTTACTCATTTTTTTGTCAATTTATACCTTTAAACTGCCATAACTTTGGCAAAACTGAACCGATCGTGAAACCTGATGTCATATTCTTCATGGCTTGTCGTTTTTAAGAATCCTACATTTAAAATATAGCCATTTGTAAAAACTTTTTTTTGACCTCTAAACTGGCATAACTTTGTCAAAACTGAGCCGATCGTGTAACCTGATATCATATTCTTCATGGCTTGTCGTTTTTAAGAATCCTACGTTTAAATTATAGCCATTTGTAACAACTCATTTTTCGCAAAAAAGGCATGTACCCCCCCCTTACTCATTTTTTTTGTCAATTTATACCTTTAAACTGCCATAACTTTGGCAAAACTGAACCGATCGTGAAACCTGATGTCATATTCTTCATGGCTTGTCGTTTTTAAGAATCCTACATTTAAAATATAGCCATTTGTAAAAACTTTTTTTTGACCTCTAAACTGGCATAACTTTGTCAAAACTGAGCCGATCGTGAAACCTGATATCATATTCTTCATGGCTTGTCGTTTTTAAGAATCCTACGTTTAAATTATAGCCATTTGTAACAACTCATTTTTCGCAAAAAAGGCATGTACCCCCCCCCTTACTCATTTTTTTTGTCAATTTATACCTTTAAACTGCCATAACTTTGGCAAAACTGAACCGATCGTGAAACCTGATGTCATATTCTTCATGGCTTGTCGTTTTTAAGAATCCTACATTTAAAATATAGCCATTTGTAAAAACTTTTTTTTGACCTCTAAACTGGCATAACTTTGTCAAAACTGAGCCGATCGTGTAACCTGATATCATATTCTTCATGGCTTGTCGTTTTTAAGAATCCTACGTTTAAATTATAGCCATTTGTAACAACTCATTTTTCGCAAAAAAGGCATGTACCCCCCCCTTACTCATTTTTTTTGTCAATTTATACCTTTAAACTGCCATAACTTTGGCAAAACTGAACCGATCGTGAAACCTGATGTCATATTCTTCATGGCTTGTCGTTTTTAAGAATCCTACATTTAAAATATAGCCATTTGTAAAAACTTTTTTTTGACCTCTAAACTGGCATAACTTTGTCAAAACTGAGCCGATCGTGTAACCTGATATCATATTCTTCATGGCTTGTCGTTTTTAAGAATCCTACGTTTAAATTATAGCCATTTGTAACAACTCATTTTTCGCAAAAAAGGCATGTACCCCCCCCTTACTCATTTTTTTTGTCAATTTATACCTCTAAACTGGCATAACTTTGTCAAAACTGAGCCGATCGTGTAACCTGATATCATATTCTTCATGGCTTGTCGTTTTTAAGAATCCTACGTTTAAATTATAGCCATTTGTAACAACTCATTTTTCGCAAAAAAGGCATGTACCCCCCCCTTTGTCAATTTATACCTTTAAACTGCCATAACTTTGGCAAAACTGAACCGATCGTGAAACCTGATGTCATATTCTTCTTGGCTTGTCGTTTTTAAGAATCCTACATTTAAAATATAGCCATTTGTAAAAACTTTTTTTTGACCTCTAAACTGGCATAACTTTGTCAAAACTGAGCCGATCGTGTAACCTGATATCATATTCTTCATGGCTTGTCGTTTTTAAGAATCCTACGTTTAAATTATAGCCATTTGTAACAACTCATTTTTCGCAAAAAAGGCATGTACCCCCCCTTACTCATTTTTTTTGTCAATTTATACCTTTAAACTGCCATAACTTTGGCAAAACTGAACCGATCGTGAAACCTGATGTCATATTCTTCATGGCTTGTCGTTTTTAAGAATCCTACATTTAAAATATAGCCATTTGTAAAAACTTTTTTTTGACCTCTAAACTGGCATAACTTTGTCAAAACTGAGCCGATCGTGTAACCTGATATCATATTCTTCATGGCTTGTCGTTTTTAAGAATCCTACGTTTAAATTATAGCCATTTGTAACAACTCATTTTTCGCAAAAAAGGCATGTACCCCCCCCTTACTCATTTTTTTTGTCAATTTATACCTCTAAACTGGCATAACTTTGTCAAAACTGAGCCGATCGTGTAACCTGATATCATATTCTTCATGGCTTGTCGTTTTTAAGAATCCTACGTTTAAATTATAGCCATTTGTAACAACTCATTTTTCGCAAAAAAGGCATGTACCCCCCTCTTTTGTCAATTTATACCTTTAAACTGCCATAACTTTGGCAAAACTGAACCGATCGTGAAACCTGATGTCATATTCTTCATGGCTTGTCGTTTTTAAGAATCCTACATTTAAAATATAGCCATTTGTAAAAACTTTTTTTTTGACCTCTAAACTGGCATAACTTTGTCAAAACTGAGCCGATCGTGTAACCTGATATCATATTCTTCATGGCTTGTCGTTTTTAAGAATCCTACGTTTAAATTATAGCCATTTGTAACAACTCATTTTTCGCAAAAAAGGCATGTACCCCCCCCTTACTCATTTTTTTTGTCAATTTATACCTTTAAACTGCCATAACTTTGGCAAAACTGAACCGATCGTGAAACCTGATGTCATATTCTTCATGGCTTGTCGTTTTTAAGAATCCTACATTTAAAATATAGCCATTTGTAAAAACTTTTTTTTGACCTCTAAACTGGCATAACTTTGTCAAAACTGAGCCGATCGTGAAACCTGATATCATATTCTTCATGGCTTGTCGTTTTTAAGAATCCTACGTTTAAATTATAGCCATTTGTAACAACTCATTTTTCGCAAAAAAGGCATGTACCCCCCCTTACTCATTTTTTTTGTCAATTTATACCTTTAAACTGCCATAACTTTGGCAAAACTGAACCGATCGTGAAACCTGATGTCATATTCTTCATGGCTTGTCGTTTTTAAGAATCCTACATTTAAAATATAGCCATTTGTAAAAACTTTTTTTTTGACCTCTAAACTGGCATAACTTTGTCAAAACTGAGCCGATCGTGAAACCTGATATCATATTCTTCATGGCTTGTCGTTTTTAAGAATCCTACGTTTAAATTATAGCCATTTGTAACAACTCATTTTTCGCAAAAAAGGCATGTACCCCCCCCTTACTCATTTTTTTTGTCAATTTATACCTTTAAACTGCCATAACTTTGGCAAAACTGAACCGATCGTGAAACCTGATGTCATATTCTTCATGGCTTGTCGTTTTTAAGAATCCTACATTTAAAATATAGCCATTTGTAAAAACTTTTTTAATGACCTCTAAACTGGCATAACTTTGTCAAAACTGAGCCGATCGTGAAACCTGATATCATATTCTTCATGGCTTGTCGTTTTTAAGAATCCTACGTTTAAATTATAGCCATTTGTAACAACTCATTTTTCGCAAAAAAGGCATGTACCCCCCTTACTCATTTTTTTTGTCAATTTATACCTTTAAACTGCCATAACTTTGGCAAAACTGAACCGATCGTGAAACCTGATGTCATATTCTTCATGGCTTGTCGTTTTTAAGAATCCTACATTTAAAATATAGCCATTTGTAAAAACTTTTTTTTTGACCTCTAAACTGGCATAACTTTGTCAAAACTGAGCCGATCGTGTAACCTGATATCATATTCTTCATGGCTTGTCGTTTTTAAGAATCCTACGTTTAAATTATAGCCATTTGTAACAACTCATTTTTCGCAAAAAAGGCATGTACCCCCCCCTTACTCATTTTTTTTGTCAATTTATACCTTTAAACTGCCATAACTTTGGCAAAACTGAACCGATCGTGAAACCTGATGTCATATTCTTCATGGCTTGTCGTTTTTAAGAATCCTACATTTAAAATATAGCCATTTGTAAAAACTTTTTTTTGACCTCTAAACTGGCATAACTTTGTCAAAACTGAGCCGATCGTGTAACCTGATATCATATTCTTCACGGCTTGTCGTTTTTAAGAATCCTACGTTTAAATTATAGCCATTTGTAACAACTCATTTTTCGCAAAAAAGGCATGTACCCCCCCCTTACTCATTTTTTTTGCCAATTTATACCTTTAAACTGCCATAACTTTGGCAAAACTGAACCAATCGTGAAACCTGATGTCATATTCTTCATGGCTTGTCGTTTTTAAGAATCCTACATTTAAAATATAGCCATTTGTAAAAACTTTTTTTTTGACCTCTAAACTGGCATAACTTTGTCAAAACTGAGCCGATCGTGAAACCTGATATCATATTCTTCATGGCTTGTCGTTTTTAAGAATCCTACGTTTAAATTATAGCCATTTGTAACAACTCATTTTTCGCAAAAAAGGCATGTACCCCCCCTTACTCATTTTTTTGTCAATTTATACCTTTAAACTGCCATAACTTTGGCAAAACTGAACCGATCGTGAAACCTGATGTCATATTCTTCATGGCTTGTCGTTTTTAAGAATCCTACATTTAAAATATAGCCATTTGTAAAAACTTTTTTTTTGACCTCTAAACTGGCATAACTTTGTCAAAACTGAGCCGATCGTGAAACCTGATATCATATTCTTCATGGCTTGTCGTTTTTAAGAATCCTACGTTTAAATTATAGCCATTTGTAACAACTCATTTTTCGCAAAAAAGGCATGTACCCCCCCTTACTCATTTTTTTTGTCAATTTATACCTTTAAACTGCCATAACTTTGGCAAAACTGAACCGATCGTGAAACCTGATGTCATATTCTTCATGGCTTGTCGTTTTTAAGAATCCTACATTTAAAATATAGCCATTTGTAAAAACTTTTTTTTGACCTCTAAACTGGCATAACTTTGTCAAAACTGAGCCGATCGTGAAACCTGATATCATATTCTTCATGGCTTGTCGTTTTTAAGAATCCTACGTTTAAATTATAGCCATTTGTAACAACTCATTTTTCGCAAAAAAGGCATGTACCCCCCCCTTACTCATTTTTTTTGTCAATTTATACCTTTAAACTGCCATAACTTTGGCAAAACTGAACCGATCGTGAAACCTGATGTCATATTCTTCATGGCTTGTCGTTTTTAAGAATCCTACATTTAAAATATAGCCATTTGTAAAAACTTTTTTTTTGACCTCTAAACTGGCATAACTTTGTCAAAACTGAGCCGATCGTGAAACCTGATATCATATTCTTCATGGCTTGTCGTTTTTAAGAATCCTACGTTTAAATTATAGCCATTTGTAACAACTCATTTTTCGCAAAAAAGGCATGTACCCCCCCTTACTCATTTTTTTTGTCAATTTATACCTTTAAACTGCCATAACTTTGGCAAAACTGAACCGATCGTGAAACCTGATGTCATATTCTTCATGGCTTGTCGTTTTTAAGAATCCTACATTTAAAATATAGCCATTTGTAAAAACTTTTTTTTGACCTCTAAACTGGCATAACTTTGTCAAAACTGAGCCGATCGTGTAACCTGATATCATATTCTTCATGGCTTGTCGTTTTTAAGAATCCTACGTTTAAATTATAGCCATTTGTAACAACTCATTTTTCGCAAAAAAGGCATGTACCCCCCCTTACTCATTTTTTTGTCAATTTATACCTTTAAACTGCCATAACTTTGGCAAAACTGAACCGATCGTGAAACCTGATATCATATTCTTCATGGCTTGTCGTTTTTAAGAATCCTACATTTAAAATATAGCCATTTGTAAAAACTTTTTTTTGACCTCTAAACTGGCATAACTTTGTCAAAACTGAGCCGATCGTGAAACCTGATATCATATTCTTCATGGCTTGTCGTTTTTAAGAATCCTACGTTTAAATTATAGCCATTTGTAACAACTCATTTTTCGCAAAAAAGGCATGTACCCCCCCTTACTCATTTTTTTTGTCAATTTATACCTTTAAACTGCCATAACTTTGGCAAAACTGAACCGATCGTGAAACCTGATGTCATATTCTTCATGGCTTGTCGTTTTTAAGAATCCTACATTTAAAATATAGCCATTTGTAAAAACTTTTTTTTTGACCTCTAAACTGGCATAACTTTGTCAAAACTGAGCCGATCGTGTAACCTGATATCATATTCTTCATGGCTTGTCGTTTTTAAGAATCCTACGTTTAAATTATAGCCATTTGTAACAACTCATTTTTCGCAAAAAAGGCATGTACCCCCCCCTTACTCATTTTTTTGTCAATTTATACCTTTAAACTGCCATAACTTTGGCAAAACTGAACCGATCGTGAAACCTGATATCATATTCTTCATGGCTTGTCGTTTTTAAGAATCCTACATTTAAAATATAGCCATTTGTAAAAACTTTTTTTTGACCTCTAAACTGGCATAACTTTGTCAAAACTGAGCCGATCGTGTAACCTGATATCATATTCTTCATGGCTTGTCGTTTTTAAGAATCCTACGTTTAAATTATAGCCATTTGTAACAACTCATTTTTCGCAAAAAAGGCATGTACCCCCCCTTACTCATTTTTTTTGTCAATTTATACCTTTAAACTGCCATAACTTTGGCAAAACTGAACCGATCGTGAAACCTGATGTCATATTCTTCATGGCTTGTCGTTTTTAAGAATCCTACATTTAAAATATAGCCATTTGTAAAAACTTTTTTTTGACCTCTAAACTGGCATAACTTTGTCAAAACTGAGCCGATCGTGAAACCTGATATCATATTCTTCATGGCTTGTCGTTTTTAAGAATCCTACGTTTAAATTATAGCCATTTGTAACAACTCATTTTTCGCAAAAAAGGCATGTACCCCCCCCCTTACTCATTTTTTTTGTCAATTTATACCTTTAAACTGCCATAACTTTGGCAAAACTGAACCGATCGTGAAACCTGATGTCATATTCTTCATGACTTGTCGTTTTTAAGAATCCTACATTTAAAATATAGCCATTTGTAAAAACTTTTTCAATGACCTCTAAACTGGCATAACTTTGTCAAAACTGAGCCGATCGTGAAACCTGATATCATATTCTTCATGGCTTGTCGTTTTTAAGAATCCTACGTTTAAATTATAGCCATTTGTAACAACTCATTTTTCGCAAAAAAGGCATGTACCCCCCCCTTACTCATTTTTTTTGTCAATTTATACCTTTAAACTGCCATAACTTTGGCAAAACTGAACCGATCGTGAAACCTGATGTCATATTCTTCATGGCTTGTCGTTTTTAAGAATCCTACATTTAAAATATAGCCATTTGTAAAAACTTTTTTTTGACCTCTAAACTGGCATAACTTTGTCAAAACTGAGCCGATCGTGTAACCTGATATCATATTCTTCATGGCTTGTCGTTTTTAAGAATCCTACGTTTAAATTATAGCCATTTGTAACAACTCATTTTTCGCAAAAAAGGCATGTACCCCCCCCCTTACTCATTTTTTTTGTCAATTTATACCTTTAAACTGCCATAACTTTGGCAAAACTGAACCGATCGTGAAACCTGATGTCATATTCTTCATGGCTTGTCGTTTTTAAGAATCCTACATTTAAAATATAGCCATTTGTAAAAACTTTTTTTTGACCTCTAAACTGGCATAACTTTGTCAAAACTGAGCCGATCGTGAAACCTGATATCATATTCTTCATGGCTTGTCGTTTTTAAGAATCCTACGTTTAAATTATAGCCATTTGTAACAACTCATTTTTCGCAAAAAAGGCATGTACCCCCCCTTACTCATTTTTTTTTGTCAATTTATACCTTTAAACTGCCATAACTTTGGCAAAACTGAACCGATCGTGAAACCTGATGTCATATTCTTCATGACTTGTCGTTTTTAAGAATCCTACATTTAAAATATAGCCATTTGTAAAAACTTTTTTAATGACCTCTAAACTGGCATAACTTTGTCAAAACTGAGCCGATCGTGAAACCTGATATCATATTCTTCATGGCTTGTCGTTTTTAAGAATCCTACGTTTAAATTATAGCCATTTGTAACAACTCATTTTTCGCAAAAAAGGCATGTACCCCCCCTTACTCATTTTTTTTGTCAATTTATACCTTTAAACTGCCATAACTTTGGCAAAACTGAACCGATCGTGAAACCTGATGTCATATTCTTCATGGCTTGTCGTTTTTAAGAATCCTACATTTAAAATATAGCCATTTGTAAAAACTTTTTTTTTGACCTCTAAACTGGCATAACTTTGTCAAAACTGAGCCGATCGTGAAACCTGATATCATATTCTTCATGGCTTGTCGTTTTTAAGAATCCTACGTTTAAATTATAGCCATTTGTAACAACTCATTTTTCGCAAAAAAGGCATGTACCCCCCCCTTACTCATTTTTTTTGTCAATTTATACCTTTAAACTGCCATAACTTTGGCAAAACTGAACCGATCGTGAAACCTGATGTCATATTCTTCATGACTTGTCGTTTTTAAGAATCCTACATTTAAAATATAGCCATTTGTAAAAACTTTTTTAATGACCTCTAAACTGGCATAACTTTGTCAAAACTGAGCCGATCGTGAAACCTGATATCATATTCTTCATGGCTTGTCGTTTTTAAGAATCCTACGTTTAAATTATAGCCATTTGTAACAACTCATTTTTCGCAAAAAAGGCATGTACCCCCCCCTTACTCATTTTTTTGTCAATTTATACCTTTAAACTGCCATAACTTTGGCAAAACTGAACCGATCGTGAAACCTGATATCATATTCTTCATGGCTTGTCGTTTTTAAGAATCCTACATTTAAAATATAGCCATTTGTAAAAACTTTTTTTTGACCTCTAAACTGGCATAACTTTGTCAAAACTGAGCCGATCGTGAAACCTGATATCATATTCTTCATGGCTTGTCGTTTTTAAGAATCCTACGTTTAAATTATAGCCATTTGTAACAACTCATTTTTCGCAAAAAAGGCATGTACCCCCCCCTTACTCATTTTTTTTGTCAATTTATACCTTTAAACTGCCATAACTTTGGCAAAACTGAACCGATCGTGAAACCTGATGTCATATTCTTCATGGCTTGTCGTTTTTAAGAATCCTACATTTAAAATATAGCCATTTGTAAAAACTTTTTTTTGACCTCTAAACTGGCATAACTTTGTCAAAACTGAGCCGATCGTGAAACCTGATATCATATTCTTCATGGCTTGTCGTTTTTAAGAATCCTACGTTTAAATTATAGCCATTTGTAACAACTCATTTTTCGCAAAAAAGGCATGTACCCCCCCCTTACTCATTTTTTTTGTCAATTTATACCTTTAAACTGCCATAACTTTGGCAAAACTGAACCGATCGTGAAACCTGATGTCATATTCTTCATGGCTTGTCGTTTTTAAGAATCCTACATTTAAAATATAGCCATTTGTAAAAACTTTTTTTTGACCTCTAAACTGGCATAACTTTGTCAAAACTGAGCCGATCGTGAAACCTGATATCATATTCTTCATGGCTTGTCGTTTTTAAGAATCCTACGTTTAAATTATAGCCATTTGTAACAACTCATTTTTCGCAAAAAAGGCATGTACCCCCCCCTTACTCATTTTTTTTTGTCAATTTATACCTTTAAACTGCCATAACTTTGGCAAAACTGAACCGATCGTGAAACCTGATGTCATATTCTTCATGACTTGTCGTTTTTAAGAATCCTACATTTAAAATATAGCCATTTGTAAAAACTTTTTTAATGACCTCTAAACTGGCATAACTTTGTCAAAACTGAGCCGATCGTGAAACCTGATATCATATTCTTCATGGCTTGTCGTTTTTAAGAATCCTACGTTTAAATTATAGCCATTTGTAACAACTCATTTTTCGCAAAAAAGGCATGTACCCCCCCTTACTCATTTTTTTGTCAATTTATACCTTTAAACTGCCATAACTTTGGCAAAACTGAACCGATCGTGAAACCTGATATCATATTCTTCATGGCTTGTCGTTTTTAAGAATCCTACATTTAAAATATAGCCATTTGTAACAACTCATTTTTCGCAAAAAAGGCATGTACCCCCCCCTTACTCATTTTTTTTGTCAATTTATACCTTTAAACTGCCATAACTTTGGCAAAACTGAACCGATCGTGAAACCTGATGTCATATTCTTCATGGCTTGTCGTTTTTAAGAATCCTACATTTAAAATATAGCCATTTGTAAAAACTTTTTTTTTGACCTCTAAACTGGCATAACTTTGTCAAAACTGAGCCGATCGTGAAACCTGATATCATATTCTTCATGGCTTGTCGTTTTTAAGAATCCTACGTTTAAATTATAGCCATTTGTAACAACTCATTTTTCGCAAAAAAGGCATGTACCCCCCCCTTACTCATTTTTTTTGTCAATTTATACCTTTAAACTGCCATAACTTTGGCAAAACTGAACCGATCGTGAAACCTGATGTCATATTCTTCATGGCTTGTCGTTTTTAAGAATCCTACATTTAAAATATAGCCATTTGTAAAAACTTTTTTTTGACCTCTAAACTGGCATAACTTTGTCAAAACTGAGCCGATCGTGAAACCTGATATCATATTCTTCATGGCTTGTCGTTTTTAAGAATCCTACGTTTAAATTATAGCCATTTGTAACAACTCATTTTTCGCAAAAAAGGCATGTACCCCCCCTTACTCATTTTTTTTTGTCAATTTATACCTTTAAACTGCCATAACTTTGGCAAAACTGAACCGATCGTGAAACCTGATGTCATATTCTTCATGACTTGTCGTTTTTAAGAATCCTACATTTAAAATATAGCCATTTGTAAAAACTTTTTTAATGACCTCTAAACTGGCATAACTTTGTCAAAACTGAGCCGATCGTGAAACCTGATATCATATTCTTCATGGCTTGTCGTTTTTAAGAATCCTACGTTTAAATTATAGCCATTTGTAACAACTCATTTTTCGCAAAAAAGGCATGTACCCCCCCTTACTCATTTTTTTTGTCAATTTATACCTTTAAACTGCCATAACTTTGGCAAAACTGAACCGATCGTGAAACCTGATGTCATATTCTTCATGGCTTGTCGTTTTTAAGAATCCTACATTTAAAATATAGCCATTTGTAAAAACTTTTTTTTGACCTCTAAACTGGCATAACTTTGTCAAAACTGAGCCGATCGTGAAACCTGATATCATATTCTTCATGGCTTGTCGTTTTTAAGAATCCTACGTTTAAATTATAGCCATTTGTAACAACTCATTTTTCGCAAAAAAGGCATGTACCCCCCCTTACTCATTTTTTTTTGTCAATTTATACCTTTAAACTGCCATAACTTTGGCAAAACTGAACCGATCGTGAAACCTGATGTCATATTCTTCATGACTTGTCGTTTTTAAGAATCCTACATTTAAAATATAGCCATTTGTAAAAACTTTTTTAATGACCTCTAAACTGGCATAACTTTGTCAAAACTGAGCCGATCGTGAAACCTGATATCATATTCTTCATGGCTTGTCGTTTTTAAGAATCCTACGTTTAAATTATAGCCATTTGTAACAACTCATTTTTCGCAAAAAAGGCATGTACCCCCCCTTACTCATTTTTTTGTCAATTTATACCTTTAAACTGCCATAACTTTGGCAAAACTGAACCGATCGTGAAACCTGATGTCATATTCTTCATGGCTTGTCGTTTTTAAGAATCCTACATTTAAAATATAGCCATTTGTAAAAACTTTTTTTTTGACCTCTAAACTGGCATAACTTTGTCAAAACTGAGCCGATCGTGAAACCTGATATCATATTCTTCATGGCTTGTCGTTTTTAAGAATCCTACGTTTAAGTTATAGCCATTTGTAACAACTCATTTTTCGCAAAAAAGGCATGTACCCCCCCCTTACTCATTTTTTTATGTCAATTTATACCTTTAAACTGCCATAACTTTGGCAAAACTGAACCGATCGTGAAACCTGATGTCATATTCTTCATGGCTTGTCGTTTTTAAGAATCCTACATTTAAAATATAGCCATTTGTAAAAACTTTTTTTTGACCTCTAAACTGGCATAACTTTGTCAAAACTGAGCCGATCGTGTAACCTGATATCATATTCTTCATGGCTTGTCGTTTTTAAGAATCCTACGTTTAAGTTATAGCCATTTGTAACAACTCATTTTTCGCAAAAAAGGCATGTACCCCCCCCTTACTCATTTTTTTATGTCAATTTATACCTTTAAACTGCCATAACTTTGGCAAAACTGAACCGATCGTGAAACCTGATGTCATATTCTTCATGGCTTGTCGTTTTTAAGAGTCCTACATTTAAAGTTGAGAAACTTCCAACTTTCAGATTTCATGTCAAAAATCATGACAAGATGTTGACATAGTCCCTAGATATGCCCTTCCAAGACTTCTAAGGGTCATAATTTTGTCAAAACTGACCCGATCTTTGATTCCGTGGTCATTTTGATCGTGGTTTGTCCTCCCCAAGAATACTACATTCAAAGTTAAGAAAATTTAAATTTTGGGATTTCATGTCCAAATCATGACAAGATGTTGGCATGTGAATTTGCCAAGTCCCAAAAACATTCTCTACAACGACTTTAATCGACAAAGATTGTCGTCCTGATCAAAATAATGGGTACGCCTTCCTGTTGCAAATGCTTACTCATACTTCCTTTACACTTTAATCCTATTTTAAATGTGTACAGTATTAAATGTATCTCTTCCTCACCCACAGTGTCTTCTTCATCGGCTCCGTGCCTGGTGGCCATCGGAAGAGCTCTGTGCGTGGTCATCCTTGGGGCTGTGCTCGTTTGGGTTCGCTACTGGCCAAACATGCAACGCCCATTGAGGATCGCATGCCGGTTATCTGTCAGAGCTCCAGCATTGGCAGTCTGGGCGCCAATGTGCAGGCTTGGATACAGCAGGATTTTGTCAACAACTTAAGCAGGGATTCGACGCCAGTGGGACGACTGCGTCAACTGCCGCCGTTCAAGATGATCTATCCCAGCTTTGGCAATGTTTCGCGCAGTCACGATGGCATGCTTGGCGGCGGCTGTTTGCCGTATGGCAAGAATACGAATGATAAGCAGCCGTGGCTTAAAGCCCATCTGCAGCAGTGGAAATCCGGGGATAGGCATCGCTCGCAGGCCATGCCGCATATCAAGAGCTATACGCGTTTCAATCTGGAGGAGCAGTGCGTCTATTGGTTTGTCCTGACTTCGGCGAATCTATCGAAGGCCGCCTGGGGCTCATTCAACAAGAATTCCAATCTACAACCTTGTCTGCGCGTTGCCAACTACGAGGGTGGTGTTCTCTACCTGCCCAGATTTGTGACCGGCGAGGAGACTTTTCCTCTGGGTAATTCCCGTAATGGTGTCCCAGCGTTTCCTTTGCCTTACGATGTTCCTTTGACCCCTTATGGTGCTGATGATAAGCCCTTCCTAATGGATTATCTGCACGGTTGAAATGCATTTCATATTTGTGATCATTAAATGCTCATTTGTAAAACTATTTTTAAAGTTATTTCATATTTGCTTTAATTTATTAGGATTTTCTATTGAAAAATTCCAAATACCCGCCAAATGGTAGTTTTTGGTATCATCGATACCATTGACATTGGCTTGATTGCTCCCAGAAACTATGGCGCTTTATTGAAGTGTTTGCTCTGTTTATTTCCCCCATGTTGGTAACATCCAAACAAGTTGGGGTTTTTCTAAGCCTACATAGTTTTGCATAATGAATATAAAACTGTCGACGGAAAGTATGTATTCAGCTTATAAAGTAAATAATTAGGGAAAAAATTTGCCGTGCCAAATGAGTACTGGTAATTGTGGACTATCGATAACACCTCGGCATGATTGTTATAGTTCGATAATTAGAAAGGCTTTTAACCTACTTATATTGCCAATTGAAAGTTATTTACCTAGGAAAGCTTAAATGAGCACTTGTTAGTATATAATTGTCTAAATTGGTATTGTGTGGCTAAGCAATTAAACTATAACAAATTGCGCCATCCATCACAAAGTAATCGATATTGCTTAATAGCTGTTATGGCACTGTTAAGAAAGTGCTAACAGCCAGCTAGCAGTTGTCAACTTTTAAATTGCTGTCTCATTTGTTGTTTTCTTTATTTTTTGTAAAACTAGGCAAACGTAGGTTATTAAAACGATATTTTAAGTATGTTTTAATATGAACTTAAACTACCAACTTTGCATTTGCTGTAAACGGAGTGATGACAGGTAAAATTTTGTTCTCAATGCTATTAACAGTTGAGCAGTATGTAAAAAAAAACATATGTTAGATGAACGACAATCAGAAGTTCCGTTTGTTCGTTCAGTTTTTTATTTAGTGAGTCGAGCTAATACATAGATTTTAATAAACTTGAGCATTCTCGGCATATAGCAAATGAATTGAACGAAGCAGCAAAAAAGTAACAGCAGCAACAATAAGAAAAAGAGCTAAGATTAAAATTACAAGAACAACAACAACACCTGCTGCTAAAAAATGGAGGCGGAGGGTTTGACAAATGAACAAACAGACAAAGTGCTGCAATTTCAGGACTTGACGGGCATCGAGGACATGAACATCTGTCGCGATGTCCTCATACGCCATCAATGGGATCTCGAGGTACTTTTTACTCATATACTATTATACCATGTATTAATATATATATTTGTTATCCAGGTGGCCTTCCAGGAGCAGATGAATATACGGGAAGGTCGTCCCACAATGCTGACAGCATCGTCGGATATCCGGGCGCCTACCGTCATCAATGATCGCTTCCTGCAACAGGTCTACTCCGCCAATATGCCCGGAGGACGGATGGTTAGCCGGGTGGCGTCCAGCATTGGTCCGATACCGCGTAGTTTTACGGGTATCCTTGGCTATGTGATCAATTTTGTGTTCCAATACTTTTACTCTACACTATCCGGCATTGTGCGTGCATTTATCAACATTGGCGGTGGGAATGAGCCACGGTTGGTTACGGATCCGCTGGCGGATGTGATGAAGTTTATACGGGAGTATTATGAGCGTTATCCGGAGCATCCGGTATTCTATCAGGGCACCTATGCCCAGGCATTGAATGATGCCAAGCAGGAGTTGCGCTTTCTGCTCGTCTATCTGCACAAGGATCCCAGCCAGAATCCCGATGTGGACTCCTTTTGCCGCGAGACGCTATCCTCACGTCCGATAATCGATTATATCAATAACCATACGCTGCTCTGGGGCTGTGATGTATCCACGCCGGAAGGCTATCGTGTCATGCAATCGATAACGACGCGCAGCTACCCGGTAATGGTGATGATTAGCCTCCGGGCGAATCGTATGATTATTGTCGGCCGTTTCGAGGGCGATTGCACGGCCGAGGGGCTGCAGCGTCGCCTGCAGTCGGTCATCTCCTCCAACGAGGTGTGGCTAAGTCAGGCGCGTGCCGATCGTCTGGAGCGCAACTTCACACAGACGCTGCGTCGCCAGCAGGACGAGGCCTATGAGCAGAGTTTGCTCGCCGACGAGGAGAAGGAGCGCCAGCGTCAGCGGGAACGTGATGCCGCCCGTCTGGTCGTTGAGGCTGAGGAGCGTGCTCGACGTGATGTTGAATTGCGCAAGGAGGATATTGCCCGTCTAAAGATTGAGCTGGCCATGCAAGTGCCCGCGGAGCCACCTGTCGATGCGCCGGATGCCATTGCCGTTGTATTCAAGCTGCCCAGCGGCACGCGTCTCGAACGACGCTTCCGGCAAACAAATTCAATTTTGGTAAAAGCCAATTTGTCAATTATGAGCTCAATTTAATACGGATTTCTTTCAGGACGTATACCATTTCCTTTTCTGCCATCCTGCATCGCCGGATGAATTCGAGATAACAACGAATTTTCCCAAACGGCTGCTCTATTCCAAGGCGGTTGTCGATGCCGCCGAGGGATCGGCAACCAGAATCGTTAACAAAACACTCAAGGATGTCGGCCTAAAGAATCGCGAGGTGCTCTTTGTCAATGATCTGGAGGCGTAACCAAGCTCTACCACCACCACCACCAAAAAAACAAAAGCAAAACAACAAAAAAACTTAAACAAAAACGAAAATTATTGGGTTACCAGCTAAACAAAACGCATTACCAAAAAACTTGAACCAAGTTTGCAAGTAGTCGGTAGTCCTTACGTCCAAACTAATCTGGCTAGTTGGAGGTTAAACACATAAAACCACAAATATTCCTAACTCAATCATGAATATATATATAAACATAATTGTTTAACAATGTTTATGTTTCGTCTAACGGCTGCCCCGTAACACAAATCCACCCACAATTCCCATTTCATTTCGATATCATTACCAATCTTTAGGTTCTTTTTCTTACACCATTGTTGCTTTAGCTGTACTTATGTTTGAATAATTTAATCCTACAAATTAAATAGAAATGAAGACAGTTTTAATGACAAAATACAAATGTGTCGAAAATAATTTCAAAACATTTTTATTGATACATGTTGATGTTGGGTATTGTTAAGATTGTTGGCCTAATTTGGAATTTTGCAACGTTGCGTTTCCAAAGCTGATTTATAATCAAATATCTAAAGGTCATAGAATTAAAAAACTCGAGTTTACAATTTATCTATGAACAGTTCGCTATATAATACTTAAATTTCGATTTTCCTTTAAATCAATTAAATTTGCATTATTAATGATTAACAAGTTTACTTAGTAAACTCTAGTTGAAGTTGAATCAAAATTGAGCTTTGAGTCAAAAGTCCATGTAAACATCGATATCCAATTTTGCAAGCATCGATAAGCTGGCACGCAGTCAAAGTACAACACAGGGTGACTCACATTTCGATAGATAATGAGTCAACTTGATACGATTATTTATTGTACTTGATAAAAAAAAGCCACACACTCAATTTACGCGAAGAGTGTCGCGAAAAGTTAAAAGTTTACACTGGACGGCAACTACAGTGAGAACGAGGACGATTACGACTGGCAAAGCAGCGACGAAAGTGCACGCCTCCTGCCCGAAGAAGGCCGACGAGAATCGAGTAGTTTCGGCTTGCGATCAAAGCTACGGCAACTGGCGTCTCAGCTGTTAAGCATCGAAGAGTTGCAGCAACTAAAGCGTGGACAACGACAATTCAACTATCAAAAGCTAAGCAGCAACAAGAGCAACAGCTACAGTAAATACTCCAAAAGAATGTCGGCACCAACAACATCTAGCGTTGGCGATGCAGCCGCAGCTCTATCCGGAAATCTTCAGCTGCCGCCGCTGCGTACATTGGATGATTTTATTCTGGGATCGGCGCGTTTTCAGTTGCCCAATTTGAAGGATTTCGACAAGTGGGGCAATCGTGTGGTCAAGAATTTGCTATACTATCAAACCAATTATTTCTTAGTCTTTCTGGCCATCTATGTGATAATGATTGCCTTCAATCCCACTAAGATCATAAGCGGTTTGATTGTCCAAGCATTGATTATTGCCATCATTTGGCAGTTTTTCAGCAGCAAATCGAAAACGAATTTCATTGCCAGCCGCCTAACGGGAGGCAATCAGATCTTGGCCCAACAGAATGCTCAGCAGAAATGGTATATTTTGGCTGGTGCTTTGTTGGCCGGCTATTTATTTTTGCACATGATTAGCGCTGTCTTGCTAACGGCTTTCACCTTACTGCTGCCCATTTCTGTGACATTTATACATGCCTCGCTGCGGCTGAGAAACATTAAGAACAAGTTGGCCAACACGATTGAGAGCTTTGGGCCATCTACGCCAATGGGCGCCTTTTTGGATGCCTTAAATGTTCGCGCCGATGGAGTAATCAATTGAGAATCTCGGCGGCTAAAAGCTCTCTGATAATCCTCATTGTTGGCCATGTTTGCATAAAGTCTCCCTTAATATTGCTGTGCATGCTTAAGATGCTTAAGAATCACTGTATATCCATATAATTATGTATAATTTGATCTTTTTTATATATACGATTTCAATATGAGTTTAATTACCTATTTCTATCTATTTTTTGCTATTATCAATGTCAATAAAGTTGTCCCTTCAAGTACTATGTCGTTAAAGAAACACAATCGTTTGATTCATGCTGGGTATGAAATGTGGTGCCAATTAAATACTGTGTGACTCACAATTATACTTAATATATATATATGTATTTGTTCTTTCAGTCCTTTTTTCCATATATGGTTATGATTATAGCTGATATCGTTAAAGCAAACATGATGAAATAGTTTCAATTGTACATTTTGACAACTTATCTCTGTTATCAATATATAACTATGTTATCCGAATTTCAATCATATAAAATATATATGATCTGTAGTAGTTATTAAAAGTTCACTACTAAATTTGTGCTTGAACTATGGAGCTCATTTACTGATCTGTCCATTCGATTGTGTTGCAGTTTATAATTCTCTTCATGTGATCACGTAGTTGAGTAGTCACGTTACATTTAACTGGCGGCTGCTGTACGCCGGAGAGCCATTCATGGGGCACTATGTGTTCTTTCCTTGGAGACATGGCCACCTCGTCCAACATCGAATAGGTATCGTCGTGCAGCTTGAGAAAATTATGCAGCACAACGGTGGCCTTAACGATTTTCTCCGCGTTGCTGGGACTCTGACGCAGTGGCTGGGAAAGGACACGCCAACGGGACATCAGCTCACTGAATGCCTTATCAATGCTGCCGGAGAGAGCACGCGATAAGTGACGATTAAAATGCAGCTGATACTCGTCCAGCTGCTCATCCTTATACGGCGTAATCAAATGCTCGGGAAACACAGTGTTTGCTATGAAGCTATAGCCAAATTTTGACTGCTGCTCGCCGCCCGGCAATGGCTCCTCCGGCAACAGTTCAACCAAGCGTTGATTGAGTAACTGTGTGCCAAAGTCCTGATGCCAATCGAGCTGATTGTGGACAGCATCGATAACGGTGGCAATATCAATGCTGGTGAAATTCGCATTTGCATCACAACTGGCGAGCAGCACAATATCATTTTCACTCTTGTAGGAGACGTCCAATAGCTTGGCATCGACGGCTCCAAGACAATGCGGCAGTTGCCACTGCGACTGATAGCCCTCGACGATCTGCTGCCAATCCAAGATATTGGGCTGCGGCAGGAAGGCGGTTGACAGTGTGCTCCACAGGACTTCACTCGTTTCCTGCACAATGCAGCGCACCGTGGAGCTGCCCATTTTGAATGCCTTGGACAAGTCCTGCACAGGTTCCGCATTGGATAGGTAGCTGTAGAAGTCGATGGAGAATTCAACAAATTTCGAAATTCAAATTTAAACTGAAACCAGAACAAGGTGGCAACACTCAAGCGACAAAAAGCCGTAAACAATGTTTTTGAATGCGTTGAAAAATCTTAAATTATTTTGTATTATTCTTTTATGAAATTTTGTATTATATTGTTTAGTTAACAACATTAATTTAAATTATTTCGTCTCTCACAAGCAACCAAAAAGAATAGTTTAAATATATGTAACGTTGCCAGACTTCTTAAGGTCCATTGCTTTCCACTTCTCAAATTTTAATTTGGTTTAAAATATTTAAATGCAGTTTATATTCAACTCACATAAGCGTCAGAAAGAGTCGACATTCAGGAGGTATCGGCCGGCGTATAGAGTTTTTATTCAATTGCTCGCCCACCAAACTGAAGAGCATGTCAAAGACCTGTGGTGTCATTCCAGTACGACTCCGAAATTCAGCATGATTGTGGAAAGTGGTGGCAAACAGTCCGTCAATATCCCGATTGAGATTCTCCCGCTTCACCCACATCCGACGATTGCTGCCTCCATCAGCTGTTGGCATATTTCGTCGTCTTTTGCTGGACGGTGATGCAGTTTCCTCTTGTGGCGGTGATGTGGGCATTGCTGGTTCCGTTGGCCATTTAGCTAGGATCTTTAGCGCCTTATAGGCTAAGGGCACAATTTGCTGTAGGCATTGGAGATCTTTGATGTCCATATTTGAGTGTAATTAATTATAAAGTGTTATTCCATGAACAATTGATTTCGATAAAACTATCGATAGTTAACAGCTGCTCAACATTGAGAAAATAACTGCACAAGCTGACATTTGATTTAAAATGCAATCTCATTTTTGTGCCGTGCATTAATACACTTTTTGACTGGGCTCTTTCGCTTTTGAATACTGTTTATATATATACATATACATATGTAGATAAACTTTCTAAATTTATCGCTTCACTTCAGTTGTTAAACAGCTGTTGAGCAAAGCAGAGATGTCGCAGCAGTTGGATATTAATTCTCATTCCTTAGTTGAAATATCGCCCAGCGAATGGAGCATTCTACGGGATCTCTACGTGCCGAGGAGAACTGAATCTTCAGGATATGCATTAATAAACAATTATATTAAGTGGAAAAGCAAAGAGCCTGACTTGGATATACAATGTTTATCGCTAGATGGGGACTGGAAAAGAGACGGCACTTTTATACTGATTGTACATACATACATATTCATAAGTGTGCTAATATGATATTATGTTAGAAAGTGCTCGAATTTATTGCGGTTTTTCTTTTAGGTTAATAATGGCAGCCAGCGGAGCACAGTATTCTTTAATACCCTAAGTGATAATCTGGATCGTTTAACTATTGCCTTGCTTTGTTTGACCACCATAGCTGGAGAACGTGTGCTCCATGATTATGGTGAGCGTTTAGTGCCAGCAGTGGATGCCTATATAAAGAAACTGGACAAAACT
Source organism: Drosophila maculinotata (assembly GCA_035045305.1). Taxonomy (NCBI): domain Eukaryota; kingdom Metazoa; phylum Arthropoda; class Insecta; order Diptera; family Drosophilidae; genus Drosophila; species Drosophila maculinotata. The sequence goes on from JAWNPD010000430.1 coordinate 421,448, forward strand.
AATCTACAGACAACACAGACAGCTTGGTATACAGCCAGCAAAGAACTTGTCGCTACATTTGCAACAGAGTATGTTAGTAAATTCTATAGAATTCTAGAAATTATAAATCCTTGTTTTTGAAGACCATCTGCTGGATGCGGCAATTATAAATGAGAACTGGCCCCATGGTTCCGCAGATTCTATTAAGTTTGTCAAACGTTTGATAGACTACAATATGTCCGTTGGTGCCTATGAGAACGATGGCAAATTAATAGCCTGGTGCTTGAGGTAAATATGTGGAAACATTTCATCAAATATCTATGATTATAAAGTGTTTTGTTTTTGTTTTCAGATTGCCTATTGGTGCCTTGGGTTTGCTGCAAGTCCTGGACACCCATAAGCGTCTTGGCCTGGGCAGCTTAGTAGTGCGTTATATGGCCAGGAAAATTTCCGAAATGGGTGACGAAGTCCTGGCTCCTATTGTCAGCGAGAATACGCCCTCACGAAACATGTTTGAGAAGCTGGGCTTTCAAAAAATTGACAACGTTTATTGGACTGGACCGAAAAGTCCACCCAAATAAAAATATATTTGAAAATATTCAATTTGTTAGCAAAGATTCTCATAGATTTAAGAATTGCAAATATCTTAAGTACAAAATTATCGATAGTATATTAGAAATTTCACCAATTTGCTTGCATCGTCACACAGAAATATTAATAGCATTTGGCGGAATTGCCGTCACAATTGCTTCCATTTTCAAATGGTACGCAACGCCCCCCAATAGACGAGTACTTATCTATTATAGATCCCGATAAGCGGAGAGTGCCAAAAGTTCGTTGCTTTCTTTTTGTGTGGCCTTGAAAAGCTTTCACTTTCTAGATCGTGAGCAGTGACTATTCTTACTGTGGCGACGTTTCCAAAAGGGAACTTTATGTATTATAGTACATAAGACATTATGAATTACATAAGGCTTTTTTCAAAGATTTAGCGAATGCTAGAATCAGTTGTCATTCGCTGGATCTCGCGATCACTTTGCTGCTTTGGCGTCATTTCATATGTATATACATATAAGAAAATCAGTAATTTTTGAACAATGTTCGAATTGATACGCGAATACTGGACGCTGCTTAGGGATTTGTACGAAAATGATCGTAGTATTCTCACGGGCTATGATTTAATTAACTCTTTTATTTATGCAAAAAATGTGAAAGTTTTTACAACCGATGCCAATTGGCTGGAACATGGTAGTTTTGTGCTAATTGTTAGTACATTTTCAAGAAAATGTTTTCCATAATTATATAGTGTATATGTTTTACAGCACAGTTGCGATAACAAGGCAGATATCTACCTGAACACATTGCATGGAAATCTGATTGATCTGCAGAATCTGCTCAGTTCTTTGCAATTGAATGTTCGTCATTGGTTTTGTGGATATAGGCAACTTTTGAAAACTACTGTGGAGCAATACTGTGTGGATAGGGAGCTGAATTTAAAGAAGTTGGATCATCTAGAAACATTTGTTTACCATTTGCCACAATCTTCGATACAATCATTTGATTGGTAAGATACAAAACTAGTTTTATTTAAAAGCTCCTCTTTTTTCAAACGCTTTTCAGCTCAATTGCAGATGTAAGCTTTGGTCCCCTGCACATTAAAGATGCTGCTCTGGTGGATGAACATTGGCCATATCGCTCGAATGATTCTGTAGCATTGATAAGGAATCGTATTAGCCATAATATCAGCATGGGTGCCTTTGATAGCAATGGCCAGCTGTTGGCCTGGTGTTTAAGGTACATTCTAAAACATAAGTTATTTTCTTTAATTAATCTTCGATTCCCATTGATAGATCCAACCATGGTAGTCTAAGCAATCTTTATGTCCTGCCCCCTTACAGGCGTCTTGGACTTGCTTCCTTGCTGGTGCGTTTTATGGCACAGGAGATTGCAGCAACTGGCGCTGAGGTTTTGGCCACGATTGCGTTTGGCAATGAAATATCTCAGACATTTTTCGAAAAGCTTGGCTTTAAACATGTTGATAATTTATATTTTACCATGGTGCCGAGTTTTTAATAAAGCTACCATTACAATTGCATTTACAAATAAAAATTTAAATTTCAATAAATTGAAAACATTTGAGAACTTTGACATTGGATATTTATTGCAGTGATAGGTGTTAGGAAAACATGGAAAACGTTTTAGCATTTGCTCAACTCAAATTATGTGCAACCAAAAAATACTGTAAGCCTTTCACTCCAAGAAGTATAAGTTTTTCAAAATGAAACTTCAGTTAAACAAGGAGTTATCGATATTAAATCGGTTGCTTTAAAAGTTTCCTGATAGCGCTTCAAACCAATCGATTTATGCCTTATTATAAGAGCGCAGCGAATTCAACGTTTGCGGCGAATTGAAATATTTACCAAACATAATTGCCGGTCTCGATTCGATCACGTTTCTAACATAAATTGTATTAGGCGTTTTTTCTACTCTTCGCTCTCTTACGTTACGCCCGCAGCAATTAGCATTGTTAATCGTTGAACTTGCTCTCATCCAAAGTTTAATACCAACAGAGCAACTAATCAAAAGAGAACCAAGCAAACTATTTAGATAAATATGCGGGAGATAGGTCGCGATCAGTGGACGCTGCTGAGAGATTTGTATCAAAGTGATCGTACAAATCTGACGGGCTACGATTTAATTAATAGTTTTATAAATTGCGAAAATGTGAAAATGTATGTGACAGACGACAATTGGCTGCAACATGGCAGCTTTTTACTAATTGTGAGTAATTTTACTATATATATTTATCATTATTAATATTCTTGTATCACAGCATCATTTTGACAGCAAGGCAGACATTTACTTCAATACTCTGAAGGGTTCTCTTTTAAATCTTCAACTGTCACTGAGTTCGTTGCAACTGAATATTCCACATTTATTTTGTGGCTATGGAGATAACTTTAAGGGAATTGTGGAAAATTACTGGCTGGCAAAAGGTTTGAGCTTGGAACAACGGGAACATCAAGGCACATTTGTTTATCATTTACCACATGAGGAAATTCAACCATTTGATGTTGGGTAAGTAAAGTAAATACTAAAAAATAAATATCATATTATCACCCGAATTCAGCTCACTTTCAGACATAACTATTGCTCCGCTGCAGAGTAAACATGCTTCTCTAGTGGATGCACATTGGGCTTATCGCTCGAATGATTCTATAACATTGATAACGAATCTTATCACTCACAATATCAGCGCTGGAGCATTTAATCGGGAAGGAGAACTGCTAGCCTGGTGTTTGAGGTGGCTATCTATAATAAATAAATAATTATTTAATCGCTTACAACTGTTTTTATCCATAGATCTCCACATGGCAGCCTAAGCAATTTGCATGTTTTACCCTCTCACAGACGTCTAGGACTTGCTTCCTATCTGATTCGCTTTATGGCTCAGAAAATTGGAGCAACTGGCGCCGAAGTTCTGGTCACAATTGTGTTTAACAATGAAATATCTAAGGCATTGTTTGAGAAACTAGGATTTAAGCATATTCATGATATTTATTGGGCATTTGTACCGGCTTTCTAATAAAACGAAAAACACTGACAGATTTATTTATGAAAGACCCTTTTGTAAGACTTGAAAGTGTCGTAGCTTTGTCAAAACTGACCCGATCTTCAATTCCGAGGTCATTTTGATCAGAGCTTGTCCTTCCCAAAAATACTACATTCAAAGTTGAGAAACTTTTAAATTTTCGGATTTCATGTCAAAAATCATTACAAAATGTTGACATGTGAAGTTCCCAAGTCCTTCCCATACTTCAAAGTATCATAACTTTGTCAAAACTTACCCGATCAAGTCTCTGTAAATGACCGACAATCTAATCTACAACAAGAATATAATACCATGCCGGTTTTGGCTTATTACTATCGACAATAATTTTGTATAGTTCTATAAACGTATGGTGCGACTTGTGTAAATAATCAAATATTGTTGTTATCAAGATAGACCCGACAGACTCTCTTAAATGTGTGCAACTAGAAAGAGGCCATTGTTATTTCGATGCTTTCAGTTGTTCTACAGCCGTACAGCAGGGCGGACATGTCGCAGTTCCAAAATAATACGCATTCCCTTGTTGAGATACAGCCCAGCGAGTGGAAAACATTACTCGATCTCTATGCACAGAAGAAGAAACAATCTACGGGATATAATTTAATAAACAATTATATCAAGTGGATTGCTAAAGATCCCCAATTGGAGGCCAAGTGTTACTCTCTGGACGGCGATTGGCAAAATGACGGCACTTTTTTACTGATTGTACGTAGAATGACTGTAACTATGTATACAATATTAGATTTCTACACTCTAAGAAAAATGCTGTTCTAAATTCAAGTACATATATATGCAAATATGTTTGTTGAATCTAGAAATTTGATTACTTGTTTATAATATCTTACTTCAAAAATCAAGTTCTTGATTAAATAGATCTTATGTATATCTACGTTCTCATTCAAATCGACTTTATTCGGATTTTAATTCTTCCGAGTGTAGGATTACCATGGAGCCCAGCTGAAAGAAGTCTTTTTTAACACCTTGAGCGATAATCTGGAGCGTTTATCTCAGGCCCTACTATGTCTGCCAGCCAAACCAAATTTGCTCTATGCTTATGGAGAGCATCTTGTTCCGGCAGTGGATGCATATATGAAGAGTTTTGATAACGTGCAGTTTACACCAATTCAGACAGCTTGGTACAATGCCAGCAAAGAACTTGTTGCCACCTTTTCCACGGAGTATGAGTAGCGAATTTCAGACATTTTTAAGACTCTATTGACACCACTATTCTTAAGGATACCATCTGGAATTGAGTTGCGCAGCTTGCAGATTAAAGATGCACCGACTGTAAATGAAATCTGGCCACATCGTTCAGACGGTTCTGTGGAGTTTGTCAAACGTTTGATATCAAACAACGTTTCAGTTGGTGCCTATGAAGCCGATGGCAAATTGATAGCCTGGTGCTTGAGGTAAATTTTGTTAAAATATCTACTGAAATTTATGATACTAATGGATTTGTTTGCAGATTGCCAATCGGTGCCTTGGGTTTGCTGCAAGTCCTGGACACCCATAAGCGTCTTGGCCTGGGCGGCTGTTTGGTGCGTTATATGTCAAGGAAAATCTCCGAAATGGGTGACGAAGTCCTGGCTCCTGTTGTCACCGAGAATACGCCCTCGCGGAAAATGTTTGAAAAGCTGGGCTTTCAGAAAATTGACAACGTTTATTGGGCTGAATAAAAATTTGTTAAATATTTTTTAGAAAAACATAAAGCATATGAAACTTGAATAAGTTCGAAAGTTCCTAAACTTATTGAACAATAAATGATTTTAATATGCAATATGTTTTAAATTTATGATACAAAAAAACATTTCCATACAAATTTCTATCCAATTTTTGTACATATATGTATTTAATATCTGACAGTCCTTATTTTCTAGCGACCACTATAATATTCTTGGCATATAACACCATATACAAAGTTTGTATGCATTAAATTTTGATGTGATTAACGAAACTACAATAAAGTTTTTATATATTACAAGAAGTTCTTTTTATTTAAGACTTATTAATGGATAATAGATATCAAACTCCATTGGAACACTCTTTTTGAGAGTCCATAGAAAACGTTCATTCATTTTAATAATTTAACCATCTTCAAACTGTATTTGAACTCCCCTTTGTCGCTCAGATTATGTTGAAACTCAAACATGATTCACACAAATACAAATATTTTCCAAATTTCCCGAATTTCGTTTTAAAAAAGTTGTAAATTTCAAAATCCAAGAAATTTAATCTGAAAAAAAACGTTTACAAGCAGTCTGGTTGCGAATTATCATTTACGTATGCAAAAGAACTATATTTCGCTTTAAGAACGGGGAAACACCTAATATGTCACAGAGGCAGTGGCAAACAAACTTTCCCAGTGACTAAATGACAGATCTACTGATAATACGCATAGTCAATAAATCAAACACAAATATTCTACCAGTTATTAATGTGCAACACAGCACCCCGGAATATTGTCTCAAACAGCGAAACTTTTTTAGAATATGTGAATGGCTTATAAATATGTATTAATCTGTAAATATTTGCTCAAACAGTTATGGCCCGAAAAGAAACACATACAGCAGAAGAAGAAGAAGATGAGAGCGATTTGCCATTAGCATTCTGGCCACATTCAACAGAGACAGAATTTCAAGAGCGGGTCTTGACAATCAACTTGAAATATATATGTACTTATATATATGTACATATATTCGCAAAGTCGAATCATCGCTGGAATAATTAGAATTGAGAGGCTGGAACTAGTAATTTATGTGGATGTTGACTGTTAAGTGGAGCGAAACCAGAGTGCATGGCTAGAAAGAAAATAAATGTAAACAAAACCGGGGTATAACCCAGCATTTACACGTAAAAGCACCACTGCAATGAGTCGCCCCGCCAATCGCCAATCGTCATCAATGATGAACACGCTAAACGCGTTGTTCTCCGGAGAGCCACTGAGCTGGGAGAAGCTCAAGCTCCGCTCAACTGAACTGAGCCTGATTCTGTTAGGAATGTGGTGGGAGGGGGAATTGTACACTTTGAAAAAAATATAAAAGACTGATTTAGCGTCTTGTTAATATTATATTACATTTATATTCACGCTTTTTAATTGTAGTTTTTTTCCGCTCTTACCATATTTTATATTTATTTATAGAATTATTATTACATCTTTTTTTTATTTTTTTATTTGCGTATAATTTATTTTATGGTGCATTTAGTTGATGTACCCAACTGCATTTTACTTTATATATTTTTTTGGTTTTCCATATATACATAGTGCCTATTTTCATGGAGGTTGATCTTTGAGCTTTTTAATATTATTAAATTTAATCATGTAAGAAAACTATATTAAATATATAGCTCCCATAACTTACAAAATCTCGGAAAATTATTGCAAATTACTATTTTAATAACTTTATGGACCAAAATTTGACTTAAAGTGCCATTAGACACTATAACAGGTGGGGCGCAACGGCACTGCTATTATTCAGCTCACAGCTGTATACATAGTGCCTATTTTCATGGAGGTTGATCCCTGAGCTTTTTAATATTATTCAAATTAAGGGCTTTGAGGTCGATTCAAAAGAATATACTTTAAATTACAGAATAATTGTTGGCATTCGATGTTAACACACTTGAAGACAATCGGAAAGTTTTATGAATACTGAGCTTGCCAGGTTACATTTGCAAGAACGAAAACCCGAATTTTTTTTGATGTATACATTGCTAAGAAAATCTATAAACGAAGTTAAAATTGAAGTGCCTATAGAAATGTATAATAAATGTACAGAAAACTATATTCCTTTTTAACTCTAAAACAATAAAATGTGATTTTACTGAATTTTTCGAATTTGCTTGTTTATGATGGAAAATAAAAGCACCGGCTATTTTTCTGAGTGTAGCTTGATGATAACGAGTTTTTTCGCATCAACTTATAAAATGATGTGCTCGGAGCGTGACAAGCTCAGTTTAACAGCAGCTTTCAAGGCGTTGTCATCGCGTTCGATTCCACAGACAAACAATATATATATATATATATTTATGTATATGTGTATATATAGTATACAAAATAGTCGTATTTACAACTGAAGATAAGCATAGTAAAAAAATAAATAAATGTCGCGTTCGTTGTGCTGTGGGCTGCTGGCCTTCGCCTGCCTGTTTTCCATTGGGAATTCCGATCTGGACCTGTGGCGAGATATACGCAATCCGGAGAATCAAGCCCAGCTGCAGGAATTCAACAATGCTGTGGCACCCACCACCTCGGCGCCATACTACCTGGGGCCACCACTGCCATTATTATCGCCTGGCCTTGTCGCCGGTGTGCCCCTCCGTGGGTCAGCTCCGCCCGCTCCCCTCGCTCTCCCCGCTTCCCTCGCTTCCGCGGCTCGTGTGGATGTGCAAGCTTCGGATGATATTGCTCGCCATATGCTGACCTTTGCGCACAACTTGTCGAATCAGATCAATGAGAACTATCGCAAGACAACCATATTCTCGCCACTTAGCATTATGTCCGCTCTGGCGCTGCTGCTGCTGGGCGCCAAGGGACGCAGTTACTCCGAACTGGTCTCGCTGTTTGGCCAATCCGACATGGTTACGCTACACGAGCAGTTCGGCCTAATGCTGCAGGATGTGCAGCAGTCGACGAGGCAAACAACATCACCAGTGCGTCAACTGGATGCCTGGCATAGCAACAGTGTGCGCAGGAGTCTTCGCAATTATCCTCGCAACCGCAATGCTCCGCAGGAGGTGCATGTGGCCAATGGACTATTTGTGCAGCAGGGCTATAGCCTAAATCCCGACTACAGGTGAGCAAACAGCAAACAGCAAACAGCAAACAAACAGCGTTCAAATAATTCAATTAAATTCCACAAAAACATTCGCATTATCTAACAAAAAAAAATGATTTCCATGATGTGATTAAAAGCACAAATAAAACAATTAATTTAACGAGCTTTTTGCATGAGTAAAATTTGTTTTCTATTATGAAAACGTATTCTATTATCAGTTGAAATTTGTTGTAGTCAAATGGAATATATTTTTATATATATTATATATTTTTTGAAATTTAATTGCGACCCTTAACTTGAAGAAACGATAGTAAAAAAGGTTTATAATATTTTTCAATATCACTTAGAATAATACTGCATAAATGATAATCATTAAAGACGTCAGTTGGAAATACCTTAAACTTGCACAGTTCCAGTTTTCACATAAAAATATTTATTTATATGATCTAAAAACTAGTTTAAGGTTTTATTGCACTGAAAACGTTGCCTAAGCAATGACGTATTTAATTTAACACTTATTACAAAAGCGAATTAATTTTAAATATTATTTTTTTTTTTTTTACAGAGATGCAATTTTGCAAGTCTACAAATCGGATGTGCTGCCGCTGGATTTCGAGTACAATCCTGCGAGGGCAAAGAACACAATCAACGCGTGGGTGAAGCAGAATACTAAGGGCAAAATCGAGGATATCATCGCGGAGGAGTTGCCGCAAGGCACACGGATAATAATGGCGAATGCGCTGTACTTTAAGGCCATGTGGGAGATTGATTTCATTGGTGGCGCCACCAAAGTGGAGGATTTCTATCCCAATGGCGAGGGCACTCAGCCGGTGGTGCCCGTGGAGATGATGGTCGGAGCAGGTGCTTTCCCCTATTATGAGGATGCAGCGCTCAATTGTCGCATTATTGGATTGCCCTATCATGGAAATTTGACCACAATGTATGTGATTCAACCCATGCGCTCGTCGGTGGAGCAGTTGGCTTACTTGCAACAAAGACTGACTGCCGATGCCATTGAGCAGATGATTGCTCAGATGGTTAGACGCTCAATAATCATAGCATTCCCCAAGCTGCACATTACCGAATCCTTTAAGCTATACAATCTGCTGCAGCGCATGGGAATCGGTGGCATCTTCAATGCCATCCAAAGTGATCTATCACTGATTGGCAGCAATGAGGCAGCTGCTTACCCAGCGGCTCAGGCACCAGCCAACGGCTTGGGTAGCCTGGAAAATCTGGTGGCACAACGTCAAGCCGCAATGGCTGCCCAGGGGCCCACTCCGCGCTCCGATCTCATTGTCTCCGATATTCTGCACAAGGTGGACTTTGTGGTCAATGAGCAGGGCACTGAGGCTGCAGCTGCCTCGGCGGCAATATTGAAAAAGTCCGGACCGGATGTGCTGTTCCGTGCGGAGACACCGTTCATAGTCCTGGTGCGTCACGATCTGACAAAGTTACCGTTATTCTATGGCGTGATCAATGAACCGCCAACGGCAGCCGCAGCAGCAGCACAAAAGAACTAGATGCCTTAGAGTTTTACATAATTAGCTATTTAAGTAGTTTAGCATTAATTGATAATCAAGCCTGATGCGATGAATTGTATTTAAGGAATTTCTATTATAATTGTTGTTGCGACCTTTCTATTTAATATATTTAATACTGTTAATACATATATAACTATGAATGTGTTAAAAACAATCCACTTAGTGTACATATTTAAAAGGTCCTATTAAAATAACAAATTAAATAAATGCGAATTTTATAAAGAATTTCGTAAACTTCATTTATAACATAAAAGTCGAATTTCTTATTTGTGATTATTTTCGTTCTTCTAACTTTTCAAAACAGCCGCTTCAACGATAGCTTTGAGTTTCTATAACATTATCGATAACACTAGCAAGCACTGTGAATGGCAAATTTACCGGACCAACTCTGCCAGCCCTGCCTGTCAGCTGATATCAGTTAGCGGCTCAAACAACAAAGAAAACAAACATAACTGCAACCTCATCAGTAATTTTTAGTTAATAATTAAACAAGATGCTGTCACTACCTGACTCTGATTCTGAGGACGAGCTGCCACCAGGTTGGGAGGAGCGCGCCACAGACGATGGCGTCGTTTGCTATGTGAAGTAAGCATTTAAATTTTGTTTTAATATAACAAAATAAAATATAAAATACCCAACTGTTTACATTTGCAGTCAACAAAGTAAAGTCTCGCAGTGGACGCATCCAAGAACCGGACGCTCCAAGCGGATTACCGGGGAACTCCCGCTGGGCTGGGAGAAGTACTACGATGAGCAAAGCAAACGGAATATGTTCCACAACAAGGAAACGCAACAGCGGACAAATATTGATCCACGTTTAGCATTTGCCGTAGAGGAACCCACGTTGAATGTGGCTCAAGTGCGTCAAAGATTCGATTCGTGCAGCACAGCGCTGCAGCTGTTGCATGGCAAGGATCTGCATGGACGAGTGGCTGTAATTACAGGTGCCAACTGCGGCATTGGCTTTGAAACCGCTCGATCTCTGGCTCTACATGGCTGCGGGATCATCTTTGCTTGCCGGAATCTGGCATCTGCCCAGGAGGCAATCGAACGCATTGCTCTGGAGCGACCAGCATCAAGTGGCAGATGTCGCGCCGTCTCCCTAGACTTGGGTTCACTGCGCAACGTGCAGCAATTTGTGGAGCAGATCAAGCAGTCCGTTAGGTGAGCGGGATTAGAGTCCCTTCCTACTATCTAGGAATTATAATCGTAAACTACATCTTTTTGAATCCAAGAATTATTAAAGAGGACAAATTATGATCAAAATGACCTCGGAATAGAAGATCAGGTCAGTTTTGACAAAGTTATGACACTTTAAAGTCTGGGAAGGCCTTTTTAGGGGACTTGGGAATCTGACTTTCATAATCTTTGTCAAGATTCTTGACAATAATCCGAAAAAAATTAGTTGCTTAACTTTGAATGTAGAATTGACCCAGAGGTCAACCCATGATCAAATTGCCCTCGGAAATGAAAATCGGATCAGATTTGGCACAGTTATAAGGGTTTGAAGTCTGGGAATGGTATTTTTTGGGACTTAGAAACCTTTTTCTTAAATCGTTTTAATACTCTACTTATTCTCTTTTTCAGCCACATTGACTATCTCATACTGAATGCGGGCGTATTTGCTTTGCCATATACAAAAACCGTTGATGGTCTCGAAACAACATTCCAAGTATCGCATTTATCGCATTTCTATCTGACACTGCAATTAGAATCGCTCTTTGATCACCGGACGCGCATTGTGGTGCTATCCTCCGAATCCCACAGGTAATTACAGCTAATCAAATGCAGCTAATCAAATGCACCGGGTCACTTTTTATGGACGCCACTGTAGCGTATAATTTCACTGCATTTGGCATTATTTCGTTTTAACAAGTTTATTGCACTTATCGCTTGGACTTTGGTCCGACTCATGTCTGTTTTTTTATCTTTTCTTTTCTTTGCGTTGGCGTCGATGCGTTTGCGGCGAAAAAAAAAACTATAAATAGTCACAATGCGTACAGTCAAATAATAATTGTGCTTGTATTTTAGACCGGTTGGTTTAGTTTTGTCATATGTATATATAGCAAAGGATAAAAGCTATATAAAAACTTTAAATTTTAGGCAATCGCTTGATTACACTGGGTAATAAAAGTACAAAACTCAAAATGTTCAACAATCTTTAAACTTTTTACTATAACCTCAACCCGAAAATCAACTTAAACATTTTTAATGGCTTACAGGTTTTTTATCCGTCAGCCTCATTATAATAGGTTATACTTTTTTGATTGAGAAAATCTAACCAATACTCCCAATTTCTGCCACCCAAAGCGATCGAAAAAATTCGGATAATGCAAAAATTAAATGTATTAACTGTTATCTGCATAACTAAAACTTTTGTTATATTTGTTATTTTTCATTTTGGTTATAACCATGATAACTCCTCAAACTACGCCCTTGAACATCTGTTTTTTCAAATTTCCTCTTAATCACGACTTCAAGGCGAAACGCAATTGAACTCAGCATTGAAATCTGATTTGTTTACATTTTGTGCTGCGCACTCGAACAACAACAATGCTACAAGTATTTGTACTACGTCACAGATGTGCAAAGGGAGTAGCATAATAGAGTGTTATAAAAGCTGCGCTCACGCGATATTTAATATTATCTTGCGGTTCAGTATTATATTTATAATAAATATAATAAAAATAAATTATATTTTGTGACTTACCCTAGATATTTTAGTAGTTAGCTAATAGCTGGTTCAAATATTGGTGATATTGTTCACTTTTGTATGTACATATATGCAGGCACAGATTTACATACAGCACTGTAGTCATATCAGTTGAAGCCAAAAACAACAAATACGTAATTCACGTGCTGCGCACAGTGGTGCACATACATAGAGAACGCACTTTTGGCTGCCTGCCAGCGGAATGTCTTGATAAATCACAGTCTCGCCGCACTGTGCCGCACACACACATATAAATCACCGAATTCATTGCGTGAAACAACGGAACAAAGCATAAAACGTAATTGAACTGAAGTTGATGTTGACGTTGATGTTGCTGAAGGTGGTTTTTGCAGCTGGTGTGTTTTACTTGTTGTTTTTACTTGTTACTTGTTGCTTCTGCTGCGTTCGTTGTTTTCCTCACGTACCACATTTTGTAGTCTCTCCTTCATATCACTGTGTATCTCGTGGATGCATGCACCAAAAGTCGCGTGCGCCACACCGAGTACTCGCTGAAAGTCATGTATGCCAACAACTGCAACTCACTTGTATTTATGTATGGGTATGTGTGTCTGTGTGTGTGTACTGACTTATGTGACCAAATATGTACAAATGTACATACATACATATGTTTGATGAATGACGCTGAGCATCTATTGGGGTCAGAGCAAACAAAGCGATAATTGATAGGCGTATTCTGTAAGCATGGGAATTTAATTTGAATTAACTAAAATGATTGCCAATTTAAACAATAGAATTCTGATTCAAAATCATAAGTAAATAATAAATAATAATTATTATATATGCAAAAAATCTGAGACATGAGATAAGCAATTTAAAATTACAATAAAATCGAATTATTATATTTGCAAAAAATATAAGAAATGAAATTTGTATGTCAAGGGAATTTCGCTAAAAATCGGGATACATAGTATTTAGCCGGTTTCCGGCTAACAAAAACAGAAAGTATCATAACAAGATTTATCATTTCGTGGGCATCTACAAAAGCTATATGTAATATTATTTTGCATTTCTTTTTTGCAACCTTAGACATTAAAATACATATGTACATATATACATATGTATGTATGTACATACAGATGTGTGCTTTCAATAGGGGGGCAATTACAAAAACAAAATCAAAGTCCATAAAATTGCGCGCTTTGATTTGTAACTTTGTATACTTGGGCTTTTACAACCTGCGCATGCGCTACAACCACTTTGACGGCGAATTGAATTAAATGCGTAAAATATATGTAAAGCATATCTTACTGTACTTTGTTGCTGTACAATGGCTTTGTGTTCGCCTTGCTCTAGGGCGCTTTATTGTATTTTTGGCCGGTGTAGGCGCCTTAGTCACAGTCATGGCCTGAACCTTTGTCATTGTTTCAATCTTGCATCTCATTAACGAGCATTGAACGACGCCATACAACAACAACAACAATAATGACAACAACAAGAACGACAAGAACAACGACCAAGCCAATCAAGACTCGTTTGCGTTGCGTCCAGCCGGTGGGTGCAAAGTCCAGCATGGGATTGACTGAATGATGCTACATTACAGTAGTCGCTAGCAAATTGAAAAACTGAGTTTCCAGTTGTGTTTCTTATAAGCCAATATTGCTTATATCTGGAAATCATTTTTTCAATACTAAAATTCAAAAAATTATGATTGTAATATGCTAATTTTTAATTTGTATAATTTTGTAAGTTCATTTAAACGGATTGTCAGTAATTCTACTTTAAAAACCAAGGAAATTAAAAAAAAAAACGTTTTTACAACTGAAATATAATAATTCTAAGTTCTGGTTTTATTCATAAATTCATAAAAATATAGATTTATGAGCGACAACTGACTACTATTTTAAATTTTCTAAATGGGTTTTAAAAATTTATAATTCTAAGTAACTGAAGTAAGAAGAAATTTATAAAAATGGTTATTAAAACTACGAAATTTAAATTCAAAACAATATTTCAATCAGAATATCCTAAATTAGATAGAATATGCTATAGTTCTCTTGAAAAAATTCAATTCCTGAAAGTTGATTTTTTCAAGCGACCACTGTAAATGTTCATATGCATATGTATATGTACATATGTACGTATCTTTGTAAATGTAGTAAGCCGGCTATGTACATTGGCCAAATCAAAACAGAATCAGAAAAACAAAAATGTGGAAAGACGACCCCAAACAACAAACAACAAACAACAAACCGAATTGCGTCTTAGATTAAACCCGAATTTCTTGCTTAATTACCACCCCCCTTACATCCACCCACAGATTTGCCAACTTGCCAGTGGATAATCTAACGCTTCAAAATTTATCACCGCCAGCGGAGAAATATTGGAGCATGATGGTCTACAATAATGCAAAGCTGTGCAATGTCTTATTTGCACAGGAGTTGGCACAAGTGAGTCATCAGATATTTATATACATATATATCATATATATCAGTGACCTAATTTAACAAATATGTCTTTAACTTTTTGGCTTAGCGGTGGAAACAACGAGGTATTTCGGTATTCTCGCTGCATCCTGGCAATATGGTATCGTCGCAGCTGTCTCGTAATTATTGGTTTTATCGACTGTTGTTTGCCATTGTGAGACCCTTTACCAAATCTCTGGTGAGTATCTGTTTGGTGTGTCATCCCAGAAAGACTTTCACTAATATGGTTATTTTTAAACTGACTGCAGCAACAAGCAGCTGCCACAAGCATCTACTGTGCAACGGCAAATGAGTTGACCGGACTGTCGGGTCTTTATTTTAATAACTGCTACTTCTGCGAGCCCAGCAAGCTGTCCAGGAGCGAGGCACTGCAGCAGCAATTGTGGACGCTCAGCGAGCGTTTAATCAGCGAAATAATAACAAACTAGATTTTATAATTTTGCTTAAATATGTATTTTTTTTTTTTTTAATAAACTATTTATACATTTTACATTTTATAATTATGCTTCGAGTATACAATTTGTTTTGGGTTTTGCGGTTTTCTTTTCTTCTTAAATCTAGCATTTCAATAACGGTCCTAACTACGAACTAGGGAACAGTTTGTTCCGTGGGGCAGACTAGAAATCTGAGACGCGACCCTTGCGCTCCCAGTCGCCGTAGCGTGTTGGCTCCGGCCCAGCGGGTCCGCCAATTTCGCCCGTATACGGATTCGTTTGATTTGGCCACGGCTTCAGCGGCTCCTTCTCCTGATACGGATGACGGGAGAACTCATCCAGTTTGCCCAGCGGCGTCTTGGCACGCAGTTTCTTCTGAAAAGCCATTAGCTTTTCGGATGTTGTCTTGGGCTGCTTAATCTCCACGACACTATCATTGCCACCGACTGCTGTACGCCAAACGCTGCTTGTAGACAAAAAGCTCACTTTTTTTAAAAAAAAAAAAGAAGCATATTTGTTGTAATAAATTAGTATTATAATTAATTTTTTACACACACAACACACACCTTGTTTGCCCATCTGCGGCAAGGCGCGCAGCGATTGTTTTGTCATCGACTGCATTTTGTTAAAAGTTCAAGTTTCTTCTTAATTTCAAATTGGTTTAAAGTACCGGTAATTGCGTTTGATTTCTTGTTATTTAATTGAATCTCGCGATGTTGTCACTTGCTCGTCTTGTGCACGTTTGTGGCAAATGAGCTGCTGCTCCTCGTTTATATTGGCTTTTGGGACAGAGCGACGCTGCTTTTAGTTTGTTTTTTTTTTTTTTTTTTTTATGTTTCGCGATTGCGTTGTAAGCCGCACGTTCGGTTTTTTGCTTTCTGGTAGGAGCTGTTACGTATTGCAATTGATTGCACGAGAGTTATCGAAATTACAAAACGATAAGTTAATCGTTTTTGTTAAGCAACTACGTCATAAATGCTGCAGATGATGTACACTAATGTAAAACTTAAATTAAATGCCTAACATTATATTCTTATATGAAATGTTTTATTAATAAAACAACAAATTGATATATTGTTTTCCATTATATTTATAATGTCAACACAGCATTTAAAGATACCTGCATAGACGAAACCTTGTTTGGTTAAAAAACCTACTCACATATCGATACTTTTAAAACGTATTTGGCATCGATAGACTAGAGCGATTGTTTTGCACTAGGCATGCTTGCTTCTTCTTTCGTGTTGCATTTTCGTAATATTTCTACGTTTTACATTTGCTTTTAGTTTGTAATGTTGCCCAAGACACCGAAACCAGCAATTTGGAGATTCATCAAAGGTAGCGCCAAAACACTTTTTGTGCTGGAAGCCGTCTGCTTTGCTGCCAGCTACGGACTCTATTATCGCATGAACACAGATCAAGGTAGAAATTTCGTTTTTATATAAGCCTTCCACTCATTGGAATTCTCTACATACTCCACAGATTTTCGACGTTACATTAACGAAAAATATCCCTTTGCACTCGAGTATTATTACAAAGTCGGAGAGCTTGTGGGCGATAATAAAGTGCGGGAAACGGACTCAAATTACTGGAGCTCCACAGCGGCACAATTCATAAAGAAAGATTAATCTATCGATAATTATACGATGGCTAGCAATCCGTATGTTAAATCCGTAATGTGGATAGCTGGCTCTATCGGCATTGGCTACGTACTGATGCTGCTCACCGAGCCCAGTGCGGAAAAGATCGAACGCATTAAATCGTCTGCATCATCGCATCAACATAATGTCGATGATAAAAAGAAAGCTTTATTCATGAAAAAGTTGCAGGAAGCGGCAACTGGCAGTACCCCAATTTACAAGCCAGCTCCAGCTTCAGATAAAAAAGATCACTAGTCTTAAGGCTTGCTTTTACATATAAATAATTTGTTATAGAGAATGTTATAGAAACATAAAGTTTGCGAAGAAATATATATGTAATATAAAATTTCAATACCTTCACTTTTTATTTGATTACTTTTGAATTTTGTATTGAAATATTGCACTCCGCTCTTCATATTTGTGTATTTTCTTGTATTTCGTTATTTACAATAAATAGTGCACTCCGTACTTTTCGTTTTTGTGTATTTTCTTGTATTCCGTTATTCGCTATACACAATCGCCGCGTTTTTATCAAAGAGACGATACTTTGGCCAAACAAAATCGATAAATCACTGCACCGATAGCGATTTACTTCGTAGGTTTAAAACAAGACACTGCAATTGAATTGAAGAAAAGAAGAAATATATTGCAATATGGATAATGTGCCAATCATAACAAATGGGCTGTCGGCGGTCCAGTTTGGGGCCAGCAAGGACTTTCACACCCACACCCAGCAACAGGAGTTGGACAGCGCCTTTCTCGGCGCAGAGAGACGTCCCTGGATAAAAGCAAAGCTGAAACCAAACTCGAGATTTGAGGTGGAGGCAATAATGGCGCTGCTGGCAACATCCAGCCAGGCTGAGGATCTCAACACTGAGAATGTGCACAAGTTGGTTGAGGAAAACATTAGTTTCCGCGATTTGGGATCGCTAACTGGGGAAGATCTGCGCATGTTTGGATTTACAGCGGAAAAGGTGCGCAACGAATTGTTGAAGATGTTTTCGATTATGCCCAACCAGAATCCCAGCTATAACGACATTTGCAATGGGCCGGAAGCGGAAGGTTACAACGGTCAGATTGTTGGCAACGCCGCCAATCATATTTTATACTTGCGCTCCGCGCTGGCAGCCACCAATTACAAGTTGCAAGTCATGCCGCCGGAGGATGTTATTGTGGGCGATAAGCGCTACGCCAGTCGCTTTGCCCTGGAAGCCCTAAACAGCGTGCAGCTAATTTCAGATGAGCTGAGCAAGGATTTGCATAAGCTGCAGCAGAATCGAAAGGCGAGCAAAGACAGCGCCACACCAGCAAAGGAGGTAGACTCAAAAGTCCCAGTTTACCTATTCAAATCACTAATCCTTATTTGTATATTGCAGCGAAATCTTCAAATCTTATACTACACAGCGCTGGCATTGGGAACTGCTTGTGCCTGGTTCTGGTGGTGGTCAAAGCGCAGCCAAAGTCCCAGTCTGGGCAATACTTCAGTCAAAATCTAAATGGATTCTCAAAACACATTCTCCAACACACTGATATGCATTTGAATAATCGAAATTATTAGACTGTAAGAAACGAAATCATATTATTATGTTCTCTAATCTTAAGATCTTTTGAAATCTTCCATACCACAAGCATGCCATTTAATCAAAGAAAACTAGACTCAAAATTGTGCTTAAGGCTTCCAAAATCTCTTAGCTTATAGTTTACCGTTTAGTATATCGGCTTAAGCACATTCTTGGGTCTAGTACATAACGGTATTACTTGGCTGAAGCTTACAGTTAGTATTATTAAGTTTGTTCAAGTACAAGCTCTATTAAAAACTTTAATATAGACATACAATTTAAATGTTACAATTATTTAAAGACAGTATTTGGTGTTTCCCCATCAAGAATGGTTTACTTAGTTTTGATTTCCTCTGCCAACAACAGAAATACCAAATGCACATAGGCGTCCACATGTTCCGGAAATTCCCAGGATGTGGTATTCGCAATGAGATCGCTTCTTTGGGTGCAGTGTGCTATGTTTTCTGTAAGATTTTTACATGGATATATAGGTTGAAAATATTATAATGAAGTTGTGAAAATCTAAGTAAAGTGTTTGTATCGAAGCCTAGAAGAGCTAAAGACCTCAAATTAAACTTACGCATCACACGCTGCTTTACACGCGACTCTTGTTTGTATCGCTTCAATATCTCCTGTGTGACGGAAACAAACTGTGTCAGTTTCCAGGTGCGATAGAAGATCACATTCGAATCGACGCCAGCGACCAGTGTTAAGCCACGCAATTGCCGCAAGATCTCCCGAGTGTTGGTGAAGATATCAACAAATATAGATGCGATAATTGCCAGTTTGTCACACGGTTTATACAGATCATCCGGATAAAATCCACTGAATTCTTCGTCCGTCTTTTCCAAGCAACGCGTCTTCTTCGCCTCAATGGCATAGCACAAGGCGGTGCCTCGCTGTTGAGCCAATTGCCATTTGGTATAGTTACTCTGTAGATCTTTCACCAATGTTTCCAGCCGTGCCTTGCAACTGGCCACATTTGCATCGTTTTTAAGCGGAGATTGCAAACGGTGATTGTCAACTAAACAACCCAAGAAACAGTTAAATATGCACCTAATATACACCGGTTAATGTCGCTACTTACAGCGCACCGGCGTTAAAGAAGTGTTCAGAAGCTCCATTTTCTTAGTCAGCAAATGTATTAAAATCAACTAAAAAAATTTCAAAATTTTGTCGGAATTCAAAACGAAATCAAAACAGAATGAAAACATTTCAAACAGCTGACAGCTATCGATTGTCGATTATTAGAGAGAGGCTTGCTCATATCGCTCAGCTCTACTATAATGATCGAAAAATGGCGCCATATTGCTAAATTTTATCAATTTCAAGAATCAGCTGTGCTATTTTTAGCAACAAATAATGTAAAGTGTATTGATTAGTTTAAAAAATACTGTAAGAACTGCGCAAAAAAAGAAATTATTTAGGTGCGTATTTACTGGCGCCATCTAGTGCTCGTATTAAAGACAGTCGTGACTATCGATACATATTGCTAAGCACAAAGTCACTCACTCATCTCTGTGAAGTGCCAAAAAAGTGCCGGTCATTTTTATCAGACATTTCCCAAATACATTCAGTCGAAGTTTGTCGAAATAAGCTGAACAATATTTAAAATTTTACAAAATGTCGAACTGGACACCATTGGAATCTAACCCGGAGGTGAGTGATTAACTAGCTTCAGAGGTCGTTACCTTAAAACGAAATTAAAAGCTTGCGAAATTTTGGCAACATTCAAATTTGCAAATTTGGGCATTTTCAAAAAGGACGCCATGTTAAATTTTAATCCATTTACCGTTGCCCGTTCCATAGGTGCTGACCAAATACATACACAAGCTAGGCGTGTCGAAGTCCTGGTCGGTAATTGACGTCATCGGTCTGGATGATGAGTTGCTGGCAATGCTGCCATCCCCAGTGAAGGCGCTCATCCTCCTCTTCCCCATCAGCGAAACTGTGAGTAACACTTTTTCTCTTTCCTTTTATGCCAGTCATATTTTTATATATGTACATATGTATGTGTGTGTGTGTGTGTGCTCTAACAGTATGAAAAGCATCGCGCTGATGAACATGAGCGCATCAAGACTGCTGCGGAGCCGGAAAAGTATCCCAAGGATCTTTTCTATATGCGTCAATTTACTCACAATGCCTGTGGCACCGTTGCCCTCATCCACAGTGTGGCCAATAGCTCCGAGTAAGTATAATTTACAGTTATTGCAAAACAATTTTAAATTGCAAACAATTAATATGAATATTTTCATTTAAAATATGAATTTTACATTCAAAGCGTCAATCGTAATATTTTTATTTAAGAAATATATTTTTTTAATTTAATTTTTTTTAAAAAAGAATCATTTTTGGTTTGAAGTTAACTTGTTAAAATAATTCTTATTGGGAAACCGATTTTGTATTATGACTAATGACTAAACATTTTTCTGAAACGCTAAAGAAACGCTTAAAATTTAATATATAGTATTCATTTTTTTGCAGTCAATTCTTTAATTTATATATAGTGTTTAAAACTCATAGTTTTGCTATAGAAACATATAATTCAAATATAAAAACCCGTATATCCTACAGCATTGAAATCTCTGGTGGCGTGCTAAAGAACTTCTTGGATAATGGCGCTAATCTATCGCCGGAGGAGCGCGGTCAGGCTTTGGAGAAGGACGTAGCCTTCACCGAAGACCATCAGAAGCTGGCCCAGGAGGGACAAACTGACGCCGCCGCCTATGAAACTGTTATCCATCATTTCATTTCGCTGGTCAACAAGGAGGATACTCTATACGAGCTGGATGGCCGCAAGTCGTTCCCCATCACTCATGGCAAGACCTCGTCGGAGTCCTTTTTGCGTGATGCCGCCAAAGTGTGCAAGGAGTTCATGGCTCGTGATCCGGAAGAACTGCGTTTCACCGTTTTGGCCCTAGCTGCTAGCGAAGATTAAAGTGGGAACCCCACATATATAATATATATCTATTATATGATCTCTGATCAATTACATACAAAACATACGCATATACTAACGCATTTGTAAGGCCAAAGAGCAGCGCTGGAAGATTTGCACTTGGCCATTAACCCACCCCAAAATTGTCATATTTATACGCCTATTTATCCATATTATTGTATTTCGAAATCCGAACGTTTAGTTTCGTGATTAAACTGCATCAAATGCTTGCGAACTGAATATTTGAAATTAAACAACTGTTTTTGGATATATTTGTTAAAAATGGTTAGAATGGGGTTCAATGAAGTTGTGGTAATGTAGCTTACAGGCAGAAGGAGGCAGCTCTGAGTCGAAATTCTATATCTCGAATATTTAAAAGAATTGAAATTAAAATGCAATATTTTTAAATATTTTATTCCTATATGAATGTTTTGCAAATTTTATAAGTAGGAATGCAGGGCATTTGCCAGTCGAGCACTCTCTGTTTTGAAGCTGAATAACTGCGCATGCTCTGACATTGGTTACGCTCCACGTAACTGTTTGACAGCTGTCTGACAAACCCCCCAGCGTGGTTACCTTTTTATTTTTCCAGGCGCATTGTACACAATTGAAGAAATTGCGGGATTCTTAAGGATTTGCCAGCGAATCGAGACCAGCCAGACCCTCCAGTGTGCCCCAACAGCAAGTATATATATATCGCATTATTAAATAAATAGATACATGTGGGCGCCGTGGACGCTGCCCGGACGGAACAATGAAGCTGCTGCTCAAGGAGCTGACGCGTTTCACGACGCAGCCACGCACCTTCTATTGCTACATGTTCCTCAGCATCTGGATATTCCTGCTGATAGCGGGTAAGTGGAGGCAACTAGCCCGTTCAGATGTCTGTAGCAAGTTATTTAAATACCCTTCTATTTACAGGCATGTATCGCTATATGGGAAATGCTGAGCACATGGGCAGTCCGGGCAGCGGCAGCTATAATCCGGGCACGGGCCCGGGAACGGCCAGCTCGGATGCTAGTGATGCCAGCAGCGCTCAGCGTTTTGCTCAATATCGGGCACGCTGTGCGCCGCTGGCGCAGCTTACCCGCATGGACGATGGCGGCATACTGGAGGGTTGGAAACTGCAGGGTGTCCTGCTGGTCATCAGGCATGGGGATCGTGGCGCCATGTCACATGTCAACGCAGCGGGCATCAATTGTGGTGTGCGAGCCGATGGCGATAGTCTGGTCAATAGGTAAAGTGGCCCTGCTCCTCATCTCTGCTGCCTAATATATATATTTCTCCTGGCAGATACCGTAGCTTTCTGCACAACTCTAGCAGCTCCGCTTCGGGCTCGAATCACATGTATTGGAGCAAAGTGGGTCCTTTCCACGGCTTTCCTCTGCTACCGGCCACAGAACGCGGCTGTCCTTTGGGCCAACTCACCTACAAGTAAGTAGCAGGATCCAAATTCATCAAACTGCCATAACTTAGTCGAAACTTCCGAGGTCATTTTGATCATGGTTTGTCCTCCTTAACAAATCTACATTCAAAGTTGAGAAACTTTTAGATTTTCGGATTTCATGTCAATAATCATGACAAGATGTTGACATGTGAAGTCCCTAGATATGCCCTTCCCAGACTTCAAAGTGTCATAACTTTGTCAAAACTAGCCCGATTTTTGATTCCGAGGTCATTTTGATCATGGTTTGTCCTCCTTAACAAATCTACATTCAAAGTTGAGAAACTTTTAGATTTTCGGATTTCATGTCAAAAATCATGACAAGATGTTGACATGTGAAGTCCCTAGATATGCCCTTCCCAGACTTCAAAGTGTCATAACTTTGTCAAAACTAGCCCGATTTTTGATTCCGAGGTCATTTTGATCATGGTTTGTCCTCCTTAACAAATCTACATTCAAAGTTGAGAAACTTTTAGATTTTCGGATTTCATGTCAAAAATCATGACAAGATGTTGACTTGTGAAGTCCCTAGATATGCCCTTCCCAGACTTCAAAGTGACATAACTTTGTCAAAACTGACCCGATCTTCAATTTTGAGGTCATTTTGATAATGGTTTGTCGTCCTTAAAAAATCTACATTCAAAGTTGAGAAACTTTTCAATTTTCGGATTTCATGTCAAAAATCATGACAAGATGTTGACATGTGAAGTCCCTAGATATGCCCTTCCCAGACTTCAAAGTGACATAACTTTGTCAAAACTGACCCGATCTTTGATTCCGAGGTCATTTTGATCATGGTTTGTCCTCCTTAACAAATCTACATTCAAAGTTGAGAAACTTTTAGATTTTCGGATTTCATGTCAATAATCATGACAAGATGTTGACATGTGAAGTCCCTAGATATGCCCTTCCCAGACTTCAAAGTGACATAACTTTGTCAAAACTAACCCGATTTTTGATTCCGAGGTCATTTTGATCATGGTTTGTCCTCCTTAACAAATCTACATTCAAAGTTGAGAAACTTTAAGATTTTCGGATTTCATGTCAAAAATCATGACAAGATGTTGACATGTGAAGTCCCTAGATATGCCCTTCCCAGACTTCAAAGTGACATAACTTTGTCAAAACTGACCCGATCTTTGATTCCGAGGTCATTTTGATCATGGTTTGTCCTCCTTAACAAATCTACATTCAAAGCTGAGAAACTTTTAGATATTCGGATTTCATGTCAAAAATCATGACAAGATGTTGACACGTGAAGTCCCTAGATATGCCCTTCCCAGACTTCAAAGTGACATAACTTTGTCAAAACTGACCCGATCTTTGATTCCGAGGTCATTTTGATCATGGTTTGTCCTCCTTAACAAATCTACATTCAAAGTTGAGACTTTTAGATTTTCGGATTTCATGTCAAAAATCATGACAAGATGTTGACATGTGAAGTCCCTAGATATGCCCTTCCCAGACTTCAAAGTGACATAACTTTGTCAAAACTGACCCGATCTTTGATTCCGAGGTCATTTTGATCATGGTTTGTCCTCCTTAACAAATCTACATTCAAAGTTGAGAAACTTTTAGATTTTCGGATTTCATGTCAAAAATCATGACAAGATGTTGACATGTGAAGTCCCTAGATATGCCCTTCCCAGACTTCAAAGTGTCATAACTTTGTCAAAACTAGCCCGATTTTTGATTCCGAGGTCATTTTGATCATGGTTTGTCCTCCTTAACAAATCTACATTCAAAGTTGAGAAACTTTTAGATTTTCGGATTTCATGTCAAAAATCATGACAAGATGTTGACTTGTGAAGTCCCTAGATATGCCCTTCCCAGACTTCAAAGTGACATAACTTTGTCAAAACTGACCCGATCTTCAATTTTGAGGTCATTTTGATAATGGTTTGTCGTCCTTAAAAAATCTACATTCAAAGTTGAGAAACTTTTCAATTTTCGGATTTCATGTCAAAAATCATGACAAGATGTTGACATGTGAAGTCCCTAGATATGCCCTTCCCAGACTTCAAAGTGACATAACTTTGTCAAAACTGACCCGATCTTTGATTCCGAGGTCATTTTGATCATGGTTTGTCCTCCTTAACAAATCTACATTCAAAGTTGAGAAACTTTTAGATTTTCGGATTTCATGTCAATAATCATGACAAGATGTTGACATGTGAAGTCCCTAGATATGCCCTTCCCAGACTTCAAAGTGACATAACTTTGTCAAAACTAACCCGATTTTTGATTCCGAGGTCATTTTGATCATGGTTTGTCCTCCTTAACAAATCTACATTCAAAGTTGAGAAACTTTTAGATTTTCGGATTTCATGTCAAAAATCATGACAAGATGTTGACATGTGAAGTCCCTAGATATGCCCTTCCCAGACTTCAAAGTGACATAACTTTGTCAAAACTGACCCGATCTTTGATTCCGAGGTCATTTTGATCATGGTTTGTCCTCCTTAACAAATCTACATTCAAAGCTGAGAAACTTTTAGATATTCGGATTTCATGTCAAAAATCATGACAAGATGTTGACACGTGAAGTCCCTAGATATGCCCTTCCCAGACTTCAAAGTGACATAACTTTGTCAAAACTGACCCGATCTTTGAT
The DNA here is from genome assembly GCA_035045305.1 of Drosophila maculinotata. Lineage (NCBI taxonomy): Eukaryota > Metazoa > Arthropoda > Insecta > Diptera > Drosophilidae > Drosophila > Drosophila maculinotata. Next base: position 447,139 of record JAWNPD010000430.1, read on the forward strand.
TCCGAGGTCATTTTGATCATGGTTTGTCCTCCTTAACAAATCTACATTCAAAGTTGAGACTTTTAGATTTTCGGATTTCATGTCAAAAATCATGACAAGATGTTGACATGTGAAGTCCCTAGATATGCCCTTCCCAGACTTCAAAGTGACATAACTTTGTCAAAACTGACCCGATCTTTGATTCCGAGGTCATTTTGATCATGGTTTGTCCTCCTTAACAAATCTACATTCAAAGTTGAGAAACTTTTAGATTTTCGGATTTCATGTCAAAAATCATGACAAGATGTTGACATGTGAAGTCCCTAGATATGCCCTTCCCAGACTTCAAAGTGACATAACTTTGTCAAAACTGACCCGATCTTTGATTCCGAGGTCATTTTGATCATGGTTTGTCCTCCTTAACAAATCTACATTCAAAGTTGAGAAACTTTTAGATTTTCGGATTTCATGTCAAAAATCATGACAAGATGTTGACATGTGAAGTCCCTAGATATGCCCTTCCCAGACTTCAAAGTGACATAACTTTGTCAAAACTGACCCGATCTTTGATTCCGAGGTCATTTTGATCATGGTTTGTCCTCCTTAACAAATCTACATTCAAAGTTGAGACTTTTAGATTTTCGGATTTCATGTCAAAAATCATGACAAGATGTTGACATGTGAAGTCCCTAGATATGCCCTTCCCAGACTTCAAAGTGACATAACTTTGTCAAAACTGACCCGATCTTTGATTCCGAGGTCATTTTGATCATGGTTTGTCCTCCTTAACAAATCTACATTCAAAGTTGAGAAACTTTTAGATTTTCGGATTTCATGTCAAAAATCATGACAAGATGTTGACATGTGAAGTCCCTAGATATGCCCTTCCCAGACTTCAAAGTGACATAACTTTGTCAAAACTGACCCGATCTTTGATTCCGAGGTCATTTTGATCATGGTTTGTCCTCCTTAACAAATCTACATTCAAAGTTGAGAAACTTTTAGATTTTCGGATTTCATGTCAAAAATCATGACAAGATGTTGACATGTGAAGTCCCTAGATATGCCCTTCCCAGACTTCAAAGTGACATAACTTTGTCAAAACTGACCCGATCTTTGATTCCGAGGTCATTTTGATCATGGTTTGTCCTCCTTAACAAATCTACATTCAAAGTTGAGAAACTTTTAGATTTTCGGATTTCATGTCAAAAATCATGACAAGATGTTGACATGTGAAGTCCCTAGATATGCCCTTCCCAGACTTCAAAGTGACATAACTTTGTCAAAACTGACCCGATCTTTGATTCCGAGGTCATTTTGATCATGGTTTGTCCTCCTTAACAAATCTACATTTAAAGTTGAGAAACTTTGAGATTTTCGGATCTTATGTCAAAAATCATGACAAGATGTTGACATGTGAAGTCCCTAGATATGCCCTTCCCAGACTTCAAAGTGACATAACTTTGTCAAAACTGACCCGATCTTTGATTCCGAGGTCATTTTGATCATGGTTTGTCCTCCTTAACAAATCTACATTCAAAGTTGAGAAACTTTTAGATTTTCGGATTTCATGTCAAAAATCATGACAAGATGTTGACATGTGAAGTCCCTAGATATGCCCTTCCCAGACTTCAAAGTGACATAACTTTGTCAAAACTGACCCGATCTTTGATTCCGAGGTCATTTTGATCATGGTTTGTCCTCCTTAACAAATCTACATTCAAAGTTGAGACTTTTAGATTTTCGGATTTCATGTCAAAAATCATGACAAGATGTTGACATGTGAAGTCCCTAGATATGCCCTTCCCAGACTTCAAAGTGACATAACTTTGTCAAAACTGACCCGATCTTTGATTCCGAGGTCATTTTGATCATAGTTTGTCCTCCTTAACAAATCTACATTTAAAGTTGAGACTTTTAGATTTTCGGATTTCATGTCAAAAATCATGACAAGATGTTGACATGTGAAGTCCCTAGATATGCCCTTCCCAGACTTCAAAGTGACATAACTTTGTCAAAACTGACCCGATCTTTGATTCCGAGGTCATTTTGATCATAGTTTGTCCTCCTTAACAAATCTACATTCAAAGTTGAGAAACTTTTAGATTTTCGGATTTCATGTCAAAAATCATGACAAGATGTTGACATGTGAAGTCCCTAGATATGCCCTTCCCAGACTTCAAAGTGACATAACTTTGTCAAAACTGACCCGATCTTTGATTCCGAGGTCATTTTGATCATGGTTTGTCCTCCTTAACAAATCTACATTCAAAGTTGAGAAACTTTTAGATTTTCGGATTTCATGTCAAAAATCATGACAAGATGTTGACATGTGAAGTCCCTAGATATGCCCTTCCCAGACTTCAAAGTGACATAACTTTGTCAAAACTGACCCGATCTTTGATTCCGAGGTCATTTTGATCATGGTTTGTCCTCCTTAACAAATCTACATTTAAAGTTGAGAAACTTTTAGATTTTCGGATCTTATGTCAAAAATCATGACAAGATGTTGACATGTGAAGTCCCTAGATATGCCCTTCCCAGACTTCAAAGTGACATAACTTTGTCAAAACTGACCCGATCTTTGATTCCGAGGTCATTTTGATCATGGTTTGTCCTCCTTAACAAATCTACATTCAAAGTTGAGAAACTTTTAGATTTTCGGATCTTATGTCAAAAATCATGACAAGATGTTGACATGTGAAGTCCCTAGATATGCCCTTCCCAGACTTCAAAGTGACATAACTTTGTCAAAACTGACCCGATCTTTGATTCCGAGGTCATTTTGATCATGGTTTGTCCTCCTTAACAAATCTACATTCAAAGTTGAGAAACTTTTAGATTTTCGGATTTCATGTCAAAAATCATGACAAGATGTTGACATGTGAAGTCCCTAGATATGCCCTTCCCAGACTACAAAGTGACATAACTTTGTCAAAACTGACCCGATCTTTGATTCCGAGGTCATTTTGATCATGGTTTGTCCTCCTTAACAAATCTACATTCAAAGTTGAGAAACTTTTAGATTTTCGGATTTCATGTCAAAAATCATGACAAGATGTTGACATGTGAAGTCCCTAGATATGCCCTTCCCAGACTTCAAAGTGACATAACTTTGTCAAAACTGACCCGATCTTTGATTCCGAGGTCATTTTGATCATGGTTTGTCCTCCTTAACAAATCTACATTCAAAGTTGAGACTTTTAGATTTTCGGATTTCATGTCAAAAATCATGACAAGATGTTGACATGTGAAGTCCCTAGATATGCCCTTCCCAGACTTCAAAGTGACATAACTTTGTCAAAACTGACCCGATCTTTGATTCCGAGGTCATTTTGATCATAGTTTGTCCTCCTTAACAAATCTACATTCAAAGTTGAGAAACTTTTAGATTTTCGGATTTCATGTCAAAAATCATGACAAGATGTTGACATGTGAAGTCCCTAGATATGCCCTTCCCAGACTTCAAAGTGACATAACTTTGTCAAAACTGACCCGATCTTTGATTCCGAGGTCATTTTGATCATGGTTTGTCCTCCTTAACAAATCTACATTTAAAGTTGAGAAACTTTGAGATTTTCGGATCTTATGTCAAAAATCATGACAAGATGTTGACATGTGAAGTCCCTAGATATGCCCTTCCCAGACTTCAAAGTGACATAACTTTGTCAAAACTGACCCGATCTTTGATTCCGAGGTCATTTTGATCATGGTTTGTCCTCCTTAACAAATCTACATTCAAAGTTGAGAAACTTTTAGATTTTCGGATTTCATGTCAAAAATCATGACAAGATGTTGACATGTGAAGTCCCTAGATATGCCCTTCCCAGACTTCAAAGTGACATAACTTTGTCAAAACTGACCCGATCTTTGATTCCGAGGTCATTTTGATCATGGTTTGTCCTCCTTAACAAATCTACATTCAAAGTTGAGACTTTTAGATTTTCGGATTTCATGTCAAAAATCATGACAAGATGTTGACATGTGAAGTCCCTAGATATGCCCTTCCCAGACTTCAAAGTGACATAACTTTGTCAAAACTGACCCGATCTTTGATTCCGAGGTCATTTTGATCATAGTTTGTCCTCCTTAACAAATCTACATTCAAAGTTGAGAAACTTTTAGATTTTCGGATTTCATGTCAAAAATCATGACAAGATGTTGACATGTGAAGTCCCTAGATATGCCCTTCCCAGACTTCAAAGTGACATAACTTTGTCAAAACTGACCCGATCTTTGATTCCGAGGTCATTTTGATCATGGTTTGTCCTCCTTAACAAATCTACATTCAAAGTTGAGAAACTTTTAGATTTTCGGATCTTATGTCAAAAATCATGACAAGATGTTGACATGTGAAGTCCCTAGATATGCCCTTCCCAGACTTCAAAGTGACATAACTTTGTCAAAACTGACCCGATCTTTGATTCCGAGGTCATTTTGATCATGGTTTGTCCTCCTTAACAAATCTACATTCAAAGTTGAAAAACTTTTAGATTTTCGGATTTCATGTCAAAAATCATGACAAGATGTTGACATGTGAAGTCCCTAGATATGCCCTTCCCAGACTTCAAAGTGACATAACTTTGTCAAAACTGACCCGATCTTTGATTCCGAGGTCATTTTGATCATGGTTTGTCCTCCTTAACAAATCTACATTTAAAGTTGAGACTTTTAGATTTTCGGATTTCATGTCAAAAATCATGACAAGATGTTGACATGTGAAGTCCCTAGATATGCCCTTCCCAGACTTCAAAGTGACATAACTTTGTCAAAACTGACCCGATCTTTGATTCCGAGGTCATTTTGATCATAGTTTGTCCTCCTTAACAAATCTACATTCAAAGTTGAGAAACTTTTAGATTTTCGGATTTCATGTCAAAAATCATGACAAGATGTTGACATGTGAAGTCCCTAGATATGCCCTTCCCAGACTTCAAAGTGACATAACTTTGTCAAAACTGACCCGATCTTTGATTCCGAGGTCATTTTGATCATGGTTTGTCCTCCTTAACAAATCTACATTCAAAGTTGAGAAACTTTTAGATTTTCGGATTTCATGTCAAAAATCATGACAAGATGTTGACATGTGAAGTCCCTAGATATGCCCTTCCCAGACTTCAAAGTGACATAACTTTGTCAAAACTGACCCGATCTTTGATTCCGAGGTCATTTTGATCATGGTTTGTCCTCCTTAACAAATCTACATTTAAAGTTGAGAAACTTTTAGATTTTCGGATCTTATGTCAAAAATCATGACAAGATGTTGACATGTGAAGTCCCTAGATATGCCCTTCCCAGACTTCAAAGTGACATAACTTTGTCAAAACTGACCCGATCTTTGATTCCGAGGTCATTTTGATCATGGTTTGTCCTCCTTAACAAATCTACATTCAAAGTTGAGAAACTTTTAGATTTTCGGATCTTATGTCAAAAATCATGACAAGATGTTGACATGTGAAGTCCCTAGATATGCCCTTCCCAGACTTCAAAGTGACATAACTTTGTCAAAACTGACCCGATCTTTGATTCCGAGGTCATTTTGATCATGGTTTGTCCTCCTTAACAAATCTACATTCAAAGTTGAGAAACTTTTAGATTTTCGGATTTCATGTCAAAAATCATGACAAGATGTTGACATGTGAAGTCCCTAGATATGCCCTTCCCAGACTACAAAGTGACATAACTTTGTCAAAACTGACCCGATCTTTGATTCCGAGGTCATTTTGATCATGGTTTGTCCTCCTTAACAAATCTACATTCAAAGTTGAGAAACTTTTAGATTTTCGGATTTCATGTCAAAAATCATGACAAGATGTTGACATGTGAAGTCCCTAGATATGCCCTTCCCAGACTTCAAAGTGACATAACTTTGTCAAAACTGACCCGATCTTTGATTCCGAGGTCATTTTGATCATGGTTTGTCCTCCTTAACAAATCTACATTCAAAGTTGAGACTTTTAGATTTTCGGATTTCATGTCAAAAATCATGACAAGATGTTGACATGTGAAGTCCCTAGATATGCCCTTCCCAGACTTCAAAGTGACATAACTTTGTCAAAACTGACCCGATCTTTGATTCCGAGGTCATTTTGATCATAGTTTGTCCTCCTTAACAAATCTACATTCAAAGTTGAGAAACTTTTAGATTTTCGGATTTCATGTCAAAAATCATGACAAGATGTTGACATGTGAAGTCCCTAGATATGCCCTTCCCAGACTTCAAAGTGACATAACTTTGTCAAAACTGACCCGATCTTTGATTCCGAGGTCATTTTGATCATGGTTTGTCCTCCTTAACAAATCTACATTCAAAGTTGAGAAACTTTTAGATTTTCGGATTTCATGTCAAAAATCATGACAAGATGTTGACATGTGAAGTCCCTAGATATGCCCTTCCCAGACTTCAAAGTGACATAACTTTGTCAAAACTGACCCGATCTTTGATTCCGAGGTCATTTTGATCATGGTTTGTCCTCCTTAACAAATCTACATTTAAAGTTGAGAAACTTTTAGATTTTCGGATCTTATGTCAAAAATCATGACAAGATGTTGACATGTGAAGTCCCTAGATATGCCCTTCCCAGACTTCAAAGTGACATAACTTTGTCAAAACTGACCCGATCTTTGATTCCGAGGTCATTTTGATCATGGTTTGTCCTCCTTAACAAATCTACATTCAAAGTTGAGAAACTTTTAGATTTTCGGATCTTATGTCAAAAATCATGACAAGATGTTGACATGTGAAGTCCCTAGATATGCCCTTCCCAGACTTCAAAGTGACATAACTTTGTCAAAACTGACCCGATCTTTGATTCCGAGGTCATTTTGATCATGGTTTGTCCTCCTTAACAAATCTACATTCAAAGTTGAGAAACTTTTAGATTTTCGGATTTCATGTCAAAAATCATGACAAGATGTTGACATGTGAAGTCCCTAGATATGCCCTTCCCAGACTACAAAGTGACATAACTTTGTCAAAACTGACCCGATCTTTGATTCCGAGGTCATTTTGATCATGGTTTGTCCTCCTTAACAAATCTACATTCAAAGTTGAGAAACTTTTAGATTTTCGGATTTCATGTCAAAAATCATGACAAGATGTTGACATGTGAAGTCCCTAGATATGCCCTTCCCAGACTTCAAAGTGACATAACTTTGTCAAAACTGACCCGATCTTTGATTCCGAGGTCATTTTGATCATGGTTTGTCCTCCTTAACAAATCTACATTTAAAGTTGAGAAACTTTTAGATTTTCGGATCTTATGTCAAAAATCATGACAAGATGTTGACATGTGAAGTCCCTAGATATGCCCTTCCCAGACTTCAAAGTGACATAACTTTGTCAAAACTGACCCGATCTTTGATTCCGAGGTCATTTTGATCATGGTTTGTCCTCCTTAACAAATCTACATTCAAAGTTGAGAAACTTTTAGATTTTCGGATTTCATGTCAAAAATCATGACAAGATGTTGACATGTGAAGTCCCTAGATATGCCCTTCCCAGACTTCGAAGTGACATAACTTTGTCAAAACTGACCCGATCTTTGATTCCGAGGTCATTTTGATCATGGTTTGTCCTCCTTAACAAATCTACATTCAAAGTTGAGAAACTTTTAGATTTTCGGATTTCATGTCAAAAATCATGACAAGATGTTGACATGTGAAGTCCCTAGATATGCCCTTCCCAGACTTCGAAGTGACATAACTTTGTCAAAACTGACCCGATCTTTGATTCCGAGGTCATTTTGATCATGGTTTGTCCTCCTTAACAAATCTACATTCAAAGTTGAGAAACTTGTAGATTTTCGGATTTTATGTCAAAAATCATTACAAGATGTTGACATGTGAAGTCCCTAGATATGCCCTTCCCAGACTTCAAAGTGACATAACTTTGTCAAAACTGACCCGATCTTTGATTCCGAGGTCATTTTGATCATGGTGTGTCCTCCTTAACAAATCTACATTCAAAGTTGAGAAACTTGTAGATTTTCGGATCTTATGTCAAAAATCATGACAAGATGTTGACATGTGAAGTCCCTAGATATGCCCTTCCCAGACTTCAAAGTGCCATAACTTTGTCAAAACTGACCCGATCTTTGATTCCGAGGTCATTTTGATCATGGTTTGTCCTCCTTAACAAATCTACATTCAAAGTTGAGAAACTTGTAGATTTTCGGATTTCATGTCAAAAATCATGACAAGATGTTGACATGTGAAGTCCCTAGATATGCCCTTCCCAGACTTCAAAGTGACATAACTTTGTCAAAACTGACCCGATCTTTGATTCCGAGGTCATTTTGATCATGGTTTGTCCTCCTTAACAAATCTACATTCAAAGTTGAGAAAATTGTAGATTTTCGGATCTTATGTCAAAAATCATGACAAGATGTTGACATGTGAAGTCCCTAGATATGCCCTTCCCAGACTTCAAAGTGCCATAACTTTGTCAAAACTGACCCGATCTTTGATTCCGAGGTCATTTTGATCATGGTTTGTCCTCCTTAACAAATCTACATTCAAAGTTGAGAAACTTGTAGATTTTCGGATTTCATGTCAAAAATCATGACAAGATGTTGACATGTGAAGTCCCTAGATATGCCCTTCCCAGACTTCAAAGTGCCATAACTTTGTCAAAACTGACCCGATCTTTGATTCCGAGGTCATTTTGATCATGGTTTGTCCTCCTTAACAAATCTACATTCAAAGTTGAGAAACTTGTAGATTTTCGGATTTCATGTCAAAAATCATGACAAGATGTTGACATGTGAAGTCCCTAGATATGCCCTTCCCAGACTTCAAAGTGACATAACTTTGTCAAAACTGACCCGATCTTTGATTCCGAGGTCATTTTGATCATGGTTTGCCCTCCTTAACAAATCTACATTCAAAGTTGAGAAAATTGTAGATTTTCGGATTTCATGTCAAAAATCATGACAAGATGTTGACATGTGAAGTCCCTAGATATGCCCTTCCCAGACTTCAAAGTGACATAACTTTGTCAAAACTGACCCGATCTTTGATTCCGAGGTCATTTTGATCATGGTTTGTCCTCCTTAACAAATCTACATTCAAAGTTGAGAAACTTTTAGATTTTCGGATTTCATGTCAAAAATCATGACAAGATGTTGACATGTGAAGTCCCTAGATATGCCCTTCCCTGACTTCAAAGTGCCATAACTTTGTCAAATGCAGTAATTTTAGAAAAGGATTGATACTACATTACTCTACATCCCATCTCCAATTGCAGAGGGATTGCCCAGCTGCTGCATGTGGGGGACATAATGCACCAGATCTATGCCCACCCACTGGGACTGCTCCTCAAGCCGAGCTCCCTTCGAGCGGCGCTGGAGACGACGCCACATACGCTGCTCAATTCGGATGAGGTGGTGGTGTTCACGACACGCTATCGACGCACCTTTCAATCGGCGCTGGCGCTGCTCTTCGCCCTGCTGCCGGCGGAGAAGTGGTTGGCACTGAATGTGCGTGAATCTCACAGTATGGCCTTCTGCTTTGGCGACTGCAGCTGTGCCCAGTCGATGGTGTTGCGTAAGCGTCTGATGCAGCTGGCGGACCGCCAGTTGATTCAACGTCCGGATGTGCTCGATGTGATGCAGTGGATTGGTGGCACGCTGCTGCAGCATGCGGCAAATGAGGGCGGCGTCACGAATCCCTTCGAGGTGGTGGACGCCATGTTAACGGTGCTGTGCCATGAGGCGACTCTGCCGTGCAGACGACGGAATGGCAGTCAGACGGGTCAGGCGAGCACGCATGGAATCAATCAGGAACTGGTAGATGTCATCAATATTGATCAGGATGAGACGGCAGCTAATCCGCCTGCTCCAGCGCCCGAACCGGAAGCAGTTGCTCCCAATGCTGCGGCTGCTGCTGATGAGGAGCCGGCGGAAGGCTGCGTGGAAGCCACCCACGTGGATGCATTGATGTCCTTTGCGGATGAGCTGTCCCTGAAGACCGCTCGACATGTTTACTACAAGAGATCCGGTTTGCTGCGCGCTTACGGAATGATACGTCATATTGTTGGCTATATGCTCAAAATGATCTCCGGTGATCGCACCAAGTTTGTGCTCTATTCCGGCCATGATTGCACCATGCAATATCTGACTGCTGCATTGGGCATCATAAATGCACAAGGACAAACCATTCCCTATGCATCCCGACTGGCTTTCGAGGTATATCGCAGTGAGGCGCATACGGATTATTATTTCCGTGTCGTTTATAATGGCAGGGATGTCACCCAGCAGATCGAGTTCTGTGAGGGCGGCAAGAGTTTGCGGGTGACGCGGGATAGTCGTGGCAACAAGGCCGATTTGTGTCCCATAGAGAATATCATTCGATTCCTGCACGAGGACTATTTTGCGCCACTCAATGCGACCAATTTCAAGGAGGCCTGTGCGGCGGCTGTTGGTAATCCGGCCAAGGCGAACGAGTTCTAGGGGTTCATCGGGGGGTTTATCTCTCAGCACTTTGTGAACTGTGATAAGTATAGTTAAGGCAAAAACCCAAACAAGAGACGACAAAAACCAACCTAACCTATACACTGTAAGAAATATGGGTTTTAATTCCACTTTATTTATGTTTTTGAATTTTATCTTAATTTAAGGAATTTCTTTTTATTATTATGTTATTTTTTGGCTTGATTTATTTGAATTTGAGTTAAATGTGAGCGTTTTTTATTTATATGCATTTTTATTAGTATTATATTTTTTGTTCCAGAGTAAATAATGTTGATTTCATTAAACTTGAACTAAATTAAATCAGTTTTTAATTTTTTTAGTATTATTTTGTATTACACAGTAAATATTGCATATCAAAACCTGTATGGAATTGAATCAATTATAAATCAAAATTGAGTTTAATTCCATAAAAGGTGCAAATTGAATACAATTAGAAATTAAATCAAAACAAAGTTTTTCCAGTGTAACAAATCGATCGCACACACTTGCATAAGTTACACACATAAGTATATGTCTATATACATACATACATATATGTATTTACATAATTAGCCGAATTTTAGCTAAATCATGCGAACTCGCTAATTCCTAGACTTTTAAGTCCCGAAATCGATACATATCAGCGATTGCTTCCAATCGTTTACTTTTTCCTTAGGCTAAGGATCTTCGGAGAGCCCATCTGCTCCCTGGAAAACATTACATATCAGCAACATATCATGTGCAAAACTTTACCTACAGTTTAAATATACACAAATATGTTTACAAATTTTATTCCCTAGTTAAGTACTTAAATAAATGTTGACCCAAGCGAAAAGAAAGTGTTTGATTTAATGAGTCTACAATTATTTTAAACGTGTTTGGGATATAACGTTGAAACCAAGGAATTCAAGATATGTAAATAAAAAATTTGGAAAAAATTTATATTCGAATGACAAACAACTTAAAACGCGTAAAAATATTAGCTGACTAAAAAATTGGGACTATTGAAATGATACGCAATGAATTTTGTATACATGTATGTATGTACATACTTACATATAAATATACACATACATACATATGTATGTATGTTATACATAAAGTTCCCAGACTTAAGTCAAAGTCTTAAAAGCTGAGATATTAGACTTAACCTTAAAAAGCTCCAGCTTATGCAATTCACCACGCATACAAACAGGTGTACTAAGCTAAGTGCATAATAGTGTGCTATAATAACGGTACAATATTTTGGTAACAGTGGGAGCGCCTCCAAGCTACTGCGATGACAGCCAAATGCCGACTGACTGCCAGACTGTACAATGCAATTTGCAATTCTGCTGCTCAAAGCAGAGTGCATTTCGTATGTGTATGTGTGTGTGTGTGAGTGTGAGCTGCTCACCCCACACACACTCACACGCACACACACAAACACATAAACGATGAGCATCAGCTTCAAAGAGTGATAAAGCAAACGAGAGCAACGGCCCCGCCAAAGGCGCACAGCAAGAACAAAGTACATAACGAGAAAAAAAACAAACGTTAAAAAAAAGGCAAATTGCGTTCGACGTCGACTGCGGCAGTGGAGAGTGGAGAGTGGAGCCGTTATTACTTATCTGTGTGTGCCTTTATGGGCGGTAGTGGCGAGTGGGGGAAGCAGGCGCGCAAGTAACGCGGCGCACTCAAACACACACACACACACACACACAGAGACAGAGACAGTGACAGACAAGGCGAAGTGTGGGAGATGGGGAGAGCGCGCAATGAGCGTGTACAGAGACCGCAGCGATTGTAATGTAAAATCGACACTCTGCTCTCTGCTGCGACCCTGTTGACATTCAGTACATTTTGTTACTTTTGTGCACGCAGCTGGCGACGGCGACGATGGCGCCAAGAGCAGGAGTAGTTTTGTGGCCAGCCGTAAAAAGGAGCAACTTATACACATAGGGGGGCCAGCACGTCCCAAAAAAAAAATACGTGTAATGAGGCTGGCTGGCTGGCTGTTCAGGTTCAGGTTCCATCAGCGGATGATGATGATGCGACGACGTCACGTGGTTGCTGTAAAGTGTAAAGCGCCGTTTGCCCATAACCAGCCACATCCACATCCACGTAATCTCGTTGTCGTAATGCTAATGCCAGCCCTGGGGCAATCGTCGGTCGCATGGTGCATGGTTGTGTTACATTGGGAAAAGGAGCCCAGAACTTGTAGACACGTTGCACATTGGCAAAAACAACAAGTATGAATGCGCCAAGGAGAGAGTGCTCACTAGAAGATACCCTGTACCAGGGTTTGAAGTGTATATACGCAAATTTCAATTAGAACTTTGAAAAGTTGGAAGTGAATTTAAAAATGGAATTTTTTTTTTTTTTATCATTAATTGTAAAATATATTTTACAATAAAAATTTTAAAATAATCATAAGAATTTAATAAATTTAAAATATGTGTAGTCTAATTATTATAATCATACATTTGGAATTTTAGAAATAGAGAATGAGGACTTTTTGATATTTGACTCAATCGAAAGGTATAACATCGGGACTAAAGAATTATAATTTCCGATTGAATGCTGTAATGTATTTTAAATTCAATGTTAAAATCATGGGATTATAAAAAGCTTATGTCTTTAAAGTAGGACTTCTTATATATCTATATATCTGAATGTCTAGCTGTCAAAATAAGTTCGTTAAAAAGGTCTTCAGCCTCTTTATATATTTCCACAACTTTATCACACCCCTCTACAATTTTTGATGGCTACAGGGTATAAGAGTAAACGTCTGAAAAAAAAACACATTTTTTATTCGTTTACATGTGTTTGTGTGTGTGCGTGTGAGAGAGTTGGGCGGGGCAGGTGCGCCTGCCTGCCTGCCTGCCTGCCAACCTGTCGGACAGCGGACTGAGGGAATGTGCAGTCCAATGGCATTTAATATGAACATCTCTCGCTGGGGGCTGCTGCTACGTCAGTGTGCTCAGTTTGCTGCACGCCGCTGTCAATGCCTTCGTCTCTTTCGGTGTATGTGTGTTGGGGGCAGTTGGAGCGAGCAGCCAGATGCGATTCGCTCTGTGCGAAAACCAAAAAGTGCATTGCGGTCTCAAACTGGCATACATCTCAATATGCAGCTCTCCCTCTACCGCTCTTTGCAAATGCAGCACTCATGTGTGTGTGTGTGTGTGTGTGTGTGTGTGAGTAGAGAAGAATGCACGTGCACAGTGGTAGAGTTTGATTTGTTATTTGTGAAATATCAAATATTAAGAAAACTTTCAACAAATGAAAAAAAATTTGCCTGCATTTATAATTATTATCAAATTTTTAATAATTTGAGCTAATTATAGATATAATTTTACTTATTTGCATTGTTTGTAATCGCTTCGGCGTCACTGTTATGCAATGTGCCTGTGCACACTCTCTTCTCCGCTGCTCTCGCTCGCTTACGAAAAACGTAAATAGCTGCAATGCACCAATACAAACGCAAGCGCGCCTCCCAATTGGCTCACTGTGCCGAGTGCAGCAATAACAACAACAATAGCAAGTGTATGGCCATGTGCATTGAGCAGGGGAACCGATGGAGGGGCCCGCGTAGTAAGAAATATAAAAACGAAACAAATTGAGCTTTGTAGCTGCGTGCGTTTGTGTGAGTTCAGTTTCTTTCTCTCGCTCTCTTGCCTTCCTTCTCTTGCGCTGTGTGCATTTTTGTTACAATTGTCGGCGGCAGCGGCTGTTTGTTAAATGCTGCGCCTCTGTTACAAAATATTGGCGAAGAAAAATCATACAACGTTTTTTTTTTTTCAAACTTTTTTCAACCATTTTTCATTGGTACCGCAAACAGTTCGCCTGTATGTGTGTGCGAATGGGGCTCGCTGCAGCAGCAATCCATGTGGCTGTTAGCAGGGCGGCCTCCTAGACCAAAGTGGGTAACTATTTTTTGGGGAAAGCGTAGACAGGATTTTCATTTAGCAATAGACGAAGAGAGAGAGAGAGTGGAAGTAGTTGCAGTGTATTTATGTATTTGTTGCTATCGTTGGTCTATTGCTGTCTGCGCTCTCTGCAGGCCATCTAACAGAAAACCAAGAGTTTTCCAAGCAGTCAAACTAGGCTCCACCTCAGCGGGGCAGATGCACTTTTCAAATGTGCGCAGCCGGGGAGGGAGGTTGGGGGAGGGGGGGCCGGGCGGGGTTAGGCGGCGCAAACAGTTTTCCACGCAAACAGCTCGAACGGAGGAGCTGCATCGTCAAACACACACACACACACACACACATACGTACATGCACACATAGAGCTTCGAGATAGTCTCAAGTGAGAGGGAGAGAGAGATAGAGAGAGGTAGTGGGGAGAGGGGCAGAGAGAGGCGATAGCTGCAGCTACGCGCACATAGAAGAAGAAATTGCAACGACGACGCGACGTCGTAATTGCACCTCGGATCGGAGCACATGCCGTGTGAGAGCCAACAAACCAACCAAGCGCTAAGTGCCAAGAGGGGGGGGATCAAGAGAAGGATGGGGACGGCACAACGTTGGGCGGTGCCCATAAGTTTATTGGTATATTTAGCAAGTACCTACCGAGCAAGTAATTGCTTACATTTTTGTACTTAATTACAATGGCATGCAACGAATGCCGCCTAGCAACAACTTATCAGCAGCTGGCAACGCTCCGCTGACCAAGATAGCAAGCAACAAGTGCTGCGGTAAGACTCGTCTTGTAAAGCTACGGCCTAAGCTAATGGGTAGGAGAGTAAGCAAAGAGAGAGAGCGATAGAGATAGGGATTTATAGAGGTATTGTAACCTGGCAGTACAGATACTAGAAAAAATCCCTTAACATTCTCAAACATCATCAACTTTGCACTCGTAATGCTAACAAGTCTCTCGAATTGAAATCTGGCCTAATCTAGATTCTAGATCATATACCCGTCTGCAATCAGTATAGTTTGTCTGAACCAAGTACCTTGACCTAATTCAGAAATTCGACTTTTAATGAAATTATCAACATCTGAATTCTATATCATAAAGCTCCTTAAAGAACGATTGGTAAATATAGTTTCTGCATCAAAAACTGATAAGTTAGTTTGTAGTTTTAAAATATATTTTAGAAGAGCATTCAAATTTGGAGTTTTAGCTTTAGATCACTTTACACTTTGACTTTTGAGGCATACAAATTTCAGACTGTATTTGTATAATTTATTATAGTGCATAATTAAATTATTAGTTTTATTAGTTTTTTAAGATAGTACGTGTCTAATGGGTAAGCCAAATGATAGACCGGATGCAATCAGACCACAGCCGGTAGACTATAAGCCGACGCAGCTTTTGGAGATCTATATAACCTCATTTCTGGCCGCTTGCAATGCGGATCTCGTTGTCTACCCGCTGGACGTGACAAAGACGCGTCTACAGATTCAGGGCGAGCATAGTAATCCCTATGCCAAAATGGGCAAATATCGGGGACTGCTCGGTACGGCCTTGGGTGTGGTGAAGGAGGAGGGTTTCTTCAAGTTATATAGCGGCTTCTCAGCACTTGTCGTACGTCACTCATTTGTCTCCGGATTGAAAATGGGATCATATGATTATCTACGTAATAGATGGTCGGTTCGCACGGACGACGGCAAGTCAACCATTAGCTATCCGTACACCATGTTGGCGGGTCTAATATCCGGTGCCATATCAACTTTTGCCAGCAATCCGCTGGATTTAATCAAACTACAGATGCAGATGGAGAGCAGGCGAGTGTTCCTGGGCATGCCACCGCGTTCCACGGGCATCTTTCAGGCCGCGAAGCTTATATATTCGCAAGGCGGGTTCCGCAGCTTATATCGGGGCTTTGCTCCGAATCTTATACGCGTCTCGCTTTTTTCCATGGGTATATACAGTCCATAAAGCTCCCTTTAAACTTGACCTGATCCCACTTCCCAACAGGTGGCATTAGTTTCTATGATTTGGGTAAGCGAAAGATTATGCAGCTGCTGAATTGCGAGGATAATTTGCTGGTGCAGTTCCTGGCCTCGATGGAGGCGGGATTCGTCTGTGCGGCTCTCAGCTCGCCGGCAGATGTGGTCAAGTCGCGCATTATGAATCAACCCATCGATGAGGAGGGTAAGCCTTTGCGCTACAAGAGCAGCCTCAGTTGTCTCCATCAGCTGGTCAAGGACGAGGGCGTTATGGCCGTTTACAAAGGATTTGTGCCCTATTGGTTGCGTTGTGGTCCCTGGTTTTTAGTATTCTGGATGTCATTTGAAACCATCCGACGTTTAAACGGATACGGTACATTTTGAGCATTGTTAACTCTAGATTATAAACATTTCAAAATTCGATATATGTATGTCAATATATGTTGATTTCTATAAATACAATCAATTTTACGAAACTCACCTTTCAATATGTCTTAAAACACAGAACTTGAAAACAAAATATTATAAAAAATGAAAAATGAAATAAAAATATGCGTATAAAACACAAATATCATACAAAATATATTTTTTTCATTTTCAAAAATCCATTTCAAGTTTAAAATTATCTATTAGCTTACATATTTAACATATTTACAGCACTGCTAATTCAAATCCTAACCTACATTATTTCAATATTTCTTAAAAAACACAACTTGAAAACAAAACATAATAAAAAAAAATACAAAATTATAAAAAAATATGCGTAGAAAGCACAATTTTCATACAAAATATATTTTTTTTTCATGTACAAAAATCCGTTTGAAGTTTAAAACTATTTATAAGCTAACGTATTTAACATATTTGCTGCTAACCTTCAAATGTGTGTGCACATGTACATATGTATGTATATACACACACTCACACACACACATATAACTGCATCAGCCAAAATTCATTACCCCGCCACAAAATTGGAGCTCGTACAAAAACAAAAAACAAAGTAGGAGCAGCCAGCGATATCATTGCGCTTGGCACAGAGTGCAATGCACTGAACTCCGAGTACAATGGCCCCAAAAAGTCAGAGGCACACACACACACACACACGCGCGCGCACACGCGCACACACACGAAGCAGCAAGCAGACAGAAACAGATGGGCAGGCACACAGAACTGAGCACACAAACGGTCACACTGACTCAAAAACAATGCACACAAACATACGGATAACAGATAACAGGCACAGCCATAAACACAAAACACACGCACACACACACACACACACAGACACATGTGTGTATTAACAGCTAGCAAGTTGCACAACCTACTCACTAGCTAGCCATCCCGCTCGCACACTAGTGTCGGGCCATTGACGTTACGTCTCCAACAGCTGTTGTCTAATGCTGTGCGCCTATTGAATTAACATCGCATGACGCAAAGTCCGCGGAACGTACATTTTTCAACTTAACACCGACGACGGCAGCCGGCAGTCGGTAGCATCGAGAACACGTTTTACCGTTCGCATTTGTGGCGTTAACATAGAAAATCGTTAGAAACGAAGGCAGCAGCTACCAAGTTTTCATAGAAATAGCACAAAGACTGGCCGCAACTTTGGCAGCGCTGGCTGGAGTTTTGGAGCTGGAGTTGGAGCTGGAACTGGGTTTAGGTTTGGAGCTGCCACAGACACACATACACACGCACACACACGCACACACACACGCACACACATACATATACTAACATGCACATAACATTCGTGAGGGGTTCGCTGTAAAATTAACATAACAAAAACAACTTTTGCCCATTTTTCGAAATACAATTTGAAAATTTTATGGCGAAAGCGTAAAGTTCTTTGTTGTTGCTTTTTTTTTGTTCACATTTCTTGGAGCCTGTTCGTTTATATTTTAAACATACAAACGAAATAATCGCATAATAATACCAAATGCCGCTAGGCCATTATTATTTACATATGTACATATGTATATTGTATGTGGCATGGCCATAAATAAAATAATATTATAAGCGGGCGCTTGGGTTAATTTTTATTTGTTGTATGTTTTTGGGGCACGCCTTCTAAAATTATAATTTATTATTATTATATTTCGTTTGCTTAATTACACCAGGAAAACAGAAGTTGCACAGTTGCGCCGCCGCCTGGCCAAACTGACACACAGAATCGCTAGACAACAGGGTGGCAGCTATGTATATACATATGTAGACATACTCCAATGTTGCCCCCAAACCCCCCCCCCCCACACACACAATAACCGCGAATGAGAATTGTTGGCCGTCGTCGTCGTCATCGTCTCTGATTGAGTAAAAAAATCGAAAAAGATGGCTACTAACAGCGCGGGCTAACAGAAAATGTAGCTAAACGGTCGCCTCGCTGTCTCTCTGTATGTGTGCGTGTGTGCGTGTGTGTGTGTGTGCGTGTGTATGCGTGGGGAACAGTTCACATATAAATGGCGGGCCCTGCGATTCTCCGCTAAGGGGCAACGAACGCAGTGGGGCACCAAAGACCTTCTCAAGGCCGGTGCCCCCAACAGCTGCCAAGGCAGCCCCAAAGCAGCCCCAAAAGCGCAGCGCGCGCACACACGTCGACATGGGGAAGTCTTGACTACCGCAACAGGCGCCCAGAAACCCCAGACAGCTGTATACTATACGATTGGGTTTCGGTTTGTGATTGGGATTCGGATTGGGATTGGGACTCTGTGCGAGTGCGAGTGGGACCTACGCGCTGTCGCCCCTCTCAGCAGTGCGCCGCTGCTGCGACTTATCTGTGTGGTTTTATTTCGTTTCGTTATGTCACGGTATATGGCATGGCATCAGCGGAGGCAGTGGCGCAACTGAAAAGATCCCCAAATAATATATATTCAGCCCAATAGGGAACGTTTAGGGAGTTAAGTATTTTAATCGTAAACATATTCTAAAGATTCAATTGCATAAAATAGTACAAAAATCAAAATCTATATATGTATATATATATATTTATTTTTTGCATCTTCAAAAATAAATTAAAACTTTTTTTTCAGTTTTAAACTCAATTATAAGACAGAAACCTTCTGAGCAAAGGACTCATCTCAGTTATCCTTTAACGAAAACCACTAAAACACAGTTTATATTTTATATACTTTAAAATCAAAACAAATTTTATGTAAAACATTAAAAATAATTTATGAAAAAAAGACCATATTTTATACAAGGACTCCCCTAAGATATCCTTTATATAAATATATTATTTGTAAGGTTTTAGGGTTTCTAATTCTAATCCTTTGCACGCACGCCTCTGTTAAAGTGCTTCTAATATATAGAATGCAATTGCCGAATTCTTCCCCAACATGATATCGACATGCCATCTGCCAAGCAGGTGAGCCAACCCCCTCGCCTCCCCTCCAGCACACATACACATAAGTGGGGCGTCGCTTTACAATATTTAGTAGGGGCAGGCGATAGAACAAAAGTGAACGGCTCTGTTGTTTGTGGTGCGGTTCACTAAGCGGGGGGGCCAAAGGACACTTTCATTTCGTGCCAAACGAGAGAGTAAACAATTTTTAGTGAAATTTTCGAATAGGCGAACAGCAAATTTGTAGGGCGTACGCTGCTCGAGCCAATGATGATGATACACGGGCACGGCGACTGCTCCGCTCCGTGTGCCCGCCCCATTTACTTTTTTTTTTTTTTTTGTTCATGCGCGCGCGTCGACAACTGTTCTAAATGATGACGGGAGCAGCAGGCAGCAGGCAGCAGCAGGCAGCCACTTAGATGATAAAAAAGCACAGCACAAACAGCACACATAACAACAAAAACACACACACACACACACGCACACACATTCAAAAGGTGGTTCTGAGCAGGCGACGAGCGGAGTACGTTGGGGCTGGGTCAGCGACTGCCTCGCTCTCTCGCACACAAAAACACACACACACATGGCATTGACTTTGAAACACATTTGACAGCAACAACAAATCTCACCACTGGCGATCTCACACAGTAAGAGCAGGAGCAAACGGATGTGTGGGGGGGGGGGGGGAGGGTAACTAAGCTTGTTGTCAGAGCAAACATTTGAGTGAGTTCTCTCGCTCTGCCATGCTCAAAACTAATTAGCATTTGTGGTAAACATAAAACGAAACGCACACACAAAAGCAAACGCAAATTCCAGCACACTGTCTCGCTCTAACGCATACACGTAGTACAGCAACGACAACAACATCTAATTCACCTCAGCGCTGAAAATGGTTAAAGAGGTAATGAACTCTCTGATACGCCATTTGTCTGTGTGCATGTGTGTGCTTGCTTGCTTGTGTGTATATGTGTGCGCTTATTTCATTGCCAAGGTAACCGCACACACACACACATACACACACACACTCGTATCGCACTCGCATTCACAGTTGGCGTTGCGGGCGCCCAGCAGCCTGCTGCTCATTTCTGCGTCACTGTTACCGTTAAAACTTAAACTTAAAACAGTTCAAACATTTTTTACAACATTCACAATCGAAAGCAAAATCGACAACAATGCCCGACCGAGCGCACAACGTACCGAACTTATTGCCCCGTTCGAATCTTGGTGGCAACAACAAAAAATAATCTCACGTGTACAGCTGATTATGGCTTTTGAGCCATATTGGCCAAGTATTCGTGATAATAGACCATCTCACAACTTGGCCTATTCATTGTTAAACAGTATTATTGGGCCTCACACTAGCGTCAGAAATATTTAACACCCAAGCATTTTTTTTTTTGAGTTTTAAATGTATTTTCGAAAATGTGGGTTAGAGAATAAATAATAATATGTATATCATACGGTATTTATTTACTGTTTCAAATATTTGAAAAAATATGAGTATTTATTTATATTAATATTTATTTTTGCTAATCTATTAACCTCATATTTTTAACCATTAAAATAAATATTCAAAAAATATTTTATTCATGCATAAATAAATAAGTATTAAATACGTAAATGTACATTTGTAATTTCATTATTCATTCATACCAAACAAAAAAAAAAGAAGAAGATATTACATGACACTTGAAAGCGGTTCAGTCAGAGGGAGTTTTGTGGTTTCCCACTCAGTACCACACACTCGACTAAAGTGGGTACAAGCGAGTGCGAGTCCGAGTACGTTACGAGTACACGAGCGAGCGAGTGAGTGAATAGTGTGAATGCGTTATATTCGTAGCGGTTTTGTGAATTTTTCAACAGGGTCTCAGCGAACAGCAGCAAGTGCCAGCTGTCCATTGTGAATCAATGTTGAGCAACTGTGAATGCCAAAAACAGCTACACTTGCGACGGCAGTGCGAGCGAGTCAGCCATATGCTACACACATGTGTTTGCTGTGTTCTCGTTGGCTGCGGCGGCTAAATGTTTGCCGCCATTGCTGAGCGCCTGCTAACTGTTTTAGTTAAAGAGCAATCCATTTTGTTTTGCGAAAAGGAAAAGGAGTAGACGACCTCGCCGTGGTTATGTTGCTGTCGCAGTCAAACTGCGGCCAAAAAACGTAGCAGACGCAAAAGTCGTTTTATTTGTTTGGTTATTTGAAAACCAGCTGCTAATTGGAATTTAATTGCTTTTTGCGATTTGAGTTTGGAAGTATGATAAGATAATTTAATTGATTTAATTGCTTAAAATGCCTGGCAATTGTTAATAATAATAATAAGCTTTGTTATTTAGCGGCATTCAAAATCGCAATTATTAATTTCTTAAGCTTTAAGCGCACTGCAAATTTAGACTTTGCCAAAGTTGTAAAAGCTAAAATAACTTGTTGCCGATTTAATGTGTCATTCCCGACATGCTTATGCTAAAGCTTTAATTATTTAAACGCATTAAATATATAAAATACATAAAAAAAATGATTATTATTGTTTTTATTTGTATTTAATATGCGCAACTTTTGGGGCGTGTTCTTTGTAGATTGGCTTTTTTAAGCTCGTTCGTTTATCTGAACTTTTTGTTGCTCATCGCATCGACTCTGTAAATAAGCTCGTGTTTTGAGGCCGGGATTGTTTAACGTTGACATATAGAAGGGCCTCTCTGTTTTGGCTTTCAGATAAAACTTGCAATATGACCAAGCACAGAAAAGCATTAAAAGTGCTTTTGATACAATTGAGGTGTGTGTCTGTGTGTGTGTGTGTGTGTGATTGAGTCTGTGTATGTTTGGGTTCACGTGCTTTTTATTTTATGTTTTTGTTTGCTACAGTATAGAAAATTACTAGACAAAACACCATGTTTTTAATATCATTTGTAGAATCTCGAACTAAATACAATATTTATTTCTTTATCACCAAAACTATAAGTACTAAATATATTTAATTCTTGTGTATTAAACTAAATGTAAATAGCCATAATTAAATTACTGATACATTTAATTAAAAGTCGACTTCATATATGAACATATGTATTTTTAGTTTGGCAGGATCGTCGCTATATTCAATAAATTTTTATAATTTTTCAAAGCGATTTTGGATAAAGTTCAAAATATACAAACATATGCTATGCAAGTATATATCTCGAGCAGCTTACAAAACAAGCTTAAGGTTAGAACTTGCAATATTAGCTAGAACTTTTTTCGAACGCAGCCGAGAGAAAGAGAGAGAGAGCGTGAAAGATAGAAAGAGAGCAAGCGCTTACCATATGGTGGTGGGGGACGCAAAGAGCATTCGCATTCAAGAAGAATCGGTCACAAGTTTTGCGCCGCATGACAATAAAAGCACTCGGGAGGTGAACTTGGCAGATTTAACTTTTTTCAAGTTTCGGAAAACCAAAGTTGCGCCGCTGCCAACAGCGCTGCCAGCGTCGCAGTCGCCGTCGACAGCTGTGCAACTTTGGCAAAGTTAAATGTGTTTGGAAGCTACAGATTTTGAAAGTTCTTGTACTGGGAGCTAAAAATCGACAAAGGCTTTAGCAGGGCGATATCTTGTCGTGTGTTTTAAAATATTTAGCTTGTGGGCCAACGCGACACGGGAGGGGAAGGGCAGCGATCCCGCCATTCGAGCCAGCGTAAGCGTTTTATTTTGGCGAGAGCTTAAACAGCTTTTGCTTTTTTGTGCTTATTATAATAATAGCGAAAAAAAACAATGCGACCGACATCCGCCAGAAATGCAGTTATATATTTGAAATTTGTATTTGTAAAATTATGAAAAAAAGCGCGCTTCGCATTCAGTTTTTGTTGTTTTTTGTTGTTGTTTTCGGCCAACGCTCGTTGAATTCTGCGGCGACTTCGTTGTGTCTACACATTTTTTTTATAGCTTGCACACACGACAACGAAAATTGCACAACTCATTCGGTGTAGAATTATTGTAATCCCCACCAGGCTCGCAAAATCGTTCAGCAGCAGCTGCCGGCAAACCAAAATCACACTTCGGAGTGCTTTCAGCTTCGCGACGCTACCAGCTGTGCGTGCAAGCAGGACGGCGATAGTGTCTAGCCGCTGCTGTTTATGCGGCCATCACGCTCGCACCGACGTCACGTTGGCAGAAAACCGTTGGTCGCTGCCTGCTGCTGCTGTGACCCTGTTGAAAAATTCACAAAAAGCCAAAATAGCGCGAACGGAACACACAAATCGAAAATCGGACGTTCACAACGTCCCTCGGTCGTTCACAATGCCGCTGAATTTGAATTTCGAACGTAACGGTCACAATTTTTGGTTGCTCACTTTTGCTTTGGTGAGTTTTTCAATTGAAAATTGCTGCAGTCTGGCAACTTTGGCACTGGCAGCAAACATCTGTGCTGAATATCTATTTTTAACAGTTGCATTACCAAAATCAGCAATTAGTTGCAGCAGAATTTGCATATTTTAAAAGACTCGGGTAAGTTGTTTTATTTTTCTTGTTTAAAAAGTGCTGGAAATGTGCAAAAATTCACTTTGGGTTGTATCAACTTAAATGTAGCTTCAATTTGCGCTGCACACTTGTAATTATTGCATTCAATGCATTTTTCAGCAATTACATAATACTTATTAGCAAAAATGGCTTTACATGAGGGTTTGGCTGCCAAAATGAAGACTTTCCAGGTAGGTTTAGTAACGTTTTATAGCAGTTTGCCCTTTAATTTAAATGCATTTTTACAGGCTGTCAATGATCTGCCGGTGTTTCTTAAAGGTGGACCCGTGGACAAGGTTCTATTTGGCGTTACTGTAGGTCTGTGCGGTGTGGGCTTAGCGACCATTGTCCATATGATCTACACAATGGGCTTCTCCAAAAAGAAGGCATAAAAGCTAGCTGGCATTATAAATATAATAAATTGCATACAGCAAGTACAATAAAAAATATTCTAAAGCAAAACAAAATACATTTTTTGAATTTAGCGCCTAAGTCACAATTTTAATAGCCGCCCTGTTGACACTGCTTTTAGTGTTGGTTAATATGATTTGCTTTGTGGTCACACTGTTGCGTTACAGCTGTTTAATTGTGCACGTTAACTGTGAATGGTTTAAAGCAACAAAGCAATTTTGTTGGGTGGAAAACTATAACAAATTTTGATAATGGAGCCAAATGATGAAGTTGTGGAGCGCCAGAAACTAGTGCCAAATGATGTGGAAACCGAGGAGGAAGCAAAATCCGCTCAAACACCTGCCACGCCCGTCGCCGTGCCAAAGATCAATGTAAACACACCCTTCCCCTCCCCCACCCTAAACCAATCCCTCTTAACTTTTGTTTTTGCTTACAGATTAAAGGCATTTCTAGCGGGGAAACGACGAGGAGTCGCAATTCCGCATCATGTTCCATTGAACGCACCATATCCGAGAAGGGTCAAGGTCCAGGTCAGGGAGGACAACAGCAACAACAACAGCAGCAGCCATCGTCGACAAAAGCAACAACACTGCAGTATGTAAATGAAAGGCGGCCACGCCCACATGCCCAAAATAGCAGCGCACCCGCCTCCGCAGCAGGCGATGAACGTTTCGAGTTCAAAACGCGTCCACGCAAATTACTAAAAGGTACAAATTAATAGTTCCAATTGTTAATGTTGGATTTCTTCACTTTGCAGTTGCTGTGAACGTGAGGCAGTTCCTCCTTCTACTTTTCCTGCCCCTTTACCTTCTTCTCTTCCGCCACCACCTCCCGCTCCTATTGCTGCACGTCTTCCTTCTGCCCCTCCTCATCTTCCTTCTCTGTACAGCGGCGGCCTTCATCAGCAGAACTTGGCTATGACGCACTTCTGGCCATATGCTGCTCACATTAGACTTTCACACAGAAAAAAAACACACACACACACACACACATACAGTCGCAGCAAAGTCGCTATAATTTCTATAATTCAAATTTGTCAAAGGGGGACAGGGTACGGGTACGCCCGTGGGATTTGACCGCTGTCATTTAAGTTTCTGTGTTGAGAGGCGCCAGTTGCGATTTTATTATTAGATTTGTGCAACATTTTATTTTGTCGTTGATTAAGCTACTTTTTGTATTTCTTCTTATTTTGAATATTGTGTAAAATAAAATGAGAGAGAGTAGGGTATATTTAGGATATAGTGACTTGAACCTAATGTGTAGCTTAAAGTTAAGCTAGGAAATTTTAAAAATCAATTTAGACTTTTTATTAAAGTTATTCTTAGTTTTTACCTTTTAGGTTTTATTTATTTTACACCTAACTTTTCATTATATTCCTCCCACTTATGATTTTCGTGTCATTATTATTTTGATTTTTATTTTATTTCCATGATTTGTAATTTGTTTTCGCAATGCGAAAAGCAGATGGCAAACAGTTGGAGCCAACGCACAGCAGTGAGCACAGCTTGAATAGCATAACACTGGTAAGCAGCGAGTGGCTATCCCCAGATCCCAACACCACCATTACCATCACCAACAACAACGATAGCACACAATCCAACAACAATAAAAACAACAGCAGCAACAACATTAAGCCGCCGCCGGTACAGATGCCAATTGGAAATGCCAGCGTTCACAGCGACAAATTCGACGATCGTCCAATTAAACATCATTCCTTTGTCTCCGAAGTGCCCGATGTGAAGCATATGGAACGTGCCCTGCTCGGTCTCCTCGATGACTTTCATTCCGGCAAGCTGAAGGCATTTGGTGTGTACTTTTATAATATTCAAATAACATTTGGTTATATCATCATGTTGATCCACGCAGGCTCTGGTTGCACCATGGATCAGATGACCAAGATACGCGAACAGCAGGAGAGTTTAGCTAAATTGCATTTTGAGCTGGCCGCCGCCGAGGAGGATTCCTTGGAGCATGGCAACGAGTTCAATACGAGCCGTGCGCAGGAGAATATGCTGCAGTTGATGCAGCGCCTGGAACAGTTGTCCATCTCCATTGAGCAGCTGCAGACGAGTCACACGGGTCTCTGAGATTTGGCCAATCTGCAGGCGGACACGTTAAGTGATTGCCTGCTGCTGCTCTGATGCAGCCACAGGAGCGATCAGCCAGCCAGCCAGCCAGCCAGGACATGGATGTTCGCCTAGGACTTGTGTACATACAACTAAGTTTTTACGTTTAACTAATAAGATTTTTATAAGCTTCCAATTCTAAACAGTTAAGCATTGTGAATTCATTTAGTGTTGCGATTTTTGCTAGACAAGTTAAGTGCACATACTATATATATATGTTTATATATTATATATATTTTAAATGTAGCATAGTATAGTTGAATAGTTCACTTTTTTGGACAGTGCCAACTACAGTGGGCACTAGAATAACTGGCTTTGCGTTCTTTCACTGACAAGCTTGGATTTTTAATCGAAAATCTGTTCAATTCATTATTGTTTTGTTATAGTTATTTGCAATATAAACTAATTAAAAAGTTATCACTTTTATATAAACTGAATTTTTAAAGAATTTTTTAATAGTAGAAAAATATTTTAAAATTAATCGCAGCCTAAAATCAAGTTAGGAAACGAAGCGATCTATTTTACCAGCGCCAACTGTTTACAGATCCTTGAATCCTTGCTTCCTTATGCAGCTATCCACGCCTTTGATCTGTGTTTCGACAATTCCGCATAACATCAACATCAAAAATGCTCATAAACAATAAGTTTATCCGGTTCGGCGGCCTTTCTAAATAAAAGAACCGAATGCCCATTTTGTTCTTCTTCTTGTCGCGACGCCCACCGCTTTAAATTCCGTTTTGCATGCACAAATTGTTATTGTTGTTGTTGTTGTTTGGCAGATTGATATGGGTATTTGTTGGGCAACCTTTGGACAAGTGCATTCGTACATAGGAAATTTTTGTTTGTCGCTTAATTTGTGCATTTGTATTCAGCTGGTGTCCACTTCACTTGGACTTGTCATCATCAACATTATCATCATCATCATCATCATCATCATTGTCTGTTGCTTCTTTTTGTTCTTGTTCTTTGGCTTCTTCTTCTTCTTCGTGTTGTTGTTGTTGTTGTGTTTTGTTCTTGCTGTATTTTTGTGATCGGTAAAAGTAATTTGTGGCGCGTTCTTTCTTTCTTTTTCATGTTCTGTTTAAATCCGGGTTTCAAATAACGAGAATTATGCACTGAGCGAAATTTTATTTTGGTCTTTGTTTGTCCCTGGTTTAATTCTTTATTTAAAATTGAGTAACTTCAATTTCTCGGTTTTTCCAATCCCATAAATACCCTTCCCAGACTCCAAACTGCCATAACTTTGCCAAAACTGATCCGATTTTCAGTTCCGCGGCCATTTTGATCATGATTTGACCTCTACATTAATTCAACATTCCAAGTTGATCAACAAAATTTTATCAGATTTTTTGTCACTTTTAAAGTCAATAATTTTGAGGTTTGAAGTGAAATTTGATTACTAAACAACTCTTTTCAACTAGCTGTACATATTTTCTTGCAGTGTATTCAGCCAATTGTTGTTGCTGCTGTTGTCGCCTGTCTTTCCCTTTGCGTGCTGCGGTCAGAAAACTCTGATTCTGATTTCTGGCTTCAGCTTCGGTTTCGGTTTCGACATCAACTTCAGCTTCGGCTTCGGCTTTGGTTTTGTTGGGTTTGGTCTTGGGTTTGAGTGTGGGGGGATTCGGGATTCGAGTTAGCGGTTTAGTGCATTCCAGCCTTGTGTCGAACATCATTTGCGTCAAATGAAGAAATAAACGCTTTGGCCGGCGCATCCGCCATGCTGCATACAAATGCAACCGCTTACCTGTTGGAACATGTGTACACATACACTCAGAAAAATAATATATAGACAACATTGTACTCAAGTTAAGTACAAACCTTGTTGAAAACCCGCCCAAGGTCGAAACTTCTAGACCAGAGAACGAGATTCTTATCACAAGAACATTTTGTATTTGTAATTCCGAAATTCCTAAATATACAAAAGTTTCAGGATAATTTAAGTTCGATTGAGCTTATTCTAAAGCCGTTACGTTATTAAAACATCTAGAGATATATCTAAAATCCAGAACTTGATTAGTTGGAGTAATCTTTTTCTTCTTTTAAGTAAACTCATGTTCTTAAATCAATCTTAATAAAATTTAAAAAAAAAAACTAATTCAATTTGAACCAAGAATTTAAGTTCTTCAATTAAGAACTAGAACGTTTTACAATTATTAAATTAATCAAGAATTATTTAGAATATTCAAGAAGCAATTGAATTTTAAATAATAAATTTAAATCAAGTAAAGTAATTTTCGATTTTCGCTGAGTGTATTTATATAGATATGCATATACACACCCACATCGGTGGCACTTCCATTTGTCCGGCGTTCCATCACGCGCCTGGTTTACTGGTTACTTGGGGCCTTGTCACAAAGGGTCGACCCACGATCGGGAATGAGGGAATTTCCGAGGTGGCCAAGCCCTAGAAAATCCAACAAGTGCTTGCATGGATTCAAGCAGGGATCGGCTGCATTTGCAGTTGCACCTGGAGTTGGAGTTCGAGTTGGGGGAATGTGGAAAGGGGCATATGGAAGAGGTGGAGAGTCCAAGTTGTCGTCGCCAGTTCATCGAATCGAGTGTTATGTAAAATTGAAAGAAGTCATTAATATGTGACCCGCATATCAAATTTCTTATGAAATGAAACGAATTGAACCTTTTGGGCTTTGGTCACATGAGAATTTGATGAACTGCCAAGCGGCGACAATGTCGTTGATACCTGCCTGTCTTCCCCCAACTACACTGCACCAGCGGATCACTTGTTGCCCGTTGGCCAATGGCCATTTCAACATTGGTCATTGCCCATTGGCCATTGGACATTGGCCATTTGATATGCCAGCGGCCACTTGATTTTTATGAACTCTTCGCCTCTGTGGAGAGGTCGTTCAAACGGCAAACGCTGCTTCTTTTTGTCTCAGTTACAGTAACTGTCTTCGAGACTCTGTCTCCGTCTCCGTCTTAGTCTCGGTATCGGTGTTGTTTCAACAACCCCTTAATCCTTTTTATACCCTAACTTAATTATTTGATGGATTAATGGTATCATAAAGTTAAATGTTAAAGACCTGTGAACTTTACTTCTATTTGGGAAGAAAATCTGCAAAACTTAAGTTCTTTAACTTTAAAAGATGAATTTATTTAGAGGTCAATTGAAAATCGGTCCAATTTTAGCAAAGATATGACAGTTTGAAGTCATGGAAGGGCACAAAAAACCTCGGCAATGAAGATCGGTGTATGGTTTGTTATCCTTTATAATGCTGCATTCAAAATTGAGAAACTTCTAAAATTCGTATTTCTTGTCAAAAATCATGACAACTATATTGACTGTGAAGTTTCCAAAAACCGAAAAATGCCCTTCCCTGACTTCAAACTGCCACAACTTTGTCAAATCTGAACCGATTGTCAATCCCGAGGCCAGTTTGATCAGTATTTGGCATCTAGTTTAATTCCACATTTCAAGTTTATGAGTTTTTGAAAAAATAAAATTCAGGATTTTTTTTGCGAAAAAAGCATAAGAGGGGACCCTTACACATTTTGATTTTTCAAAATTGATTGTGGGTGTCTCAATTAGTATAAAAAACTATACGAAAAGTGATTTTGTGGAGGTTAATTTTTCTGTCAAAAATCACGCCAAAAGTGACAAAAAAATTTGCTTGTAAAGTGCCCAAACAACGAAAAGTTCCTTATAAATGACCTTCCCAGACTTCAAACTGCCACAACTTTGTCAAATCTGAACCGATTGTCAATCCCGAGGCCATTTTGATCAGTATTTGGCATGTAGTTTAATTATACTTCTCAAGTTTTTCTGATTTGGCAAAGTTATGACAATTCGTAGCCAAGTACAGGGTATTTGCAAGTCGTTCACTCGCAAATAGATGACTCGTGACTTGTTTCATATCAGGCAGTGAACCTGCCACCCACGTGCCCGCAGCCGGAGCAGACACAAAGAGCACCCGAGCCTGGCAGCGGAAATTACGTTGCTGATGACAGAGCAAAAGCGGAAGAGCACGCAGAGCTCTCGCTGGGACCAGGACAGCTACACAATAGTGGGGTGGACAGCACCTTCCCCCGCCCTCCACCTTCTCGCCCCCCGTTACAGGAAGTGCGACAAAATTCAAAACGTACTCTGCAGTCGGGCATCCTGCTGCTTCTGCTGCTGCTGCTGCTGCTGCTCCTGCGGAAGCACGGAAAAGCTAAGGGGGTTAATGGTGAAAAGAGGGCGTGAGGTGGCTGCTGCTACTGCTGACTGACTGACAGTCGGGTTGGCGACTGGGCTGGCATAAATGTGCACACGGCAAAAGTTGCGACTGCTCCGCGCTGCGCCCGAAAAGAGGAAGTGTTGGGCATTCGGGTGGCTGGTTAAATCCTGACTGGAGATGAACGTGTGTCGTGTATTTTACTTTGAGTGACACGAAAGCTTACGAGTTAACATGGAGTGAGAACTTGAACCCGAATCAAGATGGACAAAAATCGTAAGTTAAATAAAACTAATGTTTATAGTAAGACTAAAAATCAGGAAACTTAATTAAACTTAATTAACTAAAATTCAGTAAATTATCATCCACAAAAGTTTACCTCGATAAAAATAAATAGTTTTTAGACAAAATTGTTTTTGAGCTGTTAAAAAGAAGCTTTCTTCGGGTCTTACCTAAGAGTATATTAAAAATCTCGAAACATATAAATAATATATTGTATTAATCATCCTGAAATTTCAAAGAAAATTTATATAGATTTTAAATATAATGAAATTTATATGAAAATTACGAAAATTGTACTGGAATTGCCCCAACATATTATAATACAAAATATGTTTATCTTGTTTTCAATATTTTGTTCCTATCATGCCGTTTCTCTGGGCATGAGGTCTTCTGAGATCCCAATTTTCAAGTCGTGTGTGGAAAAGTTGGGCATCTCTAGGCCCCGAGCCCATGTTATCCACCGCGTATACAAAACGTTGTCGGCGAGGCGAGGCGAGGGCGACGTACTTTATTTCCTGTAAATGTCCTCGAAAATATGAACATTATATCCCGGAAACGGAAGCTGCAGCATTTGCAAGGAAGCAGCAGGCAGGCAGGCTGGCAGGCGGGCAAAAGAGGCTGACTGACTGGCAGGACGTTGGTGACTGCTCCTCCTGCCATTTGCCATTTTGCCTTTTGCCATTTGCCAAGCACACACAAACATTCACTCGGACGCTGGAGCATTTTGTGTGGGCCGTGATTAAAGTGGGTAAACAAGCTGACTGAAGCTCAACGTTGAAATGTACAAACACACAACGAGGACAACAGCAGCAGCAGGAGGAGGAGGAGGAGCGTCTATGACGGCTGACTACTGACTACTGACTACTGACTGCTGACTGGTGACTATGACGTCTTTGCATCCTGCAGGAAGCGTTACGTAGGCGAAGGTGGGTTCTCTTAGCTGACGGCATTCACATCGGCTCCAAGGCATTCTTAGCAGGGTGGATAGGGGAGACGGGAGAGGGAGGAACCTTTACATCTATAGGAAATGACGGAAGCAGCTTCAGCTCCGGCTGCTTTGGCAGGAAATCATCGTCGTGGACGTAAATTAAATTCCATGCAAAGTTAATTTTCTGCCAACCAAACGAGCGCCCAGCAACGCCCCCTATCCATATCCGTATGGCACTATTTCCGCATCTTGCGAGCAAACAAACATTTCTCCAGCCAAGGATATGTGCGAAAGTTTTTAGATACATATATACATTGGAATGGGAACGATTGGCAATATGATGCTGGGGCTACATTTCCGTAGTCGGCAGCGTGGAAAGTTTAAGATATATTTATAACTGTGCTTAGATATCACTTAGATAACAGTTAAAGACATGAAATTGTGTTAAGGTATTTGAGAAATGTTTGTTGCTATTGAATTATGTGGAAAATTACTAAAATTTGAATAAATATCTTTGGATATTTAAAATATAATGTATTAGTTTGAAATCTAAATACAAAAATTGGTACTGTTTATAAAACTAATACTTAATTAAAATTATTAAAATATAAAAAGTAGAATCATGGGATTTCTGAGTTAATTCCGAAAAAAAACTCCATCGAAAGAATAATCAAAATCTAGTCCATCTGAGGAAATTTCTATTATCAAATTTTTCCTAGAATTTTATGCAAGTCCATTCTTAAGTCTAAAATGAAGTTAAAATGTACTCAAAACATAGAAAAATGTAGAAATAACTATCTTTTTTTTATTTTGAGGACAACTTTTATAGGAAGATTTTTATATCTCTGGTAGATCCATAAAAATAGGGCATGTGCAGAAAAGTGTAGAGAGTTTCTAATTAGCCAACGTTTATAATTATTTTCCTGCCCATGATTATTAAACATGCATTCAAATTAAGATTTGAGGCGTCTACAAAGATTTTGTGGGCACTGCAAGTTCAAGACATGCATCGGCCGTGATTTTAAGTGGATATATGTGGGTATATAATTTGCAGCAATCATTTGGCTTCTCTTCGCTGGAGCCAACTTCAATCACAACCGTTGGAATCGGCAAACGGACAATGTACCGCTAGATGCTAGACCATAAACAGAGTTAAAGCCAGGCCGATTGGCAAATGGCAAAACAATAAACGAATCTCACAAGATCTTTTGCCTGGGCGCAGCCTGAAACTGCAGTTGTAGCTGGAGTCGAAGCTGAAGCTGAAGCTGAATCTGTGGCCAAAGATTACGTGAAAGGTGAAAGTTGTGCGAGAACCGCAAAAGATGCGAACTAAAAGCAGGAAACAGACGCAGCGATCGGGCCGGGCCGCAGGGATGGGAGAGACAGAGAGAGAGAGAGAGAGATAGAGAGAGGGGCGAAGCAGAGAGGAGGTCACTCGATTGGTGAGAAACCGAACCGGACCCCCACCTGTCGTCAGAGTTAAAGCTCAAGTCTCAGTCTCTCCAGTCTCCAGTCTCAAGTCTCTTTCTCAGCTTCAGCTGCTGCCTCGGCCTAAGACCTGGCATGCCGCAGATTTCCGTATGCGAAATGTGGAACACTGGCACAGTAGCCAGCTAAGCACCGCCAGCTCCTCCGCCAGCTCCTCCTCCGTCAGCTGCCCACCCATTTATGGCGCATGCGCAACGCTGCCACCGTTCGACCCACTGTCTCCAGCATTTC
This sequence comes from Drosophila maculinotata, assembly GCA_035045305.1. Classification (NCBI taxonomy): domain Eukaryota; kingdom Metazoa; phylum Arthropoda; class Insecta; order Diptera; family Drosophilidae; genus Drosophila; species Drosophila maculinotata. Next base: position 480,898 of record JAWNPD010000430.1, read on the forward strand.
TTGTGTCCAGCTTCTCTTCTCAAGCGTCTGCGGACAGGTTGGCAGCCAACTTTACCAGCCAGCTTACCAACATTTTTTGTTGCCTGCAGTGAATGCTCAGTGTGTTGTGCATTACCGCATTGTAAACCTGAATTCTTCTGCTCTTCTTTGCTTTTTTTTTTGCTTTTCTTGCTTTGTTTACTTTTCATACCCTATACATATTTTAAGTGTGTGAAAAAGGGTATTATAAAGTCTGCAACTGGGGAAGCATGTACAAAAATTCCATATATATTATTGTTTAGTATGGAGAGCAGAATCGATATAGCCTTAACCTTCTGTCTTTAATATAAGAGACTTTTAGATTTAGAGATCTTGAATTCGGGATATATATCATAAATGAATTAAGTTTATTTTAGATTTTAAATCATTTTTTAAAAAAAAAATACAGTGTTTTATCCAGATTTTTTTTGATGATATCACCTAGACTTTCAAGGCTAGTGACGTCATATTTGGAGTCTAGGTACTGATTAAACCTGCGGTGATCCAAAGTATTTTAGTTTTACGATAGCTTCACACAAAAAATATATTTTTAGGTTTGCAAACAAATGTTTTTTGAAACAAATCTTGGTGATTGTAGAAACTTGCTATGTGTCGAATCGTATATGGAATAAAAATCTACCTCACAATATCGCAAAAAGTCTGCAGATAGATTTAAAAGTTTTTTATTCTTTGGTAAACTACAAATTTTCTAGGGTATTTCGTAGTGTATCAAAATGGCGAAGAGCGCTCTTACTTGTTTCTTCGCTTTGTTATTTCTTTTTTTGGCATTACAATTCCGGATGCTGTGTCGCTCCTCGGCATTGTTTTTTTTAATAGATTATGAATGTAAGGCAGTGGGTGTCGCTGGTGGTGTTGGTGGTGTCGATGTCGTTTGGTTTCGGTCTTCGGTCTTCGGTCTCCGGTCTCCGTCTCTCGGTTTCGGGTATCTTAAGCTTCGTCTGGGCTGCCGGTTCGTCATTAGTTGGTAGCGTGTTTGTAACACTTTTTTTTACTTAACGTCTGGCGCTGGGACTGGGACTGGGTCTGGGACTGGGTCTGGAGTCTTGACGCTGTCTAGAGTGTTTGTTGTGTGTGTGTGTTGCTTGAGGAAGTTATATAATCGGCGAGATATGTTGGCAATATGCCTCAATCAATTTATAACTGTTATAACCAACTTGCTTGAAAGTTAATAACCAAAACTGCTGCCTGTGAATATATACATATCTGTGTGTGTGTGTGTGTGTATCTGTGTGTGGGTGGGCAAAACGAACGGAACGCGACTCGTAAAAGCTAAGAGCCACCCGACTCCACATGTAACTGATCCGTTTGAGTGCATATCTGCTGTCTCAGCCGAGAGCTTGCAATGCTTCCTCATTAATATTAAATGGATTTTTTTGGGGGTAGCAGCAAAAGAGAGCGGCAGAGAGAGAGAGAGAGAGAGCGAGCGAGAAAGATGCACAGCATAAGAGTTCATAATCTGTGTGAGAAAAGTTCAACTGGAAGTTCAGACTGTTGATTACCGTTGGAGTAGATTGAGGTTAGTTTTGGCAAATTCAGTTAACAGCTGGTATAGACTGCAAAAAACGAATTAACGTCTGCGATTTATAGTAGTTTTTAGCTATTACAATTCAATTGGCAATCAGTTGAGTTTTTGAAAGTTATTGGAAAAATCAGTAATACAAATGCTGATGATCACTAATATGTGGAAGATCATTTTAAAAACATGGAAGTATATAGTTTAGACTTTGTGGTATAGCAGAGAATACAGAACTGTACAGAACTGAAGTATTAACTATGATCAGCTGAAGATTTGTACAGAACTGAAGTATTAACTATGATCAGCTGAAGATTTTAAAGGAAGTCACTTAAAATTGTATTATTATTAATTTGTTTTCATTTTTTGCCTAAAATAAGTGATCATTCATAAAAGTATAATTTCAAAAGAATTTGAATATTCAGTTTCTCTTATAAAAGGAATAGATCAGCTCATATGCAATTGGAGATTATGATAGGTAAATAAAAACAATTTAGCGGACGCTAGTACTAAATCTTTTACTATCAATGTAGAGCCGTTTCCTTTATTCACTCAGAGAAAATGTTCCCAGCTGCTGCCAACATCTTAATAAATACTTGCCTAGAACTACCCTCTAATAAAAGTGTGAAAACTTGATTGCACTAAATAGCGTTTCGATATCGCAACTGCTGTGTGAATATTGTAAAACTGGACACCAATTCAAACTGTTGACTCGTAAAAAGTCGAGTTTAATGTGCGTTTCACAATTCATTTCCTTTGTCACTTCAAGTCGCCCATGTGTTGCAAACAGGATAACTTCCTTTCCACAGTCGTTCCCAAATAAATTTCCCAGGCATTCGAAACTAGTGTGGAACAACCTGCCGTTTGACTGCGATTCTCGACTCTGTTGATGCTGTAATTAATTACACAGCATTTTCCATTTTCAAGTGTGCGATCACTTGTCCTGCTCTTCAGCTGTCTCCCTCTCTCTCTCTCTCTGTGTGTCTCTCGTCCATTTGGACTATTTCCACGCTTCATAACGTTCAATCTTCAGGCTCGTCATCTTCAGCAGCATTGCTTTGTTGTTCTTGCTGGCTGTTCTGCTTTTAAACGTTTTCCAAGAAATGCAGCCAATGGCATAGACCCGAGACAAAGATCGAGATCGAGACACAGAGATCTTGTAGTTAGAGCCTTCTGCTCAGCGGATGTGGCGCACATTTTCCAAAGCCTCTGCCTGCCTGTCTGCCTTTCTGCCTCTCCCTCTGCCTCTGCCACGGAGTGCATCTATCGCATGCCGCAGCCTTTCAGTGATGCCAGTTCAGATTTTTTTCTGGTCAAATCTAACTTTTTAAAACAAGGTACAATTTTTAAAAATTATTTTTAAAATTTTGTTTTATTTTTATTTGTTTTTGAATTTATGAGGCGCTTGAAGCAATTAGAAATATACAGATAGAGAAAAAAGAGTGGTCGTTTGATAACCAAAACTTCCAGAAATTAGACACGTAGTTTTATTTTGAGAAAAGTATTTTTAGAAATCATTAAATTTAATGTTTAACAAAAAATATAAAAAAAATTTGAAATATTAAAAAAATTATTTCTACACTCAAAAAAGGTATAAAAAGTTAAAATATATCTTAGACGTAGAAAATTGTGTTCACTTTATAGATAATAATATTCTTTATATTGTTAAAAAATACATTTTCAAGAAATTGTCCTCTGATTGTATCCAATTTTTAGAATTTTCGTCTTTATCAAGAAAAGCTTTGCTTTGCTAATGAAAGTATCTTGAAAATACAAATGGCTTCTAGAATCTTATTGTTGTAACTTGCTAAAATAATGAATTTTAGCTTATTTTTATTGTATATTTCCCAATATTAGCTATTCCTGCTCTTCACTGCTGAATGCGTGTGTGTTTCTAGCACTAACTCCGCCTTAACCTCCGGCGGCAACGACTTTAACTACAGATACGATGCTGACATGATCAGCAACACACTAGATATATGTATGTATGTACATGTATGTATATGTATGTATATGTGTGTGTGTGTCAGTGATATTTAATTGATAAAATTTCACATTCCACACGTTTGCATGGAAGCCAAAGCAGCGACTTTGGGGAACGCACACAGTCTTACACACACACACACACACGCACTCTGGATTTATCCTGGCCTGGAGGATCGTTGGGATCGTTGGGACCGGTGCTTCCTTCGATCGTTTCGATCTCTCATATCGATATACTCAGTTGCACAATGCACTCGTTGCATGAAATCTGAAACCTTTCAATATGTGTTCATCTGTGGTAAAGGAACCTGCTTCGCTGTAAAGCACTTGTGGATAGATCTCTCACATTTTCAACCCCTAAGTGCAGAGTTTTAAAATATTTTTATATTTTCTGCTTTCTTGGTTTGTTGCTTTGTGTTCTGCTTGGATGCGTCTCGTTGCTCGTTTGGGCGCTAAATTAGAACACGAAACTCACATTCCGGGGTCTGCCATAATCCTGACCAGACCAGCGACGATCGATTTGTAGACACAACAACAACACACACACACACAGGTCTTTGATTTTGATCGGTGTTTTTCCCGTTGGATTTTTGGTCTTTTGTTCGATGCTTGAGTGCGCCCCTTGAGGCACTGCCTGATCTGGTTCCTGGGCTCGCTTCCCACGGTTTCTTCTTTCCTTTCTGCTCGTCTCGCTGCACATTGTATGCAATCATATCCTGCACACACACACATATGCGCACACCCAGCTGATCCTGGCACACATTTCCTCAGGGCAACTGTCAAAAAGGTTTTTCGTGAGCCGTACAATTAGTCATTGTTGCCGGTTGGTGAATGTGTAACAATTAGGCTAACCAGGATCTGCACTTAATATCCTTTCCAAATGAAATTCGATTTAATTGTTTTTTGTGTAACGAAAGGAACTCATTTCATTTTTCTTAAGGTAGGTGGCAACGGGGGCGGCAGGAATCGTGTTCTGCCTGTAATTCATATCAGCTCCTGTGAAGGCGTTTTAAGGACGCCGCCAAACTAATTCCGAAACTCCCTCCCTGAGTGCGTAATGAGTTTAGATTATTTATTAATTATACAACTATTCTCTATGAATATTCATAAAAAATATGTAAGCACCCAAGGATCCAAAAAAAAAAAAATTTTCGGATTTCAAGTCAAAAATCATGACAAGATGTTGATATGTGAGTCCCTAGATATGCCCTTCCCAGACTTCAAAGTGCCATAACTTTGTCAAAACTGACCCGATCTTTGATTCCGATGTCATTTTGAAAATAGTTTGTCCTCCTTAACAAATCTACATTCAAAGTTGAGAAACTTTTGAATTTTCGGATTTCATGTCAAAAATCATGACAAGATGTTGATATGTGAGTCCCTAGATATTCCCTTCCCAGACTTCAAAGTGCCATAACTTTGTTAAAACTGACCCGATCTTTGATTCCGAGGTCATTTTAATCATGGTTTGTCCTCCTTAACAAATCTACATTCAAAGTTGAGAAACTTTTGAATTTTCGGATTTCATGTCAAAAATCATGACAAGATGTTGACATGTGAAGTCCCTAGATATGCCCTTCCCAGACTTCAAAGTGCCATAACTTTGTCAAAACTGACCCGATCTTTGATTCCGAGGTCATTTTGATCATGGTTTGTCCTCCTTAACAAATCTACATTCAAAGTTGAGAAACTTTTGAATTTTCGGATTTCATGTCAAAAATCATGACAAGATGTTGACATGTGAAGTCCCTAGATATGCCCTTCCCAGACTTCAAAGTGCCATAACTTTGCCAAAAGTGACCCGATCTTTGGTTCCAAGGTCATTTGGATCATGGTTTGTCCTCCTTAACAAATCTACATTCAAAGTTGAGAACCTTTTGAATTTTCGGATTTCATGTCAAAAATCATGACAAGATGTTGACATGTGAAGTCCCTAGATATGCCCTTCCCAGACTTCAAAGTACCATAACTTTGTCAAAACTGACCCGATCTTTGATTCCGAGGTCATTTTGAAAATAGTTTGTCCTGCTTAACAAATCTACATTCAAAGTTGAGAAACTTTTGAATTTTCGGATTTCATGTCAAAAATCATGACAAGATGTTGATATGTGAGTCCCTAGATATGCCCTTCCCAGACTTCAAAGTGCCATAACTTTGTCAAAACTGACCCGATCTTTGATTCCGAGGTCATTTTGAAAATAGTTTGTCCTCCTTAACAAATCTACAATCAAAGTTGAGAAACTTTTGAATTTTCGGATTTCATGTCAAAAATCATGACAAGATGTTGACATGTGAAGTCCCTAGATATGCCCTTCCCAGACTTCAAAGTGCCATAACTTTGTCAAAACTGACCCGATCTTTGATTCCGAGGTCATTTTGATCATGGTTTGTCTTCCTTAACAAATCTACATTCAAAGTTGAGAAACTTTTGAAATTTCGGATTTCATGTCAAAAATCATGATATGTGAGTCCCTAGATATTCCCTTCCCAGACTTCAAAGTGCCATAACTTTGTTAAAACTGACCCGATCTTTGATTCCGAGGTCATTTTGATCATGGTTTGTCCTCCTTAACAAATCTACATTCAAAGTTGAGAAACTTTTGAATTTTCGGATTTCATGTCAAAAATCATGACAAGATGTTGACATGTGAAGTCCCTAGATATGCCCTTCCCAGACTTCAAAGTGCCATAACTTTGCCAAAAGTGACCCGATCTTTGGTTCCAAGGTCATTTGGATCATGGTTTGTCCTCCTTAACAAATCTACATTCAAAGTTGAGAACCTTTTGAATTTTCGGATTTCATGTCAAAAATCATGACAAGATGTTGACATGTGAAGTCCCTAGATATGCCCTTCCCAGACTTCAAAGTACCATAACTTTGTCAAAACTGACCCGATCTTTGATTCCGAGGTCATTTTGAAAATAGTTTGTCCTGCTTAACAAATCTACATTCAAAGTTGAGAAACTTTTGAAATTTCGGATTTCATGTCAAAAATCATGACAAGATGTTGATATGTGAGTCCCTAGATATGCCCTTCCCAGACTTCAAAGTGACATAACTTTGTCAAAACTGACCCGATCTTCAATTTCGAAGTCATTTTGATAATGGTGTGTCCTCCTTAACAAATCTACATTCAAAGTTGAGAAACTTTTAAAATTTCGGATTTCATGTCAAAAATCATGACAAGATGTTGACATGTGAAGTCCCTAGATATGCCCTTCCCAGACTTCAAAGTGCCATAACTTTGTCAAAACTGACCCGATCTTCAATTTCGAGGTCATTTTGATAATGGTTTGTCCTCCTTAACAAATCTACATTCAAAGTTGAGAAACTTTTCAATTTTCGGATTTCATGTCAAAAATCATGACAAGATGTTGACATGTGAAGTCCCTAGATATGCCTTTCCCAGACTTCAAAGTGCCATAACTTTGTCAAAACTGACCCGATCTTTGATTCCGAAGTCATTTTAATCATGGTTTGTCCTCCTTAACAAATCTACATTCAAAGTTGAGAAACTTTTGAAATTTCGGATTTCATGTCAAAAATCATGACAAGATGTTGACATGTGAAGTCCCTAGATATGCCCTTCCAGACTTCAAAGTGCCATAACTTTGTCAAAACTGACCCGATCTTTGATTCCGAGGTCATTTTGATCATGGTTTGTCCTCCTTAACAAATCTACATTCAAAGTTGAGAAACTTTTGAAATTTCGGATTTCATGTCAAAAATCATGACAAGATGTTGATATGTGAGTCCCTAGATATGCCCTTCCCAGACTTCAAAGTGCCATAACTTTGTCAAAACTGACCCGATCTTTGATTCCGAGGTCATTTTGATCATGGTTTGTCCTCCTTAACAAATCTACATTCAAAGTTGAGAAACTTTTGAAATTTCGGATTTCATGTCAAAAATCATGACAAGATGTTGATATGTGAGTCCCTAGATATGCCCTTCCCAGACTTCAAAGTGCCATAACTTTGTCAAAACTGACCCGATCTTTGATTCCGAGGTCATTTTGAAAATAGTTTGTCCTCCTTAACAAATCTACATTCAAAGTTGAGAAACTTTTGAATTTTCGGATTTCATGTCAAAAATCATGACAAGATGTTGACATGTGAAGTCCCTAGATATGCCCTTCCCAGACTTCAAAGTGCCATAACTTTGTCAAAACTGAACCGATCTTTGATTCCGAGGTCATTTTGATCATGGTTTGTCCTCCTTAACAAATCTACATTCAAAGTTGAGAAACTTTTGAAATTTCGGATTTCATGTCAAAAATCATGACAAGATGTTGATATGTGAGTCCCTAGATATGCCCTTCCCAGACTTCAAAGTGCCATAACTTTGTCAAAACTGACCCGATCTTTGATTCCGAGGTCATTTTGATCATGGTTTGTCCTCCTTAACAAATCTACATTCAAAGTTGAGAAACTTTTGAAATTTCGGATTTCATGTCAAAAATCATGACAAGATGTTGATATGTGAGTCCCTAGATATGCCCTTCCCAGACTTCAAAGTGCCATAACTTTGTCAAAACTGACCCGATCTTTGATTCCGAGGTCATTTTGATCATGGTTTGTCCTCCTTAACAAATCTACATTCAAAGTTGAGAAACTTTTGAAATTTCGGATTTCATGTCAAAAATCATGACAAGATGTTGATATGTAAGTCCCTAGATATGCCCTTCCCAGACTTCAAAGTGCCATAACTTTGTCAAAACTGACCCGATCTTTGATTCCGAGGTCATTTTGAAAATAGTTTGTCCTCCTTAACAAATCTACAATCAACGTTGAGAAACTTTTGAATTTTCGGATTTCATGTCAAAAATCATGACAAGATGTTGACATGTGAAGTCCCTAGATATGCCCTTCCCAGACTTCAAAGTGCCATAACTTTGTCAAAACTGACCCGATCTTTGATTCCGAGGTCATTTTGATCATGGTTTGTCTTCCTTAACAAATCTACATTCAAAGTTGAGAAACTTTTGAAATTTCGGATTTCATGTCAAAAATCATGACATGTGAAGTCCCTAGATATGCCCTTCCCAGACTTCAAAGTGCCATAACTTTGTCAAAACTGACCCAATCTTTGATTCCGAGGTCATTTTGATCATGGTTTGTCTTCCTTAACAAATCTACATTCAAAGTTGAGAAACTTTTGAAATTTCGGATTTCATGTCAAAAATCATGACATGTGAAGTCCTTAGATATGCCCTTTTCAGACTTCAAAGTGCCATTACTTTGCCAAAACTGACCCGATCTTTGATTCCGAGGTCATTTTGATCATGGTTTGTCCTCCTTAACAAATCTACATTCAAAGTTGAGAAACTTTTGAAATTTCGGATTTCATGTCAAAAATCATGACAAGATGTTGACATGGGAAGTCCCTAGATATGCCCTTCCCAGACTTCAAAGTGCCATAACTTTGCCAAAAGTGACCCGATCTTTGATTCCAAGGTCATTTTGATCATGGTTTGTCCTCCTTAACAAATCTATATTCAAAGTTGAGGAACTTTTGAATTTTCGGATTTCATGTCAAAAATCATGACAAGATGTTGACATGTGGAGTCCCTAGATATGCCCTTCCCAGACTTCAAAGTGCCATAACTTTGTCAAAACTGACCCGATCTTTGATTCCGAGGTCATTTTGATCATGGTTTGTCCTCCTTAACAAATCTACATTCAAAGTTGAGAAACTTTTGAAATTTCGGATTTCATGTCAAAAATCATGACAAGATGTTGATATGTAAGTCCCTAGATATGCCCTTCCCAGACTTCAAAGTGCCATAACTTTGTCAAAACTGACCCGATCTTTGATTCCGAGGTCATTTTGAAAATAGTTTGTCCTCCTTAACAAATCCACAATCAAAGTTGAGAAACTTTTGAGTTTTCGGATTTCATGTCAAAAATCATGACAAGATGTTGACATGTGAAGTCCCTAGATATGCCCTTCCCAGACTTCAAAGTGCCATAACTTTGCCAAAACTGACCCGATCATTTTGATCCGAGGTCATTTTGATCATGGTTTGTCTTCCTTAACAAATCTTCATTCAAAGTTGAGAAACTTTTGAAATTTCGGATTTCATGTCAAAAATCATGACATGTGAAGTCCCTAGATATGCCCTTCCCAGACTTCAAAGTGCCATAACTTTGTCAAAACTGACCCGATCTTTGATTCCGAGGTCATTTTGATCATGGTTTGTCTTCCTTAACAAATCTACATTCAAAGTTGAGAAACTTTTGAAATTTCGGATTTCATGTCAAAAATCATGACATGTGAAGTCCCTAGATATGCCCTTCCCAGACTTCAAAGTGCCATAACTTTGTCAAAACTGACCCGATCTTTGATTCCGAGGTCATTTTGATCATGGTTTGTCCTCCTTAACAAATCTACATTCAAAGTTGAGAAACTTTTGAAATTTCGGATTTCATGTCAAAAATCATGACAAGATGTTGATATGTGAGTCTCTAGATATGACCTTCCCAGACTTCAAAGTGACATAACTTTGTCAAAACTGACCCGATCTTTGATTCCGAGGTCATTTTGATCATGGTTTGTCCTCCTTAACAAATCTACATTCAAAGTTGAGAAACTTTTGAAATTTCGGATTTCATGTCAAAAATCATGACAAGATGTTGATATGTGAGTCCCTAGATATGCCCTTCCCAGACTTCAAAGTGACATAACTTTGTCAAAACTGACCCGATCTTTGATTCCGAGGTCATTTTGAAAATAGTTTGTCCTCCTTAACAAATCTACATTCAAAGTTGAGAAACTTTTGAATTTTCGGATTTCATGTCAAAAATCATGACAAGATGTTGACATGTGAAGTCCTTAGATATGCCCTTTTCAGACTTCAAAGTGCCATTACTTTGCCAAAACTGACCCGATCTTTGATTCCGAGGTCATTTTGATCATGGTTTGTCCTCCTTAACAAATCTACATTCAAAGTTGAGAAACTTTTGAAATTTCGGATTTCATGTCAAAAATCATGACAAGATGTTGACATGGGAAGTCCCTAGATATGCCCTTCCCAGACTTCAAAGTGCCATAACTTTGCCAAAAGTGACCCGATCTTTGATACCAAGGTCATTTTGATCATGGTTTGTCCTCCTTAACAAATCTATATTCAAAGTTGAGGAACTTTTGAATTTTCGGATTTCATGTCAAAAATCATGACAAGATGTTGACATGTGAAGTCCCTAGATATGCCCTTCCCAGACTTCAAAGTGCCATAACTTTGTCAAAACTGACCCGATCTTTGATTCCGAGGTCATTTTGAAAATAGTTTGTCCTCCTTAACAAATCTACATTCAAAGTTGAGAAACTTTTGAATTTTCGGATTTCATGTCAAAAATCATGACAAGATGTTGACATGTGAAGTCCCTAGATATGCCCTTTTCAGACTTCAAAGTGCCATTACTTTGCCAAAACTGACCCGATCTTTGATTCCGAGGTCATTTTGATCATGGTTTGTCGTCCTTAAAAAATCTACATTCAAAGTTGAGAAACTTTTAAATTTTCGGATTTCATGTCAAAAATCATGACATGTGAAGTCCCTAGATATGCCCTTCCCAGACTTCAAAGTGCCATAACTTTGTCAAAACTGACCCGATCTTTGATTCCGATGCCATTTTGGTCATTATTTGACCTCTTTAATAATTCTACATATAATGCAAAGATACTTATTTTTTTCTGATTTTTTGTCAGAGATCAAGTCAAAATTGTTGACATATCAAGGGATCCAATCCAAAAAAATGTCCTTCCCAGACTTTTAACTCCCATAGCTTGGGATCTTCGGGATTATTAACTCATGAATATACTATCCATAATTGTATAATTGATTTGCAATACTGATAAACTGAGCACATTTACGATTGCATTCCAATCGAGTGCCACTCCAGACATACTGGGAACACACATGCATACATGTGTATATTGTATCTGTGTTTATATAGTGATTGCCACGCCTTCGGCCGCCTTTGCCCGCATTTTAGTGCTAATATTTTGTGCGATTGGCAAATGACCAAAATGTAAAGCGTCTGGAAGACTTCCGCATCGGGACTCGTCGCCGGGGCCGCGGCAATATCTATTTATAGAGCCGACGTATGCGAGAGTGTCTCTAATGCAGATATAGGACAGGGGATTCGCAGGGCGATCAAAAATAAAAGTAAAAAACCAACAAAAAATGAAAACGGTTTGTGTCTGGGCTGCTTTGTGTGTATGTTTCTATGTATGTGTGTGTATGACAGAGCGAACTCTGGACATTGTATGAGATATATTCTATTTTAATGTATTATCTGCACTTGGGCATCGAACTTGCGACGGGCCGTGCCACAGACGAGAAACTCACGCCAAGATTGACGGCGGCAGGTTGCAAGCTCACACACACACACAGATACACACACACACACATATGTATGTACCACATTCAAAATGCAAATGCATAACAAATTCAACACAAAAATTAAGTAAGTTGATTCCGCGTCATCTGCCACCTACGACCTGTAAACGCCCACATCACTCCCCCCCCCCTCCCACCAACCCCCCCACCACAATTCTCTCGCTCTCTGGCGATGGGCAACAAAAATGTTGGTGATCGCAAAAAAAATATATGTTGATTGGCTCAATTGGACGACTATTTGAACTCTGAACTGCCGCACCACAATCCTTCCTACACCCTACCTCCCACTCTCTCCCTCTCCCTCTCTATTCCTCACTCTCTGTCTCTTTCTATGCGCTTAAGTGTCTCGCACTTTGCTTATTCCAATGACTGCCGCGCCGCTTTCTGCTAGAGATGGGACTTCTTTACAGCACGAAATCGGAATTAAAAAATTCCTAACCAAAATTAATAATTCGAAATTTTATCAATAAGACATGAAAATAAAAATATATATACATATTTTAATATTTTTGACTTGCATGTACTTAGTAGGAGCAACTTATCGATACTTCTATAGATATTTTATTTATTTCAAATTTGTATTTAGTAAAAAGTAATTTAAATCGAAAGCAGTGTTTAATATTGAGCCGGTGGAAAAATGTAATATTAATAAAAATTTGAGTCTTTTTACATATTGTTTTCAATATCTCTCGTGTCACGAATGCCAAACACGACACGCACCCAACTCTAATCTGTACGCACTAACTACAACAACAGCAACTACAAACTACTAATTTGGCCCAGTGCGCAACAGGGGGGAGGAAAGTGGTGGGAAATGGAAAATGACGGCGTCTCGATCGCTGCCCGTTTATGGGCATTTGACTTCAAATGTCAACGATGTTTAGGGAAACTGGTTAACGAACTTTGGAAAGAAACAAAAAAGCGAAGAAGAAAAACACAACATAAAAACTCAAGCGGATGCAGTGCAGCAACGCAGTTGAGCGCATCTTTTGCCTTCTTTTATGTCAACCTGTGTCGCCCCCCCCCCCCTCTCTCTCTCTCTCCCTCTCTCCTTCTCTTTTACTGCGGCTCTCTTCTTTTGGGCCGACTGCTAATTTATGCAGGAAAACAAAAAGAGTTTCAAAAGCGGAAATGTCGCGCTGCACCTTCCAATTCCCAAACAGTTCCCAAAACTGTTGTTTTTTTCTTTAATTACAGATTACTCGACTGGTTTCTAGGGTTCATAAAATTAGAGCAGCCCACCTTCTATTAGCTCATCGATAAACGATTGTATCAACTTTTATCGCTGCTGATTAACAAGTCAATCTGCACCCACCACAAAAAAGAAACACCCACATAAGAAAATAAATATGTGTGTATGTATGTACATACCTGTAGATCCAAAACATGTTCGATTTGATTATTATTATAGTAAAAACGTTTTTTTATACACTGATATTTATTTATAATCATTTGATTATTAAACACAGAAAAAAATAAAGAAAAAAATTATGACATTCAATACATTTTTCATTCTAATTATTTTCTTGATTATTTTAAAACATTTTCAATTTGATTATCACACACACACAAATAATACACTTTCTTTTTGCAATTGATTTCTTGTAATTCTACACATGATTATTTTCCCTATCGATCACCTGCAAATGAAACCGTTGAAAAATGTACGAAAATGCGCGCACATAAAATATATAAAATATGTGTGGCAACAACACATATTAAAAGGAAATAAACAACGTGCAAATATTCGGAAATAATATTGTATACAAGAACAAGAAAACCTGACAATAAATTAATTAATTTAACATTTCTTTGCTACTCTTCGGCAGCAGCGCGGCACACACTGATTTACTCAAATACAAATATTTACGCTCTTAAATTCACTTGTTCTCTCTCTCTCTTTCTCTTGCATATACTCAAATAGGCGCATGCTCTCTGAGGCGCGCGCGCGTTTCTCAGTTATTGTCGTTTGCTGTGTTTATTTCTTACTCGCATGTTTTGAGTCAAAACGTAAGAAACTCTCGTGGTGAGCGGACGTGTAGCTGCGGAAAAATAAGAAATAAATATACAAATTTGTTGTACAATAATTATAATTCTGAATTGTAATTTGTGCAAAAATATTCTATATTAAAATTGAATTTGATTCAAACAAGTGCAGCAACAACAACAGCAACAATTATAATATTTAATAAATCAAAACAAGCAAGAAATATAAAAGCAAAGCATAAAAAACAACGAGGCGAAATAAAGTGTAAAAAAGCCGACAAGAACCGAGTAATAAGAAATAACTGTGTATGTTCTCAAAAAGCACGAAATAAAGAAATAAACAAAAATTAGGCGCAACAAAAACAACAGCAAATAAAAAGTGAAAAGGAAGCAGAAATTTTTGTTGTTGCGCCGCGCGCCGCTGTTTCTGTGTGCGAGTGTGTGTGTGTGTGTGTACTTAACGTAACGTAACGTATGTGAGAAAGGGCCAAAGCAAAGAAACCAAGAACAACACAAGTGCATTCGTCTCGCTGTGTGTGTGTGTGAGAGACGGAAGTACTTTTTAAGCTCTTTGTGGCTGCACTCCTGCTCACCCCAATCCACCCCCCTCTAGCCCACAACAACAACATCTCCAGATTTGTTTTTGTTTATTTTCTGTGCGCCCATTCTCTTTTGGCGCTGACATTCGCTTGCAAAAAATGGCATATAAGAAAACTCACACAAAACAATTTTGAAAAGCAAACGGTCAAAACACACAGGATTAACGTAACGTAACGCAAACGCAACACAACCCGCCCTCTTCCCACTCATAATGGCCACTTGACGCGTCGCAGCAGCAGCGTACGGACGGACGCGCGTCGCACGAAAGCAGAACCAGGAAACAAACGAAACAACAAAGTGCATGCATTACATTGCGTGACTTACGTTACGGTTTACGTTACGTAGCAGTAGTGCTGCAGTTGTCGCAAGTAACACAATATAATATTAACAACAACAACAATAATACGATTCTGGATCTGGACAACATATATCCGCTTCCGCGTTGCGCTGCCGCTAAAAAGCTCAAAGCTTAAAGAACACCCAGACAACGAGTATTACAACAAAAACATCGACTACGTCAAGCTAAATCACTGCACAGTGGAGCAAAAGCAAACAGGTAAGCAATGAATTTTAAGATTATATTTATATATACATTTATGAATTTAATATTTAAGCGATATTTTCAAATTTAAATTTATGAAAATATCAGCAAAAAATAATATATTTTCCCTATCAAAATTACATTGATACTAATAGTTTTTATTTGCTAACATTCACTTCATCTTTTTGGAACACGTTTCGCTTGTATATTTCTGACCTTGCCACCATTCCCATATGTTTCATTTCATATCACATGTGAAACATAAATCTGTGCCTCCCCAGCTTCACTTCAAAAGTTTTCAGTTGATAAATTTCAACGCTAATCTCTCTTTTTCTGTACGATGCGTTTTATTGTTTCTGTCATGTTCTGACACTCTTTACTCGACGGAAATTTACAACGCTTTTTTTGTTGTTGAGGTCAACAAATTATAATTCCTCCCGCACAAGATAAATGCAACGTTGTTGCTATAAGCACTTTACAACACTAGGGCACTTTATCTTTTTGTGGACACTTGTCTATTTCTGTATGGTGGATTTGTTGCGAGAACAATATAATTAAGGCGAACCAAATTGTCACCTAAAAATAAACATGAAAACAGCTGATACGAAAAACTAGAAACAAAAAATGAACATCTTTGTCTATATTTATTTTTCATACGGAAGTCAATTTGCACCTCTAAAATATAGCACTCAGACCTTAATCATTTAATATTAAAGCAAAAACAAATGGAATTATAGCAACAAAAGCGCTGATTATACTAAATGTAATGTATAATTTGAAAGTCTAGTACTTTGGAATGCGTCCGTACCAGAGATCGTTCTAACTTGCCAATAATTAGAATTTTTATAAAATCTATTTTGTTAAAAAAAAAGAAATTGGAAAATCAATAGTAGTACAAACATACTTAATTTATTTGTAATTAATTATTCTAAGCGAAAATATAGATTAATAAAATATGATCCTCAAAATCGTTCTCTGATTTGCGAATAAAGTTCAATTTAATGATTGAAATGTATAATAATATATTTGTAATTAAATCAAAAACCAAACGACAGAGTTAACAAATAAAACATTCTAAGAAAAATGAAAACCTAACTGTTTATAAAAGCTTTAATTTGCATTAGCCCGTTGCATCATCATCGTCATTATTATCATTCACTTTACTTGGAGTCTACAGCTAATTACTAATTTGCTGAACTGTATCGAAGGCAATCGCTCAATTTAAGCTCAAACTCGAAACTCAACTTGGCTAATTTTGAGTTATTTTTCTTTTTCTTTAGTTTGGTTCGACGAGTCTCTTGTTGCATGCACTTTTTTCTGTGGAAGTGAAACAAAAGCGGAGCGTTAAGCTCCAATTGGGTTTCTGTGGGTCTCTTCTGAAGCGTACGTCAGCAAAATCTTATCGCTGCTGAGCAGAATTTTGTGTTTATTTGTACGACTGCTGCCTCTGTCGCTGCTGCTGCCGCTGCCACTGCCGCAGTCGACGTTGACGTTGCTGCTGCTGAAACGAATCAGCGAACAGTTCCTGCTTCTGGTTTAGCTACACTCACACTCACGCATAAAACAAACAAAAAAGCTCAAAACTCTCTGGGCCCACCTGATCACAAGCTCTCTCCTCCTACCTCATTCCTCACCCCCCTCACGCTGCACCCTTTTTGGGAGAGCAAAGATTTTCGTCGATAAATTTGATTATAGGTGTGTTTGTATGTGTGTGCGTGTTATTTATTTAACATGTTCGTCTCTCCAATTAGCGAAAAACGAAACAAATCGTAGAAATATGTCGACACACGCACACACGTGCACACATGCACACCAATACAAACCAGACATCTTTCCAGTCGATTTTTATGGATTTCTAGCTGTTCGTTAACTTTCCTGGTTCTCAGTCTGTCGCTCTGTTGTGTCTGTGGGGCAGCCAGCGACAACAACAACAGCGCTAGCGTAAATACAATAAATTAAATTCACTTCCGCATTGCTTCACACAAAACGACGTAACGGGTGAGTGTGTGGCAACGTAAGAGACGGCGCGAGGCGCTTTAACGTAAAGAGCAAGAGCGAAATGTGTACGGAAGCAAAAGCAAAAGAGAGCGGCGGCAACGACAACGACGACGATCTGTCGGGTCAGCAGCATGGCAATTGGGGGGGAAACACACACACAATACATATGCATGTGTGCATGTGTATGGCATGCTAGAGCAAACAGGTATAAAAAGTGTTCATTGTAGCAGGTAGAAGGAGGCGGCGTAAAGGCAAAGGCAACAGCAAAGAGGAAGAAAATGCCAAGAAGCAGCAGCCAACAACAACAACAGCAGCAATAATGAAAAGTAAAGCATTGCGACTCTTTTGCTCTCTTTGCTTTTTAATAAAAATGATCTGCGCCTATAAAAGGGCTTAACGTGTGCAGGGTTGTCATTTGAAGTAAATATGTTGTACAAAAAAGTGTACCAACTTTTGATATATACTTTACATATTATAAAACTTTAAATAAAACATAATTTTCGTACATATACATACCTTATATTAATGCAGTTAAATTTAACAACAAATGTACCCGTTTTGGTACAATTGTACCACATGTGGCTTAAGGCTGGGCTGCTGTCTCAGCATTCTCCTGCTGTCTCTTCTTCTTTTTATACTATTCAGCGATCTTTGAGTCACACTCACACACACATACACACGCACGCACGCAAGTGCATTGAGAATGAGTCGCAGTTGCTGTCTTCTTTTATGTTTTTTTTTTTTCATAGTTTTTTTCGCTGACGCCGATGACTTTTAGTTGTTTTAACTTGCATGCGGAAGTAGCGCGCATAGCAATTGTATTTGCTGGCTTGCTTACTTACTTACTTCGTATTGTTGTTGTTGTTGTTTCTGTTTTTCTTGCGTGTTATCGCAGATGTAGCCATTGTTGTTGTTGCTGTGTGCTATATTGATGTTTTGCAATTTGCACACATACACTCACACACACATATACATTTCACTCACGTATTGTGTTAACAAACACACAGCTTGGCAGCATTTTGTGCCAGCCAACTACAATAATAATAATAAAAATAATAACAATACCAACAACAACGACCCATTTTATAGTGCACAAAAATCACACTAACCTGAATTTTGCCATTAAAAAATGTTTTAGCGGCCTCACACAGCTTCCAAATTCGCAACTGAAGAAAGTATGTGTGTGTTGTGCTCGCTCTCGCTCTCTCGCTCCCACTCTTCCAGTGTGTATGTGTGAGTAATCGCCGCCTATCTTTCAACTCCGAAATGATCGTGCGAAATTCGCATACAAAATATAACAACAGCACTTTAAGCTTTAACTCCCTCTCTCTGCACATTTGCGAGCTTATTGCCAGCCATTAAACAGCTAATAAGGGTGCCATAAAAGTTTCGCAAATAGTTTATGTAACAGCTTAAAGCAGGAGACAACATAATCTAAGCAAATGTAGTATTTGAGTTCTCCTGCCGCAAACGCAAATAAAACTTGTTTTGAAATATTTAAAGAAGAAGATTAAATGCCCTATATTGTATAAGATCTCAAGCACTGATGAAAATAATAAATATACATATGTACATATGTATAAAAAAGCTAATGCAACTTTGAAGCTTGTTATCTACCATTTTTTTAATTGCATAATGATGGTGTGATAAATTTCGTATAGATAACGTTCGATTGTTATAAAGAAGGGTTGCTTGAGAGGTTGTTGGTATAGATTAGGAACTGCAATAATCTTTACAAGCCTGCAAACTAATTACACAATGACATCAATCACATTTCCGTTGAACTGATCATTTCCCAGCATCATAAGAGCACACTATCCCTAATGCCAAAGCAGACACACACAATTTCCCAGCTCCAGCTCCAGCTCCAGCTCTAGCTCCAATGAAGCTGCATTCAGCAGATAGACAGAGACGAGGCAAAATCACAGTAGTAGTAGTAGTGGTAGTAGTAGTAAGTAACCTGTTGTGTGAATTATGTTACGAACGTAACGTAACGTGTTTCAAAATATAGGAAGTCTTGCTTGACTTATACCGCCGCCGACACAACAACTGCAACATCAGCAACAACAGCAACAACAACAACAACAACAACGGCAACTAAATGGCTTTTGGGGTTCAGCTTGGTGTATCTTGGTGTAGCTTTAACGGTGCCTTGTTGTTGCCTATTATCTAACTGCGCCAAAGAGAAAGAAAGAAACGAGCAACAGCAACAAGCAAAGAAACTGCCAACAACCAACAGCTAATAACACAACTATCAAATACCCTGTAAGCTGACGAGATCAATAATCAATAATTATCAATAATCCAGTTGGCTCAAGGATAACCTAATTATCAAGTTAGGTGTTCCTTATGCCTTAAAACTGCGAGTTATAATCAATAATCTTTGAGATATGCTGAAAAAAGTCGATTGCAAAATAGATTTGAAATTGAGGAAATAAGAGGAGATCAGATATTGTATTACTCTTATAGTGTTTCTTTTATCAAAGATTTCTTCTGCTACTTTTTACATACAAACAATTTTCACAGCATAAACCCCCCTGTTTGCGAAATTTTCAAGGGGTATCAAAAGAGCACACCACAAACGAAGAAAAAAGAAGCGAAAAAAAGTCGGCACTGCATTTTGCCGTTTTCTTCAGTCTGTGGCACATTTTCCTCTGGCAGAGTATGTGGCACACATACGAAGGAGCCACAAGCTGGAGTGATCTAGCGGGCCGTTGCAGGGGGTGGTGCTGGGCCGGGGGTGCTGTGTGGCCAAGCAAGAAGTGGAGTAGAGTAGTGTTGTAAAAAGAAAGAAAAAAAACCGTCGCTGTTTGCTGTTGTTGTTGTTGCTGTTGTCGATGCAACACAATTAGGTAATTTTCTTTCTACTTGCGACTTAAAAACCTATTGAGCTGTACAAGCGAGGGGGAGGGTGTGCAGGTGAAGAGGCAGCGTCGCGTTGCGTTGCGTGGTTAGACGTAACAGTTTTTCTTTTTTCTTTTTTTTTTGGGGTGCAACGCTCAACTTAAAAACTGATGGCGTAATGTCCAAAAAAGGAAGTTGACTGTCGAACATTTCTCTCTCTCTCTCTCTCCCTCTCTCTTTTCTTTTTTTGTTGCTGTTGCACACTACGACTAGTGCACTATTTTAAGTACCGTTCACTCAGAGTCGGAAGAGGATCTTGCTTTGTCTCATTTAAAGTACCTGTTATTGCTTATCAGCCTGTAAGTGTGTAACTGTAAAACGACATCTACCCAAAATGTGCCCCTAAGCTACAAATTTACCTGTTGCAACAATGAAACATTTCGAAAATTGTTGAATTGCTGAACTGCTGGTGGTCCTCACACTAATTGTTTCAGCTCGAGTGCTCGGAGTGCGACCTCCTTATCGCAACGCCCCCCCCCTCGCTGACCGCAACGAAATGTTCACAATGAACAAATGCGGAAAAACGGTTTTTTTCCATGGAAAAATGCCAAGCCAGGGCGGAAGGAAGCAGCAGCGCGACAATACTTGAGTTTCCGAGGCACACAATGCTTGCTGCTCTGCTGAAGAACTGCAGAGCTGCGAGTATGTGTTGCATGTAGCTTGAAAACAAAGAGATTCAAGATGAGCTGCCCTTGAGCCCGCAACACTGATTTGTGACCCTCTTGATGCGAACCGTGGGCGGTCGTCAAAGAAATTGTACTTTTCAGAAATATCGTTATATCTAAATAGCAACGTAGTTGAAAACGTTTCACAAATAGTTAAAATTTCTGCAAGTCCTTTTTTTCAATACTTAAAATTTAAAGTACATTTTTTTGAAATGTAAAATTTTATGTTTTAGTGCAAGCTTTTTAATATTCGTGAATGTTTTTGAAAATTCTATATTCAAAAGTTTTTAATGTTTGCCAAAAACACAAATGTATATAATTTAATATTTTTTCTTTGATTCTTTTTTAAAATTAAACAAAAAAAGTTTTTAAAAATAAGTATTTACAATCTTTGCATAATTCGAATTTTCCAAAGTTATAATTTGCGAGCAAACAGTAATTTTACCATACATACAAATTTGTATGTTTGTATGTATTTTTGGCACTGGCAAATCGGTTATAAATCAATTTGATTTCGGCGCGCGATACCGTTGATAAGGCCCAACGCAGTTACCCAACTATCAATATAGAAGTATATACATATATGTATATATATGTGTGTGTGTGTGTGTGTGCGTAATCGCAGCAATGTTCGATAAGCGAGTCAAGTGGAAGAGCAGCAACTTTCCAAGCGAACACGGAACGAATATTGTTTGTGGAAGAGAAGTAGAGAAGGAGAGTGAGAGTCGGAGGGTGCTTGCACCGGTAGCGGGGGGTAGGGGTAGGTATTGCTGCCATAGAAGGTGTTTATTATGGGGGCTGTTAAACTAGAGTGAGTGGTTGGGTGCGGGGCAACTGGGGAATCATAACCGGAAATGACGCCAGTTGGCATATTTAACTGCGCCCTGAAGCCCTGACAGCAACCTGGTTTCTACAAATGATACGCAAACTAATCAGGAACGGAATTATATTTTGGGCGATTCTCAATAACCTAGCTTATTGTTATTTGTTTATATTGCGCACCACACGCAAATTTTCAATTATTTTTATTACTTTTCAATTTATTTATTTATAGCCAGAGTAAAGTCAAAAGGCAAAAAAAAAGCAAAAAAGAAAAGGAAAAAAAGCAAGCAAAAAAAAAACAACAAAAAAGCGTACAAACAATTCTTTTAATCATATCGCAGTTCACAAGTGGAACTACTATTATTTGTTGTTGGCCGTCCAATTATAGCGATACATAGTATAAAACACACAGATTTGGGAATACACATATGGGAAGCAATCAAAAATATGGCCACTTCAAAATACAACAACAAAAATTGGTGCACATAATCATGAAATATCAATATTTGACCAATTTCATCAGGTTTTTATATATAGTACTACTATGTCAGGGGCATAACTTCGATAAAGGAGTAAGTAGTTGCCTTCTATATACATGTGTATGTAGTATATCTTAGAAATACTGAAGTGACAAAGGTTAATTTCGAATCAACAATGACTGATTAGCAATAATATATAACTTTGGCTTTAGATAAGGTTAACGTGTTAACTTAATTTAAATTTCGGTGAAATGAAAAACACTTTTTTATTTAGGAAACACGTGACAGTATTTATTTTTATTGATGAAGATAATAAGTTGAACGAATTTATAGCGTTCTTTTGCATGAATTGCTAAATTTTCATGTTGTATTTAATTTTAAAATTAGCTGCGTCACATAAGCTTTTATTTTAATAAATTAATAAATCGAATTAGCCTCAAAAAAAGTTCAACTTTTTCTCCATACAAAGTGTTGTCTGTTCATATTTAGTTACTTTGTTTGTAACTAAGTTTAAGCTTATAAAAAGTTGTTAAATATTTACAACTTAAAGATAAAAGTTGTTGTAAAAAACAATCGTAAGTCGGTAGTAAAGAATTATATTTTTATGTATTTTTTGAATGTAAAATAAAGAATGTAACTTAATTCTGGCATGTTGAATACTAACATAAACTGTTAATAAAAAATATATCACCAAATAATTAAGTTTTTTACTTTGCAACTAAGTAAATGACTGTCTCTAATCTCTGACTGGAGTCTACGTCATATGCGGATGCAGTTCTCGATTGCAGCTGTTGGCGACGTGCTCCTCACTGTTTCTAGGCAGGCGATCAGTCAGTCAGTCAGTCACTCAATCAGTCAATCAGTCAGTCAGTCAAGCCCACTCACTGAATTCTGATTTGTTCATTGCACTTTTAACAGTTGTTGTTATTATTATTATATTGTTGCATTTCCACATTTGTGTATTGCTGATAGCAGCACTTAATAATAAATATATAAAGGCGTCTATCTCTAGAGAGACAAAGAGACAAAGAGAGAGAGAGATTGGGAAAGAGAAGTGCTCATAATAATAATAATTAACAGTTAAAGTCGAGTGCACAATTGTGCATGCATTTTAAGTATGTATGTATGTATATTAAAAGCACAAACAACCATAATAATAATCATAATAATAATGATGATAATTATATAAATACACACACACACACACAACTGAATGCAGGAGAAAAACTTGAAAATGATAAGCAGAAAAACGCCTGTGGGGGAAAAAATGACACACGGACAATGGCAAAGAACCGCAAAAACTTAGCCAATGAGAAAGACGTCCAAAGTGGCTGCCAGAACGTGGCTAACAAACGTAGCCAGCTAATGAGATAAAAAACACATAAGCCAAGCCTCAAGTATGCACAAGTCACTAACTATTGTCAACGCTCTAATAGAGTCAGCAAAGCTCATCTTATTCTTTTTCTGCGGCATCTTCAAGTTTTTGCCGCAGCGCCTCAAGCCACGTGTCTCCTCTTTGGCATTTGCTAATTATGAATTTGGCGACAATAGGAAACAGTCGCAGTTGCATCTGTCCGCATCTGTCCGCATCAGTCCGCAGCATCTCATTTCATCATCATCTTTCTCTAGCTGGCTGGCGTCATCTTCTTTCTTGGTTTTCAAGCCTTTTGGGCTCCTTCACCACATTTTCGCTACGTGATGTTCGTGTCAATTTTGTTGTTTGTTTTTAATTTGTTTGCTTTACTTGGAAATTATAATATAATCTGTGTGTCGCCCAAGCTACACTTAGAAAATTATTATGCCAAGTGTAGCTTGCTTTCTTTTTTTTCTAAATTATCTATCAAATAGCGTTTTTTTTTTAAATTTAAATATAGTGTGTCTAAAATAAGACCTTAGAATATATGCATAAAAATATTAAATTTTATCTTCAAACCAAAATACAAATAAAATGAAATATAAAATATATATAAAATATAAAAGTTTTTGAAAATTTTAATAGGTTTTTTTTATATTTTTTTTTAGTAAAGATTTTTATTTTTTTATAAACTAAATTTTTTTTGTGCACTTAAATTTGATTTTTAGGGCATACATTTTTCTGAGTGTAGCCACCAGGCCATTTCTCGACCACATTTCCCCATCCGAATCAAGCACCCCGGACTCGTTGTGTCTACGTTTCAGCTTCTTAGCAATTGACTCGGGGCTATTGTTGTTGTTGTTGTTGTTGTTGTTGTTGTTATATGTATGTACATATATCATTTGACACTTTGGAATTGATGTTGCGGCATTCGCTTGAATTTGAACTTATGACAAATGTCATCAAAATGTTGAGTTGTCTAGAAATTTTAGAACTATCCCCCCCCCCCGCCCGAGTAAACAAATTGATGACTAGGTTTTCACACTTACTTCCTACAATTCCTGTTGAATTGCAGCTAGTGTTACGTATGAGTCAGTTAATTAACCTTACAGCGTGAATTTATGTGGAAAATTGTATTTAATAATAATAAAGAGAGAATTGGATTACTAGAGCAATCGAAAACATAAAAGAACTGTGGCTGAAAACACTTTTAATCAAAATAATTTAGTTGAGGATGGATCACTTGAGAATATCAATTGAGACTAAGCCGCGAATAATATATTTATATAATGCAGATCGCTTTATACGCTATGACTTAAACTGATGAAGTTACACGAACTGAGATAAGATCAGTGGAGAAAAAATGAAGACAAAAAACTGAAACTTGCTGGAAAAAAGCAAATATTATCATAATAAATAATAAGCATTGAAGAAGAATGCTAATTTCCCAAAGCTAGATCACATTAAAAACAGAATACTTTCGGAGATCTCGAGGAAACCGAAAGAGTATAGATTTGCTACCTTACGACGTGCATTGAAATTTGTCATGAAAACAATATCTCATGTTGATCTGTTGTAAGACATTATTTTGTGACTCTTATCGTTCTGGATGTTTGTTATCATCGTTGACATTGCGTAGCATAACTGCTGCTGTTTTACGAGAACTGGAAACGCTCTGCTTGTAATGATTGTGTTTTCATTTAATCAATAATTCATGTCTAACGGTTATCGCATGTCAAGACAATACGCGGTAATTTACTTCCCATTGATTGCGATATCTATAAATATGTATAAGTACATATACATACATACATACATATATACATAGTGTATACAGTATGTACTATATGAACATGTGTATTTATGGTTTATTTTTAGTGCGATTTTGCAACATTGCTGGCAATTTCCTGCACTTGCCTTCTAGCAAGTATAACAAGAAGAACTTTCAATATTGTTGTTTTTTGTTTTTTCTCTCTTTTATTTTTCTTGTACCAACTTCCCTTTTGCATTATCTGAGGAAGTGACTCGATCCAATTACTTGAAACTTTTCAAGAAACGAACGATTTCTGTTAATCTAGCCAGAACACAATTTACACGTTTTAATCGCCACAAATACAAATACAAATACAAACATAAACCTGCACATTGAATCGCATCCATACAACTAACTACCCAGCTACTTCCCCCAGTAGTTACCCTGCTCCAGTCGGACTTGATTGTGATTATAGACACCATCGTCGTAGTCGTCGTTGTTGTTGTTGTTGTTGTTTCTCGTTGTTTCGGTTCCACGTCGCCGTCTCTCTGCCTTTTTGTACATCCGCTTCCGCATTTATTAAGTGTCTTTCCAGCGACGCGCAAAATGTTCCACGGCGCTCGCTTAGAACGTTTTTACAATTCAGGTTTTTCAGCCAGCCAGCCAAAGCTAGCCAGTCAAAGCTAGCCAGCCAGTCAGCCAGCCAAGTCAGCCAGCCAGCCAGTCAGCCAGTCAGCCAGCTAGTTGCGGCTTTGTTTCTGCTCAGTTTGAATTTTTTCGTATACCCTGTAAGCATAAGATGGCTAATTAAAGGTAATACAAAATTATGAAAGCTAGTAAAAAATAAACCCTTACTAACAAATATATACATATATACTCAAAAAATAATATATTTTTATAGTGATTCTAAACGTACAAATTATTATAATAATTAATATATTTATTTGCTTTAAATGAGCATATTTCTCTAGACCTGTTTCGGAAATATCATATTCTAAAGTTTTTGTAGAAGACAGCAAACTTTAAAAAACTCCATAAAAAGGCATTGAAAAATTGCAAGTTTATTTTAGGTCTGCTTCAAAATTTAGCACAGAATATCTAGAAATAGTATAACAGAACTTATTAACCATAAGTTATAAGGTTAAGGATTTTGTTTAGACAGGTTTACTCAATATGCTAAGATAAGTACAGAAATAACTAAAGAATTTGTAGTCTTCTCTACAGGATATCTGCCAGTCTACCAATCCCTTACCTTACCACAAGTAAGAAACTTGGTTTTTTTTTGTTGTTGTTGTTGCTTGCGAGCTTTTTGCATTGCTCTCTGTAATTAAGATGCGAGGCGCGATCGTCGTCGTCGACAGTGGAGCGACGACCAGCAGCGATCACTGATCATGCCAAAGTTCTTTCCACGTTCGACTGAACCGAGCCGAACCGAAGGTGGGTAGAAAATTGGGTAGGAGGAGGAGGGGATTTGGGGTAGCTGAGCGAGCACTCCATGCATGCCTAGATCTTAGCAATGTGCTTGATTACTAGCGCAAATACTAACTACCGGTTTAGATACAGACCAGATATAGATATAGATAGCTGGACGCAACCAGAGTTTGTCTTGGACTTGGACTTGGTCTTGGTCTTGAGTTGGGGTAGTGGGGTTTTGGGGTATTGGTTTGAGTTGGACTTGCTTTGCTTTGCTTGCCTGCTTGGATGCTCTCACATCCGTGCTGGGGCGCTGATCTAATTGCCCATTTGCGGTACAGGAAGCTGACTCGCTTGTCAAGATCAATTGGCACTATGGAGACTCCGAGAAAGAGACTCTTTCAAAAGTAGTCGAAACAAATTGGATTTTTGTTTGGCTGCAGCAGGAAGTCAATAGACCAAAAGTCGATACGTTTTCAAGTCCAAGACAAAGTATGTTATTTTGTTTTTTTTTTTTTTTTTTTTTGTATAACAAACATTGGCAGCTGCCCCTACCCTAGTATCTGTGCGTATCTATGAGTTGCTCTCGTTATCTTATCTACGCATATTTGTTAAAAACTTACTGAAAAACGAAACCTCAAGCAAATCGTAAACATTTCGTAATACATATAAGCATTATAGTGTGGAAGTGTGGCCTACACACACACACACACACACACAACAACGGAACATGTTGTATCTATATCTCTCTGCACCTGGGTCTCTTGTCTATATCTTGGCCCGCTATCAAAGCGTCGACTGTCAAGACAACAAGTAATCCTAGTTTACAAATATCACCACTACTATTACTACTACTACCACTACTACTACTACCATCGCTGCTGGTACTGCACCACTGAGGTGTAGTGTCGTGTAGTGTAGCAAGTGTGTGTAGATTGTGTGTGTTGCCGCTTATCAAAAATCTGTTTGATGGACTTGGTTCAGGGGCGTTGTTTCCCTGATTATGCATGAATACACTACGCGCATTATATCGTATAGTAATAAATCACACTTGTACAGAACTCTGCCTGTTAATCAGCAACACTTTTGGTGTGATCTACACGAATCCTTAAGCATCTAAGCATCTTTCAACCTAAACAGATAGATCTTAGCAATATCCGACAACTATATCATATGGCTGTCATAGGAATAATCTTTTACAACCTTTTATACCTTTTTATTCATTTCTAAGCTTGGATAAAAATATCCAGAATTATTATAGAGGTCAAGGAATGACCTCGGAAAAATCGGATCAGTTTTGCCAAAGTTATAACAGTTTAAAGTTTGGGAAGCGCATTTCTGGGGAATTGGGGACTTACATGTTCACATTCTTGTCATAATTTTTGACATGAAATCCAATATTTGGAAGTTTTTTAACTTTGAATGTAGAATAATTGTATAGGTTAAATAATGACCAAAATGACCTGGGAAGTGAAAATCGGATCAGTTTTGGCAAAGTTATGGCAGTTTGAAGTCTGGGATGGGCGTTTCTGGGGACCTGGAATATTATTGTTTGTACGTTTTTCGTAGAATTGTTTTCAAAATTGTTGCCTCAATTGATCCTTTATAGTAACATTGTCTATTCACTATGTATGACAGCTGTGCTCTTCCGAACGCGGAAGCATCGCATATAAACCAACTCAATTGAATCGTACTGACCTGAACCTTAACCCCCGACCCCAACTCAAATACATTTTGATGTCCGTTTATGATTCTTGTAGCAAACTGTGCGATGATGCGAGTCAATGATGAGAGTCGAGTAGAGAACTGGGATGACAGCCTTATTAAGTTAGATTTGCTGACTAGATGGGGGGATTGTAGGGGGGGGGGGATTGTAACAAGAAAAGCAAGTGCGAGAAAATCGCAAAAGTTGGAACAAACAGTTGCGACTAATTGAATGTAATGGGCACAAATGATGCGGTTGAAATATTACAGACCCCCAACTCGCTAGAATCATCTCTAGAGAAGCATTACCATCTAGCCGATTCTCATACAGAGTGGTTTGTTGCACATAATATGACTACGCGTGGCAATCGGAACGATTTTTAACTCTTCTTCTCTCTCTCTGTCTCGAGCGTTTGATGAACTCATCCATCCATCGCATGGAAATTATGATTACGGGGCAAACTACAGAAAACTACTCAAAAGCTCGGACAGAGTAGGTAGGCAGTTAGGTAGCTATAGCTACCGTTGATGATGATGATGATTGTCAATCATGATGATGATCATCTCTCATGATGATGATGCTGCTGCTTTTATTATTATTATTATTATTATAGCACAGCTAATGTTGTTGTTGATGATCATCATCATAAAAAAGCAGCTTCGGTTTGCATATTAAAATATACGAAAAGGTTATCGAACGTTTGATATCATTAAGCATTTGTATTCAGCTTTCTGTTGTCTGCTGCGTCTCTATATCTCTAGCACATATCATTAGAGAGACCCAAACCCCCACACACATTATAAAAAACAAGACAACAACAAAATAAAAGATATGCGCAAAGCATAAAGATGAACAATGAGGCAGCAGAAAGTCAAAGAGCGCTTCAAGCCGAACAAAATCTCTCTACACAGCTCCACATTAGAACAAACATGCACGTAACGCCTAGACACATCAGAAATGCCCCCAAAAAAAAAAAAAAAAAAAAAAAAAAAAAAATACAATACAATAGCAACACGAGACAAAGAAAAAATGAACATCATAAAGATTTTGGTGTTTGGATTTTGGATTTGGTTTTGGGGTTTGCTTGAGGTCACCAAGCAGTGGCGGCGGCGGCGGGGGGGAGCAGTACATACATAAAAAACATATTTGGGTTGCCCCGATCTTGTCGCGTGATCAACAACTAATAACCCGACTAAAGTGTGAGGATCTGCAGCCTTAGCAGCAGATCATTTAATGAGTGCACGGCCAATCAAATAATCAACAGAGCAAGACTAAGAGATACCCTATATGATGTGTCGAAAGATACACTTGTATCTTGGTTTCTGAATTGAAATAGTTTATTTCGTCTTGGGAATTATATTTTGCTTGACAATCCTTGATCGCTGGAAGCTAATTTGTATATCGATCGATCGATTATAGCTGGAAATATAGATACTACAGCTAAAAATATATCGAAATGGAAGATCTCTTTCAGACAACTATATTATTCACTTTTGGTGAATTTTTGATGCTGTTACAGGGTATGTAACAACTACCAGATCAGTTCCATGGAACTGGATAAACGCTTGGGGCGCAAACGATCGTTGTCTGGAGTGTGTGTTGGATCAGGTTTGCTTGCTTTGCCTTACCGCCTTTCTTCTTCAGCTTGTTTCTCTTCTTCTTCTTCTTTTTCTTCTTTGTTGCTCGCAAGTGCGTAACGATGATTGATTTGCTTGCTTAAAAGCGTTTTCTGTGCTGGATGATCAACGACGATCCGTTCGTCCGTCACTCTGTCTGAAAGTCAGTCTTGTGGGGCTTGTGTGCTCCACAAAAAAGTGCCTACGGCGCTTAAACCAAACAAATAATGACAACAACAAGAAAAAGTGACGATCTAGACAGAAATTGAACCGTAGACCGTTTGGGAGCTCTGCTGCTGCTGCTGCTTCTTCTTGTTGTTGTTGTTGTTGCGATCGCGCGAAGAAGAACCCGGAATTGGCGTCTTTTTTATTTTTTATTTTTTATTTAATTTTTTTTTTTTTTTTTTTTGTGGTTCTCTATATACACATATATGTGGTTTATATGCTCAGCAATAGCAATACGCTCACGCGCTTGTTATGCACGATCAGCTCAATGTCTATTTGTATATATACATACATATATACCATATACATATATGTACATATATCTCTATGTGTGTGAAGCCAGCGGTTTTTCATGGGGGGAGTTAGCTTCGTAGCTATACTACGTGTCTGCTATTGTTGTTATTGTTGTTGTTTTCTTAAATATATGCTTCGCATATGTATATTCTGTTTTTTTTTTTTTTTTTTTTTTTGTTTCTTCTGGTGAGCAGTTATAAAGCAAAGCAGGTCGTTGACTTGGTTTTGAATTTTTGTGCTTATTAATTGAGTATTTGATATGCCGGAATATGGCGAACGATCCTAACCAAATGTGCATTAATAATACATTGATCGCTAGGTAATTGGAAGTGCCAATTCGCATTAACAATCATAAATATAAAACGTTCGTCCCTTCGAGGGACTACTGTATATGACACACACGTGCAAAACACACGATCATCGCAGTGATTTTCGTTAAATGTTTTCTTTATTTATGTATATTTTTTTTTTATTACCCTACGCTCATTGAATTTCATGTAGGCTCTATAGTACAAAGCCTCAAGATGCTTTACCTCTATATATTTGTAGTTTAAGGGTTGTTTTTTGGATGCTGCCTGAAAGCACTTGAGAACTGTGTGCGCGCAGATGATAAACAAAAAAAAAAGAAGACCTCATAAAAGAGATCAAATGTCAACTGTTGTTGGCCAACTGGCAACTGGCAGCACATTGTTGTTTTTATTTTTTCCATCGTCCTGAGGGTTTCCAAGAAGTATCTACAAGATGTAAGTGCATCCGCAGGTACGCATTTCCTTATTCCCAACCATCCGTTCTCGCTCCTTCACTGACTACCTGCTCCTCTGCGGGCCATCATTAACAGCGTGCGAGAGGGAGGCATCGATCACTGTCCCGCTCGCACACTCGCATTCAAGTGCATCGGCCGAAGAGGCCGTTAATCTTAATGCGCCGTGGCGGCTGTCGCTTCTGCCTTTTTATGTTATCAGATTTTTTTTCTCTTCTTATTTTTCTCATCGTTATTCTACTGCGCAGCAGCAGCCACTTGATGCACAGCGCACAGGGAGTGGTAGGGGCAGCGGTAGGGGTGGGGGGAAAGACCCCTGTCGGGTAGGATGTGCCTACGGAAATTACTCATTAACTCTCCACAACGTTACTATGCAGCGCGATTGCAGTTTACGTGAATCATTGCGAGCTGTGCCGAGTCTACAAAAATAATGCACTTGTCGGCCCAATGATGGATCAAATGTCTTTCGAGTGTCGTCTTAAAAACTCCTCAGCAAAACTAGCAAAGTGTTTACAAAATGATTGTGAACTTGACAGAGATCGAGAAGTTCGGATTGCAATAAAGACATATTCAGGAATTAGCAGCTTAAGATAGTAAGGAGGGTTATTGATTCTGAACATTTTATTATTTTAGATCTATAGCAAAGGTCCTAGCTGCCTAGGATTCCTACTGATTTATTTCGCCCAATATGTGACTTAACTGTTCAAATTAAAATAAATATTACAGAAATTTCATTATCCTATTCTCTGTTTATTATTTGTGACGATAATATTTATTATGAATATTTGATGATTAATTTAAATTTAGAAAGATTACTAAAACAATACTTATAAAAATATGATCAACTGTAATCTTAACTGTGTGGGCTCTATCTAAAATTTATTGGGAAGTACACAATTCGGCATTTCATTGAACTGATACGGATAAGAAACTTATGACTCATTTAGTTTATGTAGAAGTAAAACCAATAATTGCAATTTATTACTTGGAATAATCGATTTATTATCGATAGCATTATGCAGGATGCCCGCCCTGAGTTGTTCTCTTGGCCATTTCCAAACGACCCCCATTTTTCTTGTCTGGCATTTCCGATCCCACGCCCTCTTTCTCTTCAGGCAATTTCGCTAAAAGCGGAAATCTCTGCACAAGCAAAAATTCTTTTGCACACACGCATTCCTTTCTCCCCCCACTCTACCCACTCTCCCTCTCTCTCTCTCTCTTTCCCTTTACTCGCTGCAGTTTTCTACGAGTTTTAACTCTTACATTTCTTATTTGCTGTCTTTGCTGCTTGATGTTGTTGTTTTGTGATCTCTGCTGCCGCTGCTGCTGGCATTTTTCTAAACTGATCGTTTTATAATTTTCGTTTGTAATTTCCGTTGAAACCGGTTCGCCATCATCCGCATACCTAACTACCTGTGTGCCTGTTGCCTGTCTTGCCCGCCTGCCTGTTCTGTGTGTGTGCTCTGCTCTGTTCTCTCTACAAGCCGCGCCTCCTTCGTCTGCTGCTGTCATCTTCTCTCGCTCGCTGAGATTTAGAATATACACACTCACACACATGCATGTTTATGAGTGTATTTTTATTCTTATTCTTCTCGTCGTATTATTGCGTGTGTGCGTCGTCGTTTTGTGTTCTGCTTGTTGGCTTCTTTCACTTTGCGTCTCCTGTTGTTGCTCTCTCTCTCTCTCGCTCTCGCTCTGTTGGGATGATGAACATTCATTTGTCATTTTACTACGTGCCACCGACTGGTTGAATGTTTATTTGTTTGTTGTCGGAACATGTGTGTGTTGAGTACAATATGTATGTACGTATGTACGTATGTATGTATGAATTTATTTTAGTCAAATTCAACCATATGTTGTTGCGGCAACCAAAATAACACGTAGGATCGTTTATATATGAACATATATGTATGTATGTATGTATGTAGAGGGCAGCAGCACCTCTTAAACAAAACAAATAGACCCCCTCTAAGTAAAAGACATGTACACAATAAAATACATACATATATGTAGATACGTACATATGTACAAATAAACATGTGTATATCCCACAGTGCGGCAACTGATCATGATGATCATCATTATTATCATCATCATCTTGCTCATCTCCTACTTCTTGCTCAACAGCAACAACAACAATATTTATTGCTCACGCTCTTTCTCTCTCCCTCGCTTGCCTGTTGGCATTTCACTCGCACGCGCCTAAGTAAATTTCTTTCGCTCACTTGTTGAAATGCTTCCCGGAGAATGAGGAAGTTTCTGCCTGCTGCTGTGAGAGAGCGAGATGAGTTCACATTTGAATGTGTGTGTGTGTGCGACTGGGCAATGTCTGATACAGGGTGCTTCTTAAAAAATTGCCTTGTTGCTCTCTTTACCCACTGGCGGATTTATTAGTCGTGTCGCCCCAACCACAACAACAACAACGTCTCTTTCTCCACTGCTGCTTTGGAAACGGGTTTTGTGTATGGAATGTGCACTTCCGTTTGCTGTTGCTGTTGCTGCTGCTGCAGTGATATGGCAAGGCAAGGCAAGCCCAGGCCTCACTGACTGAGTGGGCAACTGGGTACGGCTTTCAAGTTAAACCCCCCTCCCTCCCTACTCTTCCCCCTGCCCACCCCCACCTCTCAGGCGGCATCAATATATTCGTTTATGTTGAAATCTTACAGCGACTGATCAAAAGATATGTGCAAGTGTATGTGTGTACATGTGCATATATGTGTGTGAGCGCTGGGCTCCCATGTGTTGTCGATTTGTACAAATACAAACACATGTATTTGCTGTCGGTGTTTGCTTTGTACACATCCGGAATAGTAGCGCAAGCAGAGCTGCTGCTGCCGCCGACGCATGTATTTATGGCAATTACCATATTGAGAAATTTTCAATTAAATACAAAAAAAAAGCTCAAACGGATTTTGGAATAGATATCGATGCCTGGCGCTCTACAATCGCATGCTAATTGTCATCGTAATCGGAACGTGAAACGTAATGAAATACGGAACGGCGCGTAGCGTATGCATTTGTTCGTTCTGATGCTGATCGTTTCGGCGGGGGAGGTTTGTTTCCCATTTGTGTGTGAGAGCGAGAACGTGAACGAGAGCAAATGCCGCCTGTATATGTGAGTGCGTGTGTGTGTGTGTGTGTGTTTGAGTTTGAGTGAGTGTATTGATTCTGACTCATGCTTTGCGCTCGCTCGTTCGCTCTCTTGCCCTGTTGGATGCGACGCGCCTGTGGAGATTATTTGTTTATGAAGAAATCTGATTTGCCTGGAATGCGAATGCTTGTCCGTCTGTCTGACCGGTCACCTCTCTCATCTCTCTGCCGCTGCTGTCTGTGTACACTGTACAGTGATCGCTTGGTAATTAGAACTGCCAGATATTAGAACGGTCCAGACATTAGAATCAATAACGTATAGGAATCCAAGATTCCTGTATAGTATAAGGTACTACTTAAATCATTAATTTTAAATTTTTTGATCAGTTGCCTACACTGAAAAATAAAAATGTGCTATATTTTAAAAATATTATTGTTTTTAGGCATATTATTATTATTTATTTTTATTAATATTTACATTTATGTACATTCAGATACAATTTGTATACACTGAAAAAAGCAAGAACTCAAATAAACTTAAACTAATTAAAAATTGTGTCTCTTCTTTTGCAGATTAACAAAAAATCTTGTGGCTCGAAACCTTAGTTAAATCATTTGTGGCGGTTGCATGCATGCAAAATGAAAATGCTTCCAGTACAGCTATCACTGAATCCGCTCAATCCCAGCATCTGGAGCGATGTCATCTGGCGTTGCCCGCCGCCCCCATCCAGCCAATTGGCTGAGTTGAAAACACAGTTGCCGCCATCGCTGCCGTCCGATCCGCGTCTCTGGAGTCGCGACGATGTCCTCGTCTTCTTGCGCTTCTGTGTGCGTGAATTCGATCTGCCCAAGCTTGATTTTGATCTCTTCCAAATGAACGGCAAGGCGCTGTGTTTGCTCACCCGCGCCGATTTCGGACATCGTTGTCCCGGCGCCGGCGATGTGCTGCACAATGTGCTGCAGATGCTGATCATTGAATCGCATATGATGCAATGGCATTTGCCCAACAGTCCCGTCACGCCCACCGGCCGCTATCCGCTGTCGCCGCACAGTCATCCGCCGACGCCGACATGGCCGCCAATGAATGCACCGCTCGACGGCAGCAACAGCAGCGGCAGCAGCAGCAGCAACGGCATCAGCATCAGCAACAATCCCTTCCACAGCAGCAGCTCCGCAGCGGCTCATATGGCTGCCCATCATTTTATGGCGCCCAATTCGGTGACGCTTAGTCCGCCGCCATCGGTCGACTCGCAGGCCAGCAGTCCGCCACAGCAGGCGGCATATCAAAATGGCTGCATTGCAACGACAGCAACAACAACATCGTCGATTGCTGCGGCAACGACAACAGCAGCAGCAACAACAATTGGCAGCAATAATTGCATACAGCCCATGAAGGGCATCAGCAGCGCCAGCAGCAATCACAGCGATTCCGATGAGGAATATTCCGAGCCCAACAACCACAGCAACAATTGCAACAACAACAACAACAACAGCAGCAGCAGCAGCAGCAATAACAAATTAAATGTGCTGCCACCAGCGCCGCACTCCTACAGCGCTGGCAGTCCTCCGGGCACGCCCATACACAAGGATATAAAGCCCAACTGGACGCAACAGTTGACCAACAGTTTTGTCAGCTCCTGGTCACAGCAGCAACAGCAACAACAGCAGCAACAACAACAACAGCAGCAGCAACAGCAGCAACAACAGCAGCAGCAGCAGCCACAGAAATTAACGCTGGAGAATACGGGTGGTGGTGTGGTGGGAGCACCAGGTGGTGGCTCCATTTCAGCACCAACGACGCCCAGTTATATGTACAAAGCCAAGCGGGAATTCTTTCCAGAGAACTCGGAGCCAAATACAAGTGAGTAGCAAATCAAATATATAGAAATATTATACTGTTATCAATATAGATAATTGATATTTCATATTGAATTTATAAATTAATAAAAAACAAAACAAGAAAACTAATCGATAATTTCTTTCTTTAGATGGCCGCCTTTTGTGGGACTTTCTGCAGCAGCTGCTGAACGATCGCAATCAGAAGTACAGCGATCTGATAGCCTGGAAATGTCGCGATACGGGCGTCTTTAAGATTGTCGATCCCGCTGGTCTGGCCAAACTCTGGGGCATCCAGAAGAATCATCTGTCGATGAACTATGACAAAATGTCGCGCGCTTTGCGTTATTATTATCGCGTGAATATATTGCGCAAAGTGCAAGGCGAACGGCATTGCTATCAGTTTCTGCGCAATCCCACAGAGCTCAAGAACATTAAGAATATATCGCTGTTGCGTCAGACGACGCCTGCCAGCAATCAGCCAGGAGGAGCAGCAGCAGCAGCAGCGGCGGCGGCAGCTGCATCCAATCAGCAGGTTGGAAATCAGCAGGCGCCAGGAAGTCCGGCAGCTGTTAGCAATTGGACGCAGCAGCAACAGCAAACAACACAACAACAACAGCAACAACAGCAGCAGCAACAACAACAACAGCAGCAGCAGCAGCAGCAACAACAGTTGCAATTGTCGCCACAACGTCCTGCCTCCAGGAATGGACCACCAATGAGCTTACCCACTGCCGCCGCTGTTGCCGCTGCGGCTGCTGCCGCCGCTTATGGACCGCAGCCGCCATCGCCTCTATTTATGCAAGCGTTCCACTATCTCTCCGCGAATGCAGCGGCCGCAGCGGCAGCCGCGGCGCCGCCACCAAATTCACCCGCAGCAGCAATGGCGAATGTGGATAAATTTCAATTTCATCCGCTGAAACTGGAGAATGGCGATAGTGCCGGTGAGGATCTGAAACCCACGGATCTGAGTGTGAGCAGCAAAAGTGCCAGCAATGAGGAATGCTATCCGTAAGTCCTGCGGCAGCTTACTACAACTCGGCACATGCTAATGTCACTCCTTCCCCCCCCCTGCAGGCTCATACGCAATGCCGACGGCCTAACCACCATCAAGCTGATACGCTACAACGAGCAGGCGGCGGCGGCAACGGAACCCAAAACGGAGCCAACGCCGGAGCAACAAATCAGCAGCAGCAGCAGCAGCACTGGCTCACCCAAGCCCATGGATGCAGTCGAGCAGCAGTCGCAGCAGCAGCAACAGTCGCAATCGCAGCAGCAGCCACAGCCGGTGCCCATGGACAGCGATTGCAATGGCAGCGAGGAGGCGGCATTTAGGCATATGCATCAGTAGATCGATCAGCCAACAACAAACTCCTCAACCAACATCCCCAACAACAACAACAACCACAATCACATCAACAACATCAACCACACCAGCACTCACATTATGACAATCACCCACAACTTTACCTGAGCAATAAATGCAGCTGCCAAATGGGACCAGCAAATAGCAAACACCATTTAATACACACACACTCACACATAGAAACACTGACACACCCTCACACACACATATCCTTTTTGTATATACCATAAACACACACACACACACAATTAGCAAATAGTTTTTGACTGTCATTTGAAATATGCAGCATTAAATACTAATTTAAAGAAACTAAAAAAAAAAGAAAACAAAACAAGCAATCATATATTTTATACATCAAATATATATACAGTGGTCGCTCGCTAATTAGCACGCGTCCGTTTGAGAGGTT
Source organism: Drosophila maculinotata (assembly GCA_035045305.1). Taxonomy (NCBI): domain Eukaryota; kingdom Metazoa; phylum Arthropoda; class Insecta; order Diptera; family Drosophilidae; genus Drosophila; species Drosophila maculinotata. Next base: position 518,654 of record JAWNPD010000430.1, read on the forward strand.
CTTCTTAAAGTTACAAAATTTTAAATCTGTTTAAATGCCCAAGTTTTAAGGGTTTTTACCCAAAATTCGATATAGTTTAAAGAATGTATTTATTTTGTTCTAATCCTTTCTACTTTACGAGCGATCACTGTATTCAATTAAGCCAACACACACACACACACATAGTTACATCCATGCAATACAAACACACACCCACACATACATACACACTGAAGTGTTATTTGTTTATATTTAAGTAGTTTTTTGATCGGCGCAGCGCAGCCTTCAACGATTTACAGAGTTATGTGCCAATTTTCTACATAATAATGCTAATCTTAATAACAATCATTAAGTTTAAATTCACACACCCACATACATATATATATACATATGTATATATAGACATGTAACTAGCCTTTAAGTGTTGTCACCTTTGAGCTTTACAATGTTGCCTCAACAATGGTTTCAAGTAACATGGAAAACAAAATTGTTAGAAAATCAATATACACATACAAAAAAAAACAAAAACAAAAACAAGAATTTGAAATTGTTAATTATAGTATATATACACAGAAATTGTACCCTTACAAAACTGTTTAATTCTAAACGCCATTAATTTCATTTCAAACAAATTAATTGTGATAACTAAAGAAGAAAGAAAAGAAAAATGAATTAACAGCAAAATGTAAACAATTTTCTTGAAAACAAAAAAAAACTGCAACAGTTTTTTCTGCTTCGGTTTTTGGCAAAGCAATTACCATATTGGCCCTTATGCTAGTTATATAAAAAAAAAAAACAAAAAAAAACATTGGCTTCCATTTATAAAACAAACATAAAAGCTACACACCCACATATATATATATTTATATTTATGTACTGTATTTAGTTTTAAAATGTATGAGTTTTTTTAAGTTACTTTTTAAGGCGAGCAAAAGGTGTTCATATTTAAGCAGTTACAATTTTTATAAACCATTTTCGTTAGTTTTTGTACAACTATTGATCTTTCTAAAAAATAATGGAATGAAATAATAACATGATAGTTTTTTCTTTTGTACATTTCAAGGCACTTTATTAATTATTCTACGTATACAAATACCAACCCACACACACACATTTAGCATTATAATTATCATACAAAAACTACATACAAACTGTAATTATTAATTATTAACTAGAGCATATTGCATTAATAAGTACACGATAAACAATATAATTTGTTTGTTTTTTTTCTTAACGCATAAGTTTAAACACCGCCAATAGCTAATAATTAGCACTTTAGTGTCGCCACAATACCTGTTCTTCCATTGAAAAACCCTTGTCTTTCATTATCTGATGATATATGTATAAAAAAAGGAAAATAATACAAAAATGAAACAAATTTATATATGCAATAAATAAATGAAATCAATTATGAAAATATGAAAATATTAAATGGCTGCTGCTCCCAAGGAGTCTTAAGTTATCGGAAGCTCTTTAGAACAGCTCCTGATTGTCCAGAAATTCACGTATCATATTGCGGCACGACTTGAGCAGCGCTTTGTTGCATGCCTCTGCCGGCTCCACCTTCAACTTGGCCTTAATGATGGCACTGCTGCTGCTGCTGCTGCTTCGGCTGCCGTTTCTGCTGCCGTTGACGCTCTTGATGACAAGCGCCGCGGATCGGGCCGGCGTCAGGGAACGTCGCAGCAAGTGCGGCGGAATGCTGCGTTTCTTGAGCGGCTGCGAGGAGTCTTTACTGACAACAGTGCGCACCGGCTCCTTGGGCGTGCATTTGTCTGCATCCACAACAACAACTGCTGCTGCTGCTGCCACTGTTGGCTGCGATGGCGGCGGCGGGGGTGGTGGTTTGTTTATAGTGATTGTCGTCTGTGCCACAGTGCAACCCACCTTGAAATCGTATTGATAGCGCAACATTAGCAATGCTGCAGCAGCCTCCAGCTCCAGTGCACCATATGTGCCCAGAGCTGTTAGCTTCTCCGCCTGCTTGACTGACTCTAATACAATTTCCATGCGACTCTTCATGTTGCTGGCTGCTGTTCGACTGTTGACCTACAAAGCTGTGTACTCATATTTTATAGAAGCTCAAGGATTTACCTGCTGCAAACATGCAGCTGCCGTCTACCTACCAATTGGCGCTAATCCTGTGCCACTAATAGGCAGTTACTTTGCTTAATCCGCGACAGCTGCTGCGAAATATTTGAATTTCTTATTACACCGGCAGGCAGTAAAAATTGCCAGACATTTATGGCACAGGTAAAACTTTCCATCCAAATTTCTATATAGTACTTTAGGTAACGAAGTTCTTCCTTAGGTAGCAGGCAAAAAATATTGTAGTATTTTTGTTTGATTTTCATAAACAGTTTTATTTGAAAATAATTGTATTTATTCTAATTTGTGGTCAGCATGGGCCTTGGGTTCCAATATCCAGATAAGGCGGACAGTGATTTTATGAACTTATGCATTTAAAACTATGTAATCGTTACTAACTATGGAACAATTATAAATGTAGGTCAAAAAGCAACAATCATTTATTTTAACAAAAAACTTCAAAATTGATCTCGTTGCTTTTTAGTTTGAAAAACATAAAAAAAATAAACCAAAACTCAAAAATCTTGTTCGACATATGATTTAATCAAATATTGCTTACAATCAAGTAGTTGGTATTGATCTTTGTAAACTTCAACAGATGTCTTCAAATCTCGAGGCACGTAAAGTCACTTCTGGTTTCGACTAAAAAACAACTATTTATTCCAAAATAATAAAATTAACACTAAATTTATGTTGCATTGTGCCTCTTCTGTATCTGTGATGTTTACAAACATATACACATATATATGAATACATATATATATATACACATATAATCTGAAGACTTGGAACGTTGGGCAGCTGGCGGCGTTGCGTCAGTGTCCAATAAAACATACATGCATAGGCAGTAGATCAAATTGTTCCAGGTCCATAACCACACTACGTGTGAATCTCAAACAATTTGGCGACTTCATTGAGATCCTCATAGTCCGTGTTCTGATTGATTATCGTGCGTGCGAGTCCAATGCGATTAAATAGATTCCACAGCAATATGCCAACAATTTTGTCGTTCTTTAGATAGAATATGACACCCTTGCCATAGTTGGGCTCCTCGCTGGGATCACACATCATTTCCGGCGCATTACCCGCGGTGTTCAACGGACCACTTTTGCTGTCCACAACCAGTTCGGTATGATTGACGGCACGCTTGTCGGCGTCGGAGGGTAACGCAAATACGCCCACAGTGGGCAGCGAAGAATCAACCAGGCCAATGCCCTCGTAGCCAATTTGTGGTCCCAAATCCGACCAAAACATGCTCTGATGCTGATATGGTTTCTCTGCAAGCAAGTTAGATATGATTAATAGTAGCTCGGAATATTTAAATGATTGGCTGCTTACTCGCTCCGGTCATGTTCTCTCCGGCAAGACGGCCGGAGACAACCGAATGATCATGATGCTCGACACGCCGGCGGCCCAGCAGCGGATCATAGAAACAGGATGCATCGCCGGCCACATACAGATTGCGACGCGCCTCCAGCTCTGCATTGACAACAAAGCCGCCCAGGCTGCGATCCACCTCCAGCTTGGAGGCATTAGCCATGGACGTATTTGGCGAGCAGCCCACACAAACCACTACAATATCGGTGAGCAGCGACATGCCATTGTTGAGCTCCAGCTTCAGCTGGGAATCGTCACGGCCGGCACTCTTAATGCTGGCCTCGGGTATAACGCAAACGCCCTGCATCTCCATCTTCCTAGTCGTCCAAGAGCTGAGATAGTTGGGCAGCACTTTGGACATGTTGCCCTTCTCCTGGAACACCTGATAGATCTTGCCGCCACCGTTCTCCTTGGAGTAGTGGGCCAACGAGCAGGCGAGCTCGCTGCCAACGAAACCATTGCCCACAATGGTAATGGAGCGTTTCTCCTTCGCATAGCGACGCAGGCGATCGAAATCGTCGGGTGTGCGATAGACCATCACCTTTTCTCGCACACTGGGCGGCGCATCGCGGAACATGGGCAGGTTCTTGGGCGCACAGCCGGTGGCAATTAGGCACACATCGTATCCGATCTGATAGCCGTCGTTCAATGTTACAGTGCGATTCTGTGCATCCACCTTCTTAACGGCGAAACCTTGAGCGACGGCTATGCCGCCGTTTACGCTGTCCTCAAGCTTCTCGGGGTCCACAAAGAACTCCTCCGGCTCAAAGTACAAGCTGCCAAGAAAACCGAAATTTGTTAATGACTTACAACCTTTTGGGTTAGCTCACAACATACCTGCGCTCGGAGCCCGTCCATTGCTTGAAGCGATAGTCTTTGATGGGATCTTCGTTGGGATTGGGTGTGTACCACAGCTCCTTGGAGAGCGGAGGTCGCATGTACGGCTTGCGGTATTCATTGCTGATCATCAGCACCTTGGCCCGAGCATCATTCGATTTGATCGCCCGAAATGCGGAGAAGGCAGCGGTGCCGCCGCCAATGATTAGGTACGGCACATGATTAGGGATCTTATCGGAACTGCGGGGCGCTAAACGTAAAGAAGACAAAGTAGTTACGCTTTGTACACACAATTTTACTATACCCTTTTAACCATTATTAATGGCAAGGGTTGGATTACTTACTTGTAACGAGACCCGAAATTTTAGCACGTTTCAACGCATCCTCGGGACTTTCGCCGTCCTCAACGCCATCGCCTGTGCGTTTGCTGCCGCGCGACATTAGCCAGGCAATCTAAAATAATAAGTCATTTTTATAAACAATCGAAATGTGGGCATATATAATACATACTAAGCCACCCGCGAAGAGGGCCGCCAGGGCGCCAATTAGGCATTTTAGTTTGAGTTGCTTGTATTTTTCCTCGGCTGCTCTTTTGCCGCCATCGCCATCACCACCAGCACCACCACCACCATCGGCACCGCCGGCGCCACTAACGGTGGTCTCGCGGCGCAACCGATGAAATTCCGCACAGGGATCTTTTTCCTGCTTATCGCCTTTTTCAAGCTTTAGCTCCGCTGGTTTGTCACATTGCGATGACTTGAGCACATCCTGGGCAGTGGAATCGGGCCGTGTGGTGGCATAACCCTAAAATCAACAAATGAACAGATTAATAACGAGATCGAAGACAAGCTGAATTCAAATGAAATTAATGAAAAATGAATGCTACCGCTCGCATTTGGGATTCTTGCAGTGCGTTAAATTGTGGGCTATGTATGCTGTTAATGGATGATGGCTGGTTAATTTCATCGATATCGGGCACAAATTCAACGGCCTTGGCCACTTTCATGCAGGCATTTTGATTCGGGTATTTATTGGCTTGTAATTTAGAGCGTGCCTCGAGCGTACGTTTTTTTACCATTTGATATAAACTGTTGTGTGCCGGCCGGTGGCTGCCTGCAAAGGTAGAAACAATAAAAACATAAGTACAACAGTTAAGAGTGCTCAAGTCGAGAGTGCCCGACTTGGATATACCCTTGCATTCCATACTATGCTAAATCTGGAATCATAAATAACTTTTTTGTATATTATGCGATCTCCGTAATATTTGTAAGGCAAATATACCGTAATATTTGTGGTACATTGTTTTACGAGGTATCTATTAAACGAAATATTGAAAATTTGAATATGTTATAAGATAACTTATATTTCAAATATGACCTCGCAAGCTTTTATGTAGTCTCTGGGATCCGAATGGATATACATATAGACGGACATGGTTAAAACGAGCCCTATTTTGCCACTATTTCGAATGCCGGGCGCACATAACCTCAAATCGAAAGACTTACCATTGAGCACCTGGGGAAATCGCTGTGTTGCTGTGGGTATGATGCGTCTGTTGGCTAATATGTGCGCCTGTCGACAGAACTTGTGACACAAACATCTTACACTCCAAATGCTCATAATACCGATATTCTAACAAATAGTGTGTGTCAGGCAGGCAGACAGGCAACAACAACAAGATTTAAAAAGTCTATTATGTTTTTTTTTTGTCTTGTATAACTGTAATTGTATTAAACGTGTATTTTATATATGTTGTTTAGTTTACAAACAATGTTGTGTTTTTGTCGCTAATGTGAATGATTTCTCTGTGAAAATATGACTCGGATTGTTTGGCATATATCTATATTTTAAATGCGAATTTCGAAAGACTTTTAATTTTACATCACACACATTTACAATAAAAAGAAACACACTAGAACATGTGTTGGCCTTTACCAACACTAGAACTGCTGTCAGGGCTGCATGCAACTGTTTCATTTCATTCATACCCCAAAATTCAATTTAGTAATTGATTTGTAATTATGTATATGTAGTTTTAACAGTTGTAACAGTAAAGTCAGAGTAATTATATTAAATTTCAGCTAATTTTTCTGCTACATTTAGCACGCAAATATGTTTTAATTTCAATAAAAAAACACACTAGAACATGTGCTTGCGTTTACCAACACTGCCGCACTCTGCATGCAACTGTTTCATTTAATTCTTCCCGCGAAATTCCAATTTAAACTCAAATTTAGTTGGTTATTCTTTATTAAGCAAGACAATAAATATATGTAGCTTTAATTTGTTAAACAATAAAGCCAAAGAACATTAGTTAAACTTTCTTATTTATCAGCCACAGTTTGTTGCTTATTAGCGGCGGCGGTGGCACCGCTTACCGGCGGCTTAACGCCCATCAGATTGCACAGCTGATTCCTTAACGGACGCACCTCGACCAAAGGCAATGTCCAGTCTGTTTCCGACAGCAGGGTCAGTATGTCATCCATATTCTCTTCGGGTATTTCGGTGACATCGCCGTGGAGTGCCAGTGCCTCATACAATTTAGTTGCCGCTGTCTTGCGGACATGGACATGCTGCAATCCGAGGAATACGGATATTTTGGATAGAACCCGCTTGCTAAGACGCGGCACCTGGACGAGCTGACAAAAGGTGCTAATACTGGTTGACGTCTTATACAGCTTCTTGTAGCCCTTGACCTCTAGATTGAGCAGACGATAAATTTCCTCGGCAAAGGGATTGGATTCGTCATGCAATACGGCATCAATGGTACCGGAGCCGATGAGTATCTCCAAGAAACTGAGCATTGGATAGGTGATGCGTTCGTTCCAGAGATTACTTTCAAAGTTCTGCACAATCTCCGCACACAGACGAGGCACCAACTCGAGATTGGATCGCAAAAATTGGAATAGTGCGGCTGAAGCATATTTAATCTGTGCCAGACAAAACATTGTATAATTTTATATATTATATATATATTTGAATAATAATGAAATTGTACTCACCAGAGATTCGGTCAGTTGTCCAATGCTGGCTGTCAGTCCCAGCAGGACGCGTTTGGAATAATCGGGTAAAGCGAGAAGCTCGCAAAATAGGGGGAATGTATGATCGGCAAAGAGCCACAAAACGGACGTATCATCGCTGGGGAAGATCTCCAGGAGGCGTGCATGGGCACGTATATGTGGTATTGCCGGTTGGGCATGGATCAACCGGCATAAGAGACTTCCTGCGAGACCGCGTGTACGATCTATTTTCTCCACAGCCTGCTGCATCAAACCCACAACAATTTGCTGGACTTGCTGTGGTCTCACCAAATCCCTGGGACTCTCTGTGGCCAACTCGAAGAGCGCCGCCATGGCTGACTCGCGCACCCAGGCGCCAATGTCTCCACGATTATCAAGAGTGTACTCATCCAGAGCCAGCAGCAGGCACTCCATTACTTTATTAAAGTGACGACTATCCGCAAAGGAAACACTGGAATCCCGATCGTAGCCCACTGTTTTCACCACCTTGCTGAGAGCGCGCACGCTTTGGGTGCGCGCCTCGCTCCATCTGTGGGTCTGCACATTCTCGTGATCCTCGTGCGCCAGTTGCGGCGTTAGCGAATGCCTAACTAGATTATCCAGCACGTCGCTCAAGTGCGAACGCAGCAGGAATGCGGGAAGCACGCCAAGCGCAGCCAAATAGCCCATGCGAATGTGCTCCTCCAAATCGTTGCAGGCGCCCTTCAAATACGCATTGATGATGAGCTCATTTGCGTCGTTTCGCGACTCCTCGCAGTAGTACGCACCGCTGAGTTCCCCAAAAGCCTCCACACCTGCCTCGCGTATGTTGTTGGCTTTGGTCACCAGGCACATGTCGATGACCTGTTGCCAGCTGGCTGTAAGGAAAGGGAAGCATATACATATATAGATATACTTAATTCTGATTTGAGTTATTTACTGACCCAAGCAACGCGGAGTCACTGGCAACTTGGCAAGGCTGCAGTTGCGTATGAAGCTAGTTGTGCAGAGTTTCATCAATTCGCCGCTCATGCCGCGATAGAAGGCGCGCTCCAGGAATGTATGGATCAGATCATTCAGCTCGGCAATGCGCTGATTGGACAAATAGACAACCGTAGATGCTGGTGCTAATTCCTGTTGACGCAACGCTAGCGTAACCTCACCCATGGCCAGTACACAGCCATGTCGGGCATTCACATCAATCGTTTCGGTCTTGGCCAGAAGCTGTGGCATGACCACAGCGGCCATATACTCCGGCGAACGATAGGTGAGCTTGTGCAGCGCTTTGGCGGTGAGCTCTCGTATAGCAGAATCCCAGTGGCCGACCTTGCGTTGTACCAGATGATCGATCAGCGGCTGGCGATATCCCTCGAACTGGGCAATAAAATCACTGATGATCAGATAAGAGTTGTGGCGTATGCCCACGGAGTAAAAGTCCGTGGTGGTAGAGATTTCAATGCCAAAGGGAAAATTGCCCAAACGACCAACGCTCTCCTGGAAAGCAGCGGATGCGGCGCGTCGACAATTCACCTCGCGATCAAAGACGGCCACCGTGAGCAAACCAGAAGAGATTTGCTGCACAAACGGCTTCAAATCGTCGGGATTATAGGCACGAGCAAAGGCCCAGCACATGTAGCAGGCAGAATCACGTATATGCTGTCCCACAGACATATAGCCCTTCATCTCGTCATAGAAGAGCGCCTGCATCAGCAGCGGCACCAGCTCGTGCAGGCGATAGGGCAGCAGGAGCCCACGCTTGGCCAGCTCAGCGATGGCCAGACAGCCGCCATGCCAGGCCTCATGTGGCTCCAATGGATTGAGTATATCAATGACCGAGCCAATGACCTCATCGGCCAGCTCCTTGGGCAGGCGATTGGTCACACGGCCCAGGCCCTTAGCGGCACTCCAGCGTATATCGTTGCCGCCGCTGCGCAGCGCTTGCAGCAGCTCCTCAATCACATCCTCAATGGCATCGGGCACAATAATCTCCTCACCAGCTCCCTCATCATCCACTTCCATATTTGCTGGCACTGAATCTCCCGCAGCACTGGTATGATGACCCAAATTCGTGGCCAGCGAACGTGTGCCTGTTAAAAACAAAAGGTTGGATCAACGTGGAAGTTATCGACTACATTTAAGCTGCCTAGCTCTTATAATCTCTGAGATCATACAGGTAGACCATCAGGAGATTAAGAATATACAAATACAAGAGATGTCTTCTACTCCTTCTCTCACGGCTAATAATACTATGCTTAAATCATTAACGACTGCTTACCACGTTTGTAGCGCCAGCTGGCGATGCGTGGCTTCAGGTGCACCAGTCCCAGCCGCTGCACAATCTTCACGTAGTATTTGTATTTGAGAAAATCGTTGACATCCTTGTACTGGCAGGCAACGATCCACCGCAGCAGCTTATCCGCATATGGTAGCAGATCCTCGCGCTTGCCATGCTTCAGTATGGCAGCAACGGCAGCCAGCTGCCCGAATTTCACCTGCAATGTGTCCGCCTGATGCTGCTGAATGATCCAGTCGAGAAAACGCTCCAAATAGAGATCTTTAATGTCAGTGCGCACAAAATACTTGGCTGAGAGAAAAGCAGCCATGCTGCTGCAGGTATCATTGGTGGAGGCATATAGTTTGCACAGCTCAAAGATGCGTTCCATTTTGGGTGTAATCGGCGCAGTTCCATGATTAGCCAGAACACAGTTGTTGACGGCCACGGGAGCTACGTCTCCTGCTGTTTCATAGGCATCCAGGCGGGCCATGTGAAAGGGATTCAGCACCAGTATGGACATCCAGAGGAGCAGCATATAGCGCGTCTCCCAGTTGCTAAACTCCTTGGGATCCTGCTCGCCCAGCAGCTGGAGCACAAACTCCAAGTCGCTCAGCTCATGGGGCATAAACTTCACAAGGACTTTATAGGTGCGAACTTTGGAAATTATATATAAATACTTGAATGCAGCATCCCGCTCCCCCGCCGGCAGCTCCACCTGTCGGATCTTGTTGAGCAACAGTGATAGAAGCAGTTCCAGGTGAGGATCCAGCAGATGTGGTTGCTCCTGATAACGGGACAACAACTCCGTATATTGCTCAAATTCCCGTTCAAACGAAAAAGCTTTTATGTCTTTCATGGTATCGATTAACACCAACACCTGTTCCAATTCGGCAAAGTGCTCCAAAGTATTCACAGGAATGTCATCATCCTTGACATCCTCGATTTGTTGCATCATTATCCTTTAGTTATTAAATCAACGTTTTTTCACACAGCCGGATTGCAGTAAAAATCTCGCTCGTTTCTCGCTCTTTATTTTTTGTGTGTTTCGTTTCAACTATTCCGCACTCAAACATATGATTCACAGTAGTTGGCAGCTGCTGTCCTGCCAGGGCTGGCCAACTTTGTTGTATAGCTTCAAAACAAATTGGCGGCTGCGAGTCTTGTATTTATTTAACTCAGTATGCTTTGTTATTTTCCTTATGATTTTTAAAAAAATTTTTAATATCATAACTGCATATTCAGTCAGTTAACGTTGCCTTGTCGTCATACAGAGTTATCGCGTTGTTTTTCATCAGCCCTGACTCTCAAGTTTGTTTACAAGCCACAATTAAAAAGAAGTTAAAAATGAAATTGGTTAACTTTCGTCTGATTGTCGAAGTTCAACAGCGTCGTGAACTGTGGGATTCGACCATGCAGCTGAGCCAACGCAAGGATCTTATCAACGAGCAATGGCAGCAAGTGGCGGATATATTGAAGCTGGATGGTAGCTATTAAAGCATATAATACATTATTTCACGTATTCTCGGCAGTATTCTCGTTTTTACCAGCGGGATATCCCTGACAACGCTTAGCTGAATACTATTTCCCGGCCGGGTCAAAGATTTCCCACCACCTTTTTTCTTTTCTCTTTGTTTCTTTTCCTTTTCAATTCGCCAATTCTAATTTTAACTCCACGTATCCTCTCTCTTTAACTTTTAATTTGGAAGCTTTTCATCTAATTTTAGTTTGGTCTGATTGGGTGTTTCCCTGGGGTTTCCCCAACCATTGGAACATATGTTGGACCAATGTTTATGTTAAATTTCCCAAGAATCTTTAATAACTTTGTAATTATCTTACATCTAGAATTGTAATTTTGTACCTTTTCAAAATGTTACTATTAAATATTTGTAAATAAATAAATAAGATTAAACCAAATTCTATTAACCCATGAAAACTATTTACAGAGGCCGCGTGCAGGAAGCGCTTTAAGGGGTTGCGGGACAGCTATCGCGCAGAAGTCCGTAAAATACAGAGGCGATTTATATCGAGTTCAAATTGGCCTTATTTTCGAGCACTGGAATTTATGCGTAAAATTTTCGATCCCGACAAATTGATGCCCTTTCCGCCGGGCTCGTTTGACATTGAGGCGGACTGCGGGGGACAGGAATCGAATCAACTGGATGACTTCATCATCGATGTGGATAAAATCAATGATGATTCGTTTGATTTTGAAATCATGGGTGATATATTTAAATGCGAATCGTCACAAGGACAAGACTCCGGCTCCGATATGTCCGTGATCAATAGACAGACTTATGAACAGCCCACAACGAATATGTCTTTGCCAATGAACCGATCGGATATGGGAGCATCACCCAGATTGCTATCACCATTGCCAATGCCTCAAGCTCCAGCAGCAAAACGTGTCCGCCGTCGCAAGACTTCCTCATCACCAGATGGAGCTGGAGCTGACCATAATAGTCATCCGACGTTCGAATCAACTGTTAAGGATGATCCAGACTATAATTTCCTAGTTAGTTTGCTGCCACATGTCAAATCGCTTTCGAGTATGAGCAATATGAAGTTTCGCATGGAGGTCAGTCGAATGTTAATGGACCTGAATCAAGAGGACTTGCAGCCGCCAACACAGCGGAAGTCGGAAAATGTACCCTACATAATCTCAGCCTCAAAGGCCAACTACTCCTGTGAAGATGAGGCGGACACGCCTCAGCAAATTCGTGGTGTGGCACACAGTTCTTTGATCGAGTGTGATGTTAAAATAGAAAATGAGACCCCGCTTTAAGGATTGAGCGAGAATTTAGCTATATATAAAATACATAGTTATTACACAAACGCACACGGACATTTAGCTGTACCCAAAATATTTTCAAATTATATTTGACAAGATTCCTTTCATTTAGAAAACTTCATCAACCATTCATACTTACTGTAAGTAACTCTCCTCTCATACATTGATTTATTTTACTTGATTAAAGAGTATGTAATATTCATTCATCGAAATATAGATACATACAATACTACAAAAGTATGTCATGCAAGAATTGTGGCTCTTATTTATAGCATTACGGTTAAACTTTGGAGGAATATCCAACTTGTCTTTCAAACGATTGCCTAAAAAAAAACCTCAAATTAATATTAAATGAATTACATCAATATGTGCTACATTCATGAACAAAAAATTCCCATAATATTAACAGAACTATTACAAATTCAATACGAATCAAAAATCAAATAAAATTTTAAGTATGTCATGCTAAATTCATTCGCAGTGTTGCCATTCGTTGTGAATGTCAAAGTGAGGCGCGTCACGGCGAATGGCACATGAGTCAGCTGTGAGTGGAGAGACTTTGACGGAACATAATTTTTGTGACTACTTTACCATCATTTAGCTGTGTTCGGCTTTATTGTGCGCACGTATAGGAACAGAATGGGAGATAGCTCTGATGAGGAACAGCTGACCACCGAATGGGTGCCATACAGTGAACGCGCAGAATGGGCCGATTTGCAGCCGCTGCCGCAGGATGATGGCCCCAATCCCGTTGTGGCCATATCATATAGACCCAGATGTGAGTAAGCCGGAGCAACTAAACTTTTCAGTATCTAGTAGTAGTCTGTAGTCAACATTAAATAAATAAATACAGATAAGAAGTTATTAATAACTATTTACGATTTCAGTTCGCGAGGTTTTTGACTTTATGCGCGCAATTATAGCCAAAGGTGAAAAGTCGCAGCGTGCCTTGGATCTGACCACGGAGGCACTGCGTCTCAATCCGGCCAATTATACGGTTTGGCAGTACAGGCGGGATATATTGCGTGCTTTGGATGCCGATCTGAAGGATGAACTGGACTATCTGGAGGAAGTGATTGGCCAGAATGCCAAGAACTATCAGGTCTGGCACCACAGACGCGTCATTGTCGAAATGATGAACTGCGCCCAGTTTGAGCTAGAGTTGACACAAAATGCACTGGACAACGATAGCAATGCGAAGAATTATCATGCCTGGCAGCATCGCCAATGGGCCATACGCACTTTCAAGTATGTATCCTCTCTGTGAATCATTTTTATAGATTAGATAGACAATTTGGGATATTACCAAAAGGGGTATGTTTAATAATATAGAGGCCAAACCATGAACATAATGACCTCAAACTCGAAAATCGGTTCAGTTTTGGCAAAGTTATGTGAGTCTCAAGTCTAAGGTTATATATAAGTAGGATCATTTTTGGAAAAAATTATGAGGGATAGGCCTAAAATTCTATCAATTACTTCTAGTTCGTCAATCCCAAGGATAACACTTCCTACTCTTAATGTTTGTCTTGCAGTCTTTATGATGACGAGCTGGACTTTGTCGATCGATTGATTCGCGAGGATCCGCGCAACAATTCGGCCTGGAATCAGCGATTCTTTGTGCTGAAGCATTTCGGTTTTACGCCGGAGGTAATACAACGTGAACTCGCCTATGCCATGAATTACCTGCGTGTGATCAAAAACAACGAAAGTCCCTGGAATTATCTGGTAGGTGTGCTGCGACAAAGCGAGAGTGGACAGCTTAACAGCTCTCCCGACGTGGTGCAGTTCAGCGAAGGATTGTACAATGCGGGCAATCGCTCGCCCTATTTGATGGCATTTCTGATTGACATGTACCAGGAGCAGGTATTGCAGCTCGGTGCTGACAACCAAGTGGCTGAAAAGGTCTACGTAATGTGCGATGATATGGCTCTCAAGCATGACATCATACGCAGCAAGTACTGGCAATATGTGGCCACATATCTGAGGAAGCAGCTACAAAAGTTTCCGGAAATGGAGACATAGAGCTGTCCCAGCTGCAGTTATTTCCCAGTTTGCCTAGTTTTGAACGTACGTATACCGCCAGACCAGATACATACCATATTAGACCGTATTATTATCTAGTTAAATTAATAACAGAGTGGCAAATTTCTCAAATCTAACTTTTTCGATAAAGTGAATGTGCAAAATATTGAAAAATAACATGAGTTCTGTCTTTTTATAAATATGTGTTTTACTTTATTCCCCTCTATCCATGAGATCAATAGCGAATTTAGCTTGGCCAACATTGCAAAAAAGGAGATATTGTAGAGAATTATTCGTCAAATTTTCAACAACTCTCAAAACTCAGTTTTATGAACATACATATATCAATCTCAACATTTTTAAAAATAACCAAATTTAGTGTATTTTTAATTTGTTGCCACTTGAAGCCAGCCTTTGTTGCTTGTCAAAAGTTACTAATTTATGATGCCACACAAGGTTTTGATGTCGTCGCGTTTGTTTGACTTGCGAGCTTGTGTGTTTGTACACGTAAATTTCATTAACAATCAACAGATAACTTTGAGCGCAATTCCGCAATCTGAACGTAATTGTTATCTCTGCATGCAGTGGAATCAAAAAAAAAAAACAGTTTAAATAGTTTCTGCTGTCTCAATATTGGTATTTATTTAAATTTGCTTCTTTCAGTTTTTGTTTTTTTTTTTTAGGTTTTTTGTTTTTAGTTCGAGTACATACAATATAGCAGTTGTAATATATAACGTTTTCATACTTTATTTGATTTTCTTGCGTATATTTTGAGTTTTCATAATGGAAATTGAGTTTCAATAGGCAAAGGCAAATATGAGTTTTTACGGCATTTAACAATTGGATTACATATTGTATCTTTCGCGGTGCTTTGCAATCAAGTTTTAGCCATTTCATTACCTTTGCATAGTAAGTACGTACTTAAAATAAAGCAGAAGACATCTTTGGCGTGTTTGGTTTTTAGTTGGGCTAAAAAATATTCTTTTCTTGCTGTCGTATTTTTATGTAGGAGCATAAATCATTGGAGTACTCTTTTGCATAGTTTAATAAAATTTCGTAATAATAAAATATATATTTGTATTTTTTTTTCAGTTTTCTTTGTTTTTTGTTGTTTTGTTGGTTTTTGTTTTTATTTTGCATGGGTATATATAAATTTGAAAAAGCCTATAAATCCAAATGTAGTTAGTACAAGAACATACTTTCAAAATCAAAGCATTATTTTGCCATGGGCCATGGCAAATATATGGATTGTTGAAAATTAGTTTGGAGAAAAAGTAGCTTAGAAAAGTGAAAGCTTTTGTGCGCATGGCCCACATCATAAAATATATATATTTGGTACCAAAACCGTTTCCTGTTCCAAAATTTGAATCTCTTTTTTTTTTGTTTGTTACCTGTTCTGAGTTTGCGTGGAGCCAGAGAAAAGTATTTGTTTTCTGTTTGTTTTTGTCTGTTTTGTGTTAGTTCTTTAACAATTTGATATATAGAGTTAATATATGTATATATAATTTTTGTTTTTATATAATAGTTTTTATAATAAATTTATACGCTCCGCTCCGGTTTCTCGCACTGAGCCGTTTTCATGACAATTGTTTGGATTTCATTGTTGTAAAAGCATTTTTAGCAAAAAATTAAAAAGTTTCATTTGTTCATTTCTAAAATCTGACCATCATAAACAGCGTGTTCCATTACTATTATTCTTAAGTACGTTACGTAGATTTCATTTAGGCTCACTTGCATGCATTGTTTGTCTTTTTTCATTTCATTCGTTACATATATAAAATAAATCATTTCTTACTAACATTCTTCTTTCATTCGTTTTGCAATTTGTTCGTATTGAAAACACGCTGCGCTTTGTGTGAGGAAGCTTCATATACCATCTATAAATATACTTGTACATACATATTATGTAAATACTATGTAGATATTCATTTGTGTGTTTTTTTTCTTCATATAATTGTTAAAAAATTAACGCCACTTGTGCCTTGCTATGTTTTTGTTTTGTTTTTTTTTTTTTGGTTTTTTTATACGAATAAGTACATTCGACATCCGACAATCGAGTCTCTGAGCTATACTAGTACAAAGATATAGTATAGCCCACATTCCCCCTTCTAAAAGGTGGCTAGTTGTAGGTGCTTACAACTTTACATACATATACATGCATTCGTATGTATGGAATATATGTATATGCATAGGCGTTCCCAATCAATCTGTAACTCTCTGTTTGGCGGCTCTTGGAGCCGCCTTCTACTTATCCTCCCCGATGCCCTCATCAGTTGTGGTCTTACGCTCTCTAGCCTCTTCGTTGCTGATATCACATTTTTCAGCCAACATATCCTCGATGCCCTCATCGTCCACAGTCTGGCTCTCGCCGGGCACTTGCTTCCCCATGGCCACAACACACTTGCCCTGAGGTAGTGGCGGAAACTTGGCATACGATGTGTTACTTATGGTGCCAACGGTGCTGTCCTCATAGCAATCCGGGGTCATACGCACACGGCACGTCTCGTATGCCTTCTCGTAGCCCAGTTTCGTGTACAAGTTCCGGGATGCATCATTCTGTGGACGTATGACAACGAAGGGTGTGTAGCCGCGCTCGATGACGAGCTGAGTCAACGCCTTGGCCAGACGGATGCCGTAACTGTCAAATGAATAGGAGAGAGCCAGCTATAAGTGTGCTCCGATTCGAATAGTTTGCAGTACAGTACTCACCCCATGCGTCGATAATCTGGACGTGTTTGCATTGAAAACATGGCGCCATAGTATGAATGGACCATCCATGCGGCCAGCTCGTTGGTATCCTTGCGGAATATACCCAAACCGGGCAGGACACGCACGAGTATATCAAACAATTTGACGCATTCGATTTCATTGGCCGGATATAGATCGTGTATGCCCTGGACATTGTCCAATGTCAGCAGTCGCATCTCCGCATCGTCTGGCAAGGGCTCAAGCTCGAGTTCCGTATTGAGCTTGTTGCACACATAGATATCACCACTAAGTCGCTCCATCAGACCGATTTTCGAATAGAAATCATCCAGGCGATTCATAATAGCGATGTGCGTAAAGTTCAGGTACAATGGCTTCTGCCAATCTATAAGTACATCTTCGGTGCGCATCAGATCGACATGTTCGATTTGTGCGGATGGACAAAATATGCCAAATGTTTGGTAAATATTGTTGTGCGGCTATATCACAAATGGGTAATAATCATTAATAGGTTGGTGGATAAGATATGTAGACAGATATGTGATCTTACCGTAAGCGTGCATCCTGGAAAATGTAGTATTATCGGTTTTTCGGGCCAATCCTTAGCAACATAAAACTTAAAATCCCAAATACGATCATTCAGGTACGTTTTAATGGTTTGATGAAACTGCAAATACAAATTCTTATAAATATACAAAGCGATTTCATAAAAAAAAAATTTGCCTTAAGTGCAGGGTATTTATGTGCTCAAAAACTGAAAATCTTGCTTTTAAAATATTAATAAAAAATAATTCATTTTCATTTTAGGTGAAAATTGTGCCAGAAAAAGATGTGATATTTTAGTACAGTGCTGAAAATTCTTAGGATATTGATTATACGGTGTGAGTCCCTGTCTAAAGGAATATCTGTAAGTTGGCTACACGCCTTTATAGCTCTAAATTATTTGCCAAACTCCGTGTCGTGTTAAGCACTCCCCCAAAAATGTTGCATAAAAATCGAAACTTTAACCAACAGCAAACTCCTTAGGCCGTTGAAATGCATGAAACTGGGTGCCAAGCGGAATAGTTTACCAGCTGAGCTGGCTCCGTGTCGCCAACCGTGCCCCAACCCCCAATCCCCAACAAAATAAGCGAATGCGGAGCACAAAGCGAACTTGAGCACGTGATGCCGTCTGGGATGGCGAGGGCATTAAAAATTGAAATGAAGCGGGCGTAAACAGTGAAAACAGGTCAACATCAGCGATGGGTTTGTTGAGATTGCATGTCTACGGCATGCGGTCTACCGGCAGTTGTTGGCCCTGGTAAGTAAGTAACTCCCCCTGCCACCCAGGTAATTATTGCGTGGCTGTCAAGAAAAGCGGTAGTGTCAAAAGCATGCAACGGTAGAGCTCGAGTGCTAGTTGGCGAGTTGGTGGCAAGTTGTGGTTCTATTGCACATACCTTTAATGATTCCGGCAGATAGCGTTCTAAAGTTACCAAAATTTCGGGAAGCTCTGATTCATGCACCAAACGAAAGTGTTTACCTTCAGGAATGATTTCCATTTCTGCAAAAGAGAAATTAAAAACAAATTCAGGTAAGAACGTTTGCTTGCAATCGAAAGCAGCCGACTGCTGGATACTCTGTTATCAGTGGTTCTTATAAAGTAGGTGATTTTTTGATAATTCATGAATGATATCAATTACAATGAAAAGTTTATGATTCCCATTGATTATATTTTAAAATTATAGAAAATAATATTTTGTGAGAGAAATAAATAAATAAAAATATTTCCTTCAAACATACTCCATAATCGTCTAGTCAACCGACTATAGAAAAATATACACACAAGTACATTTTAGCATATTTAATGCCAATGACGTAACAATTACACATCCGATTGAAGCAACTGCAGATAAATGTCATTATATCTGCTTCAACTACGAGTACATCCATCATTTTACATTTAATAAACTTAAATGTTGTCCAAGTATAAGTGCAATGGGTTTTTATTTTTGAACGTCAATCCCAAACGCCTTCCCTGCCCCACCCACGACCGCATCTGCCTTACGAAGGCCTCTCGGTTTGGCCTCTGTCAAGGCCAAAAGAATTGCTTACAACAAAAATGTGAAATAAAAATCAAGCAAAAACTTACGACAGCCACAACTTTGATGATGATGCTGTTCATTATGCTTAATATTTATTATATGTGCTTATATCCGTTGCCTGCCTCCTTGGATTTTTGGAATTACGTATCCCCTGTGGGGACATCCGTTATTGAGCCAATTGCCAAGTAATTTAAGCTGCTGTAACCACAAAAGTAATAAGCTATTTCCCCAAATAAAAAGTAAGCATCGCTAGAATTGCTTTTATGGCCACTTTCAAAATAGATATGCATAGCATACACATACAGTTTATTAAGTAAATCTATATAATCCTTAAAGCTAATGCAAAATTGAAAGAAAAACGCAATCCCTTTCCAGACTTCAAACTCCCATAACTTTGTCAAAACTGGCCCGATCTTCACTTCCGAGGTCATTTTGATCATAGTTTGTCCCCTTTAATAATTCTACATTCAAAGTTGAGAAACTTCCAACTTTCGGATTTCATGTCAAAAATCATGACAAGATGCTGGCATGTCAAGCTCCCAAGTCCCTAAAAAGGCCCTTCCCAGACTTCAAAGGACCATAACTTTGTCAAAACTTGTCCGATCTTCATTTCCGAGGTCATTTTGACCATGGTTTGTCCTCCTTAATAATTCTACATTCAACGTTGAGAAACTTCCAACTTTCGGATTTCATGCCAAAAATCATGACAAGATGCTGGCATGTCAAGCTCCTAAGTCCCTAAAAAGGCCCTTCCCAGACTTCAAAGTACCATAACATTGTCAAAACTCGCCCGATCTTCACTTCCGAGGTCATTTTGATCATGGTTTGTCCTCCTTAATAATTCTACATTCAAAGTTGAGAAACTTCCAACTTTCGAATTTCATGTCAAAAATCATGACAAGATGCCCTACTAGAAATGCCCGACTCAGACTTCAAAGCACCATAACTTTGTCAAAACTGGCCCGATCTTCACTTCCGAGGTCATTTTTATCATGGTTTGTCCTCCTTTATAATTCTACATTCAAAGTTGAGAAACTTCCCACTTTCGGATTTCAAGTCAAAAATCATGACAAGATGCCCTACTAGAAATGCCCGACTCAGACTTCAAAGCACCATAACTTTGTCAAAACTGGCCCGATCTTCACTTCCGAGGTCATTTTTATCATGGTTTGTCCTCCTTAATAATTCTACATTCAAAGTTGAGAAACTTCCAACTTTCGGATTTCAAGTCAAAAATCATGACAAGATGCCCTACTAGAAATGCCCGACTCAGACTTCAAAGCACCATAACTTTGTCAAAACTGGCCCGATCTTCACTTCCGAGGTCATTTTTATCATGGTTTGTCCTCCTTTATAATTCTACATTCAAAGTTGAGAAACTTCCCACTTTCGGATTTCATGTCAAAAATCATGACAAGATGCTGGCATGTGAAGTCCCTAAAAATGCCCTACTCAGACTTCAAAGTGCCATAACTTTGTCAAAACTGACCTGATCTTCACTTCCGAGGTCATTTTGATCATGGTTTGTCCTCTTTAATAATTCTACATTCAAATTTGAGAAACTTCCAACTTTCGGATTTCATGTCAAAAATCATGACAAGATGCTGGCATGTGAAGTCCCTAAAAATGCCCTACTCAGACTTCAAAGTGCCATAACTTTGTCAAAACTCGCCCGATCTTCACTTCCGAGGTCATTTTGATCATGGTTTGTCCTCCTTAATAATTCTACATTCAAAGTTGAGAAACTTCCAACTTTCGAATTTCATGTCAAAAATCATGACAAGATGCTGGCATGTGAAGTCCCTAAAAAGGGCCCTTCCCAGACTTTAAAGTACCATAACTTTGTCAAAACTCGCCCGATCTTCACTTCCGAGGTCATTTTGATCATGGTTTGTTCTCCTTAATAATTCAACATTCAAATTTGAGAAACTTCCAACTTTCGGATTTCATGTCAAAAATCATGACAAGATGCTGGCATGTGAAGTCCCTAAAAATGCCCTACTCAGACTTCAAAGTACCATAACTTTGTCAAAACTCGCCCGATCTTCACTTCCGAGGTCATTTTGATCATGGTTTGTCCTCCTTAACAATTCTACATTCAAAGTTGAGTAACTTCCAACTTTCGAATTTCATGTCAAAAATCATGACAAGATGCTGGCATGTGAAGTCCCTAAAAATGCCCTACTCAGACTTCAAAGTGCCATAACTTTGTCAAAACTCGCCCGATCTTCACTTCCGAGGTCAATTTGATCATGGCTTGTCCTCCTTAATAATTCTACATTCAAAGTTGAGAAACTTCCAACTTTCGGATTTCATGTCAAAAATCATGACAAGATGCTGGCATGTGAAGTCCCTAAAAATGCCCTACTCAGACTTCAAAGTGCCATAACTTTGTCAAAACTCGCCCGATCTTCACTTCTGAGGTCATTTTGATCATGGTTTGTCCTCCTTAATAATTCTACATTCAAAGTTGAGAAACTTCCAACTTTCGAATTTCAGGTCAAAAATCATGACAAGATGCTGGCATGTGAAGTCCCTAAAAAGGGCCCTTCCCAGACTTTAAAGTACCATAACTTTGTCAAAACTCGCCCGATCTTCACTTCCGAGGTCATTTTGATCATGGTTTGTTCTCCTTAATAATTCAACATTCAAATTTGAGAAACTTCCAACTTTCGGATTTCATGTCAAAAATCATGACAAGATGCTGGCATGTGAAGTCCCTAAAAATGCCCTACTCAGACTTCAAAGTGCCATAACTTTGTCAAAACTCGCCCGATCTTCACTTCCGAGGTCAATTTGATCATGGCTTGTCCTCCTTAATAATTCTACATTCAAAGTTGAGAAACTTCCAACTTTCGGATTTCATGTCAAAAATCATGACAAGATGCTGGCATGTGAAGTCCCTAAAAAGGGCCCTTCCCAGACTTTAAAGTACCATAACTTTGTCAAAACTCGCCCGATCTTCACTTCCGAGGTCATTTTGATCATGGTTTGTTCTCCTTAATAATTCAACATTCAAATTTGAGAAACTTCCAACTTTCGGATTTCATGTCAAAAATCATGACATGTGTGGCATGTGAAGTCCCTAAAAAGGGCCCTTCCCAGACTTTAAAGTACCATAACTTTGTCAAAACTCGCCCGATCTTCACTTCCGAGGTCATTTTGATCATGGTTTGTTCTCCTTAATAATTCTACATTCAAATTTGAGAAACTTCCAACTTTCGGATTTCATGTCAAAAATCATGACAAGATGCTGGCACGTGAAGTCCCTAAAAAGGGCCCTTCCCAGACTTTAAAGTACCATAACTTTGTCAAAACTCGCCCGATCTTCACTTCCGAGGTCATTTTGATCATGGTTTGTTCTCCTTAATAATTCTACATTCAAAGTTGAGAAACTTCCAACTTTCGGATTTCATGTCAAAAATCATGACAAGATGCTGGCATATGAAGTCCCTAAAAATGCCCTACTCAGACTTCAAAGTGCCATAACTTTGTCAAAACTCGCCCGATCTTCACTTCCGAGGTCATTTTGATCATGGTTTGTCCTCCTTAACAATTCTACTTTCAAAGTTGAGAAACTTCCATTTTTCGGATTTCATGTCAAAAATCATGACAAGATGCTGGCATGTCAAGCTCCCAAGTCCCTAAAAAGGGCCCTTCCTAGACTTTAAAGTACCATAACTTTGTCAAAACTCGCCCGATCTTCACTTCCGAGGTCATTTTGAACATGGTTTGTCATCCTTAACAATTCTACATTCCAATTTGAGGAACTTCATATTTTCGGATTTCATGTCAAAAATCATGACAAGATGCTGGCATGTGAAGTCCCTAAAAAGGGCCCTTCCCAGACTTTAAAGTACCATAACTTTGTCAAAACTCGCCCGATCTTCACTTCCGAGGTCATTTTGATCATGGTTTGTTCTTCTTAATTATTCTACATTCAAAGTTGAGTAACTTCCAACTTTCGGATTTCATGTCAAAAATCATGACAAGATGCTGGCATGTGAAGTCCCTAAAAAGGGCCCTTCCCAGACTTTAAAGTACCATAACTTTGTCAAAACTCGCCCGATCTTCACTTCCGAGGTCATTTTGATCATGGTTTGTTCTCCTTAATAATTCTACATTCAAAGTTGAGAAACTTCCAACTTTCGGATTTCATGTCAAAAATCATGACAAGATGCTGGCATATGAAGTCCCTAAAAATGCCCTACTCAGACTTCAAAGTGCCATAACTTTGTCAAAACTCGCCCGATCTTCACTTCCGAGGTCATTTTGATCATGGTTTGTCCTCCTTAATAATTCTACTTTCAAAGTTGAGAAACTTCCATTTTTCGGATTTCATGTCAAAAATCATGACAAGATGCTGGCATGTCAAGCTCCCAAGTCCCTAAAAAGGGCCCTTCCTAGACTTTAAAGTACCATAACTTTGTCAAAACTCGCCCGATCTTCACTTCCGAGGTCATTTTGAACATGGTTTGTCATCCTTAACAATTCTACATTCCAATTTGAGGAACTTCATATTTTTTCGGATTTCATGTCAAAAATTATGATAAGATGTTTGCATGTGAATCTCCCAAGTCCCTAAAAATGCCATTCCCCGACAAACTTTAAATTTTCGGATTTCATTATTTCTTTTAATGTGAATTATTTTCAACTTTTTTTTACTGTGTTAAAAAATTAAAGGCGTCCTTAAGAAACTTGACGTAATGATAATGGCTACAAACTCTAGACAAATAGTCGTCCTGCTTACAAATATTTAAGTATACAGTTGTATCCTAGTTTAACCTTTTGTTTTTACATTATTTCGGTTGTTTTTGATGAGTTTGTAGATAAATGCTAGTTGCGTTGACTACTTGATTGATTGATGATGTGATTGATTGGCTAAATGTGGCAAATATCATTACTCGCATCCTTGTGGCAGCCATTGTTTTACTGGGTTACTATGACTATTTTTACAGCTATTTGTGTCGAAGCTAACAAACGCCCCAACATGGCGCAAATATGTAAGAGCTAATGCCTCATGGCTGGTGTATGAAAATTAGTAGTGGTATTAGTCGTGTTTCTTGAATACTTATACGCTGTACAGTGCACCGAAAAAAATTGCTAGAATAAATTAGGTTTATTTTGAATTCAATTGAATTAAATTTGTAAATAGGTAGTTTTTGAAAATGAACAAAAAAATGTTTTCATGTTTTTAAACAAGTAAAATATATACAAAATTTAAACTAAGGAATTTTATTTCCTTTGTCATTTTGCGATGAAAATTGAAACGACCTAAGTACGGATTTCTTTTCAGTGTAGGGGCAAGTTCAAGAGTGTGTGTGGGTGTGATTTTCTTTATGGTTACGCAGCTGCAGGACGCAGCGGACAGACGAAAAGATGGACAAGATGTGTCTACGCCCACTTGCATATCCGGCTGAGACCGGAAGGGATTACAATGGAATTTGTATAATGCTCATTATATACAAAATCAATAATAAGCATTGCTAATCTGAATGCAGGTATCTACGCAGAGATAGAGAGAGGGTGGGTGCTGGATGCATTTTTGCCAGACACTAATTCGCCTACTTAGCTGATAAAAATACCGTTGACATTTCACGGCGGCACCCCGGGGATAAGAACGACGCAGGCGCGTCGCCAGCCAGACAAATTGCGATTTCGATTTACAGATAGCTCCATAACCATGCCCATTTCCGTTCCCTGTGTGGCACTATCCTGGCACCCGCTATGCTCGTCGCACTTGCCAGCCAATTAATTTCTGTTTTTGCCCCAATTATAGCCGTGCACTGCATATGATGCGTTCATTTCCATACCATAACCGTAGGGTAGAGTGCATTTATTTACAAAACTGTAAATTTGGGGCTGTCTATCTATTTAGATGTACCATTGGATATTTAATTAAATATGATTTAGAATTTGATTCAATTCCAGAAAGGCTTAAATTCAATAATATGAGGAATTAAATTGAAATCTAGGTCGAAAGATTACTTTTTTGAATTTTACGGTATTAAAATTATCCGGAAACTAAAATAGTAATATTTGCCATTAAATTTCTTCAATCTTCTATTTAGAAATTTTCAACTCAGTATCAAAAATAAAAATTTCAATCAAGCTGCAGATATCTCAACCAACTGTTGCTCATACTTTATATCCCAAACATTCCTCAACCATTTTTACAAACCTTATTCAACTAAAGGGTATTTCTAGTTTGAGCTAACCCTTTTCTGTTTTGATAGCGAGACACTAGATATAGAAATATGTTCATGGGCGAGCAGAAAGCAGTACTTAATTGACATGCACATGTGCACACACTCAGTACTCAGTACTCGGTATTCAGTACTCAGTACTCAGAAGCGGCATTTTCAATATTTTCGCATCGCACAATTAAAAAGAAATGCAGAAAGTGTATAAAAAGAAGGGGAAAGATGATGAGAAAGCACTTACAAAAATATTAAATCCGTTGACCTTGTATGAATTTGTTGTAGTTGCTGCTGCTGCTGTTGTTGCCGTTGTTGTTGTTGTTGCTGTTGCTGTTGCGATTGCTGCGGTTTTTGCCAATCCCTAAAACACTCAAACCACGAGTCTGCGGCTTGCGTGTGCTGTTTTAATTAATATTTGAGCGCAATTTGAATTTCTTTTAAATTGTTATTTCTATTTCGATTTTATGGCAAAAAATATTAGTATATTAATTTTTAATTTATTAAATAAATTTACTTTTGTTTTATAGTATATTTTTAGTTTTGGAAAAACGTGCAGTATGAAAATAAGTTTTATTTTTTTTTATATTTATTATTTTTATATGCGAATCACAGATGCTCTTTATTTATTTATATTAAAAATTGAGTGCGTTTTTAGTTATGTTAAAAGGTTCGTTTAGTGGCCTTTGATATTGTTTTTTTATATATTTTGGTATGTTCATAAGTTGTAAATTGTGTGCTAGTTTTTTGGAGCTTTCTTAGTTTTATTTTGGTTAGGCCTTTTTGAATGGAGGATGTCGCGGCAGGCTGCTCCGGACTGAAAGCCACGCGGATGAATGCACTTCTTTTTGCACCAGTGTTGCCAGTGCGTCAAATTTATGTATTACGTGTTTCTATATATTGTGAATTGCCGAAGTGTTCTTTGCTGTTGTTTTTCGTAATTTTTCGCTGCCCCCGTTGCAACTCCTCCACAGACAGGCCTAACCCACCAGGCAAGCCCTAAATTCTTTTATTGAAGTTGCTTGTTGTTGTTGTATTGTGTTGTTGTGGTATTGTGTGTATCTTCGGCAGATACAACAACAGGCGTGTGCTAGTCCAGCATGGCGGCTGAAGGACTCGAAGGACTCGGTGGACTCAATGCAGCAGTTGAAAATGTTAATGCTCTTTTGCTCCTGCAGAGAGTAGTTTCTGTGTGTTGATTGGTATTTTTGCAGGTATTCTGTGTGTCTGTCTGTTTTCACTTGTTTTCGCTTTGGCAATTTATGTATTTTCACGAAAATTGATTTTCCTTCTGCTTGGTGTTTTGTTGTTGGCCTGATTCTTGATTACTCTCTGGGCTGTCTCTGTAGTTGCATAGGTTTTTCTATATATTTTCTTTATATTTATTTTGTATTTTGGCTGTCTGCTTTGTATCCTTGTGCGGCGCCTGCTTTTGGCTACAGTTTTATTTGGTTAGTGCCAGAGTGCTACCAGCTCCAAGGACGCGCAACTTGGACACACAAGCGGCACAAGCACACACACACACTCGCCCAAACACACACACACACACACAGACAGTGAGGTGGAGTGAAATTGAGTTTGTCGAAATTTAATGTGTGTTTAAGAAAACACTTTGCTGCTGGCTTCTCTGGTAAACTGTTTTCTTGTTGTTGCCCTGTTTCTCTTTTTTTTTCTTTTTTTTTTTTGGTATTTTGCAGTGCGTTCCAATTTGTTGTGGCTTGGAAGTTATTTTGGAATTGGCTAAAAGACCGAACTTATCTGGCTGACTGACGACAACGAACTGATTCTGAATCCAAGGAGCAGAGCCAGATGTTGCCACAAGTTTCTATATTTATGCATGTGTGTGTGTGCGAATCGACACTGCAACGTGGCAACGTCGTCGTCGTCGTCGTCGTGTTGCCGACATCTTTTGTTGCTGTTGTTGTTGCTGGCAATTCGTCTGCGTTCTCGTCCTCGTCTCGTGTTTTTATACCCTCGCTTGAGACGTTTCGACTTTGTCGCCTTGTTTGCCACGCACACACAAAATGTCACCCTACCGCAACCCTTAAGGACTGCGTTTTTCTCTACCTGTGTCAGGTTTGCACCTTTCGGCTTAGCAACTCAACAGGGGGTAAGTTTTTCATCTTGCAAAAAATAAAGTTCTATCAAGAATTTCTATTGCATACTTTTTGGGCTCGGAATTTTCTTCAAATATTTTATTCATACCAAAAATTATAATTTGTTGCTTGTAATTAATGACCAATTTTCACATTTTAAAGAACGCAGTTTAATACTAATACTATTACAAAGTTTTTAGAAATATCTATAATATTTTATATTTATTTTATTTTCATACAAATAAGTAGTTCCATACAAATGGCATTTCTGCAAGAGTATTGCAGATTCGCTGCAAAGTTTCGATTTCTTTTTGCATGTTACCAGCACATTTAAATGCCGCGTGCATTTGTGTTGGTGTTTTCATGCTCACATGTTGCCCATCGCATCGCAACGCAGCTGCTCTCGTTCTTGTTCTCGCTCTCGTTCGCTCTCTCGCAGCAAAGGAGAGAGCAAAGTGTTCGGCGTTGTTGCTGCTGCATGCAATAACAGCGAGCGTGCAGACAGTCCGCCAACTCTAACCACCGTCTGAACTCCCCTCATGGTGGGTTAGGGAGTTTCGCTTTATTTGCTGCTTTCACGCTGGCCACGCTGCGCTTAGCGCAACTGTACACCTCATAGCAGCAGAGCAGCAGAGCAGCAGCAGAGCATCAATAACAGCAACAACATTAGCATTAACAGCAACAATAACAGCGGCTGTTTTGCATGCGTTTTTCGCAACACACATTTTTTGGCAAAATGGCCACGGCGTCCGCGCAATACGTATACGCCACGTAGCGCCGCCATCACGACGCGCACGTGTCGCCGGCGAGAGAGAGGGAGAGTGAATCCCCACAGCATGCGGCATTACCTGTACTCTCTCTACAGCTCTTTCTCGCTCTCTTACTCCCATTATGTTGTTTTGTTTATGCCGCACAGCTGTGAAGCAGCCGAAAATCATTTTAATCGCCATTTTTTGTTTTTTTGGCAGGGGTCTTGCGGCTCAAGGTCGCTGTTGTCCCGTTGGTGTGCTGGTGTGCGTGCGTCAATTGACGTTTTTATTGGCGTCAAGTGGCGACATTCAAAACTATTGCCAGTTACAGTTGCCAGAGCCAGTTACAGTTGCCATTTACAGTTGCCAGTTCCATGTCCAGTTACAGTTACAGTTACAGTAATTAAAATAGAGAAACAGACGCGCTGAAAAGAGCTGAGTAGCATTGCAGTAGAGGTGGGCGCGTGTCGTGTTTTTCCATTCGTGACACGACTGAATACTAGGATTTAGAAATATAAGTAAAAGAAAGAAATGAGCTAAAAAATAATTTGATGTTGATTATGTACAATTATATTATTATTGTAAAAGATTGCCAAAGAAAGGTTTAGTATATATTCCTATTACTGTACCACTTACAAGATAAATACGGTTTTTCTCTTCCGAAAGTCAGATTAATTTTTCTTCAGCAAATTATGCCTATAAGGATATTTATGTGATTGCCAGAACTTTCTGGTAGCTATAGATAAAGCAAAAACAATTTTTTTATATTAAAAAATATATATCGAACACTTCTCTACACTTGGAGTTGGGGACTCAGAGTTGCCATGCATCAAAATGAATCACGCAATTCTCACACAGCACGCAAAACAAAAATGACGCCAGCTAGTGGCACAGTGTACCCAACCCCTCACTACCCCTTCTCCCATCCCACCAATTCCTACTCATTCCTCACCCTTCAAGTTACCAAACAATTTTCTGCTGACAGTTCGCACCACGCGTGGTGTTGAGCGCTGTGTGTGTGTGGTGGTGTGTGTGTGTTGGTGTGTGTGTGTGTGTGTGTGTTTGTTATAACAGATACGCGAATCGTTATTCGATGCGCTCATTTCCAAGGAAACTTTGGCCATAAAAAAAAGTAAGCAACTAAAACATATAAAACAACACAATTTTACAGTTGGGGTCTTTTTGTGGCATTTTATCAGGTGTTTGGCATTTGCGTATGCTTATGTCCTTCAGTCGGGGGCATGTCGGAGCATGTCGGAGAAAGTAGAAAGCCTATTAAAGTTTTGTCGCGGCGCCTTAAAACTGTAACTTTACGGCTGTAAAATAGGGACGCAATTTATGTGCGGCATTTGCTTATTAAATGCTTTTGCCAATTTTATAAAAGACACACTCGTAAGGCCAGCCAAAAACTAGAAGGCGCTAGTCGAGTGTACTAGACTTGCAGATACCCTGTACCCAATACTCATTGCCACAAGCAACATTTGCATTTATCAAAAACCCATTTGTAGAAAATCTAAACTCGTCGATATTGCAAATTTTTGGATAGTTATCCAAAAGTAAAAATAACAGTATTAGTTTTACGTTTTGAATTGGTTATTTTATTTAAATTTTATATTTTGTTAGGTAAGAGATTTGATTATACTGGTAAAAAAAAAGGGTTTCGGCTGCATTATCGACTTTATGATACACACTCTTAGTCCTTTTTAATGGGCATCCTTTTGACTTTGGTTTTGTACGAGGGCCAAACGGACGTCAGTGTCAGTTGACAAACGGCTAGCAGTAACCAGCTAACAGTTCTCAACTACAGTCAAGTTGGCGACCCAAGGTCGTGACTGGGAGTTGGCCTTTAATTAGCTATATAGCTATAGCTATAGCTATAGCAGCAGTTGTTTCCATTGGATTACTCATACGTAACGTTGTGCGGGTAAACACGAAGAAGAAGCAGCATGAAGGCAGGCAGCGCCTATTGTTTCAAGCGAGCACTAAGGACTCCGATTGGCCAGCCAAAGAGAGAGAGAGAGAGAGAGAGAGAGAGAGTGAGAGTGAGATAGGAGGGGTTCCTTTTGTATGGTCAAACGTGCATGACTGGCACGTGTTTATTCGTCCTGTGTCGCAGCGGCACATTAAAGCCGGTAAAAGGCAAAAGCCTGTTAATGTCAGGGTCAGAACGGCGGTCGCTGTGGCTGTGTTGCAGTTGAAGTTGCATGCATCGCCTATTTTGTTTAATTTTGCCACATGGCTATAATGTATAGCGACATGTGCATAAATCAAATATGTACATATATATATGTACATATATGTATATGTATATAATAAAAACCGCAGGGCAAATACAATATAATTGTTCAGGGTTTTGGCCCTATATAGATGCTATCTGCAATATTTAAAAGCAATTGACATTGTCGACAGCTGCACACTTTGGGGACACTGTGCCACACACGTGGCAAAGACAGCAGCCATAAAGCAAATAAATAAATAAAATAATATAAATGAAATTAGTGACCTTGACTTGCCAGTTGACAATTAAAGTTATTTTCATTTGCAGTTGGGGACATGTTTATTTAATGACGCATCCAACACAGACAGCTACAATGGCCAACAAATTATAGGGTCTTGCATAAAATATGGGTATAAACATTCGATTACGTTTCGGATTAGCAGCATATAAATACTCATTAGTTGCCAGGGGAAACTAGATTTAATAGCTGTAGCTTGCTCAAATTCGCCATAATTTGCATCATCAAAATTGATTTTCTGCAAAAAAAAAACATCAAGAATCAAGAATATAATTAAATTACGCTGTAAAACAACAGTTGAGCAGCCAGAAGACAAAAGTTCAACAACGGTTAATAACAGTTCAACTGTCTGTTAAGCAACTGTAAATCACAAGTTCAACAACTGTTAATAACAGTTCAACAACCTGTCAAGCAACTGTTAATAACAGCTCAATTGCATTCTCACCAACAGGTAACAGCTGTTAACAAGTATCGTGAACAATGTGACCAGCTAATATTAAAATTATAAAACTGTAAAACTTGAAGCAGGCAGGCTGCTTATTTGCGTTCATAACGTATACAATAATTTAAACATTTCAGCAGATCAATCTGAACATTATCTATATAAATGCGGCACAATTCAAAATTGCGGTGTGTGACCGCATATTAATAGCTCAAAAATCTCAAACCAAATAAATCAATCTATCGTAAAAGCTAATCGCATACTATTTGCTACTATCGATGACACATGTAAAGCAGTTATCACAACATCGCTCATCCCAAACGCCTACAGTTCTAAATTGTGAAACCAACGGAACGGACGTGTGTTCTTCGCTCTAATTTCACAACTCGCCGAAAAAAAGCACAAAAATATTTAACAATTTCGCAAGTTTGCAGCAGAAACGCAATAAAGTGAAACTAATGTTGTAACAGTGTTAGTTGTTGATCTTTATCATTAAACTTTTGTGTGTGTTTTTGTTGTTGATAAGAAATCTGTGAGATTTTTTGTTGTAGTTGCATAATCCATGAATTTATATTATTTACTGTAAAAGCGCCAAAAATAAGAACGATAAGCTACAACAACAACTACAATTAACGCTTATGCAAAAACCAAAGCAAAACAGCAGAGAGCGAAAATAGAAAAAAATTCCATTGCGGCCGTTGCCGCTCCCCCGCCGGGCCCAACAAAGGGAGGGGGGCAACTTCTGCTTCAAGTGCGCCGTTAATAAGCCAATCACATTTCACGTTTACACCGAAGAAAAAACAACACCTGAATTATGTCCCAAAATCGTGATACGTTAATACATTTGCTAGCCGGCGGGTAAGTGATAAATAAATAAGATTCCAAATTCATTATTTAAGTTTATGTTTATGTTTATTATTTATTGCGCCTTATCGCTTGAATCACTACCAAAACCGGTTTCAATTTAAAATTTAGAGCCACTAAAACAACGTCGCAGTTTGCGATTCAATTAATCAATTGACCTGCTGCAAGTCGGGAAAGTTGGCAGTGGCGCCAAAAAAATTAAATAAAAGCAGCATAAAAAGAAAAGCTGACAAACAACAAAAACAAACACACACATGTATATATAATAAAAATCATGCATAGTTCACGTGTACGTTTTACCGTTTATTTTTGGGGTAGCTGTCGCATCCCACGCTGCGCAAAAATAATTCAAGATAAAACGTCACACGAAACGAGCGGAATCAAGTCAATTAAAGCCACCAGACGGAAAAACATGCACATATAAAAAAGCAAAACAATAAAGAAGAAGCTGAAATAACAACGAACTCTTTCTCTCTCTCTCTCTTTGCCATTCACATGAACTCGAATTTGAACTAACTGTCTATGCATGCTTCCAGTAGTAGTTCTTGGAACAATAACAAGTGTCAAAATAAAGAGCAATGCATTTATTGGAATGGAATGAAACAGAGAAAGAGTGAGAAAGAGAGAGAGCGTTACTGAGTAAATTTTACTCACATAAATCATTTGTGCGATGCCCAATTTGATTTCGGAACCAGTTGACAAAAGCACAACGAACAACACGCTTCAATTATATTGTTGTTGTTATTGTGATTGTGTTATTTTTAGCTCGCTGCATCTTAATTTATTTTTATTTTCTTTCGCGCACACCCTACAAGCGCACACGAGGCATATCAATTTGACATCTGCTTTTAGTCACTGCAATTCCAGTTGAAAATGCTCTCCAACCGGTTTTGTTTGTTTTATTTTTTGTAGCGCAACTGAAATTCAATGCCGCACGCATTGCAAGTAAATTAAATTAGTTTTTGTTTGTTTTTTCCCCTTCTTAGTTAAGGGGAGCGGTAGGTGGGCAGGTCGCTGCCACTTTGTGTGAGTTGAGCCGAGCCTCTTGTAGCGTGAAATGTAAATAAATTGGAAGTTGAGCGGGCTTTGTAATCGTTTCTGATAAATACATTTTAAAATGTTTATAAACAAGAATATCGTTATACTTTTTGTAGGTGACACACCCGTTACAACAATAATACAATTGTGAGGGGGTTAACATGCCATTTGATCTTATATTGTAATTTTCTAAAAGATAATGTCAATAGAAAAGTTGAGCTCTATTTTAATATATAATATACTATCAGCGCAATAATTGCTCAGAGTTGCGAAATTATAATGACAATAAATAACTATATAAAAGTTATTCCAGCTGGCAACTATCTTATATAGACTTTTCCTATCTAATTTGTAAACAGCAGAGAGCTAAAATGCAATTTTCCAGCCGGCCGGCTTCACATTAAAATTATCTACAGTCTGTACACGCAAACCATATATGGTATATATACTATATATGTATTTCTCTGACCTATGTGCACTCAACGTAAACAGCTTTAAACTAAGAAATGGACTCACGTTGCACATTGTATTTAGTTCCCTTGTTGCCCCCTTTCTCAATCCCAGGTAGAGCAACTTGAGCTGATTACCTAACTGTGTCTGGCCACCACTTAGGTGGAACTACGTATTTATACATATATATATATAGTTATATTCCTAAGTATTTCAACGGTATCTCATGTTTACACACACGTTACTATCGCTCCCCTGCATGAAATGAAAATAACCTTGCAGCAATAGCTACCCTATAGATAACACTGTTTATCGGTATAAGCAAACTAGACAAACTGTTTCAGACATGCATCTAATTTACGGTAGAATGCACCCTTTCGAGTTGAATTAAGAAAATTGCAACAGACTCATTAGCATATCTGTATCGGATTGTGTATAATTAGTTATCTACTTTGTTAGTGGCGGAAATTATTCCATTTATAGTGTATATACATATGTATATGTCTTAAGCTTTAAGATTTGTCATAGCATTTTTCTTTCTGGTATACTATACTATTTGGCTTGCGCTCAAATTAATGTTGTTGATAGATACTATCAGAAGACAGGTTCTCTATGGGTAGTGTATACTCAAAAATTACTCAAAATTTCATAAGAATTGAATTTCGCCAAAGATGTTAGATAATTGATACTTAAGGGAATATTTGCTATTAAATATCTTTACTGTTTATTACACGATCTAAATGAAACTTAGAGGACATGATAGTAATGTACTTATTTACTTACATACTAAATTTCAGAATGATGGCTTGAAAATCAGGGTTTTTCACTGGATCAAATAGTTTATGCTTATCTAGATATATAACATTTTCTTAACAGGGCATACTTAAGTTGATCACTTTAAACGGACTTTGTTTTTGTTTCCTTTTTTATTTGTCAACTTTTGATTTTATTTTATGAAATCTAAAAAGACAAATGCGGTTAGGCGTTCAATTTGTTTTGGTTTTTACAATCGAGGGGGGAGGCATAAAACTCTTTCTGGCACATTGACTCTTTTGAAGGCGATAGCAAGCAAAACAACATTGCTAATGAGATGCATTTGATACAAAGAGAGAGGGGTCGAGAGGGGGGAAAACATTGACGTGAAAACACGAAAGCAAACAAACAACAATGCCACACGGTTATATAAGATTAAATAGATCACACTGAGTTATTTTTAGACATCGCCTAGCTGCATAGAAGTTTGCCTAGGTTGTGGTCCAAATTGTTTCTATCTTTTTCGTTATTTGTTGTCCCTTGTCTTGCGTTGTGAAATAAGCCGCTTTTGGATTTCTGTACAGTTTTGTTTTTACTGCTTTTTTTTGGACAACAAGGTGTTTGGTTTTCTTTGGTTTATGCGTTTTCATGCCTTGACGCACGTACGCAAAATATTTTAAGTAATCTCTTGAGTTTTTTCGGCAATTTTAATATGCATTTTTTACGGACGCAAATCACAAATCTTTCAAAATATAAACCAATTTTAAATAGAATATTTTGCTTAACTTTTTGTCAAAGGAAAAATATAATAAATTTTATTAATTACAATAATAATTATATATGCGTTGAAATTAAATCACACGTCATTTATTTAAGGGGGAATCTCTTATGGCTAAGTTTCGCCTGTGACGAATTAAAAATTTGAAACAAAAATTGTGTCAAGGGCGCACGTTTTATATCTAATACTATAAAGAGAAAACCTCATTCATATACATAAATATAGTCCTCTAATACGTTGCTCTTGGCACATTAAATAAACAAATTCCGAGTGTGGGTGCCAGAAGAAGATTATTTTATTTACAAAATATCCATATAGTATATGCATAGAAGGTCTCGTGCCAAGTTCAATGATTAAGAAAATCATTAAAAAAATAGAGATTATTTCACGTAATATCGGTACTTTAATTATATCTCATTCTTCTCTTTGACCTACAAAAACTATACACACATACGAAACTTTCCATCGATTTCGTAATCTAAAAAGCAGTATAAAAAAAGTAGCAAAAAAAAGCCTTGATAACAGTTTCGTCTGCAAAACGCGCAAAAAAAAAAGAGGAGACGTCAAAAAAAA
This sequence comes from Drosophila maculinotata, assembly GCA_035045305.1. Taxonomy (NCBI): domain Eukaryota; kingdom Metazoa; phylum Arthropoda; class Insecta; order Diptera; family Drosophilidae; genus Drosophila; species Drosophila maculinotata. Next base: position 554,268 of record JAWNPD010000430.1, read on the forward strand.
ATGTTGATAAGATTTGGCGCACCACCAAAGGCGCCATTAATCAAATGTCGGGGAGTAAAAGTCGCCAGTCGAAGATGACGCACCGACGCGGTACTACCAGAAATCTGAAATCACCACCTGCGAGGCACCGAGATTCGTTTGCATTATTTGTGTCTGCCAAATTTTCCACTCTTATCTGGCGCGTGTGGCGTATTACGAATTCCGAGGCGATTCAGTCAAAAAACAGCTAAATCGACCATTAACCGGTTGCGTTTTTAAAATACGCTTCTTGAGTATAGACCCTCCCCCCAGCAAAGGCCATTGAGTTGGCGCTATAGATACCAACGTTATATTTTTTTCATTTTATCTTTGCAAATCATGTCCGCATTCGAATGCATTTTACAGACGAGGGATGGATATAACATTTTGCATATCTATTATATCGAATCGAATACGGTTTTTAATTGGATCTGTAGCTAACTTGACGTTCAATCAGTCATCGCATAAATATTTGATTACAAATAATTGGATGCATACATTTTTCCACATTTATCATTCATTAAATAATTATATTCCGGCTGTAACTAAAAATGATTCTTTCTAATATAAAGCCACTCGTTTTTGCTGAGCCTGGAATCAGTGTAATATTCTATTCATTATAACTAAACACATTCCCCCCGCAAGCAACTCTTTGGAACTGTGCTCTACTTGAATTTCACGCGTATTGTATAAATATTTGATTACAAATAAATTGCTTTCAGCTTGTAATTGGTCACATTTGAATGATTTTGTCGCTGATTAGTTAATTGTCTGGCTACTACAGTATTGTTATATAGAAAAGAGCGTCAGTTGTTTGGCCAACTGTCTGGAGGCAATGGGAATTTAGCACACGCTATGTTTTATTTAACGCCATGCTAATGATGAAATTCAATAGTCGAGTGTTCTCGTTAACGTATTGATTCAATTTGTATAATAATTGCCATTCAATACGGAGAGTCGTCAAAAGGTCAAAGAAATGCAAAGAATCATGTACTTACTAAATATATATGTACATACTTTAGTACATATGGCGTGTTCTATAGCTTTTACCGGTTTCTTGAGCAATTATGTCATAACGAACATACCAGATTTCAATTGAATCTGCACCGACTTTTATGTATTCATATATAAATACACTTACAAAGTCAAATCACAACGTGGCCTGCCATCGTCTGCTGACTGATAAGATTCATGCGGCTTTGTTCGACACTGGGTAATTCATTCCTAGGCGCAGGTTATCAGCCAAGAGGTCAACACAAAGTCGGTTGAAACCGGTTTGCTGCAATCTGGAATAGATTTGTGAAATTGTTTACTAGTTTCACTTGGCAGCAGACAGATGGTAATTAAACGATGTCCAGCGATTTATTTGCTTGATAAGCTATATAAACTATACTATAGATACTCTGAAATATGTCAGAGCTAGCAAGTAAGCGTGCTCTAGACTCGAGACTGCTCGAATAGGATGTACTCTCAATCCAGCCCTTACATTCATTCATAATTATTTTCCCTTTTCCCCATTTTTAATGGGTTCAGGGTATAAAAATGTTGTCTGGCAACGGAAAGGTTTTGATTATATGGATAGTTTGTTACATTTTGTAAGTAGCATATTCTAAAGATATACAAAGACTATAATGTATACTTATTATATCATATTATACTCTCGTTCATTCCTACACATATTATATAAGTAAATATATTTCTGGTTATGCATTTAACAGGCGACTTTCCGTGCCACTCATTCGAAATTGTTTCCCTTGTTGCTGACGGTTTTCCATCGATCAAACTTTCGCTCTGATTTGTTTATTAATTTATGAGCCTGGCAAGCAATGAGGAAACTTTTCCTTTCTTACCTAGAACACATCACAAGGGTCTTTTGTTTGCGGAACTCATTGTCATAAAAATACATTTATACTATATTAACAAATTGGATCACGTTTTTTTGTGGTTACCAAGCGACAATATTATAAGTTTCAATTTATTTGCGTAGCGCTATTCAAATTTAAGTCACGAGTGTAATTCATGCGATAAGAATGTTTCCCTTTTATCGCAGGTTTTAATCATAATGTTTACATAAGTGTAGTGGATTTTATTAAGCAAGGTCTGGGGTAATTTAATTATAATTGTTTCTTGTCATCTGTTGTATAGAGAGGGTAATTGCAGTATTGAGTCACAATTGAAAGTAATTACTTAAATGAATTAAGTACATTTTTAAGTACATTCCAATTAAATTAAACAAATTCTCAGTTCTTGCAAACTCTCAAATGGAAACCATAAATCGATCGAATATAATTGCAAAATCTCAAATACAGAAATGCATATGGCGCAAATATGGATGTTAAAGGCTAAAATAAATAAGTGACTTTATGGTCAATTGCCAAATACGTTTTAAATGTTTCAGCTGCTCGCCTTTCAACAATTGCGATTCGTCAAGCACTTTGGTTTACTTGCTAGAATTCCTAATATTCAGAAAACACTTGCTTATTTTTAGAATGTTATTATTATACCAGATTTCATGGTGCTGATTCAAATACACATGTATGTTTCGGCTCAGGAAGTCCGTCTGCCTGTCCGTACGTCCGTCTGTTTATCCGTCCGCTCATTTGTCTGTCTGTCGGTATGGTTTCTGAGGCTGTAAGAGTTAGTGTAGGCACCAAATCATATTTTTTTTACTTTACATTACATTACATGTTATGCATAACATAAAATGTTTGATAACATTAACGCTGCGCTGTAATTTAAAAATAACGTATGTTAAGTGCTGCCCTTCTACTCGATTCTCAAGAATTCAAGTGAGTTCTGCTGTTGTTGATGGGCTTAGTGATTTTTTCGAGTGATTGTGTGTGAGTCTAAGTATGCTTGTGTGTGTTGCGTATACCTACTGGACCTAATTTCTGGTAACCAACTCCCGCTAAGTAGCTCTCTGTATAACTCCTCTCTCTCTATCTTATTACTCTTTCATCTAACTGAATTTCTCTCTTTCTTTGACTACTCTCTCTTTCTCTTGCTACTCTCTTGCTTCTCTCTCTCTCTTGCTACTCTCTCTCTCTCTCTCTCTTGCTACTCTCTCTCTCTCTCTCTCTTGCTACTCTCTCTCTCTCTCTCTCTTGCTACTCTCTCTCTCTCTCTTGCTACTCTCTCTCTCTCTCTTGCTACTCTCTCTCTCGCTACTCTCTCTCTTGCTTCTCTCTCTCTCGCTTGCTACTCTCTCTTGCTACTCTCTCTCTCTCTCTCTTGCTACTCTCTCTCTCTCTTTCTTGCTACTCTCTCTCTTTCTTGCTACTCTCTCTCTCTCTCTCTTGCTACTCTCTCTCTCTCTCTCTTGCTAATCTCTCTCTCTATCTTATTACTCTTTCATCTAACTGAATTTCTCTCTTTCTTTGACTACTCTCTCTTTCTCTTGCTACTCTCTTGCTTCTCTCTCTCTCTCTCTCTTGCTACTCTCTTTCTCTCTTGCTAATCTCTCTCTCTCTCTCTTGCTTCTCTCTCTCTTGCTACTATCTCTCTCTCTCTTGCCACTCTATCTCTCTCTTGCTACTCTCTCTCTTTCTTGCTACTCTCTCTCTCTCTCTCTCTGGCTACTCTCTCTCTCTCTTGCTACTTTCTATCTCTCTCTCTTGCTACTTTCTATCTCTCTCTCTTGCTACTCTCTCCTCTTGCTACTCTCTCCTCTCTCTTGCTATTATCCCTCTCTCTCTCTTGTTATTCTCTCTCTCTCTTGCTACTCTCTCTCTCTCTCTCTTGGTACTCTCTCTCTCTCTTGGTACTCTCTCTCTCTCTTGGTACTCTCTCTCTCTCTTGGTACTCTCTCTCTCTTGCTACTCTCTCTCTCTCTCTTGCTACTCTCTCTCTCTATCTCTTGCTACTCTCTCCCTTCTCTTGCTACTCTCTCTCCCTCTCTCTCTCTGTCTCGCTACTCTCTCTCTCTCTCTCTTTTGCTACTCTCCCTCTTTCTCTCTCTTGCTACTCTCTCTCTCTTTTGATACTCTCTCTCTCTCTTGCTACTCTCTCTCTTTTTTGATACTCTCTCTCGCTACTCTCCCTCTTTCTCTCTCTTGCTACTCTCTCTCTCTCTCTTGGTACTCCCTCTCTTTCTACTCTCTCTCGCTCTTGCTACTCTCTCTCTCTCTTTATCTCACTCTCCAACTACTCTCTCCCTCTCTCTATCTAGCTCTCTCTTGATACTCTTTTTCTTTAAGTCGAACTCTTTTGTAGTAAATAAATTTAGATATTAAAATAATGAAAATGTGCTCAATTTCTAATTTGTGTCATTTATTGTTGTGTTTTACAGATCCGCTGGCACCGTTGGTGCTGTTGTAACATGTCCCCTGGAGGTGGTCAAGACCCGTTTACAGAGCTCGACGTCGTTTCTGGCGCCGACGACACGCATTGTTGAATCCGCTGGCGGGCCAGCGAATGGTGGCGCCTCCGAGCTGCTGCGGCCGGAACAACGACGTAAGCTAAGCACAACGATATTACGTAACAGATCACAGCCACAGGTGATTGGGGGTGTGCGTAGGGTAGTACCAAATTCTTATTATTATTATTTATGCTTGCATATCACTACTCATGATGATGATCCACTTGCCATTGCCATTGTCATTGTCATTATATCATTGCCATTGTCGTGTGTGATTGTGTGCGCCATTCTATAAAGAGACTAAAGTCTAAAAGTCACTTCATCATCATTCGCTTTAACGTTTTTCAATTGACAACAATTTTACTGACTTTACTACTCTTTTTTAACCTTACAGATAATGGCCATTTCACATTGCGGCATCTCATCGACCACCTCAAAATCGATGAGCATTATGCAGTGCCTACGGTAAGTTTATATACGATCTTCAGCTTGGAAGTCAAGCTATCGATAAATTTGATAACGATTGTGCTTTTAGAAGCCAGTCAGTCCTCTTATATAGATAAACTATATTTGTCTTCAGAAAACTTGCTCTTTACAATTTGTATTTTCCATAACGCATCCTATTGCTGTACTGTTTTTCCAGTTGAACGTCAAGCGTCCTTTCAAATCTTGTCTCAATCTTCAATTCTAATTGGAAACTTGTTGAAAACAAAACAAAACCCGCAAAATTAAGTAGATCCACTTAAATTATACGCGTATACAAAATCTGTGCACTGGAGTTGAAAATGAACCATTTCTATGCTCTAAATTGAACTAGTAGCAAGTGGAATTGAAAAATGTACTATTTCGACTGTATTTGTGTTTTTAATATCCAAGCAATTTCTCTATATGTATTACTTACTTTTATATTTAGATACATTGTCCAAAATGAGGGCCCCCGCGCACTTTTCAAAGGACTCGGTCCGAATCTCGTGGGCGTGGCGCCCTCGCGTGCTATTTACTTCTGCACCTACTCGCAAACAAAGAACACGCTCAACAGCTTGGGGTAAGTACAAATCGTGTTCATTATAGTATAACAACCTGACCATTTACTTCCCATTTCAGTTTCGTTGAGCGGGATTCACCGCTGGTGCACATCATGAGCGCTGCCAGCGCTGGCTTTGTCTCATCGACAGCGACGAATCCCATTTGGTTTGTTAAAACGCGACTGCAGCTGGACTACACCTCCAAAGTGCAGATGACGGTGCGGCAGTGCATCGAGCGGGTCTACGCTCAGGGTGGAGTTGCTGCCTTCTACAAGGGCATCACGGCCAGCTATTTTGGCATATGCGAGACAATGGTGCACTTTGTCATCTATGAGTTTATTAAATCCAAATTGGTAAGTATTCAATTTGCAAATAAAAAAAAAACAGCAAGTAATTTAACTAACTTTTTTGATTGGCAGTTGGAGCAGCGCAATCAGAGGCAGACGGACACGAAGGGATCACGCGATTTTCTAGAGTTTATGATGGCTGGCGCTGTTTCCAAAACGATTGCTTCCTGCATTGCTTACCCACACGAAGTGGCACGAACGCGTCTGCGAGAGGAGGGCAACAAATACAACTCGTTCTGGCAAACGTTGCAAACGGTGTGGAAGGAGGAGGGACGCGCTGGACTGTATAGGTGGGTGTTGCGTAATAAGAGTAGAAATTATATACACATGTGTCTATTACCCTCTAATCAAACAAAAATCACAATTTCCTTCTGAATTGTGTCTGGTCTATTAATCTTTGAGTGAAGTTCCCCTTCTTTCAAATACGTAGAAATCAGTGAGATTAGCTAAAAGAAACCACATCTGGCATTTGACATGCCTGTGATTGCAAAATATAACAGCTTAAAAATCGGAAAGCTTTAATTTCCAACCACTGGTTGCCATTTTAATAGATGACGCTTGGAACGCGTATTATTTATATACTCGGCGCATGTTACTTCAAAAAGAACGCAAACGAAAATTCATGTTCTTGGCTGCTAATTTGTTATCATAATGAACCACCCACGATTTGGCGCTCATCTATATTTAAATAAAAAATCTTTTGCGACGCATTTTGTTTTTATTTAGATACGGCAGTTTGCCGCAACTAATTTTATTATCACTCCACGCAAATATATATATATTTATATAAAGTTCAACTGCACTCAAAATAATCGCTAAATATTTGTATTCACTAATTGATTTCTCCACGTTTTTCTGTTTCCCCCACAGAGGCTTAGCCACGCAACTGGTGCGACAGATACCCAACACAGCAATCATGATGGCCACCTATGAGGCGGTGGTTTACGTGTTGACGCGACGCTTTAACAACAAATCGAATGAGTTTTACGATTTTTGAACGCCTATGTAATCCCGCCAACACCCCGCAATGGACTAGTTAACAGCGAGGAACCCAATCTGTGCATATGTAGACGCGACTGCTGAAACCTATTGTAATTGTGTATTTTAAATGTGGTTTTCTAGACGATTTAACCAACGAGCGCAAAATTTCGATAAATTAGCTCCTAAGGCCACGAACTCGAGAGACTTGAGACGTTAAACAAAAAAACGCACGAATTATGTTCTATAAAGCCAACCAAAAATTTGAATAACAAACTGGAAAAGAAACTGAGTAGAAACTGAAAATGACTTCAATTCGCAAACATTATCAAAATTAAAAAAAAAGGCTAATTAGTTAAAGTTCTATATTTACACTTAAAAGGCGTATAAATTTGTGGTTTATATTTTGATATAAATTCTTTTGTATATAGAAGAATTAAATATTTATGCTGTACATTGTAGTTGAAAGTGAGTTGAAAATGTGAGAGAAAGTGCGCTCGGAATATGTTGTATATAGAAGAAGTTTGCTTATGATTAAATTTATCTCGTTGCCTTCTTAGTTTTTAGCTAGTAAGCACAATCTGTAGTAATACATCCGCAGGATATGCGTATATATTCCTGCGGTCGCAGTCATTAGGCGCGCAAATCTGTTGCCCGTATATATATATATATATATATATATATATATATATATATATATATATACGGGCAATATATATATTCTATATATATATATATTCTATGTAAACTTATGTAATTACTCTTATTAATTCTTACACATATTTAGAATCGGTATGCAATATGCAGCGTATACGTAATTGTTGTGTTAAGTTTTCTCAAATGCGATATATATTTTAGTTACTATTAATCTATCATTACTATTTACGATACGTTGCTGTTTATTTAGTGATTAATATATATAATGCCACTATGTTTTATAGTGCCTTTAATCGTATTTAATTGATAACGAGCAAAGAACGAAAGAAAAGTACTGTGAATATTTGATAACAATCTAATTGAATGGTGAAATCAATAAATAAAATTCTTGTTTAAAAATAAACACTGCTTGTAACTAATACCATTGCTGTGGTCTGTATTACTTTAATCTTATCTGGTTTATGTCTGCGATCCGTAGAGCATAGTCCAACGCGTGTGCGTTTTAATAGCCGGGAGGCAGCGAAAGTTCACCAAGTTCTTACTAATTTTAATTTTAGATTAAAGGTAGCAGACTTTGTATATGAGAATAATTTTTTACGTAGTCGCGCGTTCATTGGAATTTCCAGAATTTTGTCTTACTATCAAATGATATGTTTTGGGAAATTTCGTAAATTAGCATTTTCGAAATTGATTAATAAGTTACAATTATTGTTATAAAAGTGGTCGAATATAAAACTAAAACTGAATTGGGATTCCGTTATAATTTTTGGAGACAAAACCAAAAATACTGGAAACTGTCAGCATTTTTAAACTTTGGCGCTTCAATTTGCATTTTGCTTGATTGCAATGGCCACACTGCAAACCGATAGCGCTGCGATGACAACAATCAAAATCGCACGAGGCCAAACAGCAACAAGTGATCGCATCACTGCCATCACTAAAACTCCAATTTTCGGTGTTTACGTTTGCGTGTGTTGTGTTTTCAAAGCAATAAAAACAAGTGCAGCAATTTCAATAGTGAAAATACGGCTTGATATTGTATATGATATGCATATATAAGATATATATATTAAATTAAATTGTTATTATCGAAACGCTGCGCATGCGCCACTTGTTTGGCCTCAATAATAATCAACATCCTCCCTCCAATCGATAACGACTTGTTTGTAATCCCTCATTCCCAAATGCTGTAGTAAAAGTGAATAAAGAGGATGCTGCTCAGCGAGCTGCACTTCTGGACAACGCTGCGGGATGAGGTGCGCATCAAAAGCAGCGATTTGGGTGCCTTTCGGTACAAGCGACAGCGGGAACTTTCCCAGGAGTTGACTTTGGCATTGGCCAAAAGAGATTATACGGAACGACGGAATGGACTGGCAGTGTTGAAGAATAGCCGTAAGGCGGCAGGTAGACTCAAGGATAATCTAAAGAAGCTGGAGGATGTGCTGAGGACACATAAGCTGGTGCATACGGAGTGGCAGGATGCGGCACAGGTGCTGCTCCTATTCGATAATGGCATCATTGCCCACATCTGCGTCGATATCTATACGGGCGATATATTGCGGATGGTCTTTGAAAAGTATCTCGTTGGCAAACTGGCCGCCGAACTCATTACCGATGGTAAGTGAATCTTTCCCCCTCTCTCTCTCTCTTTTTATATCTCTCTCTCTCCGTGTGTGATGTTTAATGTTCACTGTTTGCTTGTTGCTGGAGAAATTTGCATTTCTAAGGCACTTTCCCAGCAGCAGCATCAGCAACAAACTACAACTGCAGAAAGCTACACACATTCCACATGCAATTATTGTAATTTTTTATTATACCCTGTACCCATTACAAATGTATTGAGTAGGGTATCACAAAGTTGTCCAAAAGTATGTAACAGGCAGAGTTTTTCTCCATCAGAAGAACGTAATTTTTTGGCTGAGCGAGAGTTTTTTTAAAATCGATAAATATCGATTTCCAACTCCCACTTTATTGAGCATATCCCAGAGATTATAAGATCGAAAGCCAATCAAATTTCAAACATATAGCTTAACGTTTACCATACGCAGATCAAGTTTATTTTAAATATTCGATAACTGCTGTTTCCCGAAAATCGATAAATATCGATTAAAAACGCTTTTCTTTTGACTAGATAGCGGATCTTAAATCTGGAACTATTGGTTTTTGGCATATTTGAATACCATATTTATGCTGACTACAGGGTATTTCCTAGTCGGTCAACAAGTCGACTTGAGCACACTTGTAATTTTTAATTAATTAGTGCGCGGGCTTTCATGTTTCTGTGTTTTGTTGATGTACTTTGTCTTTTGCTTGGCAGCATTTTTTACACGTTCCCACATCGTCTTGGCCTACAATACGAATCAGCTGACGGTGGTGCTGCTGCAGCGCCCCAATCTGCGACCGCTGGGGCCGGAGAAGATTGCCAACATGGATCCGCGTATATTTCATGTTATCATTCCAGGCGCCGCCTCGGAGCGTAAATTGGCACGCCATTTAACGGTAAATGGAAGCTTTGATCTGTTTGTCGTTTGGACGCAATCCTCACAGAACGAAGTCTATCCCTGGCGACCCACCGTACGCGACCAGGATCGTGCCAACATACACATCTTCAAGATCAAGGGGTAAATATTATATACAGGGTATGTCCTAGTCGGACACTCTCGACCAAAACACTTATAAACGTTTTATATAATTGTATAAATTAGTTTGCAGCTGGAATCAATTGCTTACTGCTGGTCGGAGAATGATCCGTTGTGCGTGGACTTTTTACGCAGCTCCGAGAATCAGATCATAACCCTGGAGCAGAAAGTATCCCGCAAGGGTGACATCAGCGCGGAGATCTGCTCCTATGAGCTTGCCACGGGAAAAATGCAGCGCACCGCAATCACCTCAATTGCGATGGGCACACAGATCTGTTGCTTTGCGTTTAGTCCGGATCAGGAGAAACTGTTTTTGGGCAGCATTGATCGTAATATTTGCCTGCACGATCTGGTGCTGCAGACTACCAAATATGTGAATCAAATTGAGATTGTGCCCACACAGTGTGCCTGGCACTGCGACTCCGCTCTCCTCTGTGTGGCCAATGAGCGTTCCGTGCTGCAGTGCTTCGATTTGGCACTGACGCCCATTGGCAATCAGCTGCTCAGCGAGAATGTGACGCCACTAAGTCTGCTGGATCTCTCGCATTATTTTGCCTCGCAGCCGACGCTGGTGAGCATTGCCTTCAGCCGGAAGCCGGATTTGAGTAGCTTCTCGCATAACTACGCGCAAACGGATTGCCTGCTCCTGTTGCTCTACGAGCAAGGACCTTTGGCCTGCATGCGCATCTTTGGCGGCGCCGGCATGCGCGGTGATATACATAACTCCGGACTCACGGCGGATGTGATTGCCGATAAGTATTTGCGTTTGCAGCAGCCGGAGCGTGCGTTGAATGTCCTGGCTGCCCTCAACTGGGAGACCTATGGCGCCATGTGTCTCATCACCCTGCATAAGATCGCCAACTATGTGTTCTTTGGTGGCGATCAGAGACGGGCGCGTTTCGATCTGATGGCGAGAGCTTTGAAGACATTCGCTAACACGCTCTCCGAGGATACCAAGGATGAGTTTAGCGATCAGGTTTATGATCTTAAAAGACGCTTTTGCTTCTTTTTGCTGCGGTGAGTTGAAGTGTCTCATTACCGATTATGTGTATCGTTAAAATTTTCTCATTTTCCTTCACAGCAAAAATCTGTTCAGCGAGGCCTTTGAGATTGCCCATGATATTGCGGACTACGATCTGTTTATGGATCTGTACAATTTGACTAAATGCATTGGCAGCTTGAGCGAATTCGCACAGGCCGCCTTCAGTCAGGCCGCGGCCATAATCCATGGGGACGATCACACCAATGGCAATCTGAGTTTAACTTTAGCCAGCGATCTACGCCCCGATTCCGCCTGCTCGCAGTCCAGCTACTCGACGCCCAGTCAGCAGGCGCTGAAAAACTATGTGCCACCCTTGCCCTCATTCAAATCGAAGGTCTTTAATGCCGAAATGATTAAGATTAACATACCCAAGCCGGAACTGCGGCCACCGCTGCCCGAGCTGAGGATATCCAAGCTGAACAGCGTCTCGACGACCACGTCCCTGGTGGCGCTTGCCCAGAAAAGTGGCAGCCAGGCGCCGGTAAAGCATATAAGTTCGAATGGTAAGCAAACGAGATTTCCTCCAAACAAACTTCTAATGAAATTTTATTTGCAGGCAATGGCTGGTCACAGGATGTACCGGATCAGACAGTCGGCCTGCCACTGCCCCTGACCCTACCCAGCACTACGGCACCACGTCCACAACCGCCGCTCTATGTGGATTCACAGAGTTCACAGCTGGCGCCGTTGGCTGCACTGCAGCAGCAGCCGCAGCTGTCGCATCAGCAGCCGCAGCCTGGTCTGGCGTATCATCCCAAGTTTTATCAGCATCCGCTTGTATCTGGCAATATACCCGCCATGCTGCCAACGCTAGCCAATGAGGATTACCAAAAGCGTTTGTTGCTCAAGAAGCCCACAGCTTCCATTCTCTCAAATCCTGCTGCGGCACCCATCAATGGTGAGACGACAGCGGCGCCCAGCGTCAAAACCAATCCAGCGGAGAAGAACAAAGTCAAATTTTCGGATACCATTCAGGTGGCTGTGGTGCCGGTAGGTCATGTCCTCATTAAAATGTGTATATTTGATTAACACTTTTTTTTGGTCTTACAAGGAAATTCCACGCAAGGAGAAGCCAATGCCGCCCAAGCGTAATGGATATTCGAGACCAACGGCGCGACATTTAACCAATCCCCGAAAGGAACTAGCTGATAGTTTACCGCTTTGCCATCCACATGATGAGTACTTAAAGGATTTTAATCCAATAACGACAAGTAAGTAGATGCTTGCAAAACTAGTGGCATGATTTTTGATAATTTTTATAGAAGAGGTCGAAACATGCATAAAATTAACTTCGGATCAAATATCGGTTCAGTTTTGGAAAAGTTATGAATGTTAGAAGTCTGGAAAGGGCATTTTTAGGGGCTTGGGAACTTCACATGCCAAAATCTTGTCATGATTTTTGACATGAAATCCGAAAATTGGAAGTTTGTCAACTTTGAATGTAGATTTATCAAGAAGGACAAACCATGATCAAAATGACCTCGGAAGTGAAGATCTGGCGAGTTTTGACAAAGTTATGGTACTTTGAAGTCTGACTAGGACATTTTTAGGGACTTCACCTGCCAGCATCTTGTCATGATTTTAGACATGAAATCCGAAAGTTGGAAGTTTCTCAACTTTGAATGTAGATTTGTTAAGGAGGGCAAACCATGATCAAAATGACCTTGGAAGTGAAGATCGGGTTAGTTTTGACAAAGTTATAGTACTTTGAAGTCTGAGTAGGGCATTTTTAGGGACTCAACGTGCCAGCATCTTGTCATGATTTTTGACATGAAATCCGAAAGTTGGAAGTTTGTCAACTTTGAATGTAGAATTATTAAGGAGGACAAACCATGATCAAAATGACCTTGGAAGTGAAGATCGGGTTAGTTTTGACAAAGTTATGGTACTTTGAAGTCTGAGTAGGGCATTTTTAGGGACTCAACGTGCCAGCATCTTGTCATGATTTTTGACATGAAATCCGAAAGTTGGAAGTTTGTCAACTTTGAATGTAGAATTATTAAGGAGGACAAACCATGATCAAAATGACCTTGGAAGTGAAGATCGGGTTAGTTTTGACAAAGTTATGGTACTTTGAAGTCTGAGTAGGGCATTTTTAGGGACTCAACATGGCAGCATCTTGTCATGATTTTAGACATGAAATCCGAAAGTTGGAAGTTTCTCGACTTTGAATGTAGATTTGTTAAGGAGGACAAACCATGATCAAAATGACCTTGGAAGTGAAGATCGGGTTAGTTTTGACAAAGTTATGGTACTTTGAAGTCTGAGTAGGGCATTTTTAGGGACTCAACATGCCAGCATCTTGTCATGATTTTTGACATGAAATCCGAAAGTTGGAAGTTTGTCAACTTTGAATGTAGAATTATTAAGGAGGACAAACCATGATCAAAATGACCTCGGAAGTGAAGATCGGGTTAGTTTTGACAAAGTTATGGTACTTTGAAGTCTGAGTAGGGCATTTTTAGGGACTCAACATGCCAGCATCTTGTCATGATTTTTGACATGAAATCCGAAAGTTGGAAGTTTGTCAACTTTGAATGAAGAATTATTAAGGAGGACAAACCATGATCAAAATGACCTTGGAAGTGAAGATCGGGTTAGTTTTGACAAAGTTATGGTACTTTGAAGTCTGAGTAGGGCATTTTTAGGGACTCAACATGCCAGCATCTTGTCATGATTTTAGACATGAAATCCGAAAGTTGGAAGTTTCTCGACTTTGAATGTAGATTTGTTAAGGAGGACAAACCATGATCAAAATGACCTTGGAAGTGAAGATCGGGTTAGTTTTGACAAAGTTATGGTACTTTGAAGTCTGAGTAGGGCATTTTTAGGGACTCAACATGCCAGCATCTTGTCATGATTTTTGACATGAAATCCGAAAGTTGGAAGTTTGTCAACTTTGAATGAAGAATTATTAAGGAGGACAAACCATGATCAAAATGACCTTGGAAGTGAAGATCGGGTTAGTTTTGACAAAGTTATGGTACTTTGAAGTCTGAGTAGGGCATTTTTAGGGACTCAACATGGCAGCATCTTGTCATGATTTTAGACATGAAATCCGAAAGTTGGAAGTTTCTCGACTTTGAATGTAGATTTGTTAAGGAGGACAAACCATGATCAAAATGACCTTGGAAGTGAAGATCGGGTTAGTTTTGACAAAGTTATGGTACTTTGAAGTCTGAGTAGGGCATTTTTAGGGACTCAACATGCCAGCATCTTGTCATGATTTTTGACATGAAATCCGAAAGTTGGAAGTTTGTCAACTTTGAATGTAGAATTATTAAGGAGGACAAACCATGATCAAAATGACCTTGGAAGTGAAGATCGGGTTAGTTTTGACAAAGTTATGGTACTTAGAAGTCTGAGTAGGGCATTTTTAGGGACTCAACATGCCAGCATCTTGTCATGATTTTAGACATGAAATCCGAAAATTGGAAGTTTCTCAACTTTGAATGTAGATTTGTTAAGGAGGACAAACCATGATCAAAATGACCTTGGAAGTGAAGATCGGGTTAGTTTTGACAAAGTTATGGTACTTTGAAGTCTGAGTAGGGCATTTTTAGGGACTCAACATGCCAGCATCTTGTCATGATTTTTGACATGAAATCCGAAAGTTGGAAGTTTGTCAACTTTGAATGTAGAATTATTAAGGAGGACAAACCATGATCAAAATGACCTCGGAAGTGAAGATCGGGTTAGTTTTGACAAAGTTATGGTACTTTGAAGTCTGAGTAGGGCATTTTTAGGGACTCAACATGCCAGCATCTTGTCATGATTTTTGACATGAAATCCGAAAGTTGGAAGTTTGTCAACTTTGAATGAAGAATTATTAAGGAGGACAAACCATGATCAAAATGACCTTGGAAGTGAAGATCGGGTTAGTTTTGACAAAGTTATGGTACTTTGAAGTCTGAGTAGGGCATTTTTAGGGACTCAACATGCCAGCATCTTGTCATGATTTTAGACATGAAATCCGAAAGTTGGAAGTTTCTCGACTTTGAATGTAGATTTGTTAAGGAGGACAAACCATGATCAAAATGACCTTGGAAGTGAAGATCGGGTTAGTTTTGACAAAGTTATGGTACTTTGAAGTCTGAGTAGGGCATTTTTAGGGACTCAACATGCCAGCATCTTGTCATGATTTTAGACATGAAATCCGAAAGTTGGAAGTTTCTCGACTTTGAATGTAGATTTGTTAAGGAGGACAAACCATGATCAAAATGACCTTGGAAGTGAAGATCGGGCTAGTTTTGACAAAGTTATGGTACTTTGAAGTCTGAGTAGGGCATTTTTAGGGACTTAACATGCTAGCATCATGTCATGATTTTTGACATGAAATCCGAAAGTTGGAAGTTTCTCAACTTTGAATGTAGATTTGTTAAGGAGGACAAACCATGATCAAAATGACCTTGGAAGTGAAGATCGGGTTAGTTTTGACAAAGTTATGGTACTTTGAAGTCTGAGTAGGGCATTTTTAGGGACTCAACGTGCCAGCATCTGTCATGATTTTTGACATGAAATCCGAAAGTTGGAAGTTTGTGAACTTTGAATGTAGAATTATTAAGGAGGACAAACCATGACCAAAATGACCTCGGAAGTGAAGATCGGGCCAGTTTTGACAAAGTTATGGTACTTTGAAGTCTGAGTAGGGCATTTTTAGGGACTCAACGTGCCAGCATCTGTCATGATTTTACACATGAAATCCGAAAGTTGGAAGTTTGTCAACTTTGAATGTAGATTTGTTAAGGAGGACAAACCATGATCAAAATGACCTTGGAAGTGAAGATCGGGTTAGTTTTGACAAAGTTATGGTACTTTGAAGTCTGAGTAGGGCATTCTTAGGGACTCAACATGCCACATCTTGTCATGATTTTAGACATGAAATCCGAAAGTTGGAAGTTTGTCAACTTTGAATGTAGAATTATTAAGGAGGACAAACCATGATCAAAATGACTTCGGAAGTGAAGATCGGGTCAGTTTTGACAAAGTTATGGTACTTTGAAGTCTGAGTAGGGCATTTTTAGGGACTCAACATGCTAGCATCATGTCATGATTTTTGACATGAAATCCGAAAGTTGGAAGTTTCTCAACTTTGAATGTAGATTTGTTAAGGAGGACAAACCATGATCAAAATGACCTTGGAAGTGAAGATCGGGTTAGTTTTGACAAAGTTATGGTACTTTGAAGTGTGAGTAGGGCATTCTTAGGGACTCAACATGCCACATCTTGTCATGATTTTAGACATGAAATCCGAAAGTTGGAAGTTTCTCGACTTTGAATGTAGATTTGTTAAGGAGGACAAACCATGATCAAAATGACCTTGGAAGTGAAGATCGGGTTAGTTTTGACAAAGTTATGGTACTTTGAAGTCTGAGTAGGGCATTTTTAGGGACTTAACATGCTAGCATCATGTCATGATTTTTGACATGAAATCCGAAAGTTGGAAGTTTCTCAACTTTGAATGTAGATTTGTTAAGGAGGACAACCCATGATCAAAATGACCTTGGAAGTGAAGATCGGGTTAGTTTTGACAAAGCTATGGTACTTTGAAGTCTGAGTAGGGCATTTTTAGGGACTCAACATGCCAGCATCTTGTCATGATTTTTGACATGAAATCCGAAAGTTGGAAGTTTGTGAACTTTGAATGTAGAATTATTAAGGAGGACAAACCATGACCAAAATGACCTCGGAAGTGAAGATCGGGCCAGTTTTGACAAAGTTATGGTACTTTGAAGTCTGAGTAGGGCATTTTTAGGGACTCAACGTGCCAGCATCTGTCATGATTTTACACATGAAATCCGAAAGTTGGAAGTTTCTCAACTTTGAATGTAGATTTGTTAAGGAGGACAAACCATGATCAAAATGACCTTGGAAGTGAAGATCGGGTTAGTTTTGACAAAGTTATGGTACTTTGAAGTCTGAGTAGGGCATTCTTAGGGACTCAACATGCCACATCTTGTCATGATTTTAGACATGAAATCCGAAAGTTGGAAGTTTGTCAACTTTGAATGTAGAATTATTAAGGAGGACAAACCATGATCAAAATGACTTCGGAAGTGAAGATCGGGTCAGTTTTGACAAAGTTATGGTACTTTGAAGTCTGTGAAGGAAATTTTTATGGTTTATTTAAGATATTTAAATTTTGTCATCTCGTAAATAATGTGTGTTTCTTTTCCGCAGATGTCAGTAAGCCACCAACGCGTCGCAGAGAGGAGGAATCGACAAGCAGTAAAACAGCACCCAGTTCTTCGTCGTCCATTAAGGTGGTGCATTTTGGTGTTGTTTAAGCGGAATATGTCATAGTGCAATTAAATAGTTAAGTGCTGTAGTAATGAGATTTGTCTTCCAAGTGTAACCGTTGCCGTCCAGTTAGTTCAAAGCTTTAAATAGGAAAGTTTTTATTTATATACTTCCACTTTATACTTTATACAGATTTATTCAATGATAAAAAACTAGATTATTAATGTTTGCCCATATGCCAAATGACCAAATGTGTGCTGTTATTTCTTTTTGGTGGGCGTGGCGCCGCCCATACGCTCCAGCTCCGCTTTCAGATCAAGAAGATCCCTATCAGGCACATAGCGACGCTCCTCACATTCATCTGTGTGCTCGCCCACGGTCAGGTGGACTCCTTCCGGAAGCGCCGCCTGTGCAATGCGCAGAAATTGTGGATAAACCGGTGCATCTACATTGCACAGCTGGAGATTACGTTCGTAGGTAGTCAGCTTGTAGTCGGCCTCCACGACCGTCGAATTGGGACGCAGTCGATGGACTTGTGTCTGCTGCGGGGGCAAGGCGTAACAATCGGAGACGTCCAAGTCCAGATACTCGGCAACGCCATGGAGGAACCGTTGGTAGCTCTCAAGCAGCGGATAATCGTAGCCCCTTATTTGCAAATTAAGGCTCTCATATTGCGGGAATTTCGGCTTAAGTGACTGAAACAACCAACTTGTATAAGTAAATACGGTGGATATCGACTTTATCAATATTTACCTCGAGATAATCGGGCTCATAAACGCTGTAACTGTTTAATCTGTTAACAGTTACGGTTGACTTTGGCAGCTGCAGCGTCGAGCGCACCGTTGGCAATAGCTGTAATAGTTTAATATATTAGCTTTTATACATATTTATAGTTTTTTCTAAATTGTTATTTACTCGGCGCAACATTTTTAATAGGTTATGTCACAACAGCTGATTTGTTTTTTACACGTTCAATCTGCATGACAAGCATGAGTTAATCAAACAATAACAAAACACTCATTGTGAAATACGTCAAAAGTTTTTCTTACACAAATGTTAATACAACTATATTATTGTGTCAGTATTAAAATTCCAACAGTAATGTAACTAGTATCTTAAATACATTACATGAAAAAAAATCGTACGACAGCAAGCACGCCAACATATCGATATACCGATATACTGCGATACTTACCACTGAATGGCAGTTCGCAAAGAAGCAAAATATATTATTTTTTTGTGCTGCAGTTTTCGCCGCTAGTTTTCGACGAAAATAAAAGCGAACAAAATCAACGAAATGGACTCAAGAAACGGAACAAATCTGGCTCTGCTCGTACTTTGCCTGTGCGCCTGCTATGCACTGGCCTTTGAGGGCAAGGAAATACCGGCCACCAAATTCGGACAAAGCGTTGCGCCAACGATGACTTTTCTTTATTGGTAATTATAATTATTCACGATAACGCTAGATTACACTATGCAACAAACGGTTAGACTTTATTGCGCAAATGAGACCAACAATTTTTAATGCGGGATGGCCAACAAATTTTCTTTTGTTTTGTTTTGTATATACAAATTTTCTATTTAAACAGATAAAATTTGAGTTATTTATTTGTATTTTGTTTGTTTATACATTTGTCCATAACTTGCGTGTTAATTTACTGATATCACAAAAAAGTACCGCAAAATAAAGCCATTATATAGGCCTACAAATTGCCAATTCAAAGTTTTAAGATTGTTGGTTTAAGCGTTATTATAACCAATATTACTTTTTAGCAACATTTTTTCCAAAACACATTTTGTTGCCTAGTGTAATTAACATGTTCTTATTTCTGCATTTTCGATTTTTCAGTTACTCTTGCGGCTATCGCAAGGCATTTGAGGATTACACTAACATTCTGGGTGAGAAGTATCCGCAGATACAGATTCAGGGCTCCAACTACGATCCGCCCGGCATGAATTACTATCTATCCAAGCTGATATTCGCCATAAAAATCATCTTCATTGTGTCTGTGGTGAGCTCGGTGAGTGTGTTCAGCTGCCTTGGCATGGAGACGCCGCGCTGGTGGAGTTATCTGGAGGTGAACAAGATCTATGCCTGCATGATGATCTTCTTTTTGGGCAACATGCTCGAGGGTCAGCTGGTGTCATCGGGCGCCTTTGAGATAACACTGAACGATGTGCCGGTGTGGTCGAAAATACAAACCGGACGCTTTCCGGCGCCGGAGGTCCTGTTTCAAATCATCGACAATCAGCTGCAGTTCACCGAGAATGTGCAGGAGAATCCCGACTTTGTTAAATAATAGTAATTCAGCGAAAGGAGCGCCAATATGCTGGCCACTAGAACAACACCAAATAATATATAAAAAGGAAAGAAGGAATGTTACAAAAGAACTGGAGAACTGGATTGAAGTCACGTGGATTATTTAAGATTTGTCTTTTGTCTCTGTATTACGTATCTTGTTTCAAATTACCGTAAAATGTACTAATATTATATCAGTACAATCTACAAATTCACCCGTAAGCTATAGTATAAATAATGATAAAGAGTGTTTGTGTTTTAGTAGCCACAATTTGTGGCACATTTTGTGGTCGATGGATGCATCAGTTTGCACTCAGTTTTATTGTTTACGTCAAATAATGTAACAAACACCTTAAATACTTGTTAATAGCAGATGCAACCAAATATATGCAAAGGCGTATCCTTTTTCATTCGATTTAAGCTGAAATCAAGATATTTTCAATTTCCCTAATACATCCCAGTACATTAAAGGATGTCGATGAATCCTAAACAAATCGTTAATGTTTTATTTTTAACCATTTACGTTTAGATGCTGACTATAGAAACTATCTGGAGGACCACTTATGATAGATGACGAGGATAACTAGAACCATTTCGAAAATGGCATTGGGAATAAAAATTGGTTCAGTTTTGTTAAAGTTATGGCAGTTGGCAGACTTGAAAGGGTTTTTATTGGAACTCGGAAAAATAAAAATCGATTGAAACGTAATCAGATACTCTACTTTCACTATAAAAAACACGTTAGGTAATTTTTTATGATTGTGTACATTTTATTTATCAAAAACTGGGTGTTGTTTCGCTTTGTGTGTTAAGTTTGTTGTGATCCCTAAAGAAAATTCAAGAATTGAATTACATACATATCTGGGCAGTGGGATTTTTATGATAATAGTTTCGCCTCGCACTATTTGGTAGATTTATACATATTATTTTTTGGTTTTTTCATTTTGTTCGTTTTTACGATATACGATAAGATTGCATCAGCTGATCGTAAATAATCGAAATGTAAAGAGAGTGAAGCAGAGAGAGAGAGCAATATTCGGGTAGTGGTTGTGTTAACGGATATCGTGATAGCGACTTAGACTTAATTATTTATTTTATTATTTAACTGCTACTTAGTACGTAAACATTGCTGGCATCTAAGGAGCGAAGGTGTCGTCACGCGGACGCCGACGATTCTGGCGGTACTGGGGCTGACGATTGTAGTTGGCCGGCGGTGGCAATGGCTGACGCACCGATTGCGGTTGTGCACGGGCTTCTACGCTCGGATAGCCGCCCGACCAGCTGGAGTATGATGAAGGCGATGGCGCTCTTGCGCCCGTTGACCAGGAGTTCGAGCCGGAGCCCGAACCGGAGCCCGAACCGGAGCCAGAACCGGTGCCGTAGCCAGTGCGGCTGCCGTAGCCAGTGCCGCTGCCGTAACCGTTACCGGTGCCGTAAGCGTTGCCGGTGCCATAAGCGTTACCGGTGCCATAAGCGTTACCGGTGCCATAAGCATTGCCTGTGCCATAAGCATTGCCGGCACGAGAACCTGAGCTCGAACTAGAGCTGGATCCGGAGCCGGAGCTGTATGATGACAAAGTCCGCTTGACAGTGTAGAAGCTATCGCCACGACGACGGCATACAGTGCATCTACAAAATGGAAAGTCATATATAGAGATTTAAGTTGCTCTGCTCGCTGCCCAACTTACCTGCTAATCTTGCTGGTTTGATCTGCCTTCAGTGTTTGCTGCTGTGGCTGCACAAACTGATCCTGCTGCTCGATAACGGCCAGCCAGAAGGAGGCCAAGGCATCGTAGTAGTTGCAGCGTCCATGGCCATGACACTCGATGACGGGATTGGCGCGGAACTCCTCCAAACAGGAGCCGGGCGAGACAAGGCTTTGCCCAATGCCGCCCGTATTATCCATGGTAGTCTACGGAGAGATACGTGTTAAGCAATCAGCAAAGAAGCAAAGGAGTAAAACGAAATAGAGCTACAGGTGAGTTATTTTCAAAATTTACTTTGATTATTTATAGTGATATATCCATATAAATGCACTTCAAGAAATGTTAAATTAACTAGTAGATCAGATATGCCTAATAGCGATATTTTGGAATTCTGATCCCAAGATTTTCTAAAGCGGTGTCAAATGTTCTTTTTTTGGTTATTGATGTGTATATCCCCAGAATGCCGTTATAATTTGTAAATATGTGATAGTTCTAATGAGAATCAAATGATATAGCAAGTCGGATGCTATATCATTTAGGTATATATCTTTAAATCAGAAAAGTGGCTCATGCGATAGTTCCTCTATAAATTGCTTACCATATAATAACTGAAACCGGTCCACATCTCCTCCCAGCCACCGGGGCAGTCCGGAATAGACATGGACTGCGAGTGCAATGCAATCACTCGGGTTGAGGTCTCGCAGACAACGCAACTGTAAACATATATATAAATATATAGAGAAAGAATCAATTAAGCGTCTCAGCTAGTTAGTGCTTACCGTGAGATATACTTGATTAGGTCCCTGGACTGGATGGGCGCCATGCTCATTGACATTGGCTCAGCAGTGGATAGCCACAGACTGTCATCATTGTTCTGAGCGTAGTTGCAGACGTTGTTAAAGTCGCAGAACATGTACGGCATGGTGGTGAAGCGCATCAGACAGGAGCCGGATTGACCCAGATCCTGGCCGACGGCGCGGCTGCTGGCCACATTGCCGGAGAGCGAGTAGCCCTCCCACAGTTTGTTCGTGTTTGCCGGGCAGTCCGGAATGCGTACGGATTGCGAGTGGCGTGTGAAGATGAAGCCACGGCTCTTCGGCGGTGGTGGTGGTGGCGCTGGATCACCGGTTGGACCGCGCTGACCGCTTAATCCTACGCGTCCGGTCAAACCGATGGCACCCATATCGCCCTGTTGTCCCCGGACACCGTCGTCGCCCTGGTAGCCCATCTCGCCGACATCGCCATGATAGCCAATAACGCCGCGCATGCCGATGGCACCAACAAAGCCGGATGCACCCAAGTCTCCCTGCTCACCCTTGAATCCATCCATGCCGGGCTCACCACGATCGCCGGGTCGTGCATAAGTGTAGGAGTAGGTAACACCAGCTTCACCCTGCTCGCCGGACAGACCGTCCATGCCGTCGATACCGCTCCAGCCGGCATCGCCGGTTGGGCCGCGTGGTCCTCGTGGTCCGATGTAGCCAGTGCGACCGGGACGTCCGCTGTAGCCCTGTTCGCCCTTGACGCCATCATAGCCGAGTGCACCCTGTTCACCACGTTCTCCTGTGTCACCCTGTCTGCCCCAAATAGCAAAACCGGCTTCACCCTGCTCGCCCTGCATGCCAGTGTTTCCAAGTTCGCCCTTGATGCCAGCTAGTCCATGCAGCCCATTGCGACCGGGTGGTCCTGGATATCCGGTATCACCAGGTTGTCCGGGAGCGCCCGAGCGCATGGGTCCCTGTATTCCGATCTCGCCGTTCAACCCGTACTCGCCCTGCTCACCGGGTGCGCCCTTCTGGCCAAAGCGGCCCGGACGACCGGGCAGACCATCGTAGCCCAAGTCACCCTCGTCGCCGCGATCAGCATTTAGCCTGGCACCGGGTACGCCCCTCAATCCCTTGTCTCCTTGGATGCCCTTGGGTCCGGGCTGGCCATCAAATCCAGACTGACCACCGAAACCGATATCACCGGGCTGTCCGCGTGCTCCACGATAGCCAGCAGCGCCGACCAAGCCGGGCTCACCCATGAGGCCCTGTTCGCCCTCTCGTCCATAGTCGCCAACCTCACCACGGGTATCCTCTTGGCTACCCAGATAGAGTACTTCACCGACATCACCAATTTCACCATGCTCTCCAGTGTCACCAGTGTTGCCGCTTAGGCCGTATTCACCAGAAAGTCCTTCGTCACCTTGCATGCCCGGTGCGCCTGGATAGCCAACATCGCCGATATCGCCAAAATCACCGGGTGAACCTATTGGTCCAATTTGGCCAGGTTCGCCCTTGGGGCCGACAATGCCATTGCGACCCGGATAGCCGGGAACACCATCATCGCCCTGATCACCGATCATGCCAGCGCTGCCATAATATCCGAACTCACCGCGCGCGCCCTTCAGGCCATGCAGGCCGGGGAATCCATTGCGACCGGGTGCACCGGCCTCTCCCTTGTAGCCCTGCTGACCATCAGAAGCGGGCAGTGAGTCGCCAGGTGCTCCACGTTCACCCTTGAAGCCGGGTGCTCCATTGTAGCCAGGTGGTCCCTGCCAGCCGCCATCGCCCTGGTCGCCCTTGATGCCACTGTAGGCGGATACACCCTTAGCACCGTAACGCCCGGGAACACCCGTAGCACCAAGCTCGCCCTTGATGCCGTGCCGACCAGAGACACCAGGATAACCGAATCCGCCGATCTCTCCGGTAATGCCTGCAATATAGAAGTTAGTACTTGCCAGATTCGAAGCGTGGAAATATCAACCTTTAGCTCCGACATCGCCGACTGTTCCGCGTGATCCAATATCTCCAGTTCGTCCATCGAAGCCAATGTCGCCACGATCGCCCTGCTCGCCGGGAATGCCAGACAGACCCAATTGGCCCTGGTCACCGGTGTAACCGGGTTGACCTGGATCGCCAACCTTGCCAGCACGACCCGGGTAACCAATGCTGCCCTTGGCTCCATTCTGACCGAATTGTCCGGGATAGCCGACATCACCCTTTTGGCCCTTAACGCCGTGCTGTGCAATGCTGCCGGAGCGACCGGGCTCACCCTGTGGTCCTGAAGGTCCAACTATAATGTCACCGCGCTGTCCCTTGTTCCCGGGCAGACCCTCTTGACCCCTGAGACCATCATCGCCGTTGGTGCCCTTGCTGCCCTTGGGTCCGGGTCGTCCTCTAGGTCCGGGGTAACCAATTGGTCCCTCGTCGCCGAATACGCCCTTAATGCCGGGTCGGCCGGTTACACCGATCTCTCCAGGCAGAATGTATTGCCCAGGCTCACCACGTTGTCCCTTGTAGCCGAGCACGCCAAACTGACCGGGCTCACCGTCGAGGCCAGGCTTGCCGGGCAGACCATGTGGTCCGTAGTCACCATTTTCACCCTTGTAGCCCTTGGCGCCAGGTGCACCCATCAGGACATCACCGGGAATACCCATATCACCAGTTTGGCCATTGAGTCCCGGCTCGCCGCTCTCTCCTTTGGGTCCGCGGAAGCCAGGCTCGCCGGGGTAGCCCACATCTCCAGGCTCTCCACGGTTCTCGATTATCTCGCCGGGATGCGGCTCACCCTTGTCGCCCTTGAAGCCCTCGCCGCCCGCTTCACCACGCTCACCCCTAAAACAAATTGTTAGTTAATTTATTAAAACTTTGGTTCGTAACTTCGAAATCGATGCTTACTTTCTGCCATTGTAGCCAGCAACGCCGGTTAGATACAGTTTGGGAGTTGTGGGTGGAGAGCCCGGTTTACCTTCGCGACCATTGAGACCGGGTCCGCCATCTTGGCCAGGCCGCCCGGCATCACCGAAGTCACCACGAAGCCCGGGCTCACCTTTATCACCGTTCAAGCCATTCCTTCCATCTAGGCCCCGGTCACCCTGGGCACCTTGTTCACCGCGTCGTCCATTGTCACCATCGTCACCCTTTTCAATTTTCTGCAAGCTGCCGCTATACTCAATCAGGCCGGGCGGACCCTGTTTGCCGACGCGGCCAGCCTCGCCGGGAATGCCGGCTGAGCCGTGCATGCCCTTGAAGCCACGTAGGCCTGGCTTACCGCGGACACCCTTGAGGCCACGGGCGCCAGTAATGCCGGCCAAGCCGCGTGCACCATGCTCTCCCGGATAGCCACCATCGCCCATCAGACCCTTCAGGCCACGCGGTCCAGCATGGCAAACGCCGCAGTCATCGCCACGAATGCCTTTGTCACCAGGTCGTCCTCGGAGACCGAATAGACCATCACCGCCAGGCCGGCCACGTCTTCCGGGCGGACCCTGTGAGCCGGGTGGTCCAACAATGTTCAAACCCTCCCCGGCCACACCCTTGTCACCAGGCAGACCGACGTCGCCGCGATCGCCGCGATAGCCATCGACTCCGTTAATACCGTCCTGGCCAGCTTGGCCCTTGGGTCCGTACAGATTGAGGCCGGGATCGCCTTGGTAACCAAGGCGACCCAGAGGACCAGCCTCGCCAGGTGAACCTTGTGGGCCAGGTGGACCCATGAGGCCGTAATCTCCCTCCTCGCCTTTATCGCTGCGTCCGGGTGGGCCACGATTGCCGCTGAGACCCTCGTCTCCAGGCGGGCCGGGCGTGCCTTGAGGGCCGCGACGGCCTTGCTTGCCGGGGATGCCATTTAAACCGGGAAGGCCAAGGGGTCCAACATCTCCCTGTGGTCCGATTGGGCCAGGAAGCGACTTGTCCAAAGTGGGATCGTAGATACCGGGTGGTCCGACGGGACCCTGAATGCCGGGCATGCCATTGTAGCCTTCATCACCGCGCTCACCTGGTCTGCCATCCTGGCCATCCTCTCCATTGTAGCCCGGAGCGCCCTTACCGCCCTTATCGCCGGGACCACCTTGTCCACCATCACGGCCGGGCTTACCACGCTCGCCGCGTTCACCGATGTCGCCTCGGGTGCCCGGCAAACCATCGCGTCCGAATTGTCCGGGCTCGCCGAAAATGCCGGACGGGCCGATATCACCGGGTTGTCCCGCATAACCCTTGTAGCCCTTCAGTGTCTCATCGTAACGTAGTGCTCCTGGTTCGCCCTCGCCGGGTTCACCCTTGTCGCCCATGACGCCCTGCAGCATTGGGTAGCTCTCTGGCACGCCCATTTCACCCTTGTAGCCTTGGGGGCCCTGTTCGCCCTTGCGACCTTCAATGCCAGAGAAACCTATGTCACCCTTGTGGCCGAAAGCGCCACCGAAACCCTCCTGGCCATCCGTGCCCTCGGGTCCCAGCTCACCGCGATTACCTTTGGTGCCCTTGGAGTTGATGCCACCATCGCCGGCATCACCGCGGGAGCCGGGTGAACCCGGCTTGCCCATGGGTCCGCGGAAACCATTCTCACCGGGTCTACCAGCTCCGCCCTGTGGACCGGGACGACCATCGCAGCCATCAATACCGCGCGGTCCTGAAGTTCCATCCTCACCCGTATGGCCCTGAGAATAATTGACCTTAAGCTATCTTGTCCCAAGCAATCTCTCGGCATACTTACGCGTGCTCCGGGGAAACCTGTCTCGCCTTGGGGGCCAGCATCACCCTAGAAATGTGAGGTGCAAGTTCTAGTTATTCACAGTTAATGATTAAACATTTTTGATCAAAACTTACGCGATGTCCCTTTTCACCCTGTTCGCCGTATTCGCCAAAGTCACCCTTCTCGCCGAAATAGCCCGCGGGTCCTTCAGGTCCCAAATCGCCGGGCCATCCCTCACGTCCGGGCACGCCAATAAAGCCAATGGAGCCAATGCGTCCTTTGATGCCCTTGCAGTCGCATAGCGTTGTGTTGCATTCCTGAAATCAATTCCAAATGATATTATATACTGATTCTTCTTCTTCTTCATGGTCTACATACTACAGTTAAAAATACTATTACTAATTAATTGAATTTCACAGCATAAAACGTGCCTTGATTGCCATTGATTAGCACTTTGCTTTTTCATCATTTTTTGCTGTCATCATTCTTAATTGAGGTCCATAGTTTTACTTATAGGCGGACATACGATATGTACTGCCGCTCCTAATTCGAATTCGAATTCGAACTTTGTATGTATATTTCCTAGGTCTGACGTGCACAGATCGAAAGACGACCTACATAGTGGTTAGGTGTTCGATTAAGTAAGAGTGACACATCTAAACTGGAACATACTATTATTTAATTCTTGACCTCTTTAAAATAACTAGCAACTTCAACAATTTAAATCCCAGTTTAAAATGTAAAACTATAGAAGAGGTCAAATAATGGATAAAATGACTTCGAACGTGAAAATCGGTTGAGTTTTCCCAAACTTATGGGAGTTTTAAGTCTGGGAAGAGGGTTTCTTAGAACTTGGGAACTTTATATGTTTATGGGTAAATGCTCAACTATATTGTTGAAATAACAAAGCTTATTTTCATTTAAAATCTTTGTAAGAGTATAACAGTTAATTAATATAACAAATATCTAATGCGCAAAGAATCTCAAGGATACATGAATGCCAATTGCAACGAATATCATATTAAATTGTGAGTATTTTTAGATGCTGTTGGAATTAAGAAAAGAATTAAGCACAGCGCTTATAAAAAGTAATGCAATGAAATTATTGTACACACTTAATGGGCTGGCATTCTATGCTTTATGCACTTTAGATATTTTCTGATTTAGCCATTAGTCATAACAATAACAATAACAAGAGCAACAGCAACAGCAACATTTGCGGGGTGCATGGTGATGGTGAGTGCAACTTGTGGAAGGAAAGCACAGCAACTGCAACACAGTGGCAACTGCAACACAGTGGCGAATCAGGCAAACTTAAATTTGTGCTTTAATTGCACTATTTCCGTTGCAATGAGATAATCTTGTATATCTTGCCATTCCATTGTTTCGCATTCACACTTGCCCCCGCGTTGCAATTGTGCGAGCCGCATACAACACGGTCATTGAAGCAGACACAAAACAGCAGCGAGGCATTCGATAGCGTTGAGCAAATATAGAGCACCAGCAGCTACCAAAAATGATTCTCAATTCAGCTTAAAGGCAATTAACACACAAATTTATTGGTTGCTCATGAAAAGAAAATAAATGAAGTTTTCAGCCAAATGGTTAAGCTTGAGCATAATTAGGACATACAATTTTTAGAGGCAAACCGTACGTTGAAATTCATAATTATTGACTGGTAAAAAACATATAAAACAAATAATACCTAACTATTTCTTAAGTAAGTACTTTTTAACGATTCCTAAATAAGTCGTATTTGAAATTCCAGAGCATAAAAACTTATTTTGCTATGCTTTCGACCTCCAGGCACTTGAAGTGCCCATTAAAAAGCCGCATTACTCGTAAATTTCTGGCTGAACAATTTGATCTGGAAACATTTAGGTACATGCAATTAAAAACAAATTTTTCCTCATTACAATTCCACTACTCGGCGACATCTGTAGCCTTTAAATACGTTATAAACATCCTTAATTTGTTTAATATAGCAAATGCGAAATATTAATAGAATTGACATAATTCCCCCGTTTAGTTAAAAATCAAAATTATTATTGCCTATGTTCATTAAAATGACTTTGAGCGTCGTTGGGGTCTCGCAGTCAACTTTTCTCCAATTCTACAAAATTTTAAGATGAAACAAGAATAATAAAAAAACAAAAACAAAAAAAATGAAAACCGCACACATGTTGCACGCATGTTTTGAACAAAACAAAATTTGGGTTTAATGCTTGCAGGCGCTGGAAAATTAGTGTCAAATTTTTGGCATGCAAATTTTAGCAAAGTAAATAACAAAAATGTTTAGAATGCTAATAAATAGTGAGTGCAATTTTTGCAGCACACTCATCAGGTTTACAAATCAAAAAGTTCAAAGCATTTAAGCCGATCAACATTGCATCGATCTAAAACGGGGACTTCCGAGAAATAAGCGCTGTCTTTTGCCTATTGGAGATGAAACCATCTGTTAACGAAATATGCACATGACGTGTAAATCAGAAAATCAGAAAATCAGAACGTTAAACATAAACAATTGAAGAAAAAAAACACAAGACACACAAGAAAAACTATCCAACAAAATGTGAAAAATGTTCTCTGTGTGGTAAACCAGAAAATAAAATGAATAAAACCGAATCGAAACGAAAGTCGAGAAAACACAGACGAAGACCAAAAATAAAATCCACAATGCATATGGCAGGTGTATGTTGGCTGTATGTACATACTATATACAGATATATGTTTTTCTTGGGGGAAGGTGGGTGCTCTTTGGCATAGTTAACCATTGAAAACAATTGCACTCAATTTCTGGAATATGTATGAGGTGTTCATGTGAAAATAATGCAGCTCTATAAACACATATCTAGAGTGATCCGCAAAACAAATTGTGCATACTATTTATAATGATGAGGTCTTGGGAAGGATTGATTTATATATGAGATGAGTTGGGTCTCTATAACAAAGATGGATTTGTTGCTGAGAGAATATCTCTAGAAATATTTATTTGGTTTAAATCTAAATACATAGAAGTGTTAAATTATTTTTAAATTTTTAAGTTCTTTTCTTTATAGTATTATACAAATAAGATTATGATATTTTTTCTGGTCAACTTTAGCGAGATATTTCCACTCAAAATTTCACTCATTCCCATATACAAAAAAAAATTGTATTCGCCGAAATAAGTTGTAGACCCAATAACCCAATATCGGGTTAGTAACATGACTTTTGTGCCTGTTGTCGGGTTATTGTTTCACACATTCCTTCAATTGAAAAGGCAGCAATCAAAACCGCCACAAAACCTTCGAATTTCATTCAATCAATTGCCTAACCCAAAACTCACGCGAAATTCCAAATGCAAGTCTTTCGTTTTTGACGGTGTAAGCAAATGGAAAATGTTTGCAGTAACACGTTTATAAAATGTCAGCTCTGCAATTTCCTTGAACTTGACACTTGCCAAGCAACAAAAATACATAACATATACATAGATATACTATATATATATATATATATATATAAAAACATATATCACATTGGGTCGCAGACAGCGCAACAAGTGGCGTTGTTAATTTTATGTGAAAAGCAAAAAAAAAAACAAAATAATCAAAAGCGACCATATAGAGAGACTCTGTCTGTCGTATTACCCTATGGTAGTGTTCTTTTTATTATTTTAACGACCGCAACATAGTTGTGCATATATGTACATATGTACAGGCGAAACTGTCGACGTCAGCAAGGAGACAGAGACAGAGACATGGGTAAATGCAAGGCAAAGGCAAAGGCCCCAGAAACGGTGTTGGGAACCTAAATATGGCTAATGCTTATGGGCACGCGTGTACTGTCTATGTGTAGGTACTATATGATTGGGTTTTCTTTCGTGAGTTGAGCAGGTTAGGTTGGCACAGCAGAAGTAGCATACTTCAGGCGGTTTATTACTGGCAGAAGGCTGAACAGAAGAAAAAAAACCGTAACTATATACATAAATATAAAAATATAAATATTAAACAATTATTAATATTTATAACATATTTTTTCATATCAGCAATATTTTATATATTTTTTGATTAACGGCATGGGATTTTTAAATCCTACATAGACAACTATCAATATATTATAATAGCTATTTAGCTTGCTAGCATTTCAGATCTGCTTTCTTATTTATTTTATAACATTTTTCTGATGCAGTAAAAATAAAAGAGAATTGCAAAACTTGCTGCAATTTAGTTTACCATGAAGTTGACAAAAGTGCCACACAGTGGACCCCTGCAACAGTTTCCTGCTACGCCACTGCACAGAAAAATTGCACGTGTCGCCTGCAAAAGTCGGTCGCAAACATCATTTACTATATACATAGTTTTATGCATGTATATAATCTGGTATTGTGTCGCTTACATGATGTGTGTCAGTGGATCACTTGAGCGCATTTACACATGTTATAATGCCAATTGTGATCGCACTCTCTGTCTCTCTCTCTCTCACTCTCTCGCTGGCTCTTTCTGGCTCTGCAGCTGAGCTTGCAGTTGCAGTTGCAGTTTAAGGTCAAAGTTGTCAGGCCCCCACTTGAAAGCGCACAGTGCACATATCAAAACGGCGACAATTGGCACACAGCCACCCACGCTCAACCATAAACCCGGAGATGAATATATAGAGACATACATACATACATATGTATATATAGTATATCTGGTATATATGATCGTACGAGTAGTGCACGTGTAAGTGCGAGTACATTGGCCTACAGGTGGTGGTATCTAATGACGCGCACTGGAATTCACCACTCAATAAGTCGAGTTCCGTTGAAAAATAAAAGAAATGTTAGTGATACCCGTAATTCAACTTCAATATATATGGCGATTACGATATGTGTGCATAAAATGCAAAGCGCAGCAAAAAGCGCAAAAACTGAAATACAAAATTCAAGATGGCATTTGCAAATCTCACTTTAACTTTAATGTTTAAACTTAGGCAAGTAGCGAGAGTAGTCGACACTTGTATTTAGTGTATATACTTAATCTGTGCTATAGTCGCACACAAGATGGCGGCTAAGCGGCCCGGATGTGGCACAGAAAAAAACGAAACGAAACAAAAAAAAAACAGAGTGATGAAAAAAATGTCATACTATATAGTACACACATATGTATATAAATCATGGCTGATAAGACAGTGAGCGCTATGCGCTGACAGATTCTCTTGGGCATTTTAATTAATACATTTTAATTTGGCATTAAATTATACGCTTCGCATACTTATATAATATATACTATATACATATATAAAGACGTATGTAATTTTTATATACATATATATTATTTTTTGCTGAACTGTAAAAAAATATGCGCAGCTTGGACAAAGGGGATATCTGTTGAATTTCAATGCGAACTCTTTGTTGCCAAGTTGTGTTGCAGACCAACTTCAGATTGCCAGACTGGTAGTGTATCTGTGTGTGTGTGTGCGTTGAGAGTCCTGTCATTTGATCGTGCGTCACAAATGACCCAATTCGCCAAATGCTCTCAAAAATGCAACAACACGCGCCATCAATCAACATTTGATGATCAACAGCGAAACTACAATTGCACCAAAACTATGCATCATAAAAGTGTTTAGAAGCATGCCAAGTGCAAGCGGTAAGCAAGTAGTCGACTAGCAGATACCCTTGAGATTGTATTGCAAGTATCTTTTGTGTTACTCTGTTTGTTATGTAAAAGGAAAAAATAGTCCTATAGACCTATAGATATAATACTGATATATATTTAGCATGGATTGTAAAAAGTATCTTTTGCTTAAGTTAAGTTAATTATTTAGGTTATTTTGCTGTCTTCCATTCCAGCATTTATAATAACTAACTTTAAAAAAAGAGAAAAGATAAAGACAAATTTAACTGGGATTGTAAAAAGTATCTTTTGCTACCATATGTATCATAAATATCGAATTGCTCCAAATTTGAAATTGATTTCTAACATAAAGTAGTTTGTGCTATTTTCAATAGTTTTTTTGAAACTGAAATCTTTGAGTTTTTATTTTTGAAATATTTTGAAAAGTAATAAAATGTAACTAATGAGTACAGGGTAGGGTATGTGCACAAAATGTTATGTAGAGCAAACATATGAACAGCGTGTGATTGACATGAAAATTCATGCCCCCACACACACACACACAGTTGTATATACATATATAGAGCATAATGAATGCACATCTGGACTGGACTGGCGATTTGTACTCTGCCTGCCTGCTGTGTATATTATTTGTTATTGTTATTTTTGTTGTTGTTGCTGCTGGTGATGGTGCCGTTATTGTTGTAGCGCTCTTGCAGCATGACATCATTTTATTTTTGACATCATAAAGACAGCGTCAAGAAATCTGCACATGCACTCGACACGATCCGCACATGAAGATTCCAACTGCGAGATTCGAGACTCAGCCACATAGATACACACACACACACACACACTCTGTTGTAGCTCTACAGCCAATGTCGCTCCATATAGCAATGCAAAAATTGTAGCGATACAGTTAATAGTTTGTTGTTTGCATAATTGTTTAGACAAACGCTTGACAGATGATAACTAATTGCCGCGCACTCAAATTACGTGTAACTGACAGCACTGCGACTGTCAAACTGTAAGCTTGATACGATTTTTAATTACTTTTGTTTTGTTGTCCCTCAAACTTGTGCATTCCATTAAAAATCTAGATCTTTGGCTGGAATTAATGTATAGAAAGAATTATAGATTGTAGCATAATATATATACATATATATATAATCCCCATCCTTATTGTTGAACTTAAAGTTCATATTAATTTAAAGTTTCCATTAAGTATGCAACAATTTAATACAGAAAATATGATTTGAACCATGAATAAATTAAATGCTTGCAGCTAACCTAAGTAAAATTGTTGTGATCAATCAATATTAAACACCATTTATTTAAATATACATTAGTCAATGATTGATTCCATTGATATAATATTAATAGTACAACTTGAGCTATATTTATTTTCTTTTATCATTAAGACACCTGATATTCCCCATATAAAGTCTAAATCTTTTGATCTTAACTATATACAAATATAGTTAAGCTGAGCTTCGAACTCATAGAAAAGAGATTGTCAAATATAAATATAAAATGTTGATTCTATTCTGCCTTATCTGAAAGACGTTAACCTTATTGTTGACTTTTTTCAATGGTTTCGCAACATAATTTGAGCAATCAAAAAACTATTTCAGATTGTTGTCCGAAAGTAAAGTTAAATGCCGTCAAGAATATATTTTTAGCAATGACGCTAGGCATATTTATGTTTGTATGTATGTATGTATGTATGTATATAGAAGACAGTGATACATTGGCAGCGAGATATGCATATATACTTTTATGAGTTCTAATGAATTCCAATTTCAGAAATACAAAACAACCGCTGCAACTAAATAAAACTGATAACAACAATAACAAGCTGAGTCTGTGGCTGAGTCTCAGTCTCAGTCTCAGTCTGACTCTGAGATGCCTGATAACCCAATTTCTTGAGCTTTAAGCACAATGAACACCACATCAAATAATCGCTTTAATTTAAAAAAATGTTACACACTGCTGGCTGCTGTTGTTAGCCCCTAGTTGCATATATCACTTATACGACATGTTGTTCATATCTCACACACACACAGCTTTGAGAGAGAGTGTGTGTGTGTGTGTGTGTGAGAACACTTCGCATAATTTCCGCATTCAGTTGCAGATAAATAAATAATTGAGTCAAATTGAAATGCAACTCGCCAAACAATTTTCGAAATGCACGCAAATAAACTTCAGGCATAAAGAAAGCCGAGTGTTGTTCGTGCTGTTCGCATTGTTGTTGTTGTTGCTGTTGCTTGGGGGGCCCCGTTATGTCTACAGCTGGTCAGTGATTTATGTGTATATATGTATGTGCCTAGGGTCAACTTAAGGACTGAGAGCCTATCGACTGCGAACCGAAGCAAAACGACTTTTGCATAAACAAAGCATCAAGCCAATGAATATGTTAGAATGAGAGCGAGTTAGAGTGCGAGTGCGAGGGAGCGGCAAGCGGGAAGCCGAAGCATCATTGAACAACAACAAACTTTCAATTCCAATTTCAATTTGAAATGAGGCAGAGCGTCAAAGACAGCCGCAGCTGCTGCACCCAGCACCCTGCCCTGCCCTCTGCCGTCAAACACTTCAACTGCTAATTGTCGGCAGCAGCAAAGAACTCACACAGCCATACAAACAGCTCAAGAAATTTCCATATAAAAATGCGTTCGAAATGAATTCAAATCGTTGTTGTTGTTGTTGTTTTATAGGCAGCTGCTGCAGCTAGGCAGACTAAGATGTGGCCAGAGCCAGAGTCAGAGTCAGTGCTGGCTGCTGATAAAGTTAAATATATTTATCAAAATTCATTCATAAGGCAGCCGCAGTCAACGTCGCTGTCGCTGTCGGCGTCGGCGCCATCACCGGCAATAGCAGCGCACAAAGAGTTAAGTGCAATCGCCACACTCACACACGCGCACTTGTTGCGCTCGCTGTGCGTGCTCTTAAATATAGAGAACGAGCGCGCGCGCACTCTTTCTTGCGCTCTCTCTCGCTCTCGCTTTGACAACAAATGCTGAGTGCAAGCGCGTGCGTGCATGTGTGTGAGTGTGTGTGCGTATGCTTTATGGGACGGAAAAGGAAATCACTTGGCTGTTAAATGTAGCGCAATAAATCGTTTTTGCTAAATGCAAA
Organism: Drosophila maculinotata; assembly: GCA_035045305.1. Taxonomy (NCBI): domain Eukaryota; kingdom Metazoa; phylum Arthropoda; class Insecta; order Diptera; family Drosophilidae; genus Drosophila; species Drosophila maculinotata. The sequence continues at coordinate 589,741 of JAWNPD010000430.1, forward strand.
AACCAGTTGTCACCCATACAGTTTGACATGCACTGTAGTGCAGTGCAAGCCGCTAGCCAAACAGTAGCAAAAATATATAAATCAAGTTTAGCATTTTTGCGGTTATACTTTTTTTCTATAAGCCACAAGACGTTGACGCTCTCACTCAAGAGCTGCAGTTGCAGTTGCAGTTGCAGTTGCAGTTAGAGTAGAAGTAGAAGTACCATGGCATTGACCACGTAACCGAGTGCGAAATAATGTTGAGCTCAAATTACAAATGCCGTCAAATGAGGCTCCGCGGCAAACACGTGAGTCTCTCAAAATGTAGCCTCAAGCTAATTCTTTCTTCTTTTTCATATTGTATTTCTTTTTTTTTTACAAATAACGCGCGCTGAAATTGTTTTTTTTTTTTGTTTTTTTTTGCCTTTGCTTTTGCTAAAGTCATGTTTAGGCGATAGCCTCTGGCGTTGGCGACACTTTGAAAATCTATTTTCAGTTCGATTCCACAAGTGTCGCAATCAGCAGACTCTGGGCGACATGCTATCAACCGTCAATGCCGCCAACATAGCAATAAACCTAATTAAATTTGTACGATTTACTTTTTTTTTTGTACGCTTTGGAGCACAGCTCTGTCTCAGCTTGATAAGCTTCCAAGCAAAGAATTCAGAATTCCAACAAATATAAACTAGGCATAGGGTCCTAAATTTGAAACATGACGAAACTGTTTTTTAGCTTATTCGCCTATAAATTATAGTTTTCATTTTACTCTTTAAAATGCGCACTAAATATTTTCAGTGTAATTAATGAGCTTTAAGCTTGTCGGCTTTATAAGCGGGATTAAATTTGAATAACAGCTTTAATTTAAGCTGTTGTCCTAAACAAGTGTCGTTGTTTAGTTTATTTTCATAAAATTTGTAGCACAGTTCTAGGGGCAAATGTGTAACGCGATACCTTTACATTAAATTAAATTAAAGAAATTTAATTAAAACTATTTTATTATTAATAATTCTTGAAAAACCGTAAAAAAATATGTATTACCAATTTTATTGTCTAATTTAATTTAATCAATGTGTGAAACATTGAATTATATATCTTCTAAGATTTTCTGAATTGATTGTGGTTCTTTATTTTGGTATTCATTGCTAACCGGAAATATTCAATGGCAATTTTGAGATGTTATACAATGTGCCAACATAATTACTTGTGAAGAAGGAAGGGAGACCTTATAGGTTATCGGTTTATTGATAGCACGCGTTAACCTTTGCCAGAACACAGATTGCCAAATCTGAAACAATTATCGGCGATGACATAATAACACTATGCCTGACATCAATTGAACCCAACCGATGCTCTCTTTCGAGCATGGATCAAGGAACTCAGTAAAGACACAGCATATAAGAATTGTATGAAATACACATTAAACTTTTTGAGAGTTTATCAAGAAAGGCAAAAGAGTTGCATGTGCCGGAAATATAATATATACTCGTAATGCAATAGACTGAAGGAAATATCGGGGCAATGTGCCCTTTTTGGATGATTAAATGCAGCAATGCTGACCTAATTTTCTTTTCTACATATATGCTGAAGTTTCTTCTGTAGATTAAAAACAGTTATGAATCAGCTGCAATTTTGTAAGGGAAATGACGCTGTAAAGTTCTAGAAAAGAAATATATCAAAAAAGTTTGACAAGCGCTGACAACGGTTTAAAGTTTGAGCAGCACTGTTGTGCGAGCAAATCATTTTAACAGTTTGAGAGTCGCTGATGAAGTACTTTTAATTTTTGAAGTCATGTACACAATTTGAATATAGCACAATTATATATAATATTATTATTTGTATATGATTTTACTTACCTTTGCCTGCGCAAAGGGTACAACGCTGGCTATCAGATATACTGCGCCTAGCACACCCGAGAGACCCCTTAGATCTCTGGGCAACATCATGGTCCTAAGCCTGACCAACAAACTCGAACTGGAACTGGACAAACTATAAAATGTCACTGCGAAATCACACACACGAAACTGCGAAAAATAAACATTGAGAATTGGACGTTTAGTAAAACCGTTCATAAACCATATATATATATGTGTATCATATATATGCTTGTATTTTTTTTTTGTTTAACAAATGCACATTCTTTAGTTACAATTTGGAGTCTTTTGTGAGTTATTATTTGAATATTTATTTGATTTTTTCTGGAATATATAATGGGACTAACACTAAAATGCTGCTGCGTTCGGGTTCGCCACTTGATTAGCTGTGCTGCTGCGATCGTCGAGCACAACACACTCCCCACATGTGGAGATCGTCAAGCGTTCAAAGTGTTACTAAAATCGGGCGGCACAAAAGAAATTTGAATTCGTTGCCGCCAGCGCGAGTCGCTCGTTCGCCTTCGGCTCGTGTTCGGCAAACGCACACAGGCGCAACAAGATGTTTTGTTTGTATTGGTGCGGTTCGATTTGTTTGTGGACATTTGAGGGGGGTTTCAGGGAGGCGGCCAGTGGCTTGTGCTCATAGTGGGGCGTTGGGTTGCGCAGCCTGTTGATGGGCGATGCTTTTTTTTTTTTTTTTTTTGAATTTAGCACTTTGTTGCCTTGAAATGAGGAAGCGACAACGACAAACGGCAACATGAATTTTTGTTATATTTTCCATATTATAATTTCCCTACTAAAAGCGATTTAGTTTCTTGTTTTTGTCGCCACCGACTGCGATTAGGCTAAGGCTTTTTCATTTCGTATTTACAGTATATAATTACATATGTATTGAAACAGCCGATAACAAGCTATAAGGTTGCGTATTTCCTGTTCGAAAATGAAAGAGCTGATTTTGTTTTTTTTTTAATTAATTAGTACGCAGATTTATAAATATAGAACTTTACGAAATGTCACAGCTACAACTACAGCTCTGATTTGTTGGGGTCAGTTTTTCAGTCCACGCACAATCAAGGCTTCTGTGCGTTGTGCAAGATTAATGTCGGAATCTATGTCGATTTGGGCACACGACCCACTAGTCTGAATAGACAGTTTTCAATCAAGTTGTTTCATTTAACACTCTAGCTAATTATCGCATGTAAAAATGTGTATGCCTCGGGATTGACAATCCGTTCAGATTTGATAAAGTTGTGGCAGTTTGAATTCTGGGAGATTCTTTTATGAGGAACTTTTCGTTGTTTGGGCACTTTACAAGCCAACTTTTTTGTCACTTTTGGCGTGATTTTATACTAATTGAGACACCCACAATCAATTAAACGTAAAATTTCAAGATTCTATATTTTGAAAAATCTAAATTTTTAAGGGTCCCTCCTTATGCTTTTTTCGCCAAAAAAATTCTAAATTTATTTTTTTAAAAAATTCATAAACTTGAGATGTAGAACTAAACTTAATGCCAAATACTGATCAAAATGGCCTCGGGATTGGCAATCGGTTAAGATTTGACAAAGTTGTGGCAGTCTGAAGTCTGGGAAGGCTATTTATAAGGAACTTTTCGTTCGGGCACTTTACAAGCCCATTTTATTTGGCGTGATTTTTGACAGAAAAGTGAACCACCACAAAATCACTTTTCGTATAGTTTTTTATACTAATTGAGACACCCAAGAAAATTTCAAGATTCTATATAATCTGAGATTGTAAAATGTTTCAAACCGTTTAATTCTAGCTCCGAATCTATTAGCTTCAATTGTATTCATTTATTTATCTCTTTTTATTTTATATTCAGAACTTAAAACTTATTTGTACTTTTATTTCTAAGAATGATTTACAATACTTAAGATTGGTTAGCATGGCCTAAAAATACTATTAGTTGGGCCGTCATTATCTTCAAGCTAATCACATTTGTAGCGCATGAAAATCTTTTTTAAAGATCAGTGATCCACAAGAGACCTTCAAGCCTTATCAGAGCTTTCATAATTAAGTTGACAGTTTGCCTTGACTTAAAACCCTAAAAAACAGGAATCTTAAAAAACAAAAAGATGTTTAAAATATCTCAAAGACATGTATCACTTAAAGAAGAATTAGATATTATAATCAACACAGAAAATATTTAATTAAAAAAAACAAAAAAAAAATTACAAAAAAAATTAAATTGAACTTTTAGAGTTTGTGGCATTTGAATTTAGGACAGTCGGAAAATGTAACTATATAGTGAGATATGTTTTAGTTGAATTGACTTCAAAGAAGCGTTTCTGAAGTTTAGCATACTTTTTTCCAAGTGCAGGACTTTATAAAAATTAGCACTTGAAGCTAAGACGAACCGGATCAAGCCCTAATCAGAGGCGTCAATGGCGTGCAATAACGGAACTCATGTGCCCGATCTTTCAATTGGGCTATCAGTCAGTGATTTGTAAGTAGTAGGTGCTCCAAAAGGGGGAAGTAAAGGCAATGACGATGTCAATGTATACATCCCACCAAGAGGCAAGCACAGCTTCATATCGCCCTCAACAACAACAACAACAAAAATGAGAAGAACAAAGACTAAATAACTAAGTAAATCGTATGTAAGCGGCGACTTAGTTTCAGACTTATCGGCTTAGTTTCATTCATATTCATTGTAGTTAGGTTAGCTGCTTGGCGTTTTTAGTGTTGCTACATAGTTGTCGCCCATCCGTTCCACATGTTCCCGCCCAAGCCACACACACCAATACACACACATAGCACACAGACGACACGGATAGCGTACGTGAGCTGAACAACGATTGCCGTTCGTCAGAGTTCGGCTAACGATCGGGCGATGGCCGTTTGGGTTTTTGGCTGGCTGGAGCTTATACTATAATTAGTCGTGTTCCGTCTTCTCGAGTAAGTAGGCTGGCCTCTCTGCGTTTCTGTTTAGTTCTGTTTAGTCTTGTAGTTGTCGGCCAACCAGCTAGGCTGTGTGCTGTGTTGTTTCGCTCGTGTATTCGCTCGGTTGTGTATTTGTTCAGTACGCTCCAGTCGATCTATTCAGTTGGATCACTTTTCCGTAAGGCACTTGCAGCCGACAAAAAAATCTACAAAAATAATAAAAACTCTTTTTCAATAAGAAAAAGAAATCAAAAGCTAAACCAACTGATTTTATACCTATTCAAAATAAATATAACAACACAATAATTTGAAAGAAATATTTTCACTTTAGCCAACTTTGGGCCCCATGTAGTGACTCTCAAACTGTAGCATGCGCATTGCTTGAACTTGAAATGAAACACATTTAAATAACTCTACAAAATTTACAAATATAAAAATATTACCAACTTAATTTGTTAGCATAAAGTTTTCTCGAATTTTTAGATGAGTGTCTAGAAATTTGCCAAAAATTAAAAAATAAAGTGCCTACTTTTCTGCCTTTCAGGCCAACGACGGCAACATATTTTTAAGTCAACAAGGACAGCAGGAAATAACTGAGCAGCCATAGTGCATAGGGCATCATGTTGCCCCACTGGAAGCGGTAAGTAAAAAACTAAAATAATAAAAACAAAAAATTTTTGTAGTAGTATTTTCAAATGTTAAAAAAAAAATCTAGTCGAGCTGCTGAATTTTTGTCTCAAGTTACAATGATTTTAAAACTGTAGGCATTGTCAAACTTATTGTTCATTCCGTACAGTGCTTTTCAAACCTTGCAAATCTAACGCAGGCAGTAACAGTTGTATGTATGTGTGTGCGAAGAGAGCGAGCATGTTCAAGGCGCGCTCTCTTAAGCAGCGTCGCTCTTTAGGCTGCGCTCACTCTCTTACACACACACACACACACTCATACATACATAAGAGATAAGCGGCTTGAGAAATATTGGTATGCAGCATGACGTTATCAAACGGAACATAAGACATATAATTCTTCACTTGGGTTATTGAAATTAACATAAGCTGAACTTTGCTGATCCTCAATTTTTGTAATTCTTTATAGGCTGCTGTTCGCCGCTGTGATCGCTGGAGCGTTAGTAGGCACAAACGCTGTAAGAAACTCATTAATAAAGCTGCGATTTTTCAAATCAAAATAAACCGTTGTGAATTTTACAGCAATTTTGGAAAAATCCCGGAGCAACGGGCTCGATTCAAGAATCGGCCCGGCACCACAACCGTGATGAACCTAGAGACACATTTTCGATAGATGAGAGCTACGATGTTGTAGATTCGGCGAGCATACAACGCGGTGGTCAGCGACCCAAGAACTGCACAGCCGGCTATGTGGGCTGTGTGTCCAAATGTATTGCTGAGAAGGGCAATCGCGGCCTGCCTGGTCCCGAAGGTCCGACCGGACCGAAGGGTGTCATGGGCTATGCTGGCCCCGATGGACCTCTCGGCGATAAGGGCCAGAAGGGTGACCCTGGTCCATTTGGACAGCGTGGCGATAAGGGCGAACGTGGTACGCGAGGTATACCCGGCCAGCCGGGTGTTGGCGGCATTCAAGGAACTGCCGGTAATCCCGGCTTCCCGGGTATTAATGGCAAGGATGGTTGCGACGGCACGGACGGTTTGCCCGGTCTGCAAGGTCTTTCTGGCATGGCTGGTCCACGCGGTTACCCAGGCGGTCCTGGTGGCAAGGGCGACAAAGGTGAGCCTGCCAAGGAAAATGGAGATTATGCCAAGGGTGAGAAGGGTGAGCCCGGCTTTGTCGGACGCTCCGGCTTCCCAGGACCAGAAGGACAACGCGGTGATAAGGGCGAGCGCGGTGATACCGGTCCCTACGGTCCGTCTGGACCTCGCGGTGACCGCGGTATCAAGGGTGAGAAGGGTGCCGCTTGCTTTGCCACTGCCATGCCCGGCAAAAAGGGAGAAAAGGGCGACAAGGGAGATCCGGCACCAAAGCTTCCAGTGCACGGCACCGACACAGTGATGGGTCAGCGCGGTGATGTTGGGCAAAAGGGTGAAATTGGACCATTCGGAGAAAAGGGTGGCTTGGGCCCTGCCGGTGAGCCTGGACACGATGGACAAAAGGGCGAGAAGGGCTTGCCTGGTGGCGCTGGTGACAGAGTAAGTCCTTGCTCATAATGCGAATCGGATGTAAATCCAGTCTAATGCTCCGTTTTGTAGGGTCGTCAAGGTAATTTTGGTCCTCCAGGACCTGCCGGACAAAAGGGAGATCGTGGCGAGACCGGTCTGAATGGATTGGCTGGTCAGCATGGTTTGAAGGGTGAGCCTGGACGCGCTGGTAGTTCCGGAGAGCGAGGTCTGGTCGGTCCCCCAGGACCTCCTGGAGGTGGACGCGGGCAGCCTGGCGCACCTGGACCAAAGGGACCCCGCGGTTATACTGGTCAGCCAGGTCCTCAGGGTCTGAACGGAATGGATGGTCCTCAAGGACCTCTAGGCTACATTGGACCCAAGGGAGGTCCCGGCTTGCCAGGTCATCCCGGTAACGAAGGTCCTTCTGGACAAAAGGGTGACAAGGGTAACGCTGGACGCCTGGGACCCCAGGGTCCAGTTGGACCGATCGGCCACAATGGTCCTCCAGGACCGGAAGGACTAAAGGGCGACAGTGGTACTCCAGGCTATGGTATCCAAGGCCCCAAGGGAGACGATGGCGTAAATGGGTAACTGACCAACGGCAATCTTTCCTGCTCTATTTTCATAAATTTTGTTAAACAGATATGCTGGCCAGAAAGGCTCCAAGGGTGAGCGCGGCTACAAGGGTAACTCTGGTGTTCCCGGTGACTCGAAACTGGGCCGTCCTGGCACACCGGGTCAAGCTGGTATTCCTGGACCTCAGGGTGATGCCGGCCGCTCAGGCACTCCCGGCGACAAGGGTGACATGGGTCCAAAGGGTGATGTTGGTGGAAAATGCTCTTCCTGTCCAGCTGGCTTTAAGGGAGACAAGGGTGAAAGTGGTCTGCACGGCATTCCTGGCAATCCTGGCGCACGGGGACCGACCGGTGAGCGTGGCTATCCTGGCGAACGTGGTGATGACGGCATATTTGGACAAATGGGTCCTCCTGGCGATAAGGGAGAAGACGGCTTCCCCGGCGCTCCCGGTGCCACAGGTAAACCTGGTCAATCAGCATTTGTTGACTGGAGCCAGATTGTACCGGACAAGGGACCGAAGGGAGAGGCAGGATATCCTGGTGCTGCTGGTGTTAAGGGTGAACGTGGTGAGAATGGAATTTACGGCGCTCCTGGACTTAAGGGTGAAATGGGAATCAAGGGCGACAAGGGCTACTTTGGACAACCTGGCATAGATGGTGCTCCTGGCAGTCCTGGACGCGACGGCTCTGATGGCTTCCCCGGACAAAGCGTCAAGGGAGAACCGGGTCGACCTGGTTTAGACGGCAACAAAGGTGACAAGGGCTCTTCTGGATATGTTGGAATAAAGGGCGAGCCGGGCACATGCGCTGCCAGCGAGCTGAAGGTACCACTGAAGGGCAACAAGGGCGAACGTGGTGGCACCGGAATGCCCGGCCCCAACGGCCCAATGGGCCAGAAGGGTGACCTCGGCCTGCACGGAGAAAAGGGCTCAACTGGTCCCCAGGGTCCCCCTGGATTAGTTGGACCTCGTGGCATAACTGGACCTCGCGGCGAGAAGGGCAACACCGGTCAATTTGGTGCTCCGGGTAACGATGGCAAGGATGGACTCCGAGGACCACCTGGTCGTTATGGTGAACGTGGACAAAAGGGAGAACAAGGCATTACGGTTGCTGGACCACCTGGTCCCCAAGGTCGCGATGGTTTGACTGGCGAGAAGGGAGACCATGGTCCAGTTGGAGCCCCGGGTCAGCTTGGACCCGATGGCAACCCTGGCTATCCTGGTGACAAGGGTGATTCAGGTTTTCCTGGCCAGCCTGGTCAAACTGGTGCCGTCGGCAGCAAGGGTGAACCAGGTCCCGTTGGTCCCGAAGGTCGTTCCGGCCCTCCGGGTAGTCCCGGTATCGATGGAGTTCAAGGCCGTGATGGTGCCAAGGGTGAGCTTGGTAGTCCTGGTCTCGTTGGTATGCCCGGCAACAAGGGTGACCGTGGTGCCCCCGGAAACGATGGTCCTAAAGGCTTCACCGGACCAGTTGGTGCACCAGGCAAACGCGGTCCTGTCGGTGTGGCTGGAATTTCAGGTAAGCTCTTTAAAAAATTAATCACATTGTTCCTTTTAATGACGCTCTTCGCTCTCTTAGGATTGAAGGGAGACAAGGGAGCCCGCGGTTTAACTGGAAACGATGGTATGCCCGGCGCCAGAGGTCCTACGGGACCACCCGGCATTATGGGTGTGAAAGGTGATACAGGTCCGAGGGGTTTGCCTGGACAAAATGGATTAGACGGGTTGAACGGTGAGAAGGGTAACATGGGTCAGCCTGGCTTCGATGGACCTCAAGGCGAGCCTGGAGATGCTTCCGAAAAGGGACAAAAGGGTGAACCTGGTGTCTCAGGACTGCGGGGTCAAGATGGTCAGCCCGGAGCCCCAGGACAAGTTGGTGACAAAGGCTTGCCTGGTCTCGCCGTACATGGACGCCCAGGCCTACAGGGTGAGAAGGGTGACACTGGACGTGATGGATCCTATGGACAAGATGGAACTCCTGGTGAAAAAGGTGACGCTGGTTTCCCGGGTGCACCTGGACCAAAGGGTGACAAGGGTAACGCTGGACAGCCTGGTAATCCTGGCATTTCTGGCCTTGACGGTATGCCTGGACAGCCAGGCAATCCCGGACCAATCGGCTATCCCGGCCCCAAGGGCATCAAGGGAGAGCGTGGCCCAGGTGGCGTGAATGGCTTGAAGGGTGCTATCGGTCTTGTCGGCAGGCAAGGCTATCCAGGAGCACCTGGTCTGAAAGGAGACAAGGGCGACAAGGGTCTCAGAGGTCCTGCTGCTGAAGTTAATTTGTTTGCGCTGAGAGGTGAAAAGGGTCTGCCCGGTAACCAAGGCCTGGCTGGATTGCAAGGACTTAAGGGTAACAAGGGTGACCAAGGACCAATTGGCTACCCTGGAGAGAAAGGAGATCGTGGACTGAACGGACCCGCTGGTATTCCTGGCTTGTCTGGAGCTCCCGGACTTAAGGGTGACATGGGCCCACATGGTGAGCCTGGTTATCCTGGCCCTGTTGTTAAAGGAGAAAAGGGTCTACCCGGACGTGCTGGCAAAAACGGACGTGAAGGTATAAAATCATAAACTAAAATGCCTTTACAAATTGAATGCAAACTCAACTCAAATTTAGGTGCTCCTGGACTCACTGGCCTGAAGGGCGAGCGCGGCTTGGCTGGCCTGCCTGGCAACCCCGGTCTTGTTGGCTTGCCCGGACCAATTGGTCCCATGGGTGATAAGGGAGACCGTGGCCTGATTGGTGTGGCTGGTATTGATGGAAGCGCTGGCTTGAATGGAGCGCCAGGATTAAAGGGAGATGCTGGTTATCCTGGACCTAAAGGTGATCGCGGCGTGCCCGGTTTCGAAGGTCAAAAGGGCGACAAGGGAGATCACGGTATTGCCGGACCCCCTGGCTTGAGTGGCTTGGCTGGTCTTAAGGGAGATATCGGTGCACCTGGCATGGATGGTCATCCGGGTCCAATTGGTGCACCTGGCGAGAAAGGTTTCACCGGTCCCAAGGGCCGTGATGGTCGTGACGGTCTGGTCGGTCTGCGTGGTCAAAAGGGAGAGCCTGGTTTGGTGCCACCACCCGGCCCCAAGGGTGAGCCCGGTCATCCGGGTCGCGATGGACAAAAGGGCGAGCATGGACCACAAGGTGAACGCGGTCTTATTGGCATGCAAGGAGAGCGCGGCGAGAAAGGTGAACGTGGCGCAATCGGTCTTACTGGCGCTGTCGGCCGTCCTGGCATTAAGGGTGAGCGTGGCGAACAAGGTCTAATAGGCTTGGAGGGTGCTATCGGTGCCATTGGGGACAAGGGTGAGCCTGGCCAGCCCTGCACTGGTGCCCAGGACTATCTGACTGGCATCCTGGTGACGCGTCACAGCCAAAACGATCAGGTGCCACAGTGCGCTGCTGGTCATGTCGAACTCTGGACCGGCTACTCACTGCTCTTTGTCGACGGCAACGACTACGCACACAATCAAGATCTCGGCCTGCCCGGCTCCTGTGTGCCGCGCTTCTCAACACTGCCAGTGCTGTCCTGCGGACAGAACAACGTATGCAACTATGCCTCGCGCAACGACAAGAGCTTCTGGCTATCCACATCGGCGCCCATACCGATGATGCCGGTCAACGACAACGAGATCAGCAAATACATTTCACGCTGCGTGGTCTGTGAGGCGCCAGCCAATGTGATTGCCGTGCACAGCCAGTCGCTGGCGATACCCAACTGCCCCAATGGCTGGGAAGGCCTATGGATCGGCTACAGTTTCCTCATGGTAAGTCTGCAGATCTCAACCTAGATCAGAGCTACCCATTAATACATTTCAATTTGTATAGCACACGGCCGTTGGCAATGGCGGCGGCGGTCAAGCGCTGCAATCGCCTGGCTCCTGTTTGGAGGACTTCCGGGCCACACCGTTCATTGAGTGCAATGGCGCTAAGGGACACTGCCACTTCTACGAGACCATGACAAGCTTCTGGATGGTCACACTGGAGGACAGCGAACAGTTCTCGCGGCCCGAGCAACAGACCATCAAGGCGGGCAATTTGCTGTCCCGCGTCTCCAGGTGTCAAGTCTGTGTGAAGAACTCGTCATAAGCGGACCACACGCAATAATTTTAATCTAAATGTAATGCCTTAACTATACCAACGAACAATGTACACATAAACAACAACACACACACACACAACAACAACAAAAACACACACACTCACTCACACTAGAACCAACACTGCTACCAAATTCCTTAAACTAACCAAAAAAAAACAAAAACAAAAAGAAGTACCAATGAAATATGAAGTACCGCTCTGAGTTAAGCGGAACTCAATGCCATTTTTTGTATCTGCCATTTTTTTAACGTTCTAAACAACATGTAAACTGCTTCTTAGTTACGAGTAAGTTAAGTAAATCAACAACAAATAAACTAGCCTGGTAATATGTAAAAAAAAACAAAAAAAAAAACACGTAACCTATATAATATTTACACTTTTTTTGCTAGCCAAACGATTCCGATTTACCCCCAAGAAGCTGCATGTTCCATTTTGATCCATCGAAATGCGAAAGAAATGCAAACAACTTTAATGAATATTACTTATCTACATTGTGCTAGCAACTATACGAAACACAACTTACGGAAATTGTTTATGTTTATGAAACAAAAAAATGGTAAAAATAAAGAAATTTTATAAAATTCGTGTTTGCTGTCAAGTGAATGTGTTAGCTTGTTATATAATATCTTATCCAAATCCTTTCTAAGGAGTTTGACCAATAAACAATTTTAGTACCTTATGTAGAATTAAATATCGACAAAAATAGCATCCAAATTGATAAATGATTTCATAATCGCCTTTTAAAATGTGGCAGTATAGATTTATGCTATTTGCGTAGCCGGAAAAGGACGTGGTCAGGATTGCTACAGTTGTGTCCTTGAAGTAGGTCACCAGGTATTCATGTTCCAAATTTGGTGACTCTAGCTCTAAAATTGTAGAAGATATAGATTTTCCCTTTCGGTAGGAGAGGGGAGGTGCGGTATAATTTTTTCATTTTCAATAACACAAAAATATGCCTGTTATGCAGCTCAAAGTACCAGGCGAACAGAAATCGCAGAAAAGCAGCAAGTAGCTGTGATTAAAAATAAAAAATATCACTGCTTACTTTCGCGCGCAGCCAAAGAAATAATAAAATGCGGTGCATACTTTCACCTGAACGCGGACGAAATCATAATTGCATCTTTCGCGCTGCGCACAAAATATTATTATTCATTCTCACGAAAGTGTGAAGTGATTTCTTTTATACTTTTTATATATTTTTTAGTTTTTTATACTAATTTGGACACCCACAATCGATTAAATAAAGAATTTCAAGAATCTAATTTTTGAAAAATCGATTTTGGTAAGGGTCCCCCCTTATGCTTTTTTCGCAAAACTATTTCAAAAAATTTAATTTTCAATAATTCATAAACTTGAAATGTAGAATTGATGTATGGGACAAACAATGTACAAAATGGCCTCAAGCTTGACAACCGGTTCAGTTTTGACCAAGTTATGGGAGTTTGAAGTTTAGAAAAGCCAATTAGGGCGTTTACAAGTCATTTTTTTTTGTCATTTTGGCATGATTTTTGACAGAAAAATGAAATACCTCAGAATAAATTTTCCTTTAGTTTTTTATACTAATTTTGACACCCACAATCGATTAAATAAAGAATTTCAAAAATCTAATTTTTGAAAAATCGATTTTTGTAAGGGTCCCCCCTTATGCTTTTTTCGCAAAAATATTTCAAAAAATTTAATTTTCAATAATGCATAAACTTGAAATGTAGAATTGATGTATGGGACAAACCATGTACAAAATGGCCTCAAGCTTGACAACCGGTTCAGTTTTGACCAAGTTATGGGAGTTTGAAGTCTAGAAAAGCCAATTAGGGCGTTTACAAGTCAATTTTTTTTGTCATTTTGGCATGATTTTTGACAGAAAAATGAAACACCTCAGAATAACTTTTCCTTTAGTTTTTTATACTAATTTTGACACCCACAATCGATTAAATAAAGAATTTCAAAAATCTAATTTTTGAAAAATCGATTTTTGTAAGGGTCCCCCCTTATGCTTTTTTCGCAAAAATATTTCAAAAAATTTAATTTTCAATAATTCATAAACTTGAAATGTAGAATTGATGTATAGGACAAACCATGTACAAAATGGCCTCAAGCTTGACAACCGGTTCAGTTTTGACCAAGTTATGCGAGTTTGAAGTCTAGAAAAGCCAATTAGGGCGTTTACAAGTCAATTTTTTTTGTCATTTTGGCATGATTTTTGACAGAAAAATGAAACACCTCAGAATAACTTTTCCTTTAGTTTTTTATACTAATTTTGACACCCACAATCGATTAAATAAAGAATTTCAAAAATCTAATTTTTGAAAAATCGATTTTTGTAAGGGTCCCCCCTTATGCTTTTTTCGCAAAAATATTTCAAAAAATGTAATTTTCAATAATTCATAAACTAGAAATGTAGAATTGATGTATAGGACAAACCATGAACATAATGGCCTCAAGCTTGACAATCGGTTCAGTTTTGACCAAGTTATGGGAGTTTGAAGTTTAGAAAAGCCAATTAGGGCGTTTACAAGTCAATTTTTTTTGTCATTTTGGCATGATTTTTGACAGAAAAATGAAACACCTCAGAATAACTTTTCCTTTAGTTTTTTATACTAATTTTGACACCCACAATCGATTAAATAAAGAATTTCAAAAATCTAATTTTTGAAAAATCTATTTTTGTAAGGGTCCCCCCTTATGCTTTTTTCGCAAAAATATTTCAAAAAATTTAATTTTCAATAATGCATAAACTTGAAATGTAGAATTGATGTATGGGACAAACCATGTACAAAATGGCCTCAAGCTTGACAACCGGTTCAGTTTTGACCAAGTTATGGGAGTTTGAAGTCTAGAAAAGCCAATTAGGGCGTTTACAAGTCAATTTTTTTTGTCATTTTGGCATGATTTTTGACAGAAAAATGAAACACCTCAGAATAACGTTTCCTTTAGTTTTTTATACTAATTTTGACACCCACAATCGATTAAATAAAGAATTTCAAAAATCTAATTTTTGAAAAATCGATTTTTGTAAGGGTCCCCCCTTATGCTTTTTTCGCAAAAATATTTCAAAAAATTTAATTTTCAATAATGCATAAACTTGAAATGTTGAATTGATGTATGGGACAAACCATGTACAAAATGGCCTCAAGCTTGACAACCGGTTCAGTTTTGACCAAGTTATGGGAGTTTGAAGTCTAGAAAAGCCAATTAGGGCGTTTACAAGTCAATTTTTTTTGTCATTTTGGCATGATTTTTGACAGAAAAATGAAACACCTCAGAATAACGTTTCCTTTAGTTTTTTATACTAATTTTGACACCCACAATCGATTAAATAAAGAATTTCAAAAATCTAATTTTTGAAAAATCGATTTTTGTAAGGGTCCCCCCTTATGCTTTTTTCGCAAAAATATTTCAAAAAATTTAATTTTCAATAATTCATAAACTTGAAATGTAGAATTGATATATAGGACAAACCATGAACATAATGGCCTCAAGCTTGACAATCGGTTCAGTTTTGACCAAGTTATGGGTGTTTTTAGTCTAGATAGATCATTTTTAAAGACTTTGAACTTTGACATGTCCAATATCTTGTCATGACTCCTGACAAAACATGCGAAACTAATTATTTCTCATCTTTGAATGTAGAGTTAATAAAGAATAAGCCATTACCAAAATGGCCTTTGGGTTGAAAATCGGTTCAGATTTGGCAAGTTATGGCAGTTGAAAGTCTCAAAGGTCGATCGATATTTTGGAATTTCATTTGCGCTTCTTATATAAGCGATTCAAAGAGAAATATCAAAAGCACACATACACATAGGTATATATGCATTGTATTTGATATTGAAAGTTAATCCGAATGATAATCAGATGGGGGATGGTTAAAGCGATATGATAAATGAGGTGTGTGGGGGGTTGGTCTATGGTAAAAAACCAAATTGAAGTTGAAGACAACAGGGCTATTCAAAAACGATACAAAAGGCTGATGTGATGTTCAGTGAAACTCACCACTTGGTTTTTGGACTATAGACACTTGTGCGCAGGTCTTCTATCAGGGGGTTGGGGTTGGGGTTGGGGGTGGTGGTGTTAGTGTGCATTGTTGGCGGCAGTGGCAGTGGCAGCGGCATAGGGTGGCACACGATACCATATGATAATGATATGTCTGCCACACACACGCACACACACACACACAACAAAAATTCCAATTGGTGGTGGGTAAAAGAAATGTTCCAGCTGTGTGTGCTCGTAATGAAATAGGGGTAGCTCATTGGCATTCAAATTGGAAAATCGAGAAACAGAACAGAACTGAACAGCACAGCACAGAACAGAGTGAGACATTGCCGTGAGCAGAGTGCGGAGTGGCCAGAATCGTTGGGTGTTACGATAAGGCCTCAACTGAAGTTTGGCAAAAAAAAAACATATAGAAAGAAAGTTGGAAAATGTACAACTAAAGTTAAAAATAACAAGTGTGATTTGTGCATGGAACTAGTTTCTTATTCTGACTGCGACTGCGACTGCGACTGAGAGTGAGCTAGAGATAGAGACCCCCACAAAAAAAAGGTGAAAGTGGAGTTGGCAACCCGAAACGGAAGCCCCGGACACAGCGGCCACTTGAGCTGCCCGAGCAACCCCCCGGCCCCCCAATCGAAGAGCTAAGCAGCCTGCAACCCCCTCTCAGGACAGAGCAACCCCATTAATTGTGCCTATATGATTATCGTGCTGTTGTTGCTTTTTCAATCGCTGTGCCTCTACTGCCAACGTCTGGTGCTGCACATCCACGACAGATGCTTTCCCCGCAACGCACGCCTGCTGCAGGAGGTTGCCGAAACTGTGGGCGATCGTAAGGCACTGCAGCATCTGGAGCACCTCGAGCTGGAGCAGAGCAAGCGACGTCAGAAGCGTCGCATCCTGGAGCCCATACTGCCGCTGGGCGTTGGTGTCAACCTGGAAGCGTGTCGCTTCTGTGCCCACAGTCCGCAAGGCTATTGTCGCCATCATTTTCATCTTCAGCACCTGACCACGACGGGCGGCGAACAGGATTACAAGCAGCTGCGACGCAGCCGGCGAGAACTGAAACGCAGCCTGGAGCAGCAGCAGCCAAGGAGCACTTATCCCATCAATTATAGCTATCAGAGTCGAAGCACTAGTTCGCTGAGCAGCGGATACGCTTCATTGTCACCCTCGCTGGAGGATACATGCAGCAGCTATCTGGAGGAGCAGCAGGAGGAGGAGCAGCTGAAGGAGCGGGTAGAGGAGCAGGTGGAGGAACCAGTGGATGAGCATGACTTGAAGTGTGAAGAACAGCAGGAGAAGCAAAACTTGATAACAAGTCATCTCTAGAGCAGGATACAAGCTGCAGGAGAAGCAGCAGAAGAGGGAGCAGAACAACAGGAGTAGGAGTACAACAGCCTGAAGGAGCAGAAAGGACAAGTAACAGCAGGAGCAGGAGCTGAAGTAGGAGCAGCAGGTTCGGAGGTGCAGGAGGCAATCAACACTTGATCACAATTCATCAACTAGCTGAAGGAAGAGAAGGTGAAGGAGCAGCAGTAGAAGCATTTCAAGGAGCACCATCACTAGTCATTCTATAACAAGTCATCTCTAGAGCTGTCAAACAAAGGACGATACAGTATCGAAGAAGGCGTCACAAAAAAAATCGTTTGAAGAAGAAAATTGTGGTGAATATTTGTTTGTTTTGTTTTTTTTGTTTTATAATTTTTACATTGTTGTTGGACGCTCAGCTGAAGCATCAATTGTAATAATCGCTAGCGCCATGTCTGACGTGGAATTGGAACAACAAATGCCGCAGAGGACGCGGCGCTCCCGGCCGAATCCTCGCTACGAGAATGCTTCTAATGGCGCACTGGACAAGCAACGTGCGCCAGCCGAATCGGCACCCTGCCCTCTTGCACATGGCATCGACGACGATTGGACGTGGAGTAAACGCTATCGTTCCAAGGAGGTGGTGCTCAGTGGCAACAATTTTCGCACCGTGCACTTTCATCCCAACTGGAGCAAGGGCACCGCCGGCATTCAGGGCAAGCGTGCTTTGAATAATGGTCGCTACTACTGGGAGCTGCACGTATCGCAGCGGGTCTTTGGCACCTCCATTATGTTTGGCATCGGCACCAGATCCTGCCGCCTGCATGCGAATGCCTTTCGCAACATGATTGGCGAGAATGAGCATGGCTGGGGTCTGTCCCACAAGGGTAAATATACTCAGCAAACATATTAGCTAATTAACAATTAATATTGAGTTGTATTTGTTTTTTTTTTAAAGGGGTTCTTTGGCACAAGGGCATGGCTCTCCTATATACGAAACGTTTTCGCGAGAATCACCCCACGCAAATTGGCGTACTCTTCGATGGCATTGAGGGAACCTTGACCTACTACAAGGATGGCAAATGCCTGGGCGTGGCATTTAGGGGCCTGGATAAGGTACGTTTCATAATAAATACTGTTCAGACACAAGAAGTTTCGTTTGTTTAATAAATAATGCAGTTTATAAAATCTAAGGACAGTACATTTTATTTATTTTTAAGAGAATAGTCTAAAACTAATCTTTGGCTAGGGATACACTTTAAATTTGAACATTTCATTTTTAAATATTATTTTTAAGCACTTGAATAATGAATTCAAATTATTATTTTGCCTGTTTAGTTAAAAAAATTAAGGTAATTGTAGAAAACATACAAATACATCTAAAATAAATTAAAGAAATTTGTAGAATTTTTAAGCTTGTATTTTTTCTTAAAAATGTTCCCTTTATCCAACACTTTGTTTGTTGCTCCCATTTTTCAATCTATAAACTTTTATTAAAATACAGCACATATCCTAAAAATATATGTGAGAATTCTCAACTAAATAACAATTTTAACACTTTCCCCTCAGGTGGATGAACCGCTTTTTCCCATCGTCTGCTCAACGGCTGCCAAGACGGAGATGACTCTAAAGTGTGCACGTAAGGAGTTTGTCAATCTACAGGATCGCTGCAGGGCCGTGATAATGCGTCGAGTGCGCACCGCTGTCGATGTGGAGAAACTGAAATTGCCTTTGTCGATCAATGAATATCTGGGTGAAGTGATCGATGATATGGAGCCACTGCGTCAGGTAGACAACTATGATCTATTGTGTGATTTCTAGAGTTCAGATTGCATATGTTACCAACATGGGCATATGTAAGTGTAAGTAGTAGATGATCATCCAATGTGTATTATAGGTGAATGAAGTCGACATGTACAGGATGAATTATTTAGATGTTTAGGTCGACCCCGTGAAACTCAATATTGTGCCATAGTTTGTGGGACGATTTTACATGATGCGTTTTGTGCTGTAAATCTTAAGTATGAATTTCAATTTGTCAAAACTATTTGTTCTCGCTGTACAAATAATTGTACTATTTATAAAAGGTGACTTAACAAGCGCCTCGTTAATATTTATTTCACTTATTGTTTTGTTTTATAGCTTTTTGTTGAAATTGTAGCAAATATTTTTCCGGTAATAGGCCAATTAGGTGCAATATTTGTGATATAAGACAGCGGTAACATTTTTGTGCTAACAAAGTGCATCACTTGCAATGGCAAATAAACCTTAATAACATAATAATTAATTATAATATTAAATACTAAGAGCGTAAGCAATACATAAGCAAAAATCGAAATGTATTTTCGTAGGAGTGTGAAAATCTAGTCAAAAGAAAAAATCACGCTGCATCAGCTTATTGAAGCCAAATTTGTATAAATTTGTAGTAGCCCTTTAGACAGCTTATAGTTTTTAAGCAAAAGTTAAATGATATGTGAACCAATCCTGAAACATTTAAGTTGCAAACAGTTTCTCGAAGTCTCTAGTCCAAATGTGCAAATGTGCAAAACATAGTCATTCCAATACGATCTCTAACAATAGCACTCTTTATGTATTTACAATTTAAGAGAATATATTTCAATATTATACACGCTATTGTAAACTGTATAAATAAAGTTAGATCGTAAGTACTTATAAACACAGGCCTAAATACACAAAGAAATCGACAAATAATTTAGTAAAAATTAATAATGTATTAATATTGTAGATTATTATTTGGTGTCTATATAAATTACTACATTAACATGTATGATTTATAAATGATCGTGTGTAAAGGTAACAAAATCTCCAAACGGCAACTGCACACAAAATATATATTCTATTGTGCAGCTGTCAGATGAAATTTGCATGAATAAAATATAGATTTACTAACTAAACGAATAAAATACAATACTAAGCACAGATTCTCTAGCAAATTCGTGATATGGATTAAATTAATTAATGGATTACAGCTCGTCGGACAAGTGATTTATGTTTTGCAAATGATCGCCATAGTCGGTGGCCTCGCTACCAACGAATGTGTCATAGTTGTTGAGGATCTCCAGATACGACAAACGATCGTCGTGATCCTCATCGGTAGAAACAAACAAATGATCCACCTCATCGTCGGCAATGGCCGTATTACTGGGCACAATCCAGGAGAGTACCTATAAAAACAGACTTTAGCTGTAAAATTGAATAAGGAATTTATTATTATCAAGAGTACCTCATTGCCAGTGAGTATTCCATCGCCGTTCATATCGTGATCCTTGTCGAAACGTTCCTTTTCTGTGACCAGCCACTCCTTGTCGTGATGCGCGGCTGCATCGCCGGCAAACTCCTGGAAATCGATTTTGCCATCGTGATTATGATCCTTATCCTGCATCGTGTGTTCCAGCAGCACGGGCAACATTTGTGGATGCTCCTCGGGATTTTGAAAGAGCACATATTCCCCCATACTGAGCACACCATCCTGGTTGGTATCGGCTGCATTGAACATTTCCTTGTCCTGCTTGATCATTTTCTGCTCCTCCTCATAACTGTCGAAATCGATGACCTCCTTTTTAAAGTTTTCATCGTCCATGGCGTAAGTGTCCTGCAAGTACTCTTTCCAAGTAATCTTGTCATCCAGGTCCTGATCGATTTCTTCAAAGCGATCCGCTGCTTCCTCCTCCGACAGTTTTCTGTGAAACGTACATAATATTAATTTAGGGTTGTTAAATAATTAACTGGAATACAGAAACATGCTGCAGGCTGAGATATGCTTAGCAAGAGGCATTAGTTTTTGGGATGCTCAAGTCAGCTTGGTTAGCTTGGTGTTAATCAACAAACAACACTCACTTAAAAGACCTTAATATCCACGCTTTCAATTCGTGCCGATCAATAAATTCATCGTTATTCAAATCCATCATTCGTATTAGTATCGCAAGTCGTCGCTTGGACTCTTCCGGTGTCAGCGTATCGAATTCCTGTGCATCTTTTGTATTACCTAGAGGTAACATAAAATATATACATACATAAATATATACACACGAAACAGGGCAAAGTGCGAAAAGAAAAAATATTACAAAAAAAATGGTCTTTTAAAGTGCTCAAGTCCCTATAGTCATATAAGACTTCAAATACCCATAACTTTATCAAAACTGAACCGATTGTCAAGCCCGAATCCATTCGTTACAGTATTTGTCCTCTACTTTTATTTTGCATTTAAGGTTTATGCTCTTTTGAAAATATACCCCCCCCCCCCCCCTTTTGACCAAATTTTTTTTCAAAACTTATAATCTTGATATTTTATTTTGAATCGATTGTGATGCTATCACTCTCTCATTCTCTCTCTCTCTCTTACTCTTTCTATCTCTCGCTAGTGCACAGCTTTAATATACCTTTGTTTCACAAAATATTTGCTACAGGGTAAACTAAATTAACATCATCCACACAACGAGAACAGCACGTGTTCGGACAATAGACAAACATACATACATAAGTAATCTCATATTGACGTGTTGCCTACAATATCCGAAATATTAAATGAAAATAATGAGCAGCCATTTGGAATTTCTATGAACAGTGAAGAAATCTCGTAAAAAAACAGAACATATTTAGCACATAAGCAAGAGAGTAGAGAATATGTACATGCCGAAGGTTAAATACTCTTGCGGGCATAACAAAAGTGCTTTATCTGCAGTAAAAATATGGATTAATGTAAAGTGATCGGCAAATTTACATATGTAGAAGCAGACAGACTCGACTTAGCAATTGATGCTGACTAGGAATATGGAATCGGAGCCGTCTGCGGCATTTCGTGGCAAATATATAATACCTTCGGAATGTGTATACCCATTTGGGAAGCAGCAAATGTTCGATCTAAAAACAACAGGTGAGTCATTTTGGCCTCCATTTGGCCTTACCCTTACTCCTTACTCTTACTCTTATGCCCAACATCCTTACCCACCTATGATTGCCTCATGATCGAACTCCACATTATGCTCGCCCTGTTCGCCATGATGATGTGCATCCCTTGGTACATAGATGCCATCCTTGACACGCTCCTTGCTCGTGTGCTTCTCATGCTTATGGCTATTGGCAACAGCTCCAATTGCGGGCATCGGTCCAACTGCAGCCAGAATCCCAATGGCGCACAGCACCATTGGCCAAAGTGGCATATTTTTGGGCATATTTTTGATGATGCGGTGATTTGTTTATATGGCACTTTAGAAATTGTTCTTATTCCCGTTTCGGCGGTTTTTGTTGCTCGCGGCTTGCTTGTCAGGCGCAGACTAAGAGTTTAGTTTCTTTGATGGCCTCTTTTTGCTCTGGGATGCTGAGTGTTAGGAAAAACACATAAACACACACTCACACTCACACAGGCTGAGGCACACTTGAGATTCTTGCCAAAAAGGCAATACTATTGAACTCTTATGAACCCAGTCAATGGATTTGCGTAACCTGAAATAGTATATATATATATACATATAGTAAATACATACATACATGCAAATGTGTTAATCCAACACATACAAATTTAAATAAAATTACCTTACCAGCTGTTTGGGCCCTTCACTCAAATTTATTAACAATGTATTAAAACTTAAAATAAATTAAATAATTAATAATGCCGCTCGAGCTCTTAATCAATTTCAATCCAAAATTATACCATTTTTAAACATTTAAAAACTAATTACTGAAAAACAGTAGCATTTTTTTGAGCTATCGAGCAGCTGAAATTAGGCAATCGATATAATACAAATATATCGATATAATATAATATGAATATATCGATAAAGGTGGCATGGATATCGTTGTAGAGACACATCGCTAGCTATTGTTATTGCCAAATATATTTTTCGCGGATTGTTAAATTAAACATTAATTAAACACAAGAGCAATAAAAAAATTGAACTGTAAAACTGGTACTAAGACAGCTTAACAAACTGTTAAACTGTGTGTGTGACTGTGTGTATAAATGGTGAGTTGGCAAAAATAAAAAGTAAACAGTTAGAGAAACGGGAATTTGAATTTTTAATAAAATTCAAATGACATCATTGACAATAGCAACAGCTAGCGTTACGTTTATGACTCGCGCGGTTTATTTATTAATTTTTTGTGTGCGCAAAACACGCGAAAAAGGATACAATCTTAAGGGGAGTAATATGTGGGTGGGTTTGGCATTTATGGTGCAATTAGCATAACGATTTCTGCGTAGGAGTTGTTGACCGGCTCTATTTTTGGTATATGTATTTTGCGTTAGCT
Source organism: Drosophila maculinotata (assembly GCA_035045305.1). NCBI lineage: Eukaryota > Metazoa > Arthropoda > Insecta > Diptera > Drosophilidae > Drosophila > Drosophila maculinotata. Next base: position 612,862 of record JAWNPD010000430.1, read on the forward strand.
TTGCAAAGCGTAATTATAGCCCATGGAGTTGTAAACATGCAACTGGTCAGCGTCTGATTGTGCCAACATGTATGTGTGTGTGTGTGTGTTTATTCTAGTGATGGGCACGTGCTTTCTTTCGTGACTTTTGTATGTGAAAGACGGAAATTCGACTGAAAGTATGTTAGTTATTAATTGTTATAACCTCACCGATTATCCTTGTTCGGCTCTAAATAAATGTATCCTTACGAATCAGATGCTAAGCTATTCACTTATTTTTTATTCGTCTGTTCCCAAATATTTAGTTCAGGCAATTTATGACCAAATATATAAACAAGCCCAACAATAAAGGTCTAATAGTCATTCGTGTTTTTAAAGTATTTCTAACCGTGCACATATTTTCATCTATTTTTCAAAACGAACAAACACGTGCCCATCTCTGTAGTTCTCTCTTCATCCCTGACAAGAGCGCGCTTTTAGTTATTATTTGTTGAGGGATTTTTATCTATTGAGTGCTCATTGCTTACATTTGTAGGTTAATCCAATCAAGTTGCTAATCATTACAGAGAGCGACGCAGCGCCAGACCCATTAATAATAAACAGCAGCAATCAAGCAAGCAAACAAACAAACAACAACAACCGAAAACTAAAACTTACACGGGAAAAACCTCGAAAAGCTCGCAAACAAAATTCAGTCGTGAGCCAGCCTTCAGTCAGCATACACAGCAGCTAGCTTTTGTCGTGCTGCGACAATACAAAAAAATTTGATTTTTTCGGGCTTGACGAGTTTGAACCGGTTTACTTTGCAACGACCCCGTCTGCGCTAATTAATAGTTAAAAACAAACAAAAAAAAACAAAAACAAGCACAAATAAATATCAAATGCCGTACATTATAATACGCGGCAATCTAGCCTCCTACAGTCACAAATATCCATGGCGAGTACTCGTCTCTGGACTGAAAGGTAAATTAACAACTACAACAGCAAGTAAAAGTAGAGCTCTCTCTCCGTTCAGTTCAGTTCAGTAGTGCCCATATGTATTTATTTCCAGTTATGTTTCTTATGCTTTTTGAGCCAATATTAATGGCCAGTTGCGTCGTCTTCTTTTTGTCTAACTTTTTTTTTTAATTGCGCGACACTATTTAACTGTGCTTTGTCACATGTGTATACATCTGTGCACACACATACACACACACGCATGCATAACCCACCCACCCACAAATTTGTAGCGTTAGTTTGATTTTATTTTATTGTCGGTTATTCCACTATTTCACACTACCAACTAGTTTTTGAATGGTCCGTCCTTGACTGGCTGTGTGGGCGTGTGCTTGTGTGAGTGGCCTGTTTCTACAGTGGCATCCCAAGAAAGTAGTAGTAGTAGTAGTATAAGCTGCACTTGCTCTTATCACACTTGATCTTTTCTCTTTTGCTTTCGCCTTTCATCGACCGACCAACAGTTGCAATTTAACTCACTACTGTTTATCGACCAACTTTATAGCCTTGTGCATGGCTATAAAATATTATCTTGTATGTTTTGTTATTTGTTTAATATTTGTATCACTGTTATCAAAATAGATAAAATAGATAGCAAGCTTTTTTTCACTCTTTTATTACTTAAAGCTTTTAGTAAGCAAAACTATAAAAAAACAAAATTGAATTATTAAGTTAACAAAATGAACACCAAAATGTTTCAAATATAATACAATCAAAAAACTAGTAAATTTTTTTATATAGTTTTAAATTTAAGCCGAATGAATGAAAAGCAACCTGTCAAATTCACAACCGGTTTTGCCAAAGTATAAGCATGAAGTCATCGAAAGAGTATTCAAACAGCGAAGTGCTTGACAACGAAGTTATTACTCAAACTCTCTCTCTCTCTCTCTCTCTCTTTATCTTTCCCTCTCTTATTTGTATCGTATATTGTGGCACATTGAGTCGTCAGTTTCGTTTTGTTTCGCGTTGAGTGCAGTTGAATTACGCCTGTAGATTGCATGGTGAGACATTCACAGAAACACACACACACATATAGTTGCACAAATATATGCACATCTATATATATGTATATATATATACATATATATAGACTTTATATACTTAATTTTTTATTTCATTATGGAAAAGTCAATGAACTGTTGAGATTTTTCATATATAAACACATATTTAATTGTAAAAAAATAAAACTTCGTTGCGCTTTTGTTAAAAAATAGTACACAAAATGTAAGAGTATTGGTTGCTGCTTAATTAGCGCACAGCAAATACACACATAGACGTGGAGGCCAGCGGGCCGGGCGCTGACGTCATGTGCTGGCCCCCAAAGCATTATTATTATTATATTATATTATCTTTGTTCAGCGCTTGTCATATTACCTTACCTGTATAAACACCACATATTAAACAACATTAAGCCCAGTAAAAAAACAAAAAACCAATTACGATAAGAGCTTTAACCGAAATTTCTTCGGCATTTTGCAGCTGACGACATCGAGCAGTTGAAAAAGTTTTCATGCGGTGGCTACAGCGATGATTCCACAATAGTATATCTAGTACATCCCTGTAGCATTCTTTCAGCCCTAGAGGTAAGTGAGATTTCTAAGAGATCAACAATCACAATTTGTAAACACGTTGGTGCTAAAGATTATGCCCTAATATGAAATATATTGAGCTTATTAGCATGTTTTCATAATTGTTAAGTATTCAGAGTGCTCCTATTTTTGTAATCGCCAAAGTTAAGCGATTACGTTTTCGAATTGCGGATTCGGACATTTCCAAATCACAACAACAAGTGAATTGAAATATAATTGGTGATTTTTTTTTTAAATTTTTTGTAATAATTTTACGGCCATTATTTTTTAAATCAATATTTTTATACCGTTACTTTGTGCTTTTGGATAGTAATAGTTCGCGATTATCGGAGATCTTCAATTCGAAAACGAAAGATTTTTGTACATCGCAAAAGCGGGAGATCGTTATATTTTGGGCATCCATAAACCAATTCTGGTTTTTATCCACTTCAGATATATTTGCCCATAACTAATTCGTGATTGCTTTGCAGATTTTGGGTTTTCGCATTGTGGCCAGCTCATCGACGGCCGTGAAGCAGGACTACAACGAGTATATGTGGACGATGCGCAAGGAGTTTGACGAGCCCGAACCAGAATCCGAGACCGTATCCGTTGTGCGTGAGAATCTATCAAATATAGGTCGCGAGGCGGCTAGTTTAGGCAACTATCACAAGGTTGATTCGCCGGAGTAAAATCACAAATCAATTCCTATCCCCTTTATGCTTGTGTTCTGTGTGTGCATGTCTATGTATTTATTTATGTATATGTGTGTGTGTGTTTAAAAACTATAGCAACCTACAAGGGAACCCCAACCAAAACCGACACATTTTTGACAGTCTTATAATTTTTTGTATGTGTGTGCGTTGTTAGTTGTTGATAAAAAAAAAGCAAAGTATGAGCGATAATCAGCCAGCGGCAGCGGCAAAGGAATCCACATTAAATTGCGAGTGCCCTCCTGCAACACTATCCCAGTCGATGCCATCGGCTGCATCCATTGGAGCCGCCGTCGCTGGTTGTCCTGCCAATGTTGTGACCATACCAGTGCCCATTCTGCAATCGGAGGGTAATTTCGCATACGTCACTGTTAAGGGTTCGCTGCACGATTATACTTGCACCGTTTTCGGACTGAATCAGGCTGAGGTGCAGGCTTTGTCGAATCGCTTGTCGGTCAAGTCGTGCGTCAATGGTGTTTTGATCGCTGTGCCGCCGATGGTTATGCTGAATACTCTGGCACAGCTCAGCTATAAGGTTGTTTGCAGCTGCGGCGAAGCAGAAATCTGTTGGACTATGCAACGTGAGGTTTAGAAACGAAATCGAAGCAAGCCAAAACCCAAACAAGTCATCTTTGTTCATCGTCATCAACAAGTTATTCTCGAAACGTTTCCTACGAATACTTATCATCAAGAAAACAAAAAAACAAACAAAAAGGAAAGAAATGGATCAGCATAGCGCCGATAGCTGCAAGTGCCACAAGCATTCGCTGCCGGCACAGCAGACGCTCAGCGATATGGATTTCGATCGAGGCATTTGGAATGCAGGTGAGTCAAGTCCAAAACCTGTTTGCCTATAATATTTTATCTTATGTCAATAACAAACAAGTCACTGCAGACTTTGATACATATATATATATATATATATGTATAATCTGATTAAGAAATGTTCTCTTTAAATGTGTGTCATGAAGTAAACTAAATAAAAATTTTTTTATTTATATACATGTTTATATATTGTTATAACTGTATCATAAGCTCTATTTACTTATCTCTGCTTTATCCTACAGCTATTTATAACGAGGTGGATCGTGTGCGCGAGTTCATTAAGAAGGGTCAAGCAATGGAGCGCGATGATTGCGATTATACCGCACTGCATTATGCGGCGCGTAATGGCAATGAGGAAATCTGCAAGGTGCTGATAGACGAAGGCAAAGTGGATGTGAATGTGGTGACCAAGGCGGGTGCCACAGCTCTGCATCGTGCTGCCATGATGGGTAATGAATGAAATTAAACTCCTCTAAAAACGTATAATTCAAATATATATTTTACAGGCCACATGAATATTGTCAAGCTGTTGGCGGAGCAGCCAAAGATTAATTTGCTGATCCAAGATGAGTGTGGGCAGAGTGCGTTGCATCGTGCGGCACTTCGTGGACAGTTGGAGGTGTGTCGCTATCTGTTGAAAAAAGAGCCGTCACTGAAGCTGCTTAAGGATAAAAAAGACAAAATCGCATTTGAGTATATTATGGAGAATGCCAATGATGATTTCAAGCTGCTTCTGAAGCCTTAAAACAATGGAGTAGTCATTAGTGTATTAACTTTTGTAGCTCTGTAAGTTTGTTCTAAATGTCCAATTGTCATCAAATTGATCCAAAATTGTATGGTCACTGTTATCATATATATATATATATATATATTTCTAGAGCAATTAGTTCATTCGTAGTATTCTGTGTATATTCTATCAACTGTAATGTGTAAGCGCAAAAATGTTAAGGAATACCCAATTCATATTTTATAATTATCCGATTATCCTTTTTTATTATTGCAACACGCAGTTGAAAGTGTCTTAAAAATTCTAAGTATTGTAGCAACTTTATAACGTATACGTAGAGTGTGGTCGAACTCAGGACTCAATCGATAGATTATATATACACTTTGATCGAAAAAGCAGAAGAACGATAAATAGGCGTATATTCGAATTGAGTCGTTGGAAATAAAAAGACGTACTACAATATTTATTATTGCTAAATAAATATAAATTAATTCCAAGAATATTGCAACTTTAGCCGAATTGTGCATATGAGAAGTAAAACTTTGGCATTGTCGAATCTAATGCATATTAAAATACATATAGCTTATATACATATTCATATATAAATGAATATATATCTCTGTAGAGTTATTGTATGTACATGCCTAATGAAATGGTAATTAGCATGCCCAAAACATTGTGTATTTTCATTTTGGGGATCTGTTGCAACTATAGATATTAAAACACCACTTTCCCATACAAATAACACTACAATAAAAGGGAAATATACAAACTATACTCTATTGCTACATACATATAATATTAATAAATACATATATACTGAATAAATACTAGAAATTGCGCACAAATCTCCATCTATATTCGATATTAATCCCATGACTGCGGCGATCGTATAGTCCGACGACTCCATTCTGTGCCACGCATTGTGGGCACCTCGGTAAACTCGCTCAGATATTTCTTCAGAGTCCTTGGCATGCACAGCTGATCCTCCACAATGCGCGCCAGCGTCGAACTGTGCGCTGTGGGCGGATATTGCACGTGTAGCGAGTTATCCTGCTGCAGTTTTCCCAATAATTGCTGGCGTATCATCTGGCGGGATAGAGATTGTAAGGTCCTTGGCTGTGTGCTCAACTCAAGCATATCTTGGTCAAAGGCCAAACGTTTTGGATCCATGGACCTTGGCATATCAATTTCGGTGGGCAGGGGAAACCTGAAGCCAATGTGTCCTGAAACAGCAGTTTTAAGGTAACGTATTAAAATGTGACAAGTTTAAAACAAACGAATTTCCGTTGCATTCAAATATAAGAAATGCGGAATGGAACGAGCTGAATTGGTATGCGCTGAATTGGAACCAGTTGAAATGCTTTGAATTGAATTGGTACAAGTTGAAAACGGAATATAAAACGTAAATTGAGATAACTGTGAAACCAATTGAAATATACATAACTTAAAAAATGTCTATCTGAGGAATAATCATAGATGAAATCTTACCCAAGAGTTCGGCAAAGGCCAAGCTTTGACGGGAGCAGCTGGAGAACAGCTCGTTGACCACATACTCGCCACAGATCTGTGATAGGTTGCAGCCCTCGCGAAGCAGCAGTTGGGCAATGTCCAGGCGGTGCAGGCAGATGGCGCGGGCCAAGGGAGTCTCGCTGTAGACGAAGCCGCAGACAAAGGTGGGTGCCTTGAAGCTATACAGATCTCGTCGAGCACTGGGCAGCCTGGCGAGCAGGACACGCAGTATGCGACGAAACGGTTGTATATCCTCGATCTGCTGCACGGCAAACAGCAGCAGTCCCTCATCCTGTGCATCCGTATAGAGGCCAAGTCGACGCTGCTCCACAGCCTGATCGAGTAGGAAGTCCAGCATCTCGGGCAGCTTCAGATGAATGGCCAGCATGATGGGCGTCAGGTTGTCGCAGTCGCGCACACTTAAGCTTTCGCCGTGCTGGAGCAGTAGTTCCATCATGGCCAGATCCGATGCATTCGGACCCAGGCACTGATGCAGCAGATGGTGCGATGGCAGACGCCGGGCGCCGCGTTCCAGCAACAGTTGAGCCAGCTTCAGATGCCGACCAACTGCAGCAAAATAGAGTGCCGTGTTGCCATCTCTATCCTGAAGATTAATGCGGGCTCCACGCTTAATCAGCTCCATGGCCACATCCTGTTGGTCACACACAATGGCAACCATGAGCGGCGTCTCTCCCTCATCGTCCGTTTCATTGATATTGATATTCGTTTGGAGCAGCAGATGCGCCGACTCGCTGCAACGGTTCCCGATAGCCAGATGCAGCGCCGTCTTGCCATCACTCAGCGTCCTGGAGCTGACCAGTGCTCCATGCTGTACTAGCTGGCGGGTGACCTCCACATAACCAGCTCCCACATGAAATGGTGTATAACCCTCGCTATTGACCACATTGATGGGCGCCTGATGCTTCAGCAGCACAGCGACGCATTCCGTATGTCCCCAGGCGGCGGCATAGTGCAGGGGAGTGGACAAGTCCGAGTCATATAAATGTGGATCTTGTTGGCGGCAGGTGGCACAGCACTGCGGTAGAAATTCAGCTGTATTCTCGAAGGTTTTTGCATAATAATGATATAGCTGTGAGCCATCGCCACCACCACCTCCTCCACCTCCACCTCCACCTCCTCCTCCACGTCCACGTCCACCTCCTTCTCCTCTTCCTCCAATTCCAGCTGCAACTGCAACTGCAATTCCAACTCCAACTCCACCTCCTACTCTTCCTCCACCACCTACTCTTCCTCCACCAGCTCCTCTTCCTCCACCACCTGCTACTCCCCCTCCACCGCCACCTACAACTCCACCTACTACTCCTCCTCCCTGTGACCAGCTTTCGCCTTCGAACTCATCTACCCATTCAAGCTTCTCCATGCCTTCGGGCGTGCTATCAATCTCGGGCGGATCCGAGGGACCTAGAAATATAAAATAAATAACAAATCAATTTCGGATAATTCCTAGATTTCCTAAAGTCGAACTTTCCCAACTCAAACTTGCCCATGTCATGTAAACACCAAACTCACAGCATTTTTAGCAGCTTAACTAGCTGAGTTCTCGCACTACACTGAGGCGACCCGAAATAGTTTTCCGACAAGTGCACCACTTTTTGTTGATGTTATCAGACAACCTTCCAGCCGGTTCTTCGACCTCACTCTCTAAATAATTAATGAGTTTTTCTCTACTTTACTTCTCTCTACTCTTTTCGTCAAAATGCACTACGTATTTGGGTCATTGACAGCGGCTATTTTGTCCAACAAAGTCAAGTTTCAATCCAGCTGGTGAATGTAAATAGCGGTTGTTAATTCAAGTACAGCCCGGTAAAAATCCCATAACTTTGTCAAAACTGAACCGATTTTCAATTCCGAGGTCATTTTGATCATGTTTTGTCCTCCTTAGTAATTCTACATTCAAAGTTGAGAAACTTTAAATTTTAGGATTTCATGTCAAAAATCATGACAAGATGTTGACATGTGAAGTACCAAGTCCCCAAAAACAACCTTTCCAGTCTTCAAAGTGCCACAACTTTGTCAAAACTGACCCGATTTTCAATTCCGAGGTCATTCTGATCATGGTTTGTCCTCCTTAATAATTCTACATTCAAAGTTGAGACATTTCAAAATTTGGCATTTCATGTCAAAAATCATGACACGATATCTTATGATGTTCCCAAGTCCCAAAAAACAACCTTCCCAGACTTCAAACTGCCATAACTCTCTCAAAACTGAACCGATTTTGAATTCCGACGAATTTTAATAGTTCGACCTCTTAAATAATTCTGCATCTAAATTTCATAAACTAAAATTAAAAATTTTAAATTTATTGTCAAATTAATTTGAAAGATTAAAAAGTCGTTTCATGCTCTTTTAGGTAAAAACTGCATACTGCAGTCAATCAAGCAGAAACAAATATAAATATCTGTATGTAAAAAAAATTGAAAACAATGAGTTCGGGTAGGTTTTGAAACCATAAGTTGCAGCTCCCCTCATTGATTTTTTACGACCAGCTGTTGCCCATGAGCCCAAACCGCTAAATAGCCGCGCAACTTACTCGGTTGGAATACATTTAGCTGCGGCTCCTCACAGGACTGGACCAGTAGCTCCAGCAGTTCAGCATCACCCAACAACGCAGCGGTGCCCACTGCCGTGCGGCCACATGTGGAGGAAACGTAGGTCGCCTGGGCTCCCTCGACTATGCAGTTCAGCGCCTGTCCATAATCGCCACTGTGGACGGCGCTCATTAAGCGCTCGTTGAGATCATAGGACAACATATTGCCATTGATTTAAAGTGTAAACTATTTGAGTCAAATATCAATTGGAGAAAAATGAATTCACAACGAAGCTGCTGGAAAATCACTGCACTGACAGGATAAGCAAACGAATAGAAACTAAATAAAACAACCCGCAGGTCTAAATGAAAAACTCACCAACCACCCACCTACTGTGTCATGCGCCAAGCGGAAGCGGGAGCGCGAGAGCGAAAGAGAGCAGAGAACCTTGAAAAGAACAGGTTAGTCAAGTGTCGGACCAGAAATACCCTATATTGCATTCTGCCTTCAGACTATAGAAAATAGTTTCCGAAAATGACATCTGTTCTGTCCGATCGTTATAAAATTTTCAGGGCACAAAGGTTGTATTCAAATGTGTTTATATACTGGAGCTATTTTTAATTCCTCATGAGTTTATATGGTTATATTAAAATCTAAAATAAACTTGATCTCCAATATACCATAGAAATTAGGTTTCCAACTCCTTGATTCCTTGCTTTCTTCTGATTTTTTATACATATTCACAAGTTTGGTATACCCTTATCAATTTGAAAGGTATACATTGCTTAAAAGAGAACACAGATACATATTTCGCTCAGCTGTGGCATTTGCACTTTACACACAGCTACAAAAGTTTGGGTGTAATTTTATTGTTGCGCCTATTTATAGGACTCGATATAAATTTTTTAACACAAACTAAACTACTTGATCTCCTTGGTTTCCTTGGCGTTCTGCAGTGATTCCGTGATGAAGAGTTTAGCCAGCGACTGAGAGCAGAATTGAGCAATGTGCTGCGCGTGCGTATTGATTTGGCCAGAGGTAATAGTGGCCGTTATCCTGGCCGGCACCGGCATGGGCCGGAACTGCTTGATGACATCTTCCTCGGGCACAGTGGGCTCGCCCTTGGAGGTGCGCACAGCATTATCTGCAGCCAATTTGGCCAGAGCACGATGTTTTTCCTGTTGAATATAAAATGTTATATTTTAAATGAACATTTCGAATAATGTAGGAAGTGCTTACCGTGTCCTGCTTGAAGACGACCTGCTGGTACTTGTTGTAACGCACGGCCTCCTGGTACAGTTCATCGACGCGCTCAATCAGGCTGCGCATGTGATTCTCCAGAACGGAAGCGGTGCCTAGATCGAGGAAATTATGTCCCTTATCCTCAGGCAGCAGCTCGTTCAGCTCGCTCATCATAATATTGGTTAGCGGCGAGTTCTTGATCACAATGGGAATCTCAGCAAAGAGACTCTCATAGCCGACCTTCAGGGTGCGGAATGCCTCGGGCGTATAATCGCCATCCTTATACATTTGTATGGCCTGCGGTGTCAGTCGATAGGCCTTCAAGCAGAGGAAGCCACGTGACGACTTCTGTGTGTCGTAGACAACCACAACGGACTCCTCAATGCTGGTCTGGTAGTGATACTGTGACTCCAGCAGCGACATCGATAGGCTGTTGCCCACATCGGAGCTCTGGTACCAGCCCACATGCAAATGATCGACATTGACGCGACGCAGGCGACGCATCACCGTCAGCTGATACATCTCCTCGTCCATGGTCTCATCACCGCTCTTGGGGAATGGGAAGCAGTTGGTGATCTCCAGGCACTTGTCCACGACCAGACCGAGCAAAGCTCCCTGGGCCGAATCAATGTTGCTCGACTCCTCATGGCAATGCTTTACCATTTTCATAACAGCCTAAAGGTGAGATAATAATACAATTATAAATAAGATAATTTAAAGTTTCTGGTGGTATTTAAAATAAACACTGGCCCAACATTTGATGCAAGGATTTGGTTCAAATCCCGAAGCAAATAAAAACCCAATCAACCGTGTTGATAAACATTTCGTGGTTCAAGTCTTGTCTAAAAGGAAACCAATAAACTCCCATCACTAGCGCAAAGGCGGATTCTAGTTTGCTCTCTTTCTCTCTCTCTCACGTACACATTACACACACATATGCAAATAGGCAGCTGCAGCGCGTGGCACCTAAAACCCCTTTTAAAGCTTATCTTTTGAAACGCACTATTGCCACAGTCCCATGCACTTTATTAATTAACTTACCAAGCCATCGCATTGTACATAGTTGATGGTATTTTCTGAATCCTCAGTGCGAGCATGACGACCACCGCGGTTTACCATTTTGACGTTGGCGAAAGAGAAAAGACGTGAAGTTGGCCGCAGACACACAAACAATGTTGTTCAGCACTGTAATATAACCAGCACGAAAACTTAAATTGTGCAGCACTAACAAAGCATCAGCTGTTGCGATAACAAAAAAAAACTTATAAAAAAAATAGACTTTTGTTTATCTCGTTTACTTTCAACAAAATTGAATTGCTGAGCTTGTCAGAACTGTAGAGGAAACAAGCTGATTGCTGAAGGTTCGACAGACGCCCCAAATAACAGACGAGGTTAGTCGCATTTTGTAGACGCTGGCAAGTAAAACATACGAGAAAAAGCAGCCAAAATGACGACTAATTGGCGTGAACTTTTTCCTACCAAGCTGACCTTTATAATATTTCTGTTGTATATGTCGTTATTTATTGGACAAGGTATGTGTGTTAAACGACATTAATTACGGTCATTTACTTATGACCACCTCTCCCCACTCTCTACAATTTTGCAGGCATATTTGTCACAGCATCTCAGGAGGCAAATAATTCCTATAGCTATAATACCGTTACTGTTGTCCTCCTCACCGAAGTCTTAAAACTGATCATATCTACTTGCCTATATTGCAGAGAGTAAGTATTGGTTATATTCTTAATCAGCACCAATAGCCGAGTGCGTCTGTCCTTATCTTGTATGAATATTTTTTTTTTTTTGGTTTTCCAAGAGATCTAAATAATCTTACCATTTGCAAGCTTAACAAGACTTCCGCACTAAAAAACCCAAAACTAACCATTCTTTCTTTACCCCTAGAAACAATCTGCGCTCACTGGCACGGGATGTGCACAAGGATCGCAGCGTGCTGGGCTTCTACATGGTGCCGGCGATTCTCTACTGCCTTTACAATAATCTGGCCTTTGTGAATCTCGCCACATTCGATCCGACAACTTATTATCTGCTGCTGCAGCTGCGTGTCGTCGTAACTGGCATTCTATTCCAAATAATATTTAAAAAGTATTTGACACAGCGACAATGGCTATCGCTAATACTGCTCACGCTTGGCTGTATGCTAAAGCAGGTGGATCTCAATAGTTTCTACAACGATGCCAACGATGATAGTGAAGCGGCGGCCATACAGGGTGTCGGTGCTGCAATTATAGCGAATGCCACGCAAACGAATCAAAAAATGGCGGGCAAAAACATGACGGGCTTTGATTTTAGCATTAGCGCTGTCTTAATACTGGCACAAACGATATGCTCCTGTTTGGCCGGTGTCTACAACGAATATCTGCTAAAGGACAAAGGCGCCGATGTGAACATCTTTGTGCAGAATGTTTTTATGTATCTGGATTCGATTGTTTGCAATGCGGTGATTTTGCTGCTGCGCGGTGAACTTTTGGATGCATTCAGTGTCCATAATCTGGGCAACATTATGCGATTTAGTGTCCTGATCATAATTGTGAATAATGCGGCCATTGGGATTGTCACAAGTTTCTTTTTAAAGTACATGAACTCGATACTAAAGACATTTGCCAGCGCATTGGAGCTGCTCTTTACGGCCGTATTGTGTTATTTCCTATTCGCCATACCAATTTATATGAACACCGCACTGGCCATCGCTGTCGTTTCGTTTGCCATCTATTTGTATACCCAAAGTCCGGTTGTGAATCTCGGCAAGGTGCGTCCTCTGGCGAGCATCAGTGATGCCACCTCCAATTTCAAGAAAGATAAAGATAAAGAAGACAGACGCCGGCTGCTGGATGAGCAAGGTGACACAGATCTCGAAATGGATATGGTGTAACCACATAATTCTACTAATCGTAGAGGCTCATCTCTGTAAATAGGTCTCCATTCGACTTGTGCTACTTTAAGGCATCGTTGCTACGCAAGTGCCTCCAAAAAATTAGTTGAAAACGAACGTGCAATCTTTGTTCATATCTAGTATGTACATATGTACATGTGTACATATATGTGTGTGTATATAGTATTTCCCTTTTAAGTATAACATTTTAAAATTAAAAAAAAAATAGCAAACCTGTTCAAACTGTCAATTAGTTGATGTTGATAAGAAATGAACAATGTATTTGTCTGTTTAATTTCGTAAAAAGTTTTAAGCCGAATACAGTGGTCATTTTGGGGATAAGAATTACCAGATATTAGAATCGTACATTTTCATGCAGACACAATTCTTGTTTTTAAACTAAGGGGTGTAAACTTTCAATCTGTATAGAATCTTGGAAACCTGTCTTAAAATCTTATTCATTTTTACATATTTTTTTTAAAGTACACATTTTAAGAAATTTTAAGTCCAGGAAGCTAGCCTTTCTTCTATATAAACTATAACTATAACTATATAAAAAAATTTAAAAACTTCAAGTAATTTGTTTAAGTAAGAAATTATGTTTTAATCATTAATTTTTGAAATAACTGTTTTCTGAAAAGTATACGCAGTATACATTTTTAGATTATAGAGACTAATAAGTTATAAGCGCGGGGGCTGTTGTCGGGCTTTAAGTGCCATTTGTAAGGTGCTATGTTCATGAAACTTTTGATAGTCGGCACACTCCTCCAAGTGCTTGCCCATTTCTTCAGCTGGCAAGCGATGCGTTGCATTGTATTTACAAATTGTCAGCGGTGGCCCACGGTAATTTTGCACACACTTTATTATGTGGCCAGGCATCCGAAATAGCAGAATACGATGGTTAGCATTGTATGGACAAATTCCATACTCAGAGTCAGACATCCTATAAAAATTCTAAAATTTACTAACTACAATATTTTATGCAGGCGGATATAGCATACCTAATATTGAAAGTACCGCAATTTTCTAGAAAGGGATGGAAGCTTATTTAGATCTCAGTCGTGTATTCGCGATAAGCAGTGCGCTATCGATTGTTGTACATCGATTCTAAGCCAGGTATGCAGATCACAGCATTTCAATGCATGAAGAACATGTGCTAGTTTGTACTATTTATCATACATCCAAGCTACGATACTTTTTAAATATTCGTTTGGCTTGGTATATAAACCGCAAAATTATCTAAGATACACTAATTGCAAGTATTTATTTAATATATATTAAGAGATGTACTATCAGTAACCGTTTATTAATAAGAATACATTTGATATGTGGACTAATAATTCGGATATGTGAAGCAAATTTGCTTTGAAACATATATTTCTTATTACTATTCGATGCGTATATACGTTTTTTATTCGATAGTGTTTCATCGATAAACTTCGAACGTAGAAAATAATCCAGCAGGCTCCGCACCGACCCCTCGTACAGCGCATTCAGTGAAAACTTATCGTACAGTTCGGACGTAATTTCAGCCGAGAAAAATAAATAACTCAACTTAAAACAATTTTTGTGCTTTAAAAAAAAATGGCACGTACTAAGCAAACAGCTCGTAAATCGACGGGAGGAAAAGCACCTCGCAAACAATTGGCGACCAAAGCGGCCCGCAAATCAGCCCCATCCACGGGTGGCGTCAAGAAGCCCCATCGCTATCGCCCTGGTACCGTTGCATTGCGTGAAATTCGTCGTTACCAGAAGTCGACGGAGCTGCTGATCCGCAAGCTGCCATTCCAGCGTTTGGTGCGTGAAATTGCCCAGGATTTCAAAACAGATTTGCGTTTCCAGTCGGCCGCCATCGGCGCATTACAGGTAAGCAACAAAAATAATTGGCGGGAAAAAAGCCAACAAAATGGTGGGAATTTAATAAGTGTGAGCGAGGGGTGGGGGGTAATTTCACACCATCATGTAATGAACATTTCACCACAAATGCATTTTAAATTTCCAGGAAGCATCGGAGGCCTATTTGGTCGGTCTGTTTGAGGACACCAATTTGTGCGCTATTCATGCCAAGCGTGTGACAATCATGCCAAAGGATATACAGTTGGCTCGTCGCATTCGCGGTGAGCGCGCCTAAACAGCGTGTCCGCCATCTTTAATTAGAAAAGCAGCGCAGTTGCTGGATACTACTAACAAGAAGATGACTAGTACCAAGAACAACAACAACTACAAACACAGCTGTTGCTGCTGCCTAGCCTTAAGTTTCATAAGAATTATTATACTTAAAATATATAAGTAATTTGTGGCACGTAGTAATTGTTGTGCATATACTTTTGTCCATGTAATCAAATTAAAAAGAACCATTTCAGTTTTGTGTAAAACTTTTGCTTCAAACAGTAAAGCAGTTTTTATTTTTCTTTTTGTGTCTGTGTTAGTATGTGTGAATTATGCATGTTTTGGGGGGTTGATTTTTATGTGTTAGCAAATGCAATTTTATTTAAAGACAATCGTGTCCAGCATAGCACCTAAGCACTGTACAATATTGTTCTGCATGACTTTGTCAACCTTCTCCTCCAAATGCCGTTTCGGATCCTGTTTGCCCACATTCTTTATTGCCAGCTGCTCGGGCGTCATTTTCTCCTCGTCTTCCAGTGACTAAATTAAATAAAATAGAAAATATAAATAAATAATTTTACATTTATAATAGTAAATGCACATGCAAATTACTTAAATGTATTGATACTGTATCAATAATATAATCAAAATAGATTAAAATATCTAGTATCAGTTTAAATAGGGAAACATCCCACAGTGCACAATTCGTTTTTCGCAGAAGCGAAAAAAATACGAAGATGCGCAATGAAGCAGAAAAGAAGATTAGTGGCGACACTTTGCGATGAAAGAAAACAAAGAGAAAAGTGAGCAAAAAGATATATGTAAAAAATTGAGCGCGCGATTTTGTAATGTTTATGTTTGTGTACTTTTTTTTCGCAGTGTACAACTTTCGGTTCTCAAACATTTTGCTTGGGCCTTTCTGCTAGTTTTTGGTGCGTTAAGAATCTGGAGGAAAACTGGTTTTGATAGAACACATACGAAATACATATATTTTATATGTTGACAATATAATGGTATGTACATACATATACTATATGAAATGTTTTAATGTAAATGCATATACCTTAAATGCAGAATTAAAGCGGACAAATAATGGAAAATTATAGCTTACCTTGTTGTAGTTCTTGGCAAGATCGAGCATTTCAGCGACTGTGTCCTCATTGATGGAACAGTGCTCGTTGTAGTCGGCAAGCGTTAAACCATCCTTCCATGATTTTTTATGCAAATTGAGGAGCATTTTCTGCTCGAGCTCATTTTTGCGGTAATTAATGCTGATGGAATAGTAGTGACGATTCAGGCCATGGATCAGTGCCTGCACCGATGGCTTCTGCAGATGCCCCAAATTCGAGGTAGTCTGTCGCGGCTCCTGCCCCAAAACCAGCATATTGGGATTAATTAGACGGAAGGCATCGATGACGACCTTGCCCTTGACAGACTGGATGGGATCAACCACAACTGCTACGGCGCGCTCGGAAAGCGCCTCAAAAGATTGCTGGGTATTGATATCTACGCCGGATAACCAGCACCCGAAACCCGGATGGGAATGATACCAACCGACGACCATTTCCGGTCTTCCCGTCTGCTTCAGCATGTCCAACATTTTTGCCTGGAAAACGGGATCCACCGCTTCCACAGAGACACCAGTGCCCGTTTGGGGCATGGCAAAAACATCGATAACCTGTACCGTGTAATCATCGACAAATTCACCCAACATCAGACCCATCACCTCCATGGGAACACCGGCGCGTCCATGCTTCAGCATCTTCAGCAGCGCCAGAGATGAGATATAAACCTGCTCAGCGGTGTCCACAACGGGGGCATCCGTGGGGGGTGCGGCTTGAGGCATAGCGCCGCCCAAACGTAGCAAACGGTCCATAATTCAACTGCCCGAAACGAGATTTAACACTTAGTAAGTGGTGGAATTTAAATTGGTAGAAAACTTACCTTTGGGTTATTTTAAAGAACGTGTGGTGTATTCGAGGTGATTTTTATTGAATTTATGCTAAATTTTTGCTGGCAGCAACAACAAACGCAAAGCAGCTTCTTTTTTTTTTGACAGTCAGCGTCGGCAAAGTGCAAGTAATACTTGATTTATCGATAGCAGTTGTAAGCAGTGTTGCACTGTCAAAAACCAGTGCTGTCAACTATCGATGACTTAGCGTTTTCAAATAATTAAAAAAAAAAAAACAATGATATGAATATAGTTGACAATTTTAATTTGCGCAAATTATTATGTATTGACTTAAAATGTTCATTATATGATCAACATCATTATATTTATTTAATTCATTTTTAATGCAACAATTTATTTTGCACAAAGTTCTTAACAGCATTAGCTATATTAGTTAAATTGCATTTTAAAATCACTTCGGAATATCTGATTTCTTTAATAATAAACAGCTTATTTACAAACACGCTTTTTAAAAATAGATTAAGAGGTAGCACTGGCCACAACAGCTGGTTATGCAGTATGACCAGCTGTTGCCTTAAAAACTATCACAAATATATCGATAACAATTTATTTAATTTTGTATTTTCGCCCGCCAAAATTGCAGCCCCAATAAACTGCAACGCGTTCCGCTAGACCGAACGACAGTTGTGAAGGCAGTCTAACTATAAAATTGTAAATGCCATGAGAAACGCAGCGAACCTTTTGTAATGCGGCCATAACCGGTAGGTAAGAAAAACAATTGTATCTTAGGTTTGCTGCGCCAATTAATTGCATTTGCCTTTCACCCAACGCCCCCATTAAAATGCCACAAATTCCCACCAGCACCGAAAAATCATTTAAAATGCCATCGCGCCGGGTCGCCCAAGTCAGAGGTGGGTCTTCCGATTGCAACAGTTGCTACTCCATTTTCCATCTCGCTTGCGCTGTGGCAATTTGAAAAACTAAACAGTTTCCATTTGCCAGCAGCAACAATCGCAGCAGTTTTCAGTTGCAGTTTGTCGTTCGCAACTAACGCTTGCTGTTGTAACGGTAACAGTGTGTGTTTGTTTTTTCCATTCATTTAATTAACTACGCTTTGTTGTTTATTGTTTTTATATTGCATATAAATTGTTTGCAAACTTGCCGTGAAAAAGGGTAAATAATCAATATTTTTTACACAGGCTAAAAAATTAAAATTATTTTTGCTCAGACAGTCGTCGATTTGTTGCTCTTATCAGAAACAACCAAATTGTTTTTGTTGATAAGCGCTCAGAGAGTGTTTTGTTGTTATTTTTAATTTTGTGGGAGGCATGTAGTGTTGCCAAATTCACGAAATCTAGCTATGACTAGAATTTGTAGCTTTTATATATAGCTAAAGCTAGCTTTTTTTGAACTCAAAAACACTGTAGTTATCTGTTATTACGGTTTCCTCAGCTTAAATCAAGTTGTATATCAAACTCAACTTGATGATTTCGAAATCAGATCTGGCCAGTAAATGCCAACACGTTACTCTCTCGATATCTGGACGGCTATCATTGACCTTGTCAACGAGTTCAAAGAAATGCGTTTAAAAGCATTCAAGTTGTTGTCATTAAATCTTGTTAAAAAAAAACGTGGCAAAAACAACCAATTACAAACGGTAACTAAAACTCAACAATTTGTATGTACAAAAACAAAAAATAACAAAAACACGTTTGTTCAGCTGTGAAATTGACCTTTTATGGCCCAACAAAACTCAACTGTGTGTTTTAGGGGCCCACTTGTTGTTGTTGTTGTTTTTGCTGCTAGTCCATAAGAAACAAGCGGAAATCGTAGTTTACAATCATAGCTTGAGAAATGTTGCCGAACTGGAGCAGACGATTATTATAGGGCCCACACCAGAGACCCCACTTAATGGAGAGTTTAACGTTTTCTAAACCAATTTTACTTAAATTTTCGTTATTATTGTAGATCTCTTAATGATATGGCGTCGAAAGTGATTGGCGATTTGTCTTGCTGAGTGAAAACGTTGAGAACTTGTCACATCACGTGCTGATTTGGATTTCTTAAGTGGCTTATCCACATTTAAGCCCAGCTACCTGAGCAAGCATTTAAAATTGAGATATGTGGTTTATCTTTCCTATACATAAGCCACATGCAATCTGCAACTCTATTTTATCTTTAAAAATTACTCATACTTAAATATTTTCAGTTTAAAATTATCAGTTAAAGTTGCAGTTTTTTATGTTTTAGTTTTTTAATGCATAGAAATTCATAAAGCCACTTTATCATGTAGCTGCATTAGTAAAAATCAGTGAAAAAGTTTATTATCACAAAAAAAGGTTATTAAAATTTTCTTGGCTTGAAACTTTGTCTCTTTTGAGTAGAATTTCGGATTCGGTATAAAACACAAACAATTCTTTAGTGACATTTTTTAGTTCGAATTCGAACTTTTGATCTTTTGCTTTAGATTACATGTTGAAATACTATATCTGTGAAAATTGCATTTGGCAAAGCTTTTAATTAATTATAAATTTCACACCAAGATTGGATTACCATATCATATAACTTGGGCTTGCTTAAAAAGCCAGCAAGTGATTTTATGTGAAGCTCAATCTTTGAGTTTTCTTTCAAACTTAAGTTTAAATTTGAGCAACATGGAAACGTCAGCTTTAGCTTAGATTATCAACACAAAACATAAAATACTAAGTATATAATTTTTTAAATTTCAACTAATTTTAATACTTGTCCACTCCGAGTCTTTGCTAAACTGCTGAAATGTTTAACCATATTTCTGCTTATTGAAGTGCAGTTTAATGAGGAAGGGAGTTGGGGGGTTTATTTGTGTGGGTTACGCACCACCGCAAAGTAGGGTGTGAGTGTGTGTGTGTGTGTGTGAGTGAGTGTGTGTGCAGCTGTTTGTGATAGCTCTGAAGCCAAGACTTGGCATTGAGTTGTACCTCTTTACGTAACTAGAACGCTGAAGACAATTGCCATAGATATATGTACGTACACTTAGCCAAGACAACAACCGCAGTGTAAATTTAAATTTCATAATTTGCCAACAAGTTGATCGCGACATGCAATCGACTTTAATTTCACTTTTTATTGGCCAAGTTAGTGCAAAAATCAGAGCAATGCAGCTCATTTCAAGTGTTTGCTCATTAAATGTTTTTTTTTTCCGCTGAAAGAAAGTTTTAATTACTTGAGGAGCGCTTAAGATAATGAAGCATTTAAGACGCGCATTCATTTAACAAAAATTGATCAATTTGTGTTGTAGTTTTTTGTTGTTTTTTATTATTTTTTTGAAAGTGCAGCAAACAATTGCATTAATTTGCATTTAACATTCATTTTACTTTTAACATTTTCACTTTTTTGCAGCAACATACAACAAACAGCAACTAGAGCAGCGTCAGCAATGACGTCGTTGGATACGTCACCAATGCGACAGAAGGAGCAGGAGCCGCAGGTGCAAAGCACAGGAGGAGGAGAAGGTGAAGGTGCAGAAGCAGCTCCTCCCACACGCATACCCCATCCCAATGCTGGTGAATTTGTTCCATTGCGCCGTTCCGCCTCCGTGCGCTTGCGCGGCACAAAAGCGCATCAGCGGCAATTGAACGCTGTGAACGCTTTCAGTACGCGCGCAAAGCTTGCCGAGAGCTCATCATCGTTCCTGCAACGCTCCTCGACAGCGGTTTCCTTGACGCGTAATCGCAGCGGTTGCAATTTAGGCCACAGCACGACGTCCACATCCAAAACGGAGCTCAACCATGCATTATGCAGCGATATCCAATCCTTGGCCCTAACGGAGCAGCAATCTGAGCTGCACTTCTCCACGGATATGGCCGCCTCCAAGTCGCGTAATATGGTAAGTTGTGGGTGGCATACATTTCATAGTTTGTAGCTTGTATCGATTTTTTACTATTTTTGTACACCAATCACCTGCAATTGCTGACCTATGTAACTTAAAAAACATACATATATTCATGTATATATATTAGATTGAAAGAAAAACCGCCCCCGCTTTGGAAGGGCGTAACACGCCTGTCTAATACAATGCCTACTTTCATTACGAAACGTCCCTGTGGGGATAACAGCCCCGTATTTACATGTCAACAACATCGCGGGGGGTGGGACACGAAATTCTCTTTACAATTTCTGACACGTTTCAAGTATCCTCTACCAAAAACTAACAGTGTATATTAGTTTCTGTGAATTAGAATTTTGTCAAGAAGGAGACATCTCCAAGCCCATTAAGTATACTATATAATGATGATTATCTATTTTGAAAGTTTTAATGGAACTTTTTAAATCATATTTTTGGCTAAAGTAAATTTTTGTGGATAGCCTATGCTAAACTCAAATGTAAAGAAATTGTAGGGTATCTGCAAGTCAGCCAGGCTTTCTCTGCTTTGTAACTAAAACTATCAGCTTTTAAATGCAATTAAAAACCGCATGAGCTACTATCGTATATATAAATAGACAACTACTACCATCTAATGATATAATTTGTACAGCTTTCTGTACTATGAAATTAATCAATTGTAAACTACCAATCAATTATTGTAAACATAATGTGCAGTACCAATCGCTTTCACACTGTATAAAATGGTCTACAGTTTGAGAGTATTGCCATGCAATGATTGCAGTTTTGTTTTGGTTTCCGTTACTTTGGCTCGGCTCATGATTTATGTGAAGCGGCAGCGTTTGCATAATGGCAATGCCCAAACTGTACGAAATATGAAATAAATAAAAAGCCCAGGGCAATTGCCGCTGAGCAGCTGTTTCAATTCCATTTCCGCTTGTTCCATGTTCCAAAATGTACCCACCGCAAAACAGCTGAGCTGAGATACAACAAGGAAATGCAAGTGCGCGGCGCAGCTTTTGCAAATATTGACAGAACACATACGAGCATACATATGTACATATGTATATACATATACACATGCATACTTGCACACGTACCTTTTCATCCACCCTCGCGCCTCCACTCAGTTCCGCTCTGTCCCCCAAAAACCGCTGCTGTCAATTTTGAGGGTTGGCTGGGCTTTCGTTTTGTTTTCGTTTGTTGTTGCTTTTTTCGTTGCTGCTGCTGCTTCTTTTTTGTTTTCGGGCATCTTCTTCATTTTCTTCTGACCCATGCGATTTGCCTGTCAGTTGATTTTTTATGCTCAACGCGAACGCGTGCAAAAAGCAAAAGCTCGGCTTTTTTCCCTTTCCATTTCGCGCTTTCTGCTTTGTTATTGTTAAAACTTTTCATCAAGCGAATTTCGTACTTTCGTGTGAATGTCTTTAAGTATGTTTTAAACTATATATAAATATACATATATGTATGTATATACTGTTAATTTTATAACGCATTCTAATTGTGGGCTATAGCTTAGAGGCAGCAGTTTTGTGGCAAGGTTTTTATGTGAATTGTAAATGGTAATTATCCGATGGTGGCCTCTATATAGCCATTATAATTGCAGTTCGTTGGCCCTTTTGCATAAATAATCATTATTGATACATGGTGCTTGAACGTGTTGTAAAAACGAAACGAAAACAGTTGTTGGAAAATACAAATACAAAATAATAATACGTTTCAAAATGATAAATTATGTTTAGTGAAGAAAGTGAGAACAATAAAATGTATCAAGTTAAATTTCTAAATGCTTAAAAATAGGAAAAAGGATAAAATATAAAAGTGTTTAAATTGGTAACCAAACAGTTACAAATATAATATTAAAATACATTTATTTATAAACTGAACTAAATGAATTCTTGAATTTCGACACTCTGGAAAAAGTGAAGTTTTATAATCTATAAATTAAAATATTTGTATCTATGTAACAAAACTATGAAAATGAAAGAACTCATACGGAAAGTCGGGTATTAAATATTTACAAATAATACATGGTCAGTTTACTACGTGGGAAAACCCTTGAAAATACCATCCT
This sequence comes from Drosophila maculinotata, assembly GCA_035045305.1. Lineage (NCBI taxonomy): Eukaryota > Metazoa > Arthropoda > Insecta > Diptera > Drosophilidae > Drosophila > Drosophila maculinotata. The sequence continues at coordinate 635,820 of JAWNPD010000430.1, forward strand.
AAGTTCCAATATTTCCTTTTGTTAAGGTCCATAAATGCACCTGCTTATATAATAATATTCCTTCTTGAAAAACTTTCTTTAGCGACCCTGAAAAGTAGGCAAACCAGTGAAATGGTTGCCAAACAAATGCAACAAAATTGAATATGATACTCATATAAATATGTGACGCTATAAAGCCAGCTTGGCAATGGGCCAACTGGGTTACTTTGACCATTATAACGTGGCAAATGCAAAGAGACGAATGCACATTTTGCAATTTTGCACACCTGCAGGTGGGAAATGTGCAGCTCTCGAAATCAAAGCTATCGATTTTTCTTAGCTCGTTCAGAACATTAAAAACCCTATATAGGAGGTATACATATAGCAGATAAGACATGACTGGCATGTAAATTGATATTAAGTAGACGTTAGCCAGACTTTAGCATAGATATTAAGTGCGTAAGCGTAACGTGAGGTTCTGTTTTATGATATAATAACAACAACAACATTAGCCCAGTTCACGTACTTGAGGTAATACTGTTTACTAGTTATCTTTAAAAGCCAGCTGCGCGTAAAACCCATTGCCAGAATTTTGAGTGTGTAGAATGTGCCATGAAGTACTTTTCCCAGTAGCGTTGAACAATTAAAATAGGGCAAGAAACTCATTAATGATGATTATGAAATATGCATGAGGTACCCTACGCTACCCTACCCTAGCCTGAAGCGTAGGGCCCTCCCTCTCCCTCTCTCTCTCTCCCACTCTACACTCACCAGAGTGTGTTTTGCTAACTAACCTGATTTGCAGCAACTTTCCGTTGTTCTGCTTTGTGCAGTTTGTTAACTTGGCTAAAATAGCTGACAGTCGCTAAATGACAAACCCCCAGTGATGAGTTGGTCAATGACTCTTCCCCCCCCGTTCCCACATCACTTTAAATCTCATTTCAATTCACATTTGGGGCACTAAAACAAAGTACGAGACAGGGCGTTTTTTTTTTCAGTTTAAGCTGGTTTGGAAAATTAAAGAGAAACTCTATAACTGATTGAATAAGTAAGTCTTTGGTTTTTGCCTTTTCCTTCATTACATCATAATGCGGTGCAAAGTTTTTTTGTTCAATTGAATTAGTGTGTTACTGTTACTTTTTGCTTAAATCAAGCTGCCATCAGCTTAAATTTACAAATTACAAATGTACCACTTTTGGTATCTAGACTTTAAATAGCCATAACTTTGGCAAAACTGAACCGATTTTGAATCCGAAGACCATTTTCTTTATAGTTTGTCAACTATAATAACTCTACATTGAAAGTTGAGATACTCATTTTTTCAGATTTTTTGACAAGAATCATGATATTGACATATCAAGTTTCCAAGTCTCCAGAAATGCTATTCACAGATTTTAAATAGCCATAACTTTGCTAAAACTGAACCGATTTCGAATCCGAAGGTCATTTTCTTTATGGTTTGTCCTGCTTAATAGTTCTACATTTAAAGTTTAAAAACTATCAAATTTCAAATTTCATGTTAAAAATCATGATAAGATGTTGGCATGTGAAGTTCCCATGTCTCTAGATTCAAATAGCCATAACTTTGACAAAACTAAACCGATTTTGAATCCGAAGGCCATTATCTTCATGGTTTCTCATCCTTATCAAATCTACATTCAAAGTTGATACACTAACTTTTTTTCTCGAATTTTTAGGTTGCTTGTAGCTTTTATAGAGGCAATTTAAACTTTAGCAGCTTTTCAGCATATTCATCTGTGGTTCCGATTGAGTTTAGGGCTAATGGCTGAGCACGAAGAGAAACAGAGATAAACATGCATAATTAGACCCCCCCCCCCCTCTCGATAGACCCACTGGGCTAATAGGCAGTTAATTGACCACAAAAATGCCGCTGCAGTCTGCTCTTCGGAAAGGGAGGGGTGGTGGGAGGGTGTGTGCTGGGTAGGCAATGGAACGGAAGGAATGCCACAATGAAAGTAGCCAGCGAGTGTTTGAAGAAATGTTTTGCAAATGTATAACAACAAATTGGTTTTGGGGCGTTTGCGGTATCTCTTTCTGTTATGTACAAGATACCTTCAAGTACCCCCCCTCTTTGAGTTTCACGCGATCTTTGTGTTTTTTGCACGACTGAGCAGACAGCATGGAAAATTGAGAGATTTGAACGCAACAACCGCAGAGATTAGCAGCGAGAAAGCAGGCAGAAAATCGAATCCAAAAATTAAGCAGTTTGTCTAACAACATTTATTTCTATTTTGCAGTCTCTGAAGCTAAACGGCGCCAGTGCAGAGGCAACAAGCAACAGCACAGCAACAACAGCAACAGCAACAGTGACACCAACAACAACATCTACGCCAAAGACGCCAAAGACACCTCTGAACGGAGTTCCGATCACTCCTCACAGCTGTTGCGGTCGCTCGGGACAGTTTAGGAAACCGGAATCAGCTGGGAAATTATCAACGGTGCATGAGACTAAAATATCGCCAAAGACGCCGCCAGTGACGCCAGATTCGCCCAGCACCTATCTGGATGATGATCTAGAATCGATGTATTCATTTGCGACCACCACCTCGGGTCGATCCACAATGTCCTGCGAGCATCCCTATGTGGCCAGGTGAGTTTGGAAACATGAGATATAAAGAGAGATGCAGAGAAGTAAATACTTAAGAGCATAGGAAATTCATAAACTTGAGATGTAGAATTCAACTAGATGCCAAATAGTGATCAAAATGGCCTCGGGATTGACAATCGGCTAAGATTTGACAAAGTTGTGGCAGTTTGAAGTCTGGGAAGGTCATTTATAAGGAACTTTTCGATGTTTGGGCCCTAAAGAAGTCAATTTTTTTGTCACTTTTGGCGTGATTTTTGACAGAAAAATGAAACACCGCAAAATCACTTTTCGTATAGTTTTTTATACTAATTGAGACACCCACAATCAATTAAACATAAAATTTCAAGATTCTAAATTTTGAAAAAAAAAATTGGTAAGGGTCCCCCCTTATGCTTTTTTCGCAAAAAAAATTCACAATTTTTTTTTTCAAAAACTCATAAACTTGAAATGTGGAATTAAGCTAGATGCCAAACAATGATCAAAATGGCCTCGGGATTGACAATCGGTTAAGATTTGACAAAGTTGTGGCAGTTTGAAGTCTGGGAATGTCATTTATAAGGAATTTTGGGCACTTTAGAAGCCAATTTTTTTGTCACTTTTGGCGTGATTTTTGACAGAAAAATGAAACACCGCAAAATCACTTTTCGTATAGTTTTTTATACTAATTGAGACACCCACAATCAATTAAACATAAAATTTCAAGATTCTATATTTTGAAAAATCAAAATTGGTAAGGGTCCCCCCTTATGCTTTTTTCGCCAAAAAAATCCAAAATTTTTTTTTTTCAAAAATTTATAATCTTGAGATGTTTGAATTAAACTAGGTGTCAAATAATGTTCAAAATGGCCTCGGGATTGACAATCGGTTAAGATTTGACAAAGTTGTGGCAGTTTGAAGTCTGGGAATGTCATTTATAAGGAACTTTTCGTTGTTTGGGCACTTTACAAGCCTAGATTAGACATATTTCAGATACAGACAGATAAACAGATTCTAGTTTAAAATAATAATGTCCTGTAATGTACAAATTTCTCATACAATCAATTTATAGCCATCTAACAATAGTTCAAATTCATATTACAATACAAAATACATTTGAGCAGGTTCAAAAGTGTGCCAAAAAACCTTTGGGGGTATTTTTCTGAAAGTTATTTAGCGATAGTGCCGAAATTTAGTATGTAGATTTGGCAGTCGAGAATTATTACATTCCCTGCTTAAAACCATTCCAGCCCTGGTCATACAAATAGTTTTCAGGTACTTATTAGAAGTGGTTCAGATCTATATATATTATTTTATTTGAATATTATTATAATATATAAAAACAACTAGCTAATATTTATACTGTTCCACAGAAACGGCACCACATTCAGTGGACGCAAGATGAAATATGTGGTGCACTGTTCGAATTATGCGGGACAAGTTGGAGCGGATTACTTGACGCCGACGCAGCGGGCACAGAGGCAGATACGACGCTTGAAGGAGCTGCTGTGCATTGCGCGGCAGGACTTGGAAGTCAAGGATACGGAAATATTGCGACTGACACGCGAAGTGGTTGAGCTGCGTCTCTTCAAGGCATCCCTCAGCTCACCCGAGGAGCGTTCAGCCTCCTCGGATGCGGTGACGGTGCGCGAGGCGGAGTTGAAGACCTCGCAGGATGTGTCGCCCATTGTGGACATGGTGGATGAGGCCAAGTGCAGTCCACGTCATCTGGCCCGGCAGCAACAACAGCAGCTGCAGATGTCCGCTGAGATGCAGAGCTCGTATGCGGACTCGGGACACTTTGAGGATTTGACCATGTCATCGGTGCACTCAAAGGATTCCCAGACCCAAAGCGATGATGCCTCAGATGAGGCGGCGGCAGCAGCTGCTGCAGCCAGCCATCTGGAGAACTACGAGCTGCAGCGGCAGGAGCTGATTAGCATGTATGAACATCGCATCGAGGAGCTGATTCGCACCCAGGATGGCGCCACCAGTGATCTGAAGCGTTCTCACAACGACAAGGTGGAGGCACTGCTGCAGAAACTGGCCGAATGCAATACACGCTACTCGGACATTGTGCCGGACTATGAGCACGCCAAGCAGCGCATCCGGGAGCTGGAGAAGCAGCTGGAGGATCTGCAGCGCAAGCTGATCGAGCACGAGGAGAAGCAGAACAAAATGTATCTGCATATGTATCAGCAGGGACAGGAGGCCGAACGCATCACGCGAGCCGACCAGGTAAGGTCGCTTCCTTAACTACCCCATTGATGCACTGAGAGAAACAAACGTGCAAAAATATGTACACAAAGTCTTGAAAGGGACTGGGATTACATTAACATTAACAATTCTTTCATGATTTTTGACAAAAATACGTAAAAATTAGTTTTTCAACTTTGAATGTAGAATTAATGTAAAGAACATATAACGATCAAAATGGCCTCGGAATTGAAAATCGATTCAGTTTTGACAAAGTTATGGCGGTTTGAAGTCTGGGGAGGGTTCTTGTGCTTTGCTTATTGCTAACGTTTCATTCCATCGTTTCGCTTAGGCAATGGAACTGGCACAGCGCCAGCCGGACAGCAAGGTGTCCATCAATGAGCTGCTGCAACAGCTGCAGAGCACACAGGACGAGCTGGAGAATATACGCGTAAGATTCTTCAATATATTTCTCATACTATTTTCGGTTTTGTTTTGTGTGTTGCATTTTGTTGCATCGTGAACAGAGCGACTCCATTACTCAGCAAACAACAAAAAACAACAATACACATCAACAACACAATCACACACCAAAAAAAAAAAAAAAAAAAAAAAAAAATCAAAACATTTGTGTGTGTGCTTCTCTGTTTGAGGGCGTTCCATTTCAATTTGGCGCTTTGCCTGGCTGGAAAAGCTGCAATTAATTGAAATGTGCGTCGTTATTAATTATACATAATACAAAAGAAAATACATTTTCATTTATAGCTTTTAAGTACCGCTTAACAATAATTAATGAATTTTTTACAAATTGCATTCAACTACATTAAAAGCAACGTTTGATTTTATTTAAAGTGTACCATCATCGTTTTTACTTTAAACGCTTGTTTCATTCCATTCGTTCCGTTGCGAGTTCAAGTAGAGGAGAGTGCATGATTAACAGTACAGTTTTGCAGTTTCTTCAGTTTTTCTCTTTTTCTTTAATGCATGTTTCTATACAAATATATTCTCTCTATATACATATATCAACCGATATTGTAAGGTTTACTTTATAATTTGAACGCGTTTCTTTTTTTTCCTTTTACAAAATTTCAATAACTTGTTAAATTCTCTCTCTATATACTCTTACATATATAATTGTCGTATAATCAAAAAAACAAAAAAAAAAACAAAAACTATTTTCGTAGGCATCAGAGTGTAGAATGAGGGAGTGCGGCAGTAATCATGCTCTCCTTACTGCAAAGGAGGCCATTTCTTTGTGGGTACTTGGCGCGCGTAAGGTTTGTAATATCCGTAAACACAATAAAAAAACCCCCAAAGAAACCCAATTAACAAACTAACTAACCCAACTTTATAATTTATTTGCAAACAAAAATTATGCATCAAAATTGTTTGAGTTTTCTTATTATTATTTGGTCATTGGCTAACGAACATTTTGGATTATCATGTATCCCGAAAAAAAGACCCATTTCATTTACATACGCGACATCATCATGTGGTAAAAGGGGCTGGAATGCGTGAAATGAAACACGCTTTGAAGTTTTTCAATTCTCGTTGTTTCCACTGAAGTTGTGCAATTCAATTTGTTTCCACTGCAAACGTAACTCATTTTTTTTTCTTCAAATAAATACTATATAGTGGTAACTAGAGGTATGTTTTTCGATATGTATATATATATATAACATTAATTACAAATATTAAAAAACACAAACACAAGGCTAGTTACATTGAATATTTCGTTGCTATATTTTGTAGCAACCGTTACGAGAAACTCTCAAAATTCCACACACGTAAAGCTAGAAATACCCATTAAGTACTTACATATATAGCATGTGGTTCATATAAACTAATTACCTTAGACAAAATCCATTCAACATTTGCCCAAAAACTCAGTGGTCGCTTGGAATTTAAAATAATTTACCAATTTACATTGTGTAAAAGTGAAATGTGTAAATTAATGATTCCAAATTTTTCGACTGTTTCAAAAACTATATTTTCATGTAGGACAACACCAAAAATATTAAAAATTTCAAACTGACAATAACGATACTAAATTACTAAACATTCCTAATTCCTGGAATTTGTCATTTCCGAGCGATCACTATAAAAACCATTCCCAAAAATATATTCAGTGTTACATTAACATAAACTAAATGTTCATATGTCATAGCACCAATAAATCATATTTATGTAAATATTATTAAGTTTATATTTTGTATACAAAAACAAAACCTAACCTCACATTTACTATATATACTATTGCTCAAATGCGTGTTTACTAATCTCAAGCTCTCTCTTCTTCTTTGCACTCTCTCTTTTCCACACTAACCCAAAATATAACAACAATAACTTGCTCGATAAATAGACGATTTATCGACGCCTGTTGGAGGCGCAAAAGAATCGAACCCATGTCGATCCGGAAGTGACGCTGCAGTTTCTTAAGAGCGCCATTTTCTATTTCCTAACGGATAAGGAGAACTCTCAAGGGCATCTGCAGGCCATTGAGAGCATTCTGGAGTTCACCGACGAGGAGAAAGAGAAAATTAATCAAGCGCGATCGACAAAGTAAATCATCGTTAATTATTATTTGAACTTTTTCTTATAGATTCTGCAAAATAATGTTTTATTTTTTAGTGACGCTAAATTCATTGTTTTGTGTCTTGTTGCATTAACGAATTTATTTTCATTATTATTTTGTCTGAAATAATTTTGACAAATTGAGACGTACCGTTATTTTTTGGCGGCGACAACGAAAAATCTTTGTAAAAAAAACCTATTTCCTATTTATTATACATTTTGTGTTTAGCATACGAGTACGTCCTTTGGCAACGCTGTAAAACGCGTTACAAAAAAAAAGAAATAAAATTAGAATTTTAAAAAGTGTGAATCCTTGATTCGTCCTGATTGTCAGTTAGAAACTCAGGCATATAAGCAAAAGCATATATAGTTTTGATCGTGTTTCAGTGAAATTTTAATGATAATGAATAAATGCTAAACTAGTTGAAACTGTGATTTGATTTATTTTATTTTGTAGCCACTGAAAATGCCAATAAATAATAATAATAATTAAGGTAAGTTTTTCAAATTTGAAATGCGCGCCATGCGATATTGCAATATTTTATCGATACTTGTTACAGCAATAACAGTCTGTTAGCTGCTTTTTGCGTCAACAGTTGCGCTGAGTCGATAACATGCTAGTTTGGTTTCTTTGTTAGTTTGTTTAACAGTACCAGCTCTAGTTTAAATAAATCATTGTAAAATATATGTTAGGCAATTGTATTTTATTTTAATGATCTCAATTATTTTGCGATTACTTTATTGTTTGCATTATCGATATCTACCCGGCATATCCAACACTAACTAAAGTATCGACTTGGCTTTACCATCCCTAAATGTTTAGCAACGTGCGCAGTATGTGGCTACACGTGTTGCAGCAACACTTTTATCCACTGAAGCAACATTTTCTGGTATCTCGCGCTCTTTCATTCATGCACACAGCAGAGGCAGCTCAGGGCACATGTGTCGCAACATGTTTCTAGCTTGCCAATTGAATAAACACCGAGTAATATTTATCGATATATCGATACTAGTTTGGGTTTTTTCACTCATTCTTTTACGATTCAACAAACTGTGCGGACGCGTGGCGTGGTCTGTTTTTGTATGTATTTTAAAACCAATTACAAATTGTTAGTTTTTGCGTGTGCACAATTCATATTTAATAGAAATATAAACGAAACGTACGAATAAATAAATAGTATGTTTAATAATATTACAAATTAAAAGTGCGATTCAGTGAACATTTTTGGTAATTTTTTCGCGTTGTGCATTTTTTATTCCAATAATCCAAAACAAGAAGTATTGTGTGCGTGTGTGTGTAAGTGTATGTGTGTGTGCACTTGATACCTACTACTACTAATATAGGAAGAAAACGGCAGAAAAGAAAACAAGAAAAAACTACACGTATTTTGTTGTAGTACTAAAAATACAATGTGTAAATAAACCCGGTTCGCCCACATTAGCGGGTGAAACCCCTCCACACCCTACCCATCCCTTCTGGTTCTATCTTTAACTTCCTTTTGTGTGTGTTTCGCAGGAATTTTAGTTGAGAACGCTGCCAACGCCAACAGCGACGCCAACTGCAACGCCGACTGCGCGACTGGTAAGTTAAAAATAAATGCAAAAACCAAATAAAAGATAACACTCAATTTATATTGCTTTGATTTCGAGGCACTTAAAATATATTTATGCATTTAATGCATTAATTTAATATTAAAAAAATTAAAAGTAAATTTATAAAAATATAATAAAAATTAGTTTGAGCTTATTTTGGTTTAGCGGCTTTATTTTTGTTGTTGCCTTGAACTTGATTCTTATTGGAGGTCGCTCAATTAAACCGGTTCGCTCTCACCCGCTGATTGTGTCCTCGCTCTATCTATCTCTCTCTCTCTCGATTGCTCATCTATAATTCAGGCAGTTGCAATTCCGCTTCATTTCTCTCTTTGTGTGTGTGTGTGTGTGTGTGTTTTACTGTTTGTCGCAGGTTTTTCCTTAATCTGCACTTTGCTCTGTGCACCCATTTGCTGCTGCTGCTGCTGCTGCTGCTGATACCGTCGTTTGGGGGCCTCTTTTTATCAGCAAAAATGCCCTGCACAGTGGAACCAGCTGCAATAAGGATCCGCCTTTGCGCTGTAATTAATGTTAAGTGCTCCTCCCTCATCGCTCGACCACCTGCGCATTGGGTCGGTGGTTGATAGGTAGGGGGGGGGGGGGGGGGGGTACTAAGGCCAGGAAGTTTTGATTGCACTCCACATTCCACTGAAAAAAATAATGGGTAGCTAGCAAAAAATGTAAATGTTGATTAAATTTGGATTTTTATATTTCTTCTAAAAGTTAATTTTTGTATGCACAAAATTAAATACATACATATACAAATTTATATAAAAAATATTCATATTATAAAGGTGTTATGAAATGTATTAAGAGAATCAATATACATACATGCATACATATAAATAAATCCCTTAGTATTAATTTTTTTAATTAGAAATGTAGATTTTTAGTTCAAAAAAATTGTGAAATGGGAAAAATTAGAAAATTGTCATGATAACAATGTTGTTTAAAATGTTTTTAGTTAGTTTTTTTTTAAATTACTAGAAACCCCTTTTGAAGATAATCTAGACAAAATTATCTCTAGCGATCTTATCTCTATTGTCAACAAACTTAATTATTATTTGCTATAGTATATAATATATTTATAAAATATTGAATTTTAAGTGATTATATGTATATTAAAAACTTAAGTATATAATTTATTTTTGTTAGTGTACAGCTTTAATTGCTTTTGGGCGCCTGTTTCTCTAGTTGTTGTTGCTGCTGCTTCTGCGGCGGCGGCGGCGGCTGTTTCTGGCCAAATGAAGCTATAAAAGTGGGCCATGGCACTGACCACAAAAACAGATAACTAGCCACTTTTAATATGCCCAGATCGTTGTTGCACTGTCCAAAGTTGTTCAAGAGAAAGCCATCAAAAGCGCGCAATCCCCCCAGATAGCCAGGCACTAAAACTACTACTACTACACACACACATGCATTTACACAGATACACCTGCAATAGCTGTAACATCACGTCCAACAGCAGAAAAGAGCAAGTGAACAAATGAACAAATGAACAAATGAGCAACTGGATGCTGTCTAGATTTCCCCACAGTGTCAGCCAGCTGCTATTGTTGTTTTTGTTGTTGTTATTACTGCTTGATAACTGTAACCACAGTGCATGTAACATGTATGTATGTATGTACATATGTACATTCAACTTTTGGCACTTTAAAATCCAAAATTGTTGCAATATTAAGCATGATTTTCTATAGAAAACGAGGCAAATTACATGAAAATTAAGTTTATACCCCTTTTGTTGATATCAAGTCCACTGCGAAGCAATTTAAAAATAACGTATATTAAATGCCGCCCTTCTACTCGATTCTCAAGAATTCAAGTGAGGTCAGCTAGGCTTGATGGCTTTTGTGATATTTCTAAGTGAGTGAGTGTGTGTGTGTGAGTGAGTTGCTGGTGTGTGTGAGTTGCTGCTGTAAGAAGCTGATTCTCTGATCTCACTAGCTATGTCTTACTCTATCTCTCTTTTTTGTACTCTCTCTTGTGACTCTCTCTCTTGTGACTCTCTCTCTTGTGACTCTCTCTCTCTCTTACTAATTGCTCTCTGTCTCTCTCTTACTACTCTCTCTCTCTCTTACTATTATTCTCTCTCTCTCTTACTACTCTCTCTCTCTTACTACTCTCTCTCTTACTATTATTCTCTCTCTCTCTTACTACTCTCTCTCTTACTATTATTCTCTCTCTCTCTCTTACTATTATTCTCTCTCTCTTACTACTCTCTCTCTCTCTTACTACTCTCTCTCTCTCTCTTACTACTCTCTCTCTCTCTCTTACTACTCTCTCTCTCTCTTACTATTATTCTCTCTCTCTTACAACTCTCTCTCTCTCTCTTACTGCTCTCTCTCTCTTACTACTCTCTCTCTCTCTCTTACTACTCTCTCTCTCTCTCTTACTACTCTCTCTCTCTCTCTCTTACTACTCTCTCTCTCTCTCTCTTACTACTCTCTCTCTCTCTCTCTTACTACTCTCTCTCTCTCTTACTACTCTCTCTCTCTCTCTCTTACTACTCTCTCTCTCTCTCTCTTACTACTCTCTGACTACTCTCTCTCTCTCTCTCTTACTACTCTCTGACTACTCTCTCTCTCTCTCTCTTACTACTCTCTGACTACTCTCTCTCTCTCTCTCCTCTCTCTCTCTCTCTTTTTTTTTGTAATCTCTGACTCTCTCTCTCTCTTTCTTAGGACTCTCTATCTTGCTTCTAAATCTCTTTCTCTTTCTTCTGACTCTCTCTCAATCTTGGGACTTTTGCTTATTCTATCTTTCTCTCTCTCTTGCTACTCTCTATCCCATCCTCTTCGACAAGTGTATTTGCATCATGCAATATACAAATTATTTTTACTTTTATTGATTGCTTTGGCGTGTTAATGAAAAAAAAAAGAAAATGAAATGCGAGGCGAGAAAGCAATTTATGTTTTGCAACTAGTTCACCTAAAGCGAAATGCAGTTCATCCTTGCCCAGTTCATCCAATTCATCGTTTTTTCGTTGCACCTCTCTCTGTCACTCTTATGTTGCTTGATTGACTTCGGTGAGGCTATCATCATCATAATCATCATTAGCCAGCGGCTCTCTTGCTCATATACATACATACAGAAAATGTTAATCACTTTCAAAGCTCGCACATTGCACACTTTTTGTCTTTGTACTCTTGGTTGGGTTCATTTTGTGCTTTTGTGCTCACATTCATATCGCCAAAATTGCCTTGGGACTTTTGCATGGCCTTAACTGCAACAACCACAAGCAGGCGAAACAGCAAAAACAACAAGAAGAAGAAGAAGAACAACGGCGCTGTCAAGTTGACGACTGCTTTGGCTACAATTACAAGCATCATTGGCCTTATTTCTCTTTGCTGCTTTGAGTTGAGTTCTTGTTGTCTTTACTATTTGGAATGTCTGTCACTTGCGCACACACACACAACACACACACACATTTCACAGTTTTATCTACAGCTGACGTTGCCGCCTTCACTTATTTGCACAGCTTTTACTCCACTTGCGCTCTCCCTCTCTCTCTCTCACTACGTCTCTTTGAGCTCGTCTATTTGCTTGAAACTTCCGAAAATGATTACGCAGCATTTTAGCTGGCAGCCACTTTGTTACTTGAGCAGCCTTCACTTGCCGCCCTGTCGCCGTCCCATTTTTAATGATCACTAAAGCTCGTGTTCTTTGAACACATTTTAAAGCTCTTGTAGTTTCTATTTTTAGCATACAAAAAGTTTCACAATCAGACCAAAACAAGTCACATACGCATTGAGCAAAAAAAAAAATAGAAAATTAAAATGAAAAAATCTAGTAAATGCGAGTACAAAACTAAACAATTTTTTTTAGTGCCACATATAATTTGTTGTTGCTTCTTTTGGACAAATTGCCGACCGTCTGTTGTTGTGATTGAATACCCTTACTAAGCTGTGACATAAACGCTGCTTATGAGCTATACGAACTCAGTCGAGTTGTAAAAGTTTAACACTTAAAAGTTTGTCTTTCAATTAGCAAAATTATTCACTCATATTAACATAACATTGAAAAGTTAGTAACAGTGCAAGTTTGGCTGCCGCTGTTCGACTTTAACATAATGCATGCGTATGCTATTTACAGACGGTTAACATTATGCGTACATTATGGGGTATGAGCTCTGTTAGAACAAATAAATATTGTTGAATTTCTCATCTTCTTTTTCTGTCATTTTCAAACGTTGCCTAATGAAAATTGCTTTCTTATTTATGAGCATAAATTAAAAATTAACAGCATACTGCACACATACAGCTACTAAATTCAATTATGCTGCATATATTTCATATTACAAAGCAGCAAGAAATTTATGAGCCATGCTGCTTGACTCCCCCCCCCACGGCCATTTGTTGTTGTCCGTACTTGACAAAGCCCTGGAGCTACAACAGCAGCCAACAACAACAACACAACAACAACAGCAACGCCAACGCAGCAGCAACAGCAAGCACAGCATTTTTGCCAAGGTTGGCGGCGTTGAAGTTGCAGCAGCAGCAACAACAACAACAACAGCGACCCCATAAATGTTGATCAACTGTTGTTTGTTTGGCTGGGCTGGCAACTATTAGCGCATGAAACGCCACGCAACTAACAAGCGGAAAAAATCTCTGCTGAAACGTATCTATCAACACGAGGGGCGTTCATTAAGTAATTACTAATTAGCTACCCATTTTATTTTTATGCTACAAAAACTGTGTCATTTCGACAAGTTGATCATTTTGAATTGCCCATCTACCGATCACTCGTAGGGCTTCCTATATATACACTATACTGGCTTCCTGATGGGTTTTTTAAAGATAACTTATATTTTAATTAATGACTATATCTTATCTTTTACTGCCAATGTTTTTGCTATGATTAAATATTGACATATTGAGCAATTTGGCGGCCGTTTTTTCAGTTTATTAAATGAATGTTGCGTAGAATTTAGAACTGATTTAGAAATCTTAAAGTATCTTGAGTATACATTTTTAGATAAAAAATAATAAAAACCATTTGAAAATTTCCATATTACAATTTCGTATGAACTAAATTGAATGGAAATCCGCACTATAAATTATAAAAATACACTTTAACCTAAACAAATGATCAACTAAAAAAACCATTAGATAAATGTTACGTTTTATTTTTTGTTAATTACTTAAAGAACAACCCACGTTGCACGCGTGGCAAGCATATCTAAAAGAATTTTTCAACGGTTTTTTTTTTTTTATTTTGACAACAATTGCCAACGCATTTGCTCAACATTACTTTGCACTCAGTGTGATTTGTATAGAAAACATGCATAACTATGTATGTATGTATGTACATACTAGTTTCAGTTGCCATTCCTAGTTGCTGGCTGCTGCATATCTAAAGTTGATTGTCGTCTGCTTTGATATGGGCCGCCGGCAAAACTACGTGACGTTACGCCTGACTGCACTTAAGCTAATTGCCAAGTATGCCATAGGCCGAGTTTGTCAACTGCCCCCAACAGTCCCTCACACCCACAACCCCACCCAGTGGCAATCTCAATTTCAGTTCCAAAAGACAAGGGTGGTCCAAAGTTACGCAAGTTTTTAATTAGTTCAATGTTTTTAGCATTGGCAAACATATTGAAAGGGAGCCGGGCTCTCATGGCTCTCATGGCTCTCAGCAAGTGGTAAGCGCATTAAAAACTCTTTATCGATTTTAGCCAGTTACTCAAGTGATTTGCATGAAAAGTTGTTGTTGTTGCTGTTGCTTTTAGTTTATTATATTCATAATAGACATGACGCAGCTAGAAAACTGTTTTTAATACCCTGCAGACCATTGAACTGAATAAAAAGGGCAGCATTAAATTTTGGAAAATGTGTTAGTGACAAAAATAGACTTCTAAGTATTGTCTGTCTGCCCGAATGAATCAATCCGAGTGCTCTTAAACACTGCTAAGCTTTTTCAAGTCAGTAATTCGTAATTTATCTTAAGCACAAAAGTCTTGATTTAAGTGGAATATAATTTATAGGCTTTCTGAGCTTTTTTTTTATATTTTTCAAAAATCCAACTGATAACCCAAAATTGAGGAAAATCTACTTGCAAAATTACCCGTTTTTATATAGGAGTTATGTAAATATGTAAGTATATTAAGGCTTAACTACCTTAACTAACAAGGTGTCATATAGTCGAGCACTGTCAACCTAAACACTCATATATATGTGTATATACTATATGTTTGCAGTTTTCCTATACAACAGTTAGGAGGGGGCGTCTTTCAATAGTTCTCTGTGTGTGTTTGGCGCCTCACAAACAAAAGCTGGAGATTATGTGGCCACGTTTCACGTACATATGTATGTATTTTTGCCATAGAAATGTGTGCTCCATTGTCGCTGGCACGCAGCGGACGCAGCGGTTCCATGTGTATTGTCATTTATTCAGTGAAGCCGTCATTCAGTCATCCAGTCATCCAGTCATAGTCATTCACATGTTGAGTGCTCCCCAATGGGGCGCTGATGCTGTTGAGCAGGACGATTAAGCTAAGGGCAATAATAAGGAAATAACATTTTAATGGCCCAACCAAAAGAACAGAAAAGAAACGAAACGAGCGAACAGCGAACAGAGAACAGAGAAGAGAAGTGCAAAAGGGAGATGCCAAGTATATATGTACATATGTATGTATGTACATAAGTGGAGCTGCGGGCAGTGTGACAAAAGCCGCAAGAAAAGGAAGGCAATGATGTCAACAGACAGCTGTTAATGTTAATGCTTTTGTTCATGTTCATGCGTGCTCGTTATTGTAATACATTTTGTGTGACTTATATTATTTCATTCAATATCGATCTTTTCTAAATCGAACTAGTTGGAAAATATCATTAAGTTAACTTATTATCGGTTGAAAACTGAAAATCTAACTTTGTTTTCTAGAAAATATCATTCAAATTCAACAAATTGGTATAAAATGTGCTTAAATTAACATTTCTTTTAAATTGCAAAGGTCAAGCAATGCGTTCATTTCTTTTTTTCTTGCTCTACGCGCTTATCGTGCTTAGTTCATCGCATAAACTGCGTTCTTTGTTCTTCTCTGCTTGCTGTTAGTTGTAATGAGCACATGGCAAGAAGTTAATGATGCGGGTCAAGCCGCCGTCCCGTTGATGGGCTACATTAAAGTCCATGGACCAAATGTCAAACCTCAAAACAAAAAAAACCGTTCTTTGCCGCCTTTTTGCGCGTTTTTTGTCTCCACTTCTGCGGCAGTGTCGCACAAAGAGTGACTTTAATTTGTATAAGAAATGATTACGAAAATACTTATAAAGTACCAGTAAAGAACCATTAGAACGTTTCTGGAATTTTTCAAGGCTTTGCATTGCCAGTTGTAATATATTTTTAGAATATACAAACTATTAAAAATAATATAAAAGAAAAAGATGTAAATTTATAAAATGTATTTCCATAAATAAATTTGGTATACAAGAATTCAAAATTATTGAATATATAGATTGTCATAAAAATCTTTTTGAGTACTATTTACAGGGTATCGCAGACAGCACATTGTTTACTTGTACCATTTTAGATACCCAACTTAGCACAACAAACTTTTTCGAATTGCATGAAACATAAAAATAAAAAAATGTAAAAAACTTTGTGTTTTAAATGCCAAACAGCAGAAAAAAAAGTGCTTGAAACTGGGCAACTTTTTTGTGTGCTGAGTTTGCTCGCTGGCAATGAGCAATTGCTATGCAAACGTTTCCCGCTTAGCATATTTCTGCTTTCTAACCGCATGACCACGCCCACTTCTGCTACATTTAACAACACTGTGAATCTGAATCTGAATCCAAATCAGAATCCAAATCCCTCCACTGGGCATTGGGTAGCTTCTCCTTTTTTTCCAGTATTTCTGTACTTTTTTTTTTTGGCATGAGAATGGGGGGAAACTCGTGCAACTTACCATACAAATTGTTGGAATTAGCGCGGGCTTTTGTATGCCCGTCCCCACACACCCCTTCGGCAACCAGACCCCCTACCGCCACCTAACCACCACCCACGTTCTGTTGAAGTCCCTATTTGCTTTTAATTAAAATGCGTGTCATGAAATTTTTTTTTGCTGCCCCAAAGATTCGCTTTATGAGCTGCTGAGAGACAGGCAACGCGTGGAATAACTGATGGCTAGCTGATAATGATGATGGTGATAATGATGATGATGATAATGATGACGACGGCTTTCTTTACGGGAAAATACGAAACAAACATAGATTTGCCCACTTTGTCAAATGTGCTTACATTTCTCTTGCACATTTTGCGACAGGTTTTTGCGTTTATTTCCACGAATTTCATTGAATGAGCAATTCATATAAGATACCCTCCGTTGCCTATTTACCTGTGCTTCAGATTTGTTCAAATTGTTATTAATGTATTGTTGATTCTTTTTGGCTCTTTCCTAAATGTTAGAGCCCTTGAGAACTTAAGCTAACTGAAATATATTATTTTTTTTATTGATAAATAATGGTTACGGCTTTGAACAGCTGTTTTTTTTTTTGGGCTCTTATTTTAGGTACACTTACGCATATTTGTACAGCTTTTCTTTCTCTGGGTTTTAATCTAGTACGCGACAGTTACAGTTATTGAGGCTCTTTGACGTCTGCGGCGGCGGCTTTTTAAACATTGATAGATTAACTCGTTATGTGGCAAGTGACGTTGATATTGCCACATTAAAGAATATGATATGACAGTTTTTTGTTGTCACATTAGTGGAAACGTTTGAACTGTAGCAAATTGAGACAAGAACATAATGACCTAGAAATAGTGAAACTCTTCTAACAAACGATCAAGTATAGCGGACTTTTCTTAATGTGCGGTTATAGTATGGAAAGTTTTGGTAAACTTGAAACAATTTTTGTTAAGTGTGAAAACAAAACTGTTTTTAGATATAGTTATAGGAAAGTAAAATATTTATGCTTTAGAAAACCGAGAAGAAAGATTTAAATGTGTTTTTAAAGAAACTTACTAGAACATTAACTTTTGCATGTAAATATGTATGTTAATGCTCCCAATTCCCAATGCCCATTTCAGGCTTCACATAGCCATAACTTTGCCAAAACTCAGCCGAATTTCATTCCGAGGGCTATTTTGTTCATGGCTTATCATTTTTATTAATTCTACATTCAAAGTTGAGATACGGATATTTTGACAAGAATAATTAAAAGATGTCAAGGCGCCAAGTCACTAAAAACGACCTTTCCAGACTTCAAAGTGCCGTAACTTGGTCAAAACTAAACCGATTGTCAAGCTTGAAGCAATTATGTTCATGGTTTGTCCTATACATCAATTCTACATTTCAAGTTTATGCATTTTTGAAAATTAAATTTTTTGAAATATTTTTGAGAAAAAAGCATAAGGGGGGACCCTTACCAAAATTGATTTTTCAAAAATTAGATTCTTGAAATTCTTTATTTAATCGATTGTGTGTGTCAAAATTAGTATAAAAAACCAAAGGAAAAGTTATTCTGAGGTGTTTCATTTTTCGGTCAAAAATCATGCCAAAATGACAAAAAAAATTGACTTGTAAACGCCCAATTGGCTTTCCTAGACTTCAAACTCCCATAACTTGGTCAAAACTGAACCGATTGTCAAGCTTGAAGCCATTATGTTCATGGTTTGTCCTATATATCAATTCTACATTTCAAGTTTATGCTTTTTTGAAAGTTAAATTTTTTGAAATATTTTTGAGAAAAAAGCATAAGGGGGGACCCTTACAAAAATTGATTTTTCAAAAATTAGATTATTGAAATTCTTTATTTAATCGATTGTGGGTGTCAAAATTAGTATAAAAAACTAAAGGAAAAATTATTCTGAGGTGTTTCATTTTTCTGTCAAAAATCATGCCAAAATGACAAAAAAAATTGACTTGTAAACGCCCTAATTGGCTTTCCTAGACTTCAAACTCCCATAACTTGTTCAAAACTGAACCGATTGTCAAGCTTGAAGTCATTATGTTCATGGTTTGTCCTATATATCATTTCTACATTTCAAGTTTATGCATTTTTGAAAGTTAAATTTTTTGAAATATTTTTGAGAAAAAAGCATAAGGGTGGACCCTTACGAAAATTGATTTTTCAAAAATTAGATTCTTGAAATTCTTTATTTAATCGATTGTGGGTGTCAAAATTAGTATAAAAAACTAAAGGAAAAATTATTCTGAGGTGTTTCATTTTTCTGTCAAAAATCATGCCAAAATGACAAAAAAAATTGACTTGTAAACGCCCTAATTGGCTTTCCTAGACTTCAAACTCCCATAACTTGGTCAAAACTGAACCGATTGTCAAGCTTGAAGCCATTATATTCATGGTTTGTCCTATATATCAATTCTACATTTCAAGTTTATGCATTTTTGAAAGTTAAATTTTTTGAAATATTTTTGAGAAAAAAGCATAAGGGGGGACCCTTACGAAAATTGATTTTTAACCCTTACGAAAATTGATTTTTCAAAAATTAGATTATTGAAATTCTTTATTTAATCGATTGTGGGTGTCAAAATTAGTATAAAAAACTAAAGGAAAAGTTATTCTGAGGTGTTTCATTTTTCTGTCAAAAATCGCGCCAAAAGTGACATTAAAATTGGCTTGTTAAGTGCCAAACAACGAAAAGTTCCTTCCCAGACTTCAAACTGCCACAACGTTGTCAAATCGGAGCCTAATTTCATTCCGAATGGCATTTTGTTCATGGTTTATCATCTTTATCAACTCTACACTCAAAAATAAAATAAAATACCTCTCTTACTCTTCATGTACGATATTTAATTGTGCGTTGCATTTTCGGTTTGTTATGAAAACAGTTTTCTCCGTTTTTCAGCCAATAATGTGATTAGATTCGCTTTGATAAGGAAACCCCCCACAATATTTCGAAATTAGAGCGCCATAATTAATTGGCTCGACCCTGAGCCAGTTATCAGTTATCGCATAGGTCGAGCACAGCTGATCGTTGATCATTAGGCATTTACCGGTCTAGTCTGAATGTCTCGGACTGTGTAGAGTTGATCAACTAAGTTCGATAAGAGCCGGTTGGCAAATTAACATTTTATTATTATTTTTACTATCAACGTAGTCGTCGCCGCAGTTCATTAACCCTTTAAACAGTTTTGTTTATGACTCTCTGAATAAGAGCCAGTGTCGTTTATTTGTGGAACGTGTCTTTGACTGCGTAAGTGTGTGTGTGTGTGTGTGTGTATTGTATTTATAGCACTAATTTGTATCACTGCCGGGCGGCTGCGTTGCATGCCAACATGTAACTGAAATAAATGTTATTCGTATGCAATATAAATTACGCGCCTCTCTCCCATTCTCCTGCTCTTACTCCCTCTCTCTCTCTCACTCACTTACTTGCGTTAAGGCAAAGCAGGTCGTCTGGGTCTGGCGTTTGGCCATCACGGATCATTAAAGCACCAAGTGCAGGGCCTACTCTACTCTCCACTCGTGTGCAGCTTCTGCTGCCGTTGAAGGCGAAGAGGGGCCGCGGGTGTGCCGCTTTGATGTGTTCTTTCTGTTGTTGTTTTTGTTTTGCGGTATTTTTGTGGGATTTTTTCGCTTGGATTTGGGTCTGGCAATGTGTGCGCCAAATGCTGTGCGTGCTTAATTATACAAAATGTGTTTTGCGCTCGACTTAACAGCCAGTGATTTATTTTTGGCGTGGGCCCTCCCGCTTGTGCATTCGAATGATGAATTTATGTGTGGATGCCGTGAATGTGGATGAATGATGAGTTTATTTGTGTAGGCAGCGTGTGCAATTGTACTGTTACTTGGTTTGTGGATTGTATGTGTTGTTGACAATGTTTTTAATGTTAACTAACAGACTTTTACTATTAGGATCGTTTTAGCTTTTGCAAACATTTAACATCGATGGGCCTTTACATTTATTATGTTAATTAACAGAATGGTATTCCAAATAACAGACTAACCACAAGGGATGCTGAGTATTGTGGTTTTTATTACTGTTGGCGGATTTCAAGTGCAATCTATTTGATTTTCAGTTGTAATTTGCTTGGGCACCAGTCGCAGCCCACGGACTAACAATAATTATAGTAGTAGTACAAGTAATGATTGTCCAGAGGGGCTAAGTCTCTGCTGTGTAATTGCACAATTTGACAATTTCATTAATTGCGTTTAATTGCTTGCGTTTTCGAATTGTGTCTGTCAGTGTGCTTTTGTTTTGCCGTTACTTAATTGCAATTTCTGTTACAATTTCAATTGTAATTGCGACTCTGGTTGTTGTTATTGTGCCCATTACTCTTGTTGTTGTTGTTGCTGTTGTTTTTCGTTTGCGACCTTTGCCAACGCGCCAATTCATTAATAAATTGCTCAAACACAGCTTCAAAGCTTTTGATGTGCCGTTACTTCCTCCACGTCATATCTCTTCCTCTCTTCCTTTCGCTCACATAGCACAACTAATCGAACCGAACGAATGCGTTTACTGTTACTGTTATCTCTCTCCCCCGCGCTCCCTCATCACCTTATGTTAGCTTTACACGTGAAATTGACGCAGATTTTCATCAAATTAATTGCCGTGGGGCGTTTAAAGTGCGGGGTGTGGATGGGGTGCAGAAGGTGATGCGAATGCACTCAACAAGCGTGCTAAAGTGTGCTACAAGTGCTTTCAACTCTTGTGCCACGACACGACACTCGCACACACACACACGCACACACACTCGCACACAAACACAGACATTGAGCCACGCCTCCCGCTGTCACGCTTATCAGTAGCCATAAACAGCTAGCAACAGTCGCTCTTATAAAAAATGTTACTTCCGCTTTGCTGACTCGTGTCCGGAGAGCAGTCACAAAGAGCGTGCGGGACGAGGAGTGAAAAGAGAACCTACATACTATGTGAGGGCGAGATGTGCAGTAAAAAAGTTGGACATGTGTCGTGTTGACAAATCAAAATGACACCACTTTAAACAGTAATATAATAGTGTAGGCATGATAATATAATTGAAGATTATAGTTTTTAATCAGACTAGCTAATAGGAGAAACAAAAGAGTAAAGAATTTAAAATTACAGTTTAACTACATTTTTAAAATAGTAAATAAACAAGCTCGTTTCCAATTTGTTCTTGTTCAACGCATTGTAAAAATCCATCACGCGCTCATCTCTAATGTTAAGTGAGCGTGAGCAGAGGAGAGAGAGCAGTGAGAAGACGCAGCGCAGGCATCGTTGGCATCGTTTCAATTTATGACACTTTGACAGCTTTCCGAAACACTGCACGACGCGCTGTGCGACTTTTAATTAAAATACAAAATTTAATTTACGCGCTGTGCTGTACAGCGTAGCCAAAAACTTTGACTAAATGAAACACAACAGCAACAGCAGCAGCAACAAGAAGAAGAAGAATAACAACAACAACAACACAATAGCTTATCAGCGCACACGAAGTCAAAGTGAAAAGGGAGAAAACGCGATAAACAACTAACCGAAGCACTAGTTCACAAACGTCGCCGTCAGCGCCTACACACACACACACATATGTACATATATAAATCAGCAATTGTTATTGTTGTCGCAGCCACCTCTCTCTCTCTCACTCTCTCTCTGTTTACATTCAACTTTGTCAACTGTTAACATTGTTGCTGCTGTTGTTGTCTGTTCCTTCTACTTGAGCATTTGCTGATTGTTGTGTTTTCGCCTCAATTGCTTTGAATTGAATTATAATTAAGTGCTAATGTGTGTGTCTTTATTAATATTGTTATCGTTAATAGCATAAATCCAATTAGCTATTCACACTGATTACATGCGGAATAACACTAATTGTTAATCTATAAACTTACACATACATATGTATGTATGTACATACTACAGACAGTTAACAGTCATTAGCAGCTGTTAATTCTGTTTACTAAGCAGTGACTGATTAACATGCATTGTCTAACATTGAGTGCTTTTACTTTCATTTTAGGTACAACTGTTATTAAATATCCAACCTGATGCAAAAATCGTTAATTGTTTGTCAAGGTTTTTTGCCCTACTACAATATTATTTAAATGAGCAATTTATGTGACATTTCAACGCAATTTTTACCGTTTCCCATTTAAATGGGAATTATTTTCATGCCAATTACTTATTTGACACAATAATAATTGCGTGGTCTATAGAAATATTTTTGCATAATTGTGGCAAGCCTTTAAAGCAGCCAAATGAATAATTAAAATGATTTTTTGCCAACTGACATTGTGAATAATACATTAATCGAAATGCTGCTGACGCATTACTCAAAAAGCTTTTGCAAAAGTCATATTACATTACTCGGTTTAACATGTTTGTATGTGAAATGTGTACTCGAAACCCGTTTTGTATCTTTTGTTATTGAGTGCATTATTGACGACTTTATGCTGCACGCACTGAAGGGCACTCCTGTGGAAAGGCTCTGCTGCTGCTGCTGCTCCTGCCTGGCTGCTGCCTGCCTGCCTGTCATTTGCCACTTCGTTTTTAGCCTCTTTTCGGTTCGTTTCTGCACATGCAACTGCATATTTTAACAGGCCGCCCTTTCACCTGCCTCGCCTACGTCTCTTCATCTCTCCATCTCTGTCACTCCTTAGGCGCCCTCTTAACAAGAAGCTCTTGACGTCTGTGCGTGTGTGCATCGTGCTATGGGGAAACGGGTTTTCAATGCACCTATCCTCTCCCCCCCCTTTCTCTCTCTCTCTCTGTCGCCTGCTGTCTATCTATCTAGGAGAAGCTTTGGCACTCGTCGCATGCCTTATGAATGATTCAAATGCATGTTATGTGCGCAAAAAGAAAAACCTGACAAAAATACCGTTAAGAGTTGTTGCGCTTTTTGTTATACCCTCGCCTCAAAGCTCGCAACAAGTACACTCAGTCGATATACAAATTTGAGCAGGATTGCAGCTATAACTTTAACAGAGTGTGCCAGCTGTTAACAGTATCTGGCACTGTTATCTTATGTTAACAAATTTTTCACAATTTACAGAGATGAATCATTCTGAATTCTGGATATCTTAAATCTTTACTTAACTATACAATTAATTTTTAAATATTATATGACTTAATCAGGGTATTTTCACAGTCGATCACATTTCACTGGCAGCATTTTCACATGAATTCTGCTGCATCTGACATCTCGTTTGGTGCCGGTTCCCATTTGCTGGTCTTAACGTAGTTGTTGTTGTTGTTGTTGCTGCTGCTGCTTTTTGTGGCATTTTTAGGAGCGCTGCTGCGACTCTGACCTTTGTCAATGGAATTTGTGTTCAATTTTAGCTGTTGTGCTGTTTTCTTTTATTTTTTCGTAAACAGCTTTTGCGAAAATGTTTTGTCAGAGTAACGAGGATTTTGTGGTGAGATCTCCGACTAGAAAAGGAATTTGAATGTTAGCATTTATTGAATTTAGTGATGCAATTTGCATGCGGTGTACAAACAAAACTACATTAAACTGTTATTTAGTTGGGGAAAGGTTCATTTATAAGGAAATAAAAGTAAAGTAAAATTGGTCCATTAATGAAATTGTTTCTTACTTTGCAAATGAATCATTTTTTTATATCTATACTCCTTTATATAAATATTTTCAATTGTATTTACCTTTTTAATCAAAATAATTGCAAATCATGACGATTTCGTCATAAAATATTTAAAAAAAAAAAACTTAAGTATTGTAAGCCGAAAACTCGAAATCCATACAAATAAATAACTTTCGTTTTTTCCCATATTTACATATACATAAATTATAATTGTATGGTGTTTTTTTTATGATTTGTTAATGTTTATTTTTCTCTCTTTGCAGTTGAGTAGTTTCTCAAGGTCTTTTGTGCGTGAGAGAGAGAGAGAGAGAGGAAAAGAGCAAGACCAAGAGCAACAAAGAAACTGGTTGGGGCATGAGCTGAGGTCGAGGAGGCGACACTGGAATTGGACGTCGTCTCAATGGATCAGCAAACAACAACAGCAACAACAACAACAACAGCAACAACAGTAACAGTGAGAGGATGCGGCAGCAGCGACAAGAAGAAGGGCAACTAGTTAACAGCGGCTTAAATCGTGCGTTGTTGTCTCTGTGCGTAGCATGAGACAAAGACAGAAAGAGCGAAAGCTCCACATATGTGCCAAACCAACCATAACAAAACAACAACAACAACTACAACAGCAAACTGCAAACCACAACTAATTAAAAGCAATTCACGCTTCAAAGAGTGAAGAGCGGGACATAGAGAGATAAAGAGAGAGAGAGAGAGTAGTTGAGTTCACGGCGCGTGTCAAACGATAAGTCTGATAAGAAGAGTTATACATTGTAACATATATAGGGCAACAACAACCACAGGGCAACCAGTAACAGTAACAGCAACAAACAATAACATATCTTCAAACTAACAGCAGCTTACGAAACTCACTCAAACTAACAGAATGCAGTTAACATAGCCAAGCCTAAGAAGCAAAAACAACAAAATCATTTACAACAGACAAAAGCTGATTGCTGCCAGCTGACTGATTGACTGACGGAAACAAATTAAATTTGTCGCACGCAAAAACAAAACAAAACAAAACACACACACGCATCAAAAAATAAACCAACAACAACAATCAATCAATAACAGTTTGGAACAGAGTAGTTAACATGACGCTGCAAAGTTTCACACGCAAAATGCGGGGACGCATGCGCTCAAACACCTGCCGGATCGTATTGCTCACCTCTTTGGTTTGGCTCGTCTTTGATTTTGTGCTCATTGCCCACTATTCCGACTGCATAGGCAAAGATGGCTGGCGTTGCAGGCGAGCCGGCGAATATGATGTTGAGGTGAGTAACTGTTAAATGTACATATGTCATACTAGAAGGTCCTATCCGGCTTTGCGCGGGTTAAATGTTTTTCAAACCACGCAATGGTATCTGCAACCGACTTTGGAAAGGACTTTATTTATCTTTTGTTTCTCATTTTCCCCCCAATGTGGTGAATTTCTATATGCATTAAAGTCTCTTCTCTTTGAACAGATGCCCAACGCTGAGCGTTTGGTCGACGACAATCAATTGGTCAACGATAACGAAATCAATACGGAGAAATCTTTGGATGGCGACGATGTCGCCGCCATCGCGCCCATAATGGGTCAGGGCTTTGTCTCTGGCGGCATTTCGATGACCTATCGCAGCCTGGTGCTGAAGAAATGGTTCCAAGCGCCGACGGTGCGCGAGTCCAAGGGCAAGCCGGGTGAGATGGGCAAGCCCGTTAAAATACCCGCTGACATGAAGGAGCTCATGAAGGAGAAATTCAAGGAGAATCAATTCAATCTATTGGCCAGTGATATGATCTCATTAAATCGCTCGCTTACCGATGTGCGACATGAAAAGTGAGTTGAATTGTATATAGTGGAAGATTTAATATTTATACTTATAATTTTTATACCCATCCTGCTAGTTGCCGCCATAAGAACTATGCCTCAAAGCTGCCCACCACCTCAATTGTGATAGTCTTCCATAATGAAGCGTGGACGACGCTATTGCGCACCGTTTGGAGTGTCATCAATCGCTCACCGCGCTCCCTGCTCAAGGAGATCATACTAGTGGACGATGCCAGCGAAAGAGGTGATTGGAATAGCTTTAAATAATGGTCGCTCGGAAATTAGAACATGTTTTTTTTTTAAATCAATCTAAAACTCATCTATTTGTGATTATAAAATGTTTTTATTTTTATTAATTTGTCATTTTATGCATATTAAAATAGAATATTTAGAAATTGTAGTTTTAAGCAATTTATAATCACTGTAGAAATCGAAGACTTAACTTGAAAACTAACGACTCTGTTGCTTTATAGATTTCCTGGGCAAAAAGCTGGAGGAATATGTGGCCAAGCTGCCAGTTCATACGTTTGTGCTGCGCACGGAGAAACGTTCCGGCTTGATACGCGCCCGTCTCCTGGGCGCTGAGCATGTGACTGGTGAGGTTATCACCTTCCTGGATGCGCATTGCGAGTGCACCGAAGGCTGGCTGGAGCCGCTGCTGGCGCGGATTGTGCAGAATCGTCGCACTGTTGTGTGCCCCATCATTGATGTCATCTCGGATGAGACATTCGAGTATATTACCGCCTCGGACTCCACCTGGGGCGGCTTCAATTGGAAGCTTAACTTTAGATGGTGGGTTCAGTGTCTTTTAACTTAAGTAAACCTATTTATGACTAAAACTAATTGGGTATTCCAATTTCAGGTATCGTGTGCCGCAACGTGAGATGGCACGTCGAAATAATGATCGGACGGCGCCGCTGCGTACGCCGACAATGGCTGGCGGTCTGTTCTCCATCGATAAGGATTACTTCTATGAGATTGGCTCCTACGATGAGGGCATGGACATTTGGGGCGGCGAGAATCTGGAGATGTCGTTTCGAGTAAGGCAAAGTCAATGCAATTTCTCTTCTATGGTTTTTCTATTCGTTCTTACAGCTACAGCCAAGCCGCAAAAAGTGTTGCCCATTAGCCTACATATATTCTGATAATTATTTGAATTTCCTCTCTTCATTATTTAAGTCGCATTTTCTTTTGAAAAATTTCCATATTTTTTTTACTGTCTTTTGTTTATTGTTAAACGACAACAAAAAAAAAAAAAAAATAAGAAAAATATGTATTGTAAAATAATGCTAATCACAAAACCAACACAAACAACAATCCATGACAATTCCTCAGATATGGCAATGCGGTGGCATTTTAGAAATTATACCCTGCTCGCATGTGGGCCACGTGTTCCGCGACAAATCGCCGTACACCTTCCCGGGCGGCGTGGCCAAAATTGTGCTGCATAATGCGGCGCGGGTGGCCGAAGTTTGGCTGGACGAGTGGCGTGATTTCTATTATGCAATGAGCACAGGTTCGCAAATATACAAAAAACAAAAAATCAAAACTCAACAGCAAACAAACAAAAACAACTTACAACATAAACAATAACCGTTTTTACATAATTATCTAATGCGCATCTAACACCTTTTAGTATAACGAATTTGATTGTAATTGGCTTTCACTTGCTACTAAAAAACATAAAGAAATGCAAAAGCAAAAACTGTTTTCTTCGGGCTGCCGCCGAAGATTGAATACCCTTGCAGACATATTATAAATTATTGTTATTAATTTAGTTGTCTGATGTTGCTAAAAGTAAAGATACAAATATGGATACAGATATTTGATGTATCCAATGATCCAAACTTACTAAAAAAGTAATCTTTAAAACTAATCATAATAGCCTCTGCAAGGGTATATCCTTAAAAGGTATTTGTATGCGCTACTACATACTAACTGCAACACTAACTACAACAACCAAGAAACAAAAACAAAAACTGACATTGTTTTGAGCATAAAAAGCATCAAGTTTTCAACATTTCAAACTAAACTACTTATTGTCAACCAATTTGTGTAAACACTAATACAATAATAATACATATGAACCTATATAATAACTATTACTACTACTAGCTAACTGTACTACATGCATATTATGTAATGTATCGTATTGTAACACAATATACTAAAAGCTAATGCCTCTGTCGTCGCTTTGAAATGTGTATATTTAACTGAATTCGAAACTTAACATATGATATGTACGCACTGGCATATGTTTTATTAATGATTAATGATTAATGATTATTATTATAGTGTGCTCTTGATTGTTTTTTAACCGAGACTCTTCTAAATGTTCTTGAATTTTGTGCTCATGCTCATTGTCTAACGAGACGCCGGCGGCAGCCAGAAAGCGCCTTTTGTTATCTAACTAAAACTAACCAAAATTACATACATACATACATACATACATATATAATGAACAACAATAATAATTATAATAATAAACCACAAAAGCGTTACATTTGTATAACACATAAATACTATCGAGTACTTATCACAGTTGTATTGAAAACCTTAACATTGAACTTAAGCTAAACTTAACGTACATACATAATAATACTCGTTGCCTTTTAATTTTGATTTAAGTACGAAAACACGAATTGGTCATTAATTTTAGTATTTAGTTGATACTTTTAAGTTGTTACTAATATTATTTTATTTATTTTTTATATACATCTTTACTCGTTACTTCAACATATGTATGCGCCTCTCGTTGTGGACTAGGATTGTTCTCGTCAAGCACTTTGCGCCACTTGCTAACTGTGATTTTAGAGTCCTCTGGCTTATTAGAACTACTCGTTAGAAGACTGCTTACTGAAGTTACTTTTTATAAGCTTTCTGGCGAGTCTCTGTTCATAACAGTTACTCTTCATAAGTCTTGTACTCGCTTATTGGTCTCGTTACTTATGACAACTACTTTTTGTGAGTCTCGTTACTTAAGACAACTACTCTTTGTGAGTCTCGTTACTTATTACAGCTACTCGTTGTGAGTCTCTGATTATTGCAGTTACTTGAAATAAGTATTGACAACTACTCGCTTTTAATCTCGTTAGTTGCAACTACTCGTTATTAGCTTGTGGCTTAGTACAACTTCTCATTGTGGCTCTCGGTGTTATTTAAACTACTCGCTATGAATTACAAGTACTCGCTGTAGGTTTCCTTGCATTTTAGAAGTACTCGTTACTTACGACAACTACAATTTGTGAGTCTCGATGCTTTTTACAAGTACTCGTTACAAGTTTTCATGGTTATTTCTCGCTACTCGTTACAATTTAAACTTTGTGTAAGCACATTTATCTAGCTAATACGCTTAACATAAAAATACAAAATGCTCACTAGAGTTAACTTTAACGAGTAAACCTTAATCCCTTTAACTAATCGTTGATCTATTAGTTTTTACTCACAAAATGCACGTTTTAAGTGTTAAGAGTTCCTAGTCCAACAGCTGTGCTGCCCATTCTAGATATTAGGGATTACTCTCACCCTAAGACCCAAGTCTCGTAACTCTTGTAAGTTTTGCACACACAGACGTCAGTACAGGCTCATTAGGTACTCGATACATTTGCGCTTGGCTTTACTGATTTATATATTGAAACCCGATCCCCATATATGCATAGTACATCTCTTTCTTCTCCCACTTTCGCCCGCTCCTTTATTTGTTAATGCCTGATAACACGATAACCGATAACCGATAACCGATAAACGATACAAACAAAAACCAACCCGCCGCTCCTCCAGGTTTGGATGTGTGGCGGTGTACTCGAGATAGCGCCCTGCTCCCGTGTCGGTCATGTCTTTCGCAAGTCAACGCCGTATACCTTCCCAGGCGGCACCACGGAGATTGTTAATCACAATAATGCGCGTCTGGTTGAGGTTTGGCTGGACGACTGGAAAGAGTTCTACTACAGTTTTTATCCAGGTTAACGCAACAAACACTCTCAAAATCAAAATCAAACAACAAATCTCTTTATCGAATGCTTCTTCACTTTATCTCACTCACTCTGCCTAACTCTCTCTCTCTATATCTCTCTCTCTCTCTCTGTCTCACTCTCTTACTATTATATAGTTATCTGTTTCGTATATACATATACCTATATATTTATCGAGCAAGCAGCACGCTCTGCATTTTGCAATTGTCTGTCTTATATATACTATACACATATATATTTAAATTACTTACGATATCCAACAAACCATATATATATAATTATTTATATATATATATGATTTATGGCATGGCCGTGACAAATCCAATCAAACCAAATCACAAACAAAAAAATGATCACCCTGTATATTTGTTTTGCAAATTGTCTTTTTTCTTTTTTCAGTTCTTGTTTGTCTCTTTTTGCCCCCATCTCTCTTCAAGGTTCCATTTTGTCTATTTAGTTAACTATTTTTGTTATATTTACTCTTATTGTTTTGTCCAAAAAAAAAACCACACAACCACAAAAGACGCCTGTTTTGTTGTCCCACCCCAAAACCACCACCACCCACACGCATTCGCAATTATTTTGTAGGGTATTCAGCAATATTAGTACCCTAAAATATTGCTCTGGAATACCCGAAATATTTTGACTGATTTAACTTTAAGCAATTTTCTGCTTGTAGCACTTGATATATGTATGTGTTTTATGAATATAAATATTTATATATATTTTTTAGCATGCTTTGTATATAGTAAATGTATATGTATTTGTATATTTGTAGGGTATTTGTGTGTTGGCTTTCTAGCTTTGTTTTTATAAAGCTTTTGCACACACTTCTTTTGCCCAGTTGCTTGCAAATTTAACCCCCATATGCTGTATATAGCTTTTAACGGACACCAATGTAGCTTTCAAATAAGAAACACGTACACTCACACTAACATAGATGTTTTAAAGAAAGCTGCTGCGAAAGCTTACTCAAAAAGAAAACAACATTTCTTTCTCTCTCTCCTTTCTACCCTGTTGTATATTAAACTTTAGGCGCTCGCAAAGCTTCTGCCGGCGATGTTAGCGATCGGAAATCTCTGCGGGATCGTCTGCAATGCAAAAGCTTCCGCTGGTATCTGGAGAACGTCTACCCGGAGAGCTTAATGCCACTGGACTACTACTATCTGGGCGAGGTAAGCTTTTGACTTATTTGAATATACTGTAACTCATTGCTAATTCCTTGCAGATACGCAATGCGGAGACGGAGACCTGCTTGGATACCATGGGTCGCAAGTATAATGAGAAAGTTGGCATTAGCTATTGCCATGGCCTGGGCGGCAATCAGGTGTTTGCCTATACGAAGCGGCAGCAGATCATGTCCGATGATCTGTGCCTCGATGCGGCCAGCTCCAATGGGCCGGTGAATATGGTGCGCTGCCACAATATGGGCGGCAATCAGGAATGGGTATACGATGCGGAGGTGAGTGACCTATATACATATATGCATATATTTATGCAGACATTTACTAAATCGATTTCAATTGCAGGAGAAATGGATACGGCATACGAATACGGGTCAGTGTTTGCAACGTGCAACGCGAGATGAAGCAAGCACGCCGCTGCTGAGGCCCTGCAACTATGCCAAGGGGCAGCAGTGGCTCATGGAGTCGAAATTCAAGTGGCAGGCACACTAGCTGCCAGCTAAAACTAAAACTAAAACAAAAACTAAAACTAAAACTAAACATCAACCTAATCCTAAACGTAAACTAAACTGAGAACTTCCAATTTGTGTTTAAAAACTGTTAACTAAGTTGCCAGCATTATAAGAGAATCGGGACAGTATGAGAGAAGCCGAGTTACTAGCAAGGATTTCAAGCATTTTTTCCGTTTACATTATGTTATTAACATTAAGTTGTAGCCCTATGTATGTATATGTTGTGTATGTGTATGTGTATGTGTGAGCTGCTGCGTTGTGGCAGCCGAATGTCTTCCCAATTGATAATGTCTGTGTGTGTGTGTATATATACATAAGTGTTTATGTATATGTGCATATATCTATATGTATAGTATGTATGTGTGTGTTTAGTTTTATGTATTTATGCAATTGAACAGATTTGTAATACATATATATATATATGAATATATATATATATATATATTTATCTAGCCTCGACCAAGTACCAATAAATTGGCATTTAAATGACATTGTGCTTCACAACAAAAACAAAATAACTACATTAAATGCATATAAGTGTAACTAACTAAAAAATAAACAAACAAAAAAAAACTAACATGTGTCATAGGAGAACGGCTAAACCAATAAAAAAAAAACAACTATATATGTATAGTATATCAAGAAGAAGAAAAAAAGAAGAGCATCCTGCACATTCCCCTAGCTAATAACTAATTTTGAGTTATCAGGCGTCAGCTGCGCTCTCAACTGAGTTGTGTTTTATATATATATATATATAAATTTATATATTTAAATTTAAGTTCTTAAAAAAATCATTTTTGTTTTTACTTTACTTTCGCTTTGTACCAAATGATAAAATTTCGAAAAATTTCTGTTGAGGATCACAAATGCGCTGCATATCATAAACAAACAAACAAACAAAGCTTCTCTAACCATAATCATAATATACAACAAAAAAGTTCTTTCAATAACTAAAAAAGTAAATACATAATGCACGCATATCATAAAAAACAGTGTAAAAAAAAAACCGAAATATTTAGCTTAGGCATACTATATATTTATGGATGATATGAACGTATAAAGTATCGAAAAATGTACATAATTCTGAGTGTAGCTATTAAAAATATACATTTAAATTAATTACTGATACATATGTGTGGTATATATATATATATCTTTATGTGCGTGTGTGTGTATGTGTGTGTGTGTGTGCGTAAGCAAAATTGTACTATAAATTGCATTTAGCATTAGGTATTTCTCTAAGTTCGAATTTAGAGTTTAGACTTAGTCGAAAAGTTTTGCGTCAACTAAAACGTAGCTCACATCCAAAACCACAACACCAATAACAACAACAGCAGCACTAGGAAATAATAACAACAACAACTAAAAGTGCTCAAACTTTACTCTATTTTTGCTGTTGTGTATTTAATATAAAAAAATAAAATCGCCACCTGATAAAAATTCCAAAATATCTCCACACACACATACAACACAACAAGAAGAAAAATCTGTAAAAGCCAAGTAAAACTTTTTAGCTAAATTAATTTTTTAAAAACCATATACATACATATATAGTAATAGAAACGATATACATATAGTATATAATATATATACATTTAACTGGTGACGGTGCAATTTTAATTTTAGCATTAAATTAGCCAAACAAAATCCAATCAAGCAACTGGCAAAAGGCAGGCCGGCATCTAAAATCTCCTATTTAGTTTAGCTAAATATTATTTGTAATTACTTTGATTGTGAAATCTCCCCAAAAAACACAAACAAAAAAAACCACAACAAGCGTTTGCAGTAAAAGCCACAAAGTTGTAAGATGTACGTTTTTTGTTTAATTAGAAACTTTTTAAATTTTATAAATAAAATGAAAAACAATGAAAAATTAAGACAAAATAAATTTTCCATGTGTTGTAAAGCTCTTTAACTGCTCAACTTTAATACAGCGTAATCCAACCTTGGGACTACGATTTTCACCTTGGGGAAAATCAATGAAATATTTGTAAAACTGGAGTTGTATTAAATTTTTAAGAAATACGCTGCATGAACTTTACTGTACTATGGAAAATGCATCATAGTTTGGAAAGCTTATCGGTTCGATAGATTTGGATGAGTTTCATTAGGTATGTCTTTCTAGGATCAAACTTGATATATTTTTAGATTTCTAGGCAGTCAAGATTCGCTGGACTACTGCATTGATTTCAAGTGCTCTTCTGTGAGCTGATTGAGAATAGTGGATGACAACCTTACATTTCTCACTTTGAAGGCAAGCGTTCCGTTGGTGGCAAAATTCTTGCAACCACTTTTTTTTGTTGACTTTGTGTATTGTATTCCGGGTGGTATAGAATCGATGTGCTACAGCTCCAATAGGAACGATCGGTTAAAAGTCTTTACAGATAACAAGCTGATTTTGTAGACTAACTTGTTTCAAGAAAATAAACTTGATCGAAGAAACTACAATATGATCACATAACATTTATACCAACTTTTGGTAATACAAATAGGCTGATTAGACATATTTATACATATTTGTTCAACACATGCTTTTATCTACTATAGCTACTAGCTAGAAGAAACACAACTTAATTTTTTTTTTGTTTTACTGATAAAAGTAAAATTGTTTTTATTTTTGTTTTTTTCATTTGTTGCTTTTTTTTTGGGATTAAAGCAGAAACAGCTCTTTCGACCGGTGCGGCGCAAGCCACGGAAAATTGCGTTCGTCTACTATTTAAAAACTACGGGAACCTCTATAAAACGTAACGGTGCATTAACGATTTACTGTTCCTTGGTCTCACGCAGACGACGGACGGCGGAACGCACGGATGCGGCAGCTGTTGTCGAGTATACCCAGGCACCACCGGCAACGGTGCGCTTGCAGCGTTTGCACGACCAGATGCCAACCACGGTGCGCTTCATGGAGTCCTGTGAGTCGAAAAATAAGTTCAAATTAATAAACAACTTTTAAACGTTGCATTACACTGTTCCCAATAGCTGTCACTTTGCACAGTTATAATTCCCACTGTATTTCCCTCTTTTCTCTTTTGGGAACAATGCATACAAATTTCCCACAATCAAAAATAGTTTCTGCTTCTTACCTTGCCACAGAACGAGCAGGTATATTTGCTGTGCTGGGTGATTTCCATCTTCTTGACCATCTTACGAAGGGAGGCACCATAGCGGGTACCATATTTACCAACGATTCCAACCTTCTTCGTGCGCTTGGCCTGTACACAGATAGAAATTACAAGGTTAGTAAAAGATCACAAACAAATCGCTTTAAATTCACAATATACACAAAATGATATGCGCATTTAATAGCATTTAGTGTGCTGGTGCTTTTAAGCGCGATTTTAGCGCACAAAAAACACCGATTGCAGTGATAATTAATGATTTTAAGGCATTCGTACCATTTTTAAGTTGTTGATTTGTCAAAAAATTCAACAGGAAAGAGACGGCCTGTCAACGCCATGGCATGAAGTTGGCTGCGCGTCGGAGTGTCACAGACACAAAGCTCAAATGTGTGAAACTCTGGTAAAAAGATTTATTCAAAAATTAAATTTTGTCATCATATAGTACAAATTGAGTTCTGCATACAAAAGTGTAGAAAAATATTAGTAAATATAAATATTTGGCATGTTTGTATAGTAGAAATATAATTAAATTGTAGTGCGCCAGTTGCTTTGTTGCTAACGCACTTTGCCATTCGCGTGTGAACGCACCCAACAGCTGTTGGCTGCAAAATGCGTTTGTTTGTTGTTATTACTTAGCCAGTGCTGTCCAATGTGCGGTTTTGATGATAAAATAGCAAAACGAATTTCCAGCACATTAGAATATTAGTGCGCACTTTGCAACACACACGAAAGCAACAACGGCCGTTAACTGCTAGCTGTTACTGTTAAGGAACCATGAACATCTGTACGTTGCTACAGGATGAGGCCACTTATCAGCCGGATACGTTGGATTTGAATACGGATACGAATGCAGCCGACTATTGGTTTCCCTGCTTTCGGGAGCTGGCCACCAAATATGCCAAACAGGCAGCTGACAGTCAACGGGAGCAAGCTGGGGATGCGGATCAGAGGGCGGAAGAGTTCCAGGCGGCGTATCTGCGCCAGCTGCAGGAGTACCACGATAACAAAGACCGGAACAGTGGGAAAGTGGTGCTGGGAACCAGTGAACTACTCAAACTCAATGAGACAATGTTAAGGCGGTTTGGATTCACGGATCCATGGCTGCGGCAGAAGCAACAGGAGAATGCAGAGGCGAAGGGCAGACTCCAACAGCGACTGAAGGAGATTGATGCAATCGAGAACACAGCTGCCAGGTGGACGGAACTGGTGCGGGGTGTCCTGGCGGGCAACATGTTCGATTGGGGCGCACAGGCTGTGGCCAGCATCCTGGAGCAGGATAGCAACTTTGGACTGCATGCGGCCTTGGAGCGCATAGAACAGCGTCCCTGGCTGCTGGACAATCTGGATGCGTGGCTGCAGCGCATGCGGATTAGTCCAGCCCACAAATGTGCCGTTGTCTTTGTGGACAACAGCGGCGTGGATGTCGTACTAGGCATCCTGCCGTTTGTCCGTGAGCTGCTCCGTCGCGGCACCAAAGTACTCCTGTGTGCAAACAGCGAACCCTCGCTAAACGATGTGACCAGCCGGGAGTTGAGCTCGCTGCTGGATGAGTGCGCCTGCCAGTGCAGCGTTTTGGATGGCGCCTGGCGCACGGGTCGCCTGCTTGTCTATGCGAATGGACAGAGTGGTCCCTGCCTGGATATGCGCACGCTGCCGCGGGAGCTGTGCGATGCCATCACTGCCAATGAGACTGATCTGCTCGTCATCGAGGGCATGGGACGGGCGCTGCATACCAATTTGAATGCTCGGTTCAAATGCGAGACCCTAAAGCTGGCCGTCATCAAGAATCGCTGGCTGGCCAAGTATCTTGGCGCCGATAAGATGTTTGCCGTGATTTGCAAATACGAGCACAGCTAGTCTCCGATATCCGTCTATATCTGTATATTGATTGATTGATTGTTATGCTATGCATTGTTTTCTCAAATTATTGTTATTGTTCAAGCCCAGGAAATTGAGATTCAGTTGAGCGTGGGTGTGGGTGTACCGGGTCCCGTGTCCCGTTCTAATTGTAAATGGATAAAAGATACTTATAAACAGAACTGCAATTCTTTTCATTTACATTATCGAGTTACGCTTCAAGAGAAACTTTACTTAACATTACAGTTTTCAATCATGCTTAAATTACATTGCAATTGCTAATTTTCAATAATTACTCAGATAATTATATTCATTTTAATTACCATGCAATCTGTTCCACAACAAATTCCCTTTTATCATTTTCAATGCTTCATATATACCCAAGTAATTAACTAATTACCCAAGTAATTAAACTATTACCCAACTGTGTAATTGCAATTAAAATTTGCTTTTATCAAAGTCAATGACAATTTAAGCAGTAATAATAATAGTTTCCGAAATAATTATTAGTAATATTACTATTGCTGGCAGTAAAGTCTATACAAATTTCCTGGTACGCCTCATATTTATGTGAAATACATGTGTATTTGATAACATGACAGTTCTGCTTATAAGGCATATAAAGAGATCACTGACATTTCCGAGAATAATGGCAATATTTGTGAGGCATTCAGCGGATTTATTGTTGATATATTCAGACACGTTCACACATGCATAGATTTTAATTATTAAAAGTATAAATAACAATGCCTTTTTTGTTTATCAAGCACAGCTCCCATTAAACGTTATTATCGGTCATATGGTTATAAATTAGCCAACTGATAAGAAACCACCGTCGTCGTCGTCGTCGTCGCCACCACCACCAACACCAACAAACCACAATGGATTCAAAGTGAACGTCGATAAGACACGAAACTAGCAACAAAAACAACTCGACGGAAGCTTTTGTTTATACAGATACAGACGTGATAAAATGACTATGCTAATACACAGACTATACTACAATAAAGTGACTATAGCCCTAGACCCATTTTAATTGTGTTGCTCTCATTTGACGTGAGGGATTTACTTTTGATAACTACTACTATCTATCAATCTTATCTATTGCAATCTTTACATCATTACGTACGATGACTGATAAGCATTCAAAACTGTCGCTAAATCTTATCGGGATGCAATTTACTTATCAGCTGACTATATATTGACAATGGAAGGGGATTTGGAATGGCTTTTATTGTTCTAATCTCCTATTGTTTGAAAGTTTGCTTAAGAAACAAAGACATTATTTTAAGCAAAACATAATCAAACTTTCTACTCTTTAAGTATACTATATAATTTATATAAGTATTTTTAGAGTTGTGTTCTTCTGTTTTTGAATGATGAGCGATTGGTAAATTATTGAAAAATAAATATATTGTCTTTTTTGATTAATGGAAAAGTACTCCCATTGGGTTTCGCATGGGAAATAAATTACTGATAAGATAACAAGGGAAGCGAACAGTTGGATGGAAATAAATAATAAGTAAAGATTACGAAACATAGAAAAAGAAAGCTGTATTACAAAGCTATGTAAAATGCTACTACAAAATATGAAAATTATATATATGTATTCACAACATATATTAATATAAGATAACTGGCAAAAGCCAGCACTACAGAATTCTTATTGAAAGCTTTTCCATTTTTCACAGGTTGCGAGAGAGATTTTTTTGTAATATACTTTAAACTATTTTGATACTTGAGAATACTTAAGAATATATATAAAAATATAAGTAGTCTATATAGCATATTTTAAAACTAAGCTGATCGATAGAAGTGTATAAGAAAATTCATTTAAATTTGTACCCTGCATTAATTTAAAAATCATCAATGCTTATATAAAACATAATCACATTTCTATTTAAGTCAAAAAATATTTGAACAAGATTAACTTGTCAGTGTATTTATATGCTTATACATAAACAGTTGAAATATTACAATAATACACTTTGGAGAATAGGGAGGAAATCGGAGTGCAGCCAGCAGATGATCGATCGAACATGTCGCCAATCGAACCTGAATTCAAATTGAATGTGAATTCGCATTTGAACTTGCATTCAAATCAGATGAAAACTGGAGGCTGGGGCTGTCGTAATACACAGCGAGGCAATATGTATATATATATAACGGTAATCCTAGTGCTGCTGCATGTCCTGCTGCTGCCCCTCTATTTGTATCTCACCTGGCATCACAAGTACTGGCGCCGTCGTGGTTTGATCACAGCCAAGCCCCTAACCATACTGGGCACCTATCCGGGTCTGCTGACCCGTAAGAGCAACCTCGTCGTGGATGTGCAGAAGGTCTACAAGTAAGTTAACATTTAAAAACCATTACCAAATTAATAATCCGAATTAATGTTGAGGTCAAATAATGAACTTAAGAAAAGTTACCAGAATTCAAACACCCACAACTTTGTCAAAACTGAACCGAATGCCAATCCCAAGGGCTTTTTGAACATAATTTGTCCTCTACTTTAATTCCACATCTCAAGTTTATGCAGTTTTAAAAAAACATTTTTTTTTTTTTTTTGGATAAAAAATAATGTCAACATATTTTTTTTCAAAACAAAAAAGTGAAATTTTTTTTTTTTAATGTGGGTGTCATTAATTATAAAAAATTTGTTTAAAATACTATATGAAAAGTAATTCTGACAAAGTTAATATGGCTTGTAAAATGATTCTGATGTTTTTAATTTTTCTGTAATTTTGATCACGCTTTTCTTTTGCTATGCAACAGTAAATACAAAGAGAAACATCGTGCTGTTGGTGTTTTCGTGACACGTCAACCTCAAATCCTGGTGCTCGATCCCCAGCTGGCTCATGAGGTGCTGGTGCAGAATTTCCGTTGCTACAGAGATTCGCTCACCAGCTCCTACATGCAGCACGCCAAGTGGGATAAATATGCGCAACGCAATCCATTCTGGGCGGCGGGCAGTACGTGGCGACGTCTGCGTGGTGAAGCTCAGGCTGGTCTATCTGCGAATCGCCTCAAGCAGGGATT
Source organism: Drosophila maculinotata (assembly GCA_035045305.1). Classification (NCBI taxonomy): domain Eukaryota; kingdom Metazoa; phylum Arthropoda; class Insecta; order Diptera; family Drosophilidae; genus Drosophila; species Drosophila maculinotata. The sequence goes on from JAWNPD010000430.1 coordinate 675,702, forward strand.
TGCCATCTGGGAGCAGAGCGGCCAGAAGCTAACCAGCTATATGGCGGAGCTGGTCAATGAGCAAGACAATGTGCTGGAAACCAGGGACGTAAGTAAAGAACTGAGAGAGTACTTGCAAAAGACAGACTCAAATTTGAAATAAAATTAATTAAATATAATTATGTTTTTTTAATTACAAGTTTTTATTCTTTGTTTTCAGCTCTGTTTTCGTTATACTGCCGATGTGATGTGCGACTTTATTTGGGGCATTGATGCGGGCACATTCACCCAGAAAGCTGGACAGCACAATAAGGTGCAGGAAATGGCCACGAAGTGGACTAGTTATGCCTTCTATATGATATCCATATTTATGGCAACGATAGTTGCACCCTTCAGTCGCTTGCTGTTGTGCCTGCGCTTCTATCCCAAAGATACGGATGATTTCTTCTCCAACCTAACCAAGGAATCGATAGAGATGCGCCTCAAAGCTGGCGATGAGGTGCAGCGCACTGATTATTTGTCGCATCTCTTGAAGCTACGCGAGGAGAAGAATGCCTCTCACGATGATCTGGTGGGACACGCTCTAACGGTTATGCTGGATGGCTATGATACCACGGGCTCAGCCCTTTTGCACTGCCTTTACTATGTGGGTATATTATCAATTTGACTTTATAGTTTATTTAATATATATTCGTATATCTTTGTAGCTCTCGGAGTATCCGGCGGCTCAGCAAAAGCTGCGCACGGAGATTCTTACCAACTCCGAGACAGACAAAAGTCTCAATTTTGATCAGCTGTGTGATTTGCCCTACTTGGAGCAGGTTGTTTATGGTTAGTAAATATACAGCTATAGTTACGATAAATTAAGTATACGCAGATAAAGTAGTAGTCAATCAGTAGTAAGCAAAGAAAGCTATATGCTTTATTAAATTATTAATTTAATTAATCCTTTTAGAATCCCTGCGCCTGAGCAGCCTGATACCGCAATATACAAAAGTTTGCACACATCCCACAAATATACAGCTGAATGAGTACAAGCGACTGGAGGTTGAGGAGGGCATGACCATTATGATACCCAATTATCAGTTCCATCATGATCCGAAATACTTTCCCGAACCGGAAACATTTAAGCCCGAACGCTTTGATAATAACGCCCATCTGGAGCTCATACGCCAGGGAATTCTGCTGCCCTTCAGCGATGGACCGCGCATTTGCATGGGTGAGTACCACCTACCGGACTACCTATCAACTACCTATCTATATATATATATATATACATTTTCGTAACTATTTGTAGGCATGCGTTTGGCTCAGCTGACGATTAAATCGGCACTGTTTCACATTATCAGCAACTATCAAGTTGTGCGGGGCAAGGAGAAGATAAAGACGGCTGGAGATTCTGGTTTTGGTGTTGTACTTCAAGGTGATATCAATTTGGAGTATCGTCGCTTTGTACAATAGATCTTACCTCTAGTTCGCGTGCTATGCGAATCAAATATACATACATATGTATAATGAATTTATCGCATGTGTTCAACGATTAGAAATAATTAGCTATTACGTGTTTTACTCAATTGATTGTGCTCTCTCAAAAGTTCTCAAGATGTACACTATATAGATTGGGGTATATTTGTATGCATATGAGCCGAAATAATAATAATTTAATATAGTTTTCATATAGAACATTTGTTATAAACTGGTTATGTTTGTGATTTGAGTTAATTGAAAGTTAACAGCTAGAAAAAACTATAATTTAATAGTGTATATAAAAATTGGTAATGGTTAAAAACTTTTAATTGAAAAATTGAAATCAGTAAATCGTTATATAACAGCAAATTAAGAAGAGAACAGCTGAGAAAAGAGTAAGTGTGAAAATACCAGACATAGAAGTAAATATAATCTTACTTTCAAGTATAAATCTTTTATATTACATAGGAAAATCTTGTTCTAGAACCCTCACAGATCCATAGGACGCACGTATAATGTGATGTATTAAGATAATGAGAGGCACTTATAATGCGTCTAAATATTATTCCGATTATCAGACAGCGTCGCTCAAATGGGTCTAGTCGGAGTGCTGAACAAACAGTTGGCAAACGAATGCCGTTTTGATTTGTTCTACGTGGGAGCGACATGTGGACACTGATTGCTGTGGTGGTGGGACTCGTGCATGTCGCCTTTGCGGTTGTCTACCTGTATCTCACGTGGTACCATAGCTACTGGGACAAGCGGGGATTGGTGACAGCCAAGCCGCTAACGCTGCTGGGCAGCTATCCGGGACTCTTTGGCGGTGGCAGCAGTTTGATAGCGGATCTTGGAAGTATTTACAAGTGAGTATCGTGTCGGATTATAATCGATCAATGATTACTATATATATATATATATATATATATATGTGAATAGTAAATACAAAGGCAAACATCGCGCGGTGGGCACATTTTTGACACGGCAGCCACAAATTCTGGTGCTGGATCCGCAGCTGGCCCATGAGGTGCTCGTGACGAACTTCAGTGACTATAGGGATTCGAAGACAAGCACTTATGTGAGCCACTCCAAGGACTATGACAAGTATGTGGCACGCAACCCGTTCTTCAGTACCGGCGATGAGTGGAAAAAACGTCGCTCAGACGGCGGCGCTGGACTCACGCCCAACAAGCTGAAACAGGCGTATGCCATCTGGGAGCAGACTGGCTATAAGTTAATGGATTTCATGAGGAGATCGATTGAGGAGCGATCGAATAATGTCATCGAGACAAGAGATGTGAGTGTACGAATCTATTTAACAAACTCGTGTCTCATTAATTATTTTCTCCAGCTTTGCTACCGTTATACCGCCCAAGCCATGGGTGACTTTATCTGGGGCATTGATGCTGGCTCCCTGAGTGGCGGCATCAATGAGGTCAGTCAATTTCAGCGCGTCTCCACGGATTGGGTTTCCACCGCCTTTCAGAGCATACCGCGCTTCAATAGAACCACCATTGCACCCATTGTGCGTCGATTGTTTCGCATGCGTTTCTCTACACAGGAGTCGGATGAGTTCTATCTGAAGCTCACCCGGGATGCGGCCAAGTTGCGGCAGGATGGTTTGGGTGCTGATCGCACAGATTACTTATCCCATCTGCTGCAGCTAAAGGAGAAGGGCGCCAGCTATGATGATATGGTGGGTCATGCTCTAACGGTACTTATGGATGGCTTCGACACCTCGGGCGCTGTGCTCTATCACTTGCTCTATACGGTAAGTGGGCGATTTTCCTAAACTGATTAAAGTAGTATTTCACAATACTCACAATGTTGTTCATCAGCTGGGCGAGTATCAAGAGCAGCAGGAAAAACTACGCGTCGAAATCTTGGATGCCCTGGCTGTCGATAAGAATATCACCTATGAACAGCTGAATGCTCTACCTTATCTCGATCAGTGCGTTAATGGTATGTGTAAACAATTTGACTGCTATAATTCATATTTTTGTTGAGAGACAAAACTTTGTTGGAATCTGAAAATATTATATTAGCATTATTTAAATTGTAGCTATAGTGAGTTATCAATAGAAATAGTTTGTAAATACTTTCAATTTGTGTAAATCGTAATTTTCTTCAAAAAATTAATATACTTTATTTTAAATGTAATAATTTCTTTAGTCATATTTTAGGTGTTATCGAAAAGACTGCTCAAAAGTTTTTAACAGTAGAGAAAAAGTAGCTCACAAAGAATTATTTTATGTTCAAGTTGTCTATGCATTAAAAATACAATGTTAGTTGCCAGCAAATTTTAATCTATTACAGTTTTATACTCAATTTATGACAATTAATTACTTTACCCCTAGAATCGATGCGTATGACCAGTGCCATTGGTTTCTTTGTCAAAATCTGCACAAGGCACACAACAATTGATTTGGGCAATGATAAGACCTTGAATGTGGAGCCGGGCATCACGGTGGCCATTCCCACCTATGACCTGCATCATGATGAAAGCTATTTTCCACAGGCTATGGAATTTCGGCCCGAACGCTTCGATAATGGAGCTGCCAGCGAGTTAACCAAGCGAGGTTGCCTACTGCCCTTTGGTGATGGACCACGCATTTGTATGGGTGAGTATTTGAAATAGAATAATATAATATAATATAATATATATAATAATAATATAGAACTGTATTACGGTTTATATTATGTTCATTTCATATTTGAAATTCGTTACTCTGAAATCATAATCATAACTGCTTTCTAACTTTCGTTACCAATTTGATGACAATTTCAACACTTTTGTAAAATGATTTTGGAAAATGTTTTTGCAGGCATGCGTGTGGGATTACTAAATGTGAAAATGGCAGTGCTGCGCATTTTATCCGAATACAAAGTGGAGCAAACGAAAAAGTTGTCGCTCAGCTCGGACTCTGGCTTGGGAATTTTTTTGAATGGGGATGTTGATTTGAGATATACAAAAGTGCAAAAATAAAGTTCGAATTTCAATGCCTCACAACATAGTACAATAACAACAACATTTCGGCGACACTTTGCGTATTATGAAACACGTGTGTGTGCTGATGAGTGGAGGGGAGGGCCGTGGGGGCCGCAACGTACCGAAATTTAATTTAGCGCAAACCAACCGCAGACCAACTGGCACCACGGCGACACACTCGTATGTACATATATATAAAAGCCTTACCCCTTAGCTCCCCCCCCATTCACCAAATATATCTGTAAACCTGAACTGTGTCAGAACCGCTGGACTTTATACCATACACAAGAATTCTCATATTGAGCGACCGCATGCAGTGTACGTCCCCAATGCAACTGTAGATATACTCTATACATACATATATATGATACACATACAGGCATATAGTATGTCTGCGTGTGTGTGTGCAATACTGTTGTGCTGCCTTTCATATAATATCCTGTACCGAAACTACAAGGTGAGCATATTACTCGTCGATTGGTAAATTCAAGTAATAACTAAAGCGATTAAATTCTCTATTTTCATTTACTAAAATGCTAAAATTTAAATGAAATAGAATATCAAACTAGACTATAAACCATGCCTAGCAAGACTTCACTTAAATTTCAACAAAGTTATAAAAGTATTCTTATCTATGAGTAAACTCTGAGCTCTAAGTGAATATTTTAAAGAAAAAGTTGAATTTCAAAATTCAATCCAAGCAATGGCAATCTGCTTTATCGGATTACGGCCTACAGCACAAACTTTTGGGCATAATTAAACTGATAAAAGTTTCAGATTTGCATTTGCTAATGTTTTTATATAATTGCTTAGCATATTTGGTAGATTGCAGGGTATGCTTTACCCAATTGCACACTGCCACCAAATTGCTGTTATTTACGTTGCTTATCGTTTTTTTTCTGCGTGTATTTTGTTGCACTCGTTGTGTAACAAGCCACAAAATTTCATTTCAGCTTGCAATATGGCGCATTTAAATTTGGTTTTTTATTCATTTATATTTTTTGTCGAAACTGTCTAAAATGCATAAATAAAAAATATATGTGTACAGTGTTGGCATGTTTGTCTGTGTCTGTCTGTGTGTGTGTGTGCCTGTGTCTATGTGTGCGTGTGCATGCAAATTAAATTTTATGACGCCATCGTCGCCATTTTATTTATTAGTCTAAACAAATTGTGGCTTAAATAAATGTTGGCTGGAATAACCGCAAATATTTGCATTCGATTTCAATGTAAATGCAGTGATTTTTATTGTTGTTGTTAGACAGAGAAAGCAAGTGTGGTGCAAGAGAAAAGGATAGAGCGGGATAGAAAACAAGGCATTAAAAGTTAATGACTGGCGCAGTAAACGCGCAACAAAATGAATACAGACGAAAATGTCGCGTCTAAGCCAAAAGTGAAATGCGAAGCCTTCATTTTGGTGTTGCAACAACACTTGAAGATAAGCAGCAGCCGGCAGCAAGGACATGCCGCCACCTGAGGCAGGTCCTGCCTCCGCTCTCTGCTCTCCGCTGTCTACTGTCTGCTGTCTGCTGTCTCTCCTTTGCCGTTTTGTACCTGGCATGTGGCGGGCTTCATGCTACGTTGGCTTTTATCCAATTTACCTGATAACCACAAATGAGCGTTAATGGCCAAATAAATAGAAAAGTGGCAACTACGACGCGACGGCGCGTTACCTGAATGAAGCACAACACAACACAACACAACAAACAGCCCAACCCCTCGCACCCCCTTCTGCTCATCTCGTAGCTGCTCTGAGCCGTAGATTTTAGTACATTTACTAAACAAATTTAATGCGTTTATACTGCAGCCATTTGATTGACAAGCGGCGTGGAAATGAGCGGCAAATGGATCGCGATAAATTTCAATGGCAGCAGCATCGGCCTTAAGAACCCATCACATTCTCGATTAATGTTGCCTTTTTAAATACACTCTAAACTACGAGTACTTGAGTTACACAAAATGAATGCGACGAGCTGTTCGTTGCCTCCGCTCTTATTATATTTAAAAACCTGAAAAATTGTAGTGCAGGAATCAAATTATGGCCTAAATTGCATGCGGATTGAAAATCGATTCAGTTTGGCAGTCAGAAGTCGTGGAAGTCTTGACATGAAATCCGAAAATTTGAAGTTTCTCAACTTTGAATGTAGAACTATTAAGGAGTGCAAGCCATGATCAGAATGACCTCGGAATTGAAGATCGGGTCAGTTTTGACAAAGTTATGGCAGTTTGAAGTCTGGGAAGGGACTTGGGAACTGCACAAGCCAACATCTTGTCATGATTTTTGACACGAAATCCGAATTTAGGAAGTTTTTCAACTTTGAATGTAGAATTATTAAGGAGGACAAACCATGATCAAAATGACCTCGGAATTGAAGATCGGTTCAGTTTGAAGTCTGGAAAGGGCATGTTTAGAGACTTGGGTACTGCTCATGCTAATATCTTGTCATGGTTTCTGACATGAAATCCGAAATCTGGAAGTTTTTAAACATTGAATGTAGAACTATTAAGGAGGACAAACCATGATCAAAATGACCTCGGAATTGAAGATCGGTTCAGTTTTGGCGAAATTATGGCTATTTGAAGTTTAGGAATGGCATTTGTGGGAACTTCACATGTAAATATTGTTGTCCTGAAATTAGACAGAAAATCCGAATAGTAGTAGTTATCTATGTTGGCCAGATTCAATAGTAGCGGAACAGCCTTGCCAAATCGAAAGTTGGACAAAGCCATTGAGAGGGCAAACAATGTGCCAATTTGTAGGTGCAGTTGATAAGTGGGCGAATGGTGGGGGGTGGGGTAGGGGGTAAGGGGCAACAGCGAACTTGGTCCGTGCCAACAGCATAGCGTCAACCAAACATTAATTTGCGCACGTTTCATTTGCCAGCGGGTTTCGATTTGTGCCTGGGTCGGATTTCGATGGAGTTGGTGTTGCTGATGTTGCTGCTGATGTTGCTGCTGCTGGCGGCATTGCAACACTTTGGCCACAAATAGCAACATGCACACAGAAAATGCAGCCAGCAAACGGCTAATGGAATTAGCAACAATTTAACCATTAAACACATCATGTGCATTGGCATGTTGCACTTTAGCTGGGATTTGCAAAACGCAGGCATTGGGAACGGTGATTACTCTGGTCTCCATTGTCGAGTGTCGGTTGTTTGGTTGTTTGGCTGTTGGGTTGTCGGGTGTCGGTTGTCTGTGTTCTGCTTGGTTAGCTTAGATACAAGTGCTTATTCCCTTCCCCTCCCCCACACTCTTTCGTTGTCTGTCTGTCTGTCTATCTGTCTGTTCATTTGTCTGCATGCCTCACACCGTTTATTGGCATTAAATTCCTTCACCCCCCCCTCCCCGCACACCCATCCCGGTTACGCTGCCATTTTGGCTTCGTAAATGCTTAATAGACTTTGGGGTTTTATTGCTGGCAACAGTTGCGCTGATTTTCGAATTGCTTGCATAGTGCAACGTAGCGCTAATTAAAACGAAATTTGTTCAGCTTAACCAAATACCTAAAAGAGCTGGCCAGCAATTTTACTCCAAAAGGGGCTTCTTCTTCTTCTTTATTCTCATCTTCTCTTCTCCCCCTTAAGGGCAATGTGTAAGCAAAAGCCTTAGCTAAGTATTGAAGTACTTTGCCTTTATGACAGGTAAGTATTTGGGTAAGCAAACCAACATTTTTGCTGACTTGGCACAACTTGTTGACCCACTACACGTATACGTAATGTGAGTGCTGGACATTCTGGTTCCATTCGGGTAACTAACTCAATCAGTAGTTTCTTTAGCTTGGCTTTAGTTCAAACGACTTTAATTGATTTATAAAACAAATGCAAATGAACCTCAAAACAACAGCTTGCTGTCTCACTGTCCCACTACACGTATACGTAATGCTAGTATTAATTGAATTGGTGTAATGGCTGACTTTAGAAAGTTTTTAAATATATAGAAGACACAATGTTTATTGTTTATCAAGTTGAATACCTTAATTTCTTAATGGACACAAATTCAAGCAAATAATATAAAATTCTGTTACAGATTCAATCAATGGAACTAGTTCCACGAGACATCTCTAAATCAAGTCTGAGCGTGCCTAGGGATCTGTATGTGTGTGTGTGTGTGTGTGTGTGTGTGCTTGTGCGTATGTTGGCAGTTTGTTTGCTTATTTGCTTGTTAGATGACCGCTGCCCCATGGTCAGGTAGGTAATTTGCTCCGAAAAATGGCACCATTAACTTAACAAATTGCCATTTTGTTGTTGCTCATAAATCGCCGAAAAGTAGGCTGGAGATTCGGGCAGGCATTCAGTTAGCCAGTTGTTTGGAACTTAATTAAAATTGAAAATACGCAAAAGTCAGTGGAATTTTCTTTTCTAATTCCCAACAGCCAAACGTTCTACATTTTCCATTTGTTATTGAATGTGGCGCATTAAGATTTTCATTAGCGCTTCGCTGGCGAAAATAATGAATATTAAGCGACTTCTAAATGAAAATAGACAGTAACTTTTGTAGCTTATGTTGTTGTTGTTGCTGTTGCTGTGGTTGTGGTTGTTGTTGCTTTTATGACATGTCTGTGCATTCATAAATCATAAATATGCAAAATTATGCGAGGCGCCGCTGCTATTAAATCTAAATATACAACTTAAATATTACGTATACGCCCACTTGAGCAGACACAGTCCCTTAGAGCTGTGTGTGTGTGTGTGTGTGCGACAGATAAAAACTTTAAGAATTATAACTTTGGGGACTTTCGAGGCCCCCAAACGTTGTACAATGACCACAAAAGTAAATAACGTGCCAGCCCCACATACTGAAAAGAACATAGAATAGCAAAAGCACAGAATAGAGGAAAGAGAGTGGACAGAAAAAATTTCAAACTTTTAAATATAATTTCAGCTTTTGTGCTGGTGCGTCAACATGGAACATGATATGGCACAAATGTCCCTGTGGAAGGACAGTCCAGCTGGCCCAGGACGAGTCCTGTTTCAGGCCAGTTCAGCTCGGCCTTGTCAATATTTGTTACACAATCAGCAAATAAGAGCAGCATACAGTTAGCTCTTGGCTTAGGCTAGTGGCTCATGTCCCTCGGTTCAGCACTAAGACTCTGTGAACAAATAGTAGATAAAGCTGTTTCACGTTTCCTCAATCTGACAATCTGACAATCTGACAATCCGACAAACTGTGGTCGCCAGTAAATGAAAATGTTGTTTGGCTTTAAGCGCATCGACTCTGCTCCAATACACAATTAACTTTACAGTGCTCAATTAGAGAGTGCACATTCCTGAGAATGCTGGCAAATATTTGAAGCAATTTGTTGTGCAAGTCACATGAAATCTGCTGACTTTTGTGCCACTGCACCATAGATATAAACACACTATTTCTGGCACAAATCATTTCCAGATGCTTGTTTTACTCCTACTGCTCCATAGTACAGAAAACAGTTGCTTGCATAATTTCTACGTTTATTCATCGGAATTAAATTTTAAGCTAAATTACTACCGAATTTCAATATGAAATCGTATAAATTGTTGTTTTGCTGAACGGGAAAATAGATTCAAATACTTCGTTTTATCAATGATTTATGAATTTATAGCAGACAAAGTTGAATTTTATTCGTATAGTGAGTGAGTGCACTGTCATCTTGTTGTACGGTTTCAGTTTTCTTTGCTCCGCTCTACTTCACATGTCGCTAATAACATTGACAACTGTCAACGTTTCGCGGGAGTAGCTGTCACACACACATACACACACACACACATTGAAAAATGTGAGTACTATCCCTGGAGGTGAGGCTATCAGGCACGCTGCCAACTGTCAAAGAGAGAAGAGTAGAAGAGTGGAAGAGGGGCAGCAGGTTCTGAGAGAGGCACTTTCACCACAGGGCCGCATCGCATTCGCATTCGCTTTTGGACACAGGACACAGGACTCAGGACTCAGACTGTGACTCGAGGGCACAAGCCGCTTTACTTCTTAACTTTTGTCAGCTTTGCTTTTTCATTTCAGTTGCTGCTGAAAATTCATGAGGGTATTTTATTTTTCACTTGAAATACATATGAATCATATTGTATTCGCATAGCGGTTATGGTGGTCATATGCGAAGAGCGCCATATATCCTGGCAGTTGTAAATAAAATTGGTTAAGCTCTAGGCAATTGCATTTAAATATGACTTAAATATTGGCAAGTGGAAACAACATTTATGCTTAAGGCCTGAATTTAACTATTAATTTGTATACTTTCAGCTTGTGTCATTGCCATTACAGCAGTGAATTCAGCTGTGGAGCCAAAGGCAAGCAATGTTACGTAAACTGATGTCAGTCGTTTGTAGGGTGCTTAAAAAATGAAACGAAATAAAATAAGTGCAATTTATGCATATTAAAAACCATATATTTCCACTTGCCCACCTACACCACCTACTATACGTATACGCGATACGGGCATATATGAATGCAGCTCGATTCCCATTCCCATACCCATTCCCCATACCCATTCTCATTCTCATTCTGATTCCCATTCCCACGTACTTCAGCCATGCGTTGGCATTTATTTCGTGGTCTTCCCAGTTTTTTGTGTGCAGTTTTTTGGTACGTATAATTTTTATATGCTGAGTATTGGACATTGTTGCAGTGGCAGCGCCAGCAAACTTTTGCCTTGGCGCAACTTTTGTCAGTTTTATGTTGGATGGCCGGAGATGCCAGAATTGCCAGAATTGCCAGCGTTGCCAGTGTTGCCACCAACGCCAACAAATTTAATGCGCAATGGATTCGCACTTGAATGCGACCTCCTCGCCGTCGCCGTCGCACCCTCAAAACTCGACAAAAGTAATAAATTTTCGTGCCCACTGTCAGGCCGAGCGCATCGCATTGCATCGCATGTTTACTTCTGTATGACGTTCCGAGCGAGGACAGCAGCCCAAGCTAGGAGACGGATACAGGACCTTAACAGACCTGAGCCTGAAACCCACCCACAGCATTTTGCTCAGGTCCAGCAAAGTGTGATATTTTGATGCACTTCTAGTCCGAACAAATCTTTAAAAAGTCTTTTTTATTTTAGTACAGATCTTAAATAAATAATAGTAATATTAATATTTCTGGTAACCATTAGCATTATCAACTTTTTTCAGAGTATTTAGCAAGCAGACAACATTATTTTTTTTTTTTTGTAAATTCTCTTTGGTCTTTGATTGCATTTTATTTATTTATTTATATAATGAGCGCACTTTGAGTAATTTTTTGGCATTGATTTATTATTTTTCTTTGATATCTATATTTTAGCAGTGTGGCATAAAGTAAAAGGTGAAATGCAGTTGAATGCTGCACAGTGTCCAGTGTGCGATTCGTCACAGCGACTATCCGGTTTTAATCAAATGCAAAGTTGACCAAGACAGAGAACAAGGATGAGGAGGAGGAGTATGCGGACATAGACATGGACATGGACGAGGACGAGGTCAGTCCGTCGGTGCCCGTCTGACAACTGCAGGCCTCAAGATGGCACCCCGTCTGTCTAACAGAGGTTGCTCGGCCTACTCACTCTACTCCATCTCCATCTCTCTCTCTCTCTCTCTCTCTCGATCTCTCTGTGGGGACTGCAAGCAGCTGGCTGATCCGACTGGGCTGCTGACTGTGGCTGATATGGCTCACTTGTGTCATTTATCTTCTTTTACGGCATGAGAGCGGCCCATTCAATTTCAAAGGTGCCAGGCAGCTGACTGAGCAACGCATAAGGCACGCACACACACATACACACAAGCACACACACACACACACACACACACACACATACCCACATATATGGAGACTGCACATGCTTGTGCATATTTGAGAAATTGTGTTTGAACTTTGGCTTTGGTTTGACTCACTTTGCTGGCGTGTGAACTGCAATCTGCTATTGTTGTTGTTGTTGTTGTAGTCATGGGTGCTCTTGACAAACGCAAAACCGACGATTTGTTGACACCCACCCACACACATACACACACACACACACAAACACACAAACAACGACTTGAACCTCTCGCCAGCTGATTGAAAAATTTGCACAAATTTTTAGCTGGCTGTCAGACATTCAGACAAGTTGACTGATTTCCCCCCTGCCTTGTCTGTAATAAACTTGACAACCCCCACTGCTTGTAAATTGTATGCGCTTTTAAGAAATTCATACAAAACTTGACAACAAATTGCACTTTGGCTCAAATCGCAACAACAACAACAAGCAGCTGTGAAAATCACTTGTCTGTTGGACGTATATGTTGCCATGTATTGAAAATTTTCAAAAATGTTCAGACACAAATCTTTGCCGATCGATAACTGCTCTACATGTTTCAATTAAATGGTGTACACTGTACACCATGGCAACAAAAGAAGTTTCAAGGTTTGAGACAACTATGGGATACCCTATAGCTAGGTAAGTTGGCAAATTTGCGATAATATATTTCAATTATAATAATAATAGATATGCATATACTTTTAAGGAACAAATAGCTGAATATTAGTTGATATTATCTGGCACAACTTTGTTATACCTTTTTTTTACTCTTTAACAGGGTATTTGATGCTCACCTTTTTTTTGTTGCAGAACAAAAATTGGAATCTGTTTTAATGGCTGCGTTGTCTGGTAACAATCAAATTGGCAATTCATGTTATGCAAATGTCGAGTGTTCATTGGACGTGCCTAAAATTGCAATTAGTGCAATTTTGCAGCACAAAATGGCGCATAAAATATCAATAAACAGTTGGCAAACAAACGCGGCCAAAAACGATGCTCAGCCAAGTGGCCAACACAGATGTAACTGTAAATGCCAATTATATTGCCAAAATAGTTATTGGAGTGAAGCGTCGAAGCCGAAAGTTGATATTATTAAAGCTGTGGACATTATTTGGTGGTAATTTACATTTCGGGTGCATAAAAATGGTTAAAAATATGTAATATGCATACAAATGTGCACAAGTAAATTTTACGCTTTAAAACATTTTAGCTTAATTGGCTGGATTGAAATAGTTTGAGTGAAATTCTAAAAATCATCAAATGATATATATAATTAATTAATTTGGCTTGAATTGGCCACAATAATAAAAATGTCGCTCAATTCATAAATTTTCAAATGAAAACATACAAACTCATTTCCTGGAAAATTCCAAATAAATCCAATTGTGTCATTTTTATTTGGTTATTAAATATTATGATTATGTGAATGTGCACAATATGTATGAGTATTAATATAATTCAATATTTCCATAGGTTTAGTGTCTGTTGTTTTTATTATTTTTTTTATCGACAGTAAAAGCTATAACAAATAAATCCTAATTGATTTTATTAATATTATTTAAGGGAAAACAATTATAAATGTGCAAAGCCCATTAAAATAAATAATCGTTCGAAAATTGTTTCGCGCGGAAATAATATAATTGAATTTGACTGGCAAAGCCGCAAAACGCGTAAATTGTGGGAACTTTTCCAATACATATGTATATATATATATATATATATATGTGTGTGTGTGTGTGTGTGTAGTATGTGATATAATGTAAATGCTTTCCGAAAAGCTAATGATGCAAATTAATTACAAATGATGCACACAAAGGAATCCTACACATTGTGTATGTCTTAGTGTGTGTGTGTGTGTGTGTGTGAGTGTTTTTGTTTTTTTGTGGCTTGATTTTTAATTTATGCGCACCGCAGTTGATTTTCACATAAAATCCAACGCATAGCTTCGCAAATCCGCCGCAACTTAAAAGCTTAAAACGCCACGCGAGGCAACATTTGCTTGGCTGGTGCTGGGGTTCGCAGGACCTGATATCCGAGCCACCGCATCCTGATGCCAAGTACCCGGCCAAGGCTTATAAATTTTAATTAAAATGCGCACAGCTCGTCGCTACAGCGCTACAGAGCTACAAGGACTACAGGACTACAGGAACGTCAACGACAGCATCAGCCGCGCTTATTTCCGCTTACATTACAATTACATTCATTTGCCAGCGAGCCAGGACCCACTTGGGCTGGGCCAGGACCAGGACAACCCAGATATTTGCCAAGGATACCAGTCGGCGTTTAGTTCGGGTCTTAACACCTGAACTAATGCTGCCCAAATTTGCATTCAGTTGAAGGTGAATGCGCATTGGGGATTGTGGATTCGTTGATTTTTGATCTAGGTATTTGGTGTGCAAATAGAAAATATAAATTTATTGTGATTAAATATATTATGTGATTTATAATTCGTTGATTCTTGTTTCATATTTTATATTGCATGTTCTGCGTTCAATGATCCATGATCCATGTTCTATATTTAATTTTTCATATTTAATTTTTCAAGTTTCATATTTCATATTATATAAAGGACACCTCAAATATAAGCAAACCTGAGGTGCTTACAGCAGTCGAAAACTTAGTCTGTGGCCTAATTTTCTAACTAATTTTCAAGATACATATTTTATATATTATATATAATTTTAATCTCTTTTAAAGATCGTTAATGTTATTCCCTGGCCCTATAGTAAAATGTTGTAATTAGAATGCAGAAATTAAACAATTTGCAGCTCTCATTATTTACTATCAGGCAGACAGGCAGCTGTTGCCAACGCACAACTTCCACTGTTCAATTTAGACCATCTTCAGGGGGGTAAGGGGCTGCTCTTTTTCATCTAGGGATGCCAATGGAAACATTTGGTAGCAGTCTGCTGCTGCACTAATGACGCGAATCAGCCTAAATAACAAGCTGCTGGCAGTTGGTCAACAAGTGGTGGGGCAGGGGGAGTTACGAGAGAGAGAGAGAGAGAGAGAGAGAGAGAGAGACGCATAGTTAAGGCCAACTTGGCAGTCGATTTTTCAGTCTCCTAATGAGACGCAATGTGGAGGAACAACGAGACCACCAAATGGAAAATGAAAAATGCAAAATGGAAATTAAGTAAAATGCAATAGCGACCAGCTGCGACAGTGGGCGGCATCATTGGGCGTGGCAGCATTCGCTTAGATACATTTGATTTCATTAAGTTAAAGTAGGCGGAGCAGTTGCTCAAAACTTATTGTTGCCTCAATCCCAAAAGACGAGACAGTTCAGTTGGTATACAAAATTAAATCAACATGGAAAAGCAAATGGAAAATAGAATGAAACTTAGCGCCGAAATAATGCAACAATTTGGCGTCGTTAAGATCTTTCAGCAAACGACTGATCTCAAATATGCCATTGGCTTCTCAGAAGATGGACAAATGGTTGCGATCTGTGATCATCACAATTTGATTACCTATGATTGCAGCAGTCTGGAGCAGCTGTGTCAGGTGCATTTGCAGAAGTATCATCCGGAATTGGTTTGCTTCACACAGCACAAGGATCAACTGCTGCACAGTTCAACAAGGGTAAGTTATTTTTGAAGCTATGACGGCAACGAGGATTCATTAAAGATTTCAACACATTTCAGGAGGGCTATGCTATACATTGCTTGGATTTGAGTAGGCACCGGCATATGGGCATCTTTAGTGGACACACAAAGGGGTTGCGTGCCTTGTGCTTTCAGCCGGGAAATCAGCATCAGTTCCTGAGTGCTGGTCGGGATAATCGTGTCTATATGTGGGATGTGCGCAGCTGTAAATCTATACATCATTTGGATCATTTGCACCGGCCGTTAGTGACTTATGATCCAGGTGGCTTGGTCTTTGCCACCAGCGACGGCACAGATCGCATTGAGATCCACGATGTGCGCATGCTGAGCTCCAGGCCTTGTCACAGATTTGGCTACAACCTGAACAAAGGGGCCAAATGGACGCAGCTGCAATTTGCACCCGATGGTAAAACTCTGAAGGTGAGCACTGATTCTTCCGGATTCTTCAGCGTTGATGCCTTTAGTGGTGCCTTTCATCAGGCGTATAAGGGCAATAAGAATGTCGATCGTCTCCCGGTGCAATCCTGCTACTCGCCCGACTCCCGATTCGTTTTAGCCGGCGCAGATAAGGGATACATTCATATCTGGAGCGCTGACACCGGCGAACCGGTAGCGTTACTAGACAGCAATAGCCACGAAACGGAACCGGAAGCGGAAACAGTCCGCTGTCTACAATTCAGTCCCAAGCGAACGATGCTCGTCAGCTGTAATTCTAGAACGCATTTTTGGCTGCACAAGCCAAATGAAAAGAACGAGCAGCAAGTGAAAAAGAAGCATCGCTTGAAGTCGGTGGTAACCAAGATTACACCCATTATAGACTTGACT
Organism: Drosophila maculinotata; assembly: GCA_035045305.1. Classification (NCBI taxonomy): domain Eukaryota; kingdom Metazoa; phylum Arthropoda; class Insecta; order Diptera; family Drosophilidae; genus Drosophila; species Drosophila maculinotata. Next base: position 692,311 of record JAWNPD010000430.1, read on the forward strand.
GCCACGGATGAGAGTGATGAGGAGCAGCAGCAGCAGCAGATCAACATCCAGCCGTCTCCTAGGAACTCCTGGTCCTGGCCAAAGCAATTTCCGGCAGTGCAGCAAATACGACGCTTGCCGTGTCGTGTTCGGCGGAGGGATGCGGACGATAGCCTTGAGGAGGGAGAGCTAATTGATGATGACTAAATACCAGAGATGATCTGTATTACTACTTTTCAGTCACAGTTACTGTGAAAAAGGTTTGCTTTCAAATAAAAATACAATATAAGAGTTTGTCCTGATTGCATCCAAGAGTTTACTGACTTTGACAAACTTTACGCTCATGTCGGAAAACTGTTGAATGTAGTCAGTCACAGGGATTGAATCACAGAAACGCCTATATTGCTGAACTCTGCTAAACACACACATACATACGTAAGCTATCAATCAGCAGGATTCACACACTTGTGGACTTAGGAGTTGGACAGTATTGCATTCAGTGCAAAGTTCCCGTTGATGGCAACTTGTGCAATTGCATTGCATCAGTTGGTCCAAAGTTTCAACGACTGGCAGCAGCACTTCACAGCTGGAGCCTGTAGAGCAATAACGACAACAACAAGGAGCCGAACTTGCAAGCCTTTTTGCTTTTGAGACACAAATTGTCGAGTTTTGCCAGCAAATTGCACAGCTGGCTGGCTTCGAGATCCTTTCGTTTGCGTAACTTTAACTTTCCTTTGCCACAGCTGACAAGCGTTTCATTTATAAACAAAAAACATTAATGAAATCTTTTGGAATACCACCATGCAAATTGCTCTTGAACTTTTGCGTTAAGTTCCACCCAACTTTAATTGAATATGTGAACTAGTTCCGAAAATGGTCAGAAAGACTATTTGGTGAGTTTTAAGTTTTAAATACGTTAAGAATTCATAATAAATAAGAAAAGGAGTCACAGCGACTCTCAAAAACAGGATTAGTAAAATGAGATGGATCCTAGCAAGTAAAAGGCTGTCTCTGGACAACAAGGTTAAACTATATAAGACGTGCGTCACTCCCTCCTGTCGATATGGCTATACGAAATAGCTGCTAAAACCCACCTTGGAAAAATCCGCATGCTACAAGCCAAAACCCTTTGGCTAATATGTGCTGCTCCTTGGTACGTAAGGTCTGCAAATATTGAAAGCGATCTGCGAGTGCCTAAAGTTGGGGATGTCCTTCAAAAACAAACTGCGCAGTACATCCAGCGATTAGAAAATCATATAAACTTGCCCACCATAAGGGGAAGATCTGTGAATAGAAGACTGAGACGACATCACCCACTAGACCTTGCCACTAGGCAAATAAATTAGACCTTTCTTTTGTTACAAATTCAGCCTTTAGACTAGGTTGTATTAGAAGTTAGCATATAAGCTTAATTTAAGTTGTATATAATAACAGAATAGCTAACTAAATTTTAAATTTTAAAATTAAATATAAAAATAAACAAAGATATTCTGTAATATATGTATTTTTAATATTTATATATATTTATTTTATTTTTAAATTATAAATATGTTTGAATTATTAGAAGAATACATTTTATATATAAAATTTATTGTGTTTTATTATTTACAATAAATACATTTTTAAATAAATGAAAATATGAACCAAAACTTTTTTTTATTATTTGCGGTCTTTTTGCTAGAACTTACAATACCACGAATCAGCAGTAGGTTGATTATTTCAAATTTCAACCGAAAATGTTAAGTTGAGTTAACAGAAAATCAGCAGCGGTCATAGCGGGACTGCAGACTGCAGTGCTCCTGGCACATTTGCTAAACTAGGGCTATTTTCTGACTCAAAGTACCAGGCGAACAGAAATCAGCAGAAGGTTGATTATTTCAAATTTCAACCGAAAATGTTAAGTTAAGTTAACAGAAAATCAATTGCGCTTAGCCGAAAATGTTAGCGGGGCTGCAGACAGCAGTGCTGCTCGGCACATTTGCCAAGTTCAGGCTATTTTCTGACTCCAAGTACCAGGCGAACAGAAATCAGCAGGAGGTTGATTATTTCAAATTTCAACGGAAAATGTTAAGTTGAGTTAACAGAAAATCAACCGAAAATGTTAGCGGGGCTGCAGACAGCAGTGCTGCTTGGCACATTTGCCAAACTCGGGCCATTTTCTGACTCCAAGTACCAGGCGAACAGAAATCAGCAGAAGGTCGACGATTTTAAAAAATAAAAAAGCATTGCATACTTTTAGGCGTATATTTTAAAAAATAAAAAATCGTTGCATACTTTTGGGCGGACCAAAAGTTGCACAAAATATGGCATACTTTTAGGGGTCCGCCCAAAAGTATGCAACGATTTTTTTATTTTCAAAATCATTGCATACTTTTGGGCGGACCCCTAAAAGTATGCCATATTTTGTGCAATTTTTGATCCGCCCAAAAGTATGCAACGATTTTTTAATTTTTCAAAATCATTGCATACTTTTGGGTGGATCCCTAAAAGTATGCCATATTTTTTGCACTTTTGTCCGCCTAAAAGTATGCAATGATTTTTAAAAATAAAAAAAATCGTTGCATACTTTTGGGCCGATCAAAAATTGCACAAAATATGGCACCCTTTAGGTTCCGCCCAAAAGTATGCAACGTTTTTTTTATTTTTTAAAATATACGCCTAAAAGTATGCAATGCTTTTTTTATTTTTTTAAAATCGTCGACCTTCTGCTGATTTCTGTTCGCCTGGTACTTGGAGTCAGAAAATGGCCCGAGTTTGGCAAATGTGCCAAGCAGCACTGCTGTCTGCAGCCCCACTAACATTTTCGGTTGATTTTCTGTTAACTCAACTTAACATTTTCGGTTGAAATTTAAAATAATCAACCTTCTGCTCATTTCTGTTCGCCTGGTACTTGGAGTCAGAAAATGGCCCGAGTTTGGCAAATGTGCCAAGCAGCACTGCTGTCTGCAGCCCCGCTAACATTTTCGGTTCAGCGCAATTGATTTTCTATTGATAACTCAACTTAACATTTTCGGTTGAAATTTGAAATAATCAACCTTCTGCTGATTTCTGTTCGCCTGGTACTTTGAGTCAGAAAATAGCCCGAGTTTGGCAAATGTGCCAAGCAGCACTACTGTCTGCAGCCCCGCTGCTGATTTTCTGTTAACTCAACTTAACATTTTCGGTTGAAATTTGAAATAATCAGCTGGAAAAATAGCCTAAATTTTACATTTTTTGCCACTGCTTATCTAAAAACGTTTTCGTCATTTTTTTTTTTTTTTTTTTGTTTTAGTTTATTAAGGCATACGGGGTAGGCTTAACACCCCTTTGTGACCTTGGTTTCTATTGATTCAGCCCAGATGGGCGCGCCGGCTAGCCTTCCGGCTTAGCTTAAACAATTAACAATTAACAATAACAAAGTATTTACAGAACAAATTTACAGTTTTTTTTTTTTTTTGTTTTAGTTTATTAAGGCATACGGGGTAGGCTTAACACCCCTTTGTGACCTTGGTTTCTATTGATTCAGCCCAGTTGGGCGCGCCGGCTAGCCTTCCGGCTTAGCTTAAACAATTAACAATTAACAATAACAAAGTATTTACAGAACAAATTTACAGTAACAATCACAATTTTCGGAGCTATCTTCTGCTAGTTCTAGCCCTGGGAGATCGAAGCATTAGGTCCCTCGGTAGGCGCCTGTTTAATCTTCTTCTTGGACAGCATGCTCTAGTCAGGCCCTTTGCAAGACGATTTCGATGACGCTCAAGCCTATCGTTGTACCGGCTGGAGTGCTTATTAATCTCATCAAAGACCGTGGCCAGTTTCAGGTCTCTATGTAGAGTGGTGTTCCTGATGTACCACTCGCATCCGGTAATTAGTCTTGCGATCCTGTTTTGGGCCGCCTGGACTCTCCTGATCTGACTATCACAAGTCAGGCCCCAGATTTGGCACCCATATTTCCAGATCGGCGCGATAACCTGCTTGTAGACTGTCACCTTGTTGTTGAGTGGTAGTTTACTGCGTGGGCTTAGTAACCAAAAATGTTTGGTCACCGCAGCTCGGATGCGAGTCCTCATTGCCGTCACCTGCTTGGAGAAGGTAAGCCTGCGATCCAAGATTACCCCAAGGTAATTAGCCGAGTTGGCCTGTAGGACAGGAGCCCCCTCAATAAGAACGGCCGGCGGCGTTTTGTGTCGCAGGGTGTAGCAGACATTGGCAGACTTGTCGCTGTTTATACCGATGTTCCAGCGACTCGCCCATCGCGAGAACGTTGTGGCGTACTCTTGGATCCCGTCGGCTGCATCGTGTTCACAGCTTGACCTGTAAGTGACACAGACGTCATCTGCAAACGTGGCGAGCATTGTTGGCAGGCTATCATCTGGCTGCGGCATGTCGCAGCTGTACAGGCAGTACAGCAGGGGGCCCAAGACACTTCCCTGTGGAACACCAGCTCCCACATCATACTTGGAAGAGGCTGCCGAATGGAAGCGGACCGCAAACTGCCTTCCCTCCAGGTATGACCGCAGTAGTCCAAAGTATGGAGCAGGCAACGTGTCCTTTATTTTAACCAGTAGACCTGTGTGCCAGACACGGTCAAACGCTTCCCTGATATCCAGGAAGAGGGCGTTGCAGTACTCTTTTCTGTCGAATGCATCCAATATTTGCTCAACAACACGGTGAAGTTGTTCGACAGTGCAGTGTCCAGCTCGGAACCCGAACTGGTGCTCAGGAATGATCCCCTGGGAATCCATGATCTTGACCATCCGGGCGGCAAGCAGTCTCTCGAACACCTTTGAGATCGAAGGAAGAAGACTGATAGGCCGGTATGACGCAGGGTTCCTTTCCGGCTTGCCAGGTTTGTGGATCATCGAAATTATCCCGAGCTTCCACTGGGTTGGGAAGCATTGCAGCCTTACGATAGCGTTGAACAGCAGCGCTATGTAGAGGATCGCGTGACTGGGCAATGCCTTTAATGTGGCGTTGCAGATGGCATCATGACCTGGTGCTCTGTTGACGCTCTGGCGACCGATGACATCAGCTATCTCCCTAGGGGTGAACGGTCTGATAGGCAGGTCCATTTGGAGCGCTTGGGTTAGCCTGTCATGCGTCTCCCTTACTTGCTCCGGGCTGGCAAGCTCAAATGGCTGGAAGCGTTCAGCAAGGTGTCCCGCAAACAACTCCGCTTGCTCCAAGTCCGTCCGACACCATGTCCCGTTGCTGTCTATCAGTGGCGCCTTCCTGGTGCACCTCCTTTTGAGGGCGCGCGTGGCCTTCCAAAGCGAGTGCGTCGCGTCGCAGTCAGTGCCAGTGTTGGCCAGTCTCTCGTCAAACCATGCAGCTTTGTGATCCGCTAGTGCGCGTCGGAGCCTACCCTGCGCTCTATTCCAAGCTGCTTTGTCCAGTGGGTGGCGAGACCTCATCCAACTAGAGCGTAGGCGTCTCTTTTCGGCGATTAGTAGCAGGATCTCATTGGTTATCGGGATTCCTGATGCTACGGGTTTCCTGGGCGGGTTGCGAGTAGCCATTTGTGCTGCTGTCTTGACTTTGTCGGTAAATAGGTCAATAGCATCTTCTATGTCCTTCCCGGAGTTAATCTCAATGTCGAGATGCAGCGAACGCTCCAGTTGACCTTGGAACACTTCCAGGTTGCTGCGCCTGGTTATTAGCCGCTCCATCCTTGGGTATGTTACTGCAGCTGCATCCAGCGTGATAATCAGCGGTAGGTGGTCGGAGCTGAGATCAACGACAGACCGTATATCAGCATGGATGCCCAGGATGCCTCTCATCAATCCAAAATCTAGGCAGCTTGGAGAGCCTCTCCTGCCATACGGGTACCGCGTTGGGCCCCCTGTTGCTAAGGAGTTCACCTCCGTGCTCAGGACAAGGTTAGCTAGGGCACGACCTCGTTGGTTGCACCTCCCCGCTCCCCAGAGCCAGTGGGACGCATTCCAGTCACCCGCAACGATGTATTTCGGACGATGCTGCTCCAAAATGCTGTCGAATTCGTCGGTAGTCCATGCAAACCTCGGTGGGCAGTATACCGCTCCGAAGTTGATGGTACCAAGTACCGTTTGGATGGCTGCAGACGCAAGTTGCACCTTTTCGGTGGCTATAGGTCTCAACGGGAAGTGTACCAGGCTGGACTTCACCAGAATCGCTGCTCCTCCTTTAGCGTTGCCATCGCTTGGGTCGTTGGCAGTATAGGCCTCATACCCATACAATTTTGGCGCTCCCGTCCCTCGGCAATGTGACTCGCTAAGCAGCAATACATCAATGTTGTGTCGCCGCACGAAACATTCAAGTTCGGGCAGCTTTGTGGATACGCCGTCGGCGTTCCACACTAAGATGCGCAGCGGCATCATTTTGAAGCCTGCTGCACTTGTAGTGCAGTGAGCAAATTAAGGATTTGCCCCTGCTGCTGTGTCTGTTGCTGTTGCTGTTTCAGCATCATCATTAGGAGATCCATCTGTTTCTCTTGGATAATGCGAAGTGAGTTGATGCTTTCATTAAGCGACTGCAGAATGGCTTCTGTGCTGTTGCTGTATGGTACCGGGTGCTGTACTGCATCACTGAGTCTACTTGGTCGGCTGCGGCTTCTTCTTTCGTTGCGCTGTGGCTGTTGTTGGTGTTGTTGTGGCTGTGTCTGTTTCGTTTGCTGCTTGTGTTGTGCGCTCCCTTTTGTTATATCAGCGTAGGAGATACTACCACGGGGAATGGCCACCTGCCTGCCTCCAATGAGGGCTCGTGGCTCCGACCGCTCATTGGCAGTGCCTCTGGCTCCCACTCCACTCCTGGGCCTGGAGCGTTGCAAAAAGGCCTGGTATTTGGAGCAGCCCGAGTAGTTGGCAGGGTGCTGCTCTCCGCAATTATAACATGTGCATAGCTCGTTCCGTGGCCGAGTACAATTGTTAGCAGGGTGTTCTCCGGCACATTTCACACAGATGTGCGCCTTGCGGCAGTATTTAGCCGAATGTCCAAACTGCTGACATCGATGGCATTGCACGACGGCGGTGCGCTTGCGGAGAGGTTCAACAATGACCCTCATGTGGCATAGTGTCTTGACTGCCAGGACCTCCTTGTTGTTGGGCGCAGCGGCGATGTTCAAGAAAAACATATTTACTGGCCTGGCGTCGGCACTGCCTGGCTCGCTACGCCGATGGGGCGTGTGGGCGTCAAGCACTTTGTGGCCTAACTTTTCCAGTTCTTCCTTGATTTGGCTATGCAGTGTGCTGTGGTGTAAGCCTTTAACACATATTCTATATGGCCTGTCTTCCTTCAATTGGTAGCAGTGGAACTCATACTCCTTATCGTCTAGCCACCTGATAATGCTTCGAAATGTGTTCGCATCAGCCGCGTAAAGTCGCATAACTCCACCCAGTGAGGCCCGAAATTCGACCTTGCTTACGTCCGTAACAGTGTTGATGCTCTGCATCAACAAATTGACATCTTCAATGCCTTCCATCACTATTGGTGGTGGCTTAGGCTGTGCTTTGTCTCCGGTGGGGGATTTATCACTGCTACCCGCTAAGGTAGCATTGCGCGTCGCCGCAGCAACAGCGGCTTGATGGCTGGTGCTGGGCTGTTCGCACAAATCTTCATCAGCATTGCTCTCCGTCTCCATTTGAGCTGGAAGTTGGGCAAGTAGCCTGAAGCGATTTGAGTTGCCACTGTAGCTCGATTTTAGTGCGGAATATTCGCCATTTTCATCAAGGTTCGATCTTTTTCTCTCTAAGCTAGGAGATGTGCCTGATGCAGCCTTGCGCTTAATTTTTTGGAATCGCTGTGGTTCCTTACCACCTGTAGGACAGCTGGTCACGGCTATGGCTCCATGGACACTTGGAGTAGCACCAGTCGCGGCAATTTCAGCTGTCAAGCTCATCTCTTTATACGAATTTTCATTGACGGCTTTTTTGAGTGCTTCGCCAAGGGACACTCTACTCTTAGCCATAACAGACCGCGCTGTGTGTGGCTTTTGGATTAGCACAGATTTGATTGCACGCCCAGGAGTATGTTTTGTATTAGCTGTTTGCTTACACCTGCCGGCACGTGCCAGCGGGCAGCGGGCAGCGGAGCCCCAATTTGGAGGGAATTCACTTAATTCAATAAACTTTGTTTTGCACGTTGTTATCACTTTATAGTGACTTATATATTCAGCGGTTTGTGCCACTATTCTGGGCTTGTCTTTGTTCGCTAGCAGATAAATTAAATTTTCCGGTGACGTTTTCTACACGCGTGCTACACTCTAGAACAGTGTGCCCAGACTCAAATTTACAGTAACAATCACAATTTTCGGAGCTATCTTCTGCTAGTTCTAGCCCTGGGAGATCGAAGCATTAGGTCCCTCGGTAGGCGCCTGTTTAATCTTCTTCTTGGACAGCATGCTCTAGTCAGGCCCTTTGCAAGACGATTTCGATGACGCTCAAGCCTATCGTTGTACCGGCTGGAGTGCTTATTAATCTCATCAAAGACCGTGGCCAGTTTCAGGTCTCTATGTAGAGTGGTGTTCCTGATGTACCACTCGCATCCGGTAATTAGTCTTGCGATCCTGTTTTGGGCCGCCTGGACTCTCCTGATCTGACTATCACAAGTCAGGCCCCAGATTTGGCACCCATATTTCCAGATCGGCGCGATAACCTGCTTGTAGACTGTCACCTTGTTGTTGAGTGGTAGTTTACTGCGTGGGCTTAGTAACCAAAAATGTTTGGTCACCGCAGCTCGGATGCGAGTCCTCATTGCCGTCACCTGCTTGGAGAAGGTAAGCCTGCGATCCAAGATTACCCCAAGGTAATTAGCCGAGTTGGCCTGTAGGACAGGAGCCCCCTCAATAAGAACGGCCGGCGGCGTTTTGTGTCGCAGGGTGTAGCAGACATTGGCAGACTTGTCGCTGTTTATACCGATGTTCCAGCGACTCGCCCATCGCGAGAACGTTGTGGCGTACTCTTGGATCCCGTCGGCTGCATCGTGTTCACAGCTTGACCTGTAAGTGACACAGACGTCATCTGCAAACGTGGCGAGCATTGTTGGCAGGCTATCATCTGGCTGCGGCATGTCGCAGCTGTACAGGCAGTACAGCAGGGGGCCCAAGACACTTCCCTGTGGAACACCAGCTCCCACATCATACTTGGAAGAGGCTGCCGAATGGAAGCGGACCGCAAACTGCCTTCCCTCCAGGTATGACCGCAGTAGTCCAAAGTATGGAGCAGGCAACGTGTCCTTTATTTTAACCAGTAGACCTGTGTGCCAGACACGGTCAAACGCTTCCCTGATATCCAGGAAGAGGGCGTTGCAGTACTCTTTTCTGTCGAATGCATCCAATATTTGCTCAACAACACGGTGAAGTTGTTCGACAGTGCAGTGTCCAGCTCGGAACCCGAACTGGTGCTCAGGAATGATCCCCTGGGAATCCATGATCTTGACCATCCGGGCGGCAAGCAGTCTCTCGAACACCTTTGAGATCGAAGGAAGAAGACTGATAGGCCGGTATGACGCAGGGTTCCTTTCCGGCTTGCCAGGTTTGTGGATCATCGAAATTATCCCGAGCTTCCACTGGGTTGGGAAGCATTGCAGCCTTACGATAGCGTTGAACAGCAGCGCTATGTAGAGGATCGCGTGACTGGGCAATGCCTTTAATGTGGCGTTGCAGATGGCATCATGACCTGGTGCTCTGTTGACGCTCTGGCGACCGATGACATCAGCTATCTCCCTAGGGGTGAACGGTCTGATAGGCAGGTCCATTTGGAGCGCTTGGGTTAGCCTGTCATGCGTCTCCCTTACTTGCTCCGGGCTGGCAAGCTCAAATGGCTGGAAGCGTTCAGCAAGGTGTCCCGCAAACAACTCCGCTTGCTCCAAGTCCGTCCGACACCATGTCCCGTTGCTGTCTATCAGTGGCGCCTTCCTGGTGCACCTCCTTTTGAGGGCGCGCGTGGCCTTCCAAAGCGAGTGCGTCGCGTCGCAGTCAGTGCCAGTGTTGGCCAGTCTCTCGTCAAACCATGCAGCTTTGTGATCCGCTAGTGCGCGTCGGAGCCTACCCTGCGCTCTATTCCAAGCTGCTTTGTCCAGTGGGTGGCGAGACCTCATCCAACTAGAGCGTAGGCGTCTCTTTTCGGCGATTAGTAGCAGGATCTCATTGGTTATCGGGATTCCTGATGCTACGGGTTTCCTGGGCGGGTTGCGAGTAGCCATTTGTGCTGCTGTCTTGACTTTGTCGGTAAATAGGTCAATAGCATCTTCTATGTCCTTCCCGGAGTTAATCTCAATGTCGAGATGCAGCGAACGCTCCAGTTGACCTTGGAACTTTTCCAGGTTGCTGCGCCTGGTTATTAGCCGCTCCATCCTTGGGTATGTTACTGCAGCTGCATCCAGCGTGATAATCAGCGGTAGGTGGTCGGAGCTGAGATCAACGACAGACCGTATATCAGCATGGATGCCCAGGATGCCTCTCATCAATCCAAAATCTAGGCAGCTTGGAGAGCCTCTCCTGCCATACGGGTACCGCGTTGGGCCCCCTGTTGCTAAGGAGTTCACCTCCGTGCTCAGGACAAGGTTAGCTAGGGCACGACCTCGTTGGTTGCACCTCCCCGCTCCCCAGAGCCAGTGGGACGCATTCCAGTCACCCGCAACGATGTATTTCGGACGATGCTGCTCCAAAATGCTGTCGAATTCGTCGGTAGTCCATGCAAACCTCGGTGGGCAGTATACCGCTCCGAAGTTGATGGTACCAAGTACCGTTTGGATGGCTGCAGACGCAAGTTGCACCTTTTCGGTGGCTATAGGTCTCAACGGGAAGTGTACCAGGCTGGACTTCACCAGAATCGCTGCTCCTCCTTTAGCGTTGCCATCGCTTGGGTCGTTGGCAGTATAGGCCTCATACCCATACAATTTTGGCGCTCCCGTCCCTCGGCAATGTGACTCGCTAAGCAGCAATACATCAATGTTGTGTCGCCGCACGAAACATTCAAGTTCGGGCAGCTTTGTGGATACGCCGTCGGCGTTCCACACTAAGATGCGCAGCGGCATCATTTTGAAGCCTGCTGCACTTGTAGTGCAGTGAGCAAATTAAGGATTTGCCCCTGCTGCTGTGTCTGTTGCTGTTGCTGTTTCAGCATCATCATTAGGAGATCCATCTGTTTCTCTTGGATAATGCGAAGTGAGTTGATGCTTTCATTAAGCGACTGCAGAATGGCTTCTGTGCTGTTGCTGTATGGTACCGGGTGCTGTACTGCATCACTGAGTCTACTTGGTCGGCTGCGGCTTCTTCTTTCGTTGCGCTGTGGCTGTTGTTGGTGTTGTTGTGGCTGTGTCTGTTTCGTTTGCTGCTTGTGTTGTGCGCTCCCTTTTGTTATATCAGCGTAGGAGATGCTACCACGGGGAATGGCCACCTGCCTGCCTCCAATGAGGGCTCGTGGCTCCGACCGCTCATTGGCAGTGCCTCTGGCTCCCACTCCACTCCTGGGCCTGGAGCGTTGCAAAAAGGCCTGGTATTTGGAGCAGCCCGAGTAGTTGGCAGGGTGCTGCTCTCCGCAATTATAACATGTGCATAGCTCGTTCCGTGGCCGAGTACAATTGTTAGCAGGGTGTTCTCCGGCACATTTCACACAGATGTGCGCCTTGCGGCAGTATTTAGCCGAATGTCCAAACTGCTGACATCGATGGCATTGCACGACGGCGGTGCGCTTGCGGAGAGGTTCAACAATGACCCTCATGTGGCATAGTGTCTTGACTGCCAGGACCTCCTTGTTGTTGGGCGCAGCGGCGATGTTCAAGAAAAACATATTTACTGGCCTGGCGTCGGCACTGCCTGGCTCGCTACGCCGATGGGGCGTGTGGGCGTCAAGCACTTTGTGGCCTAACTTTTCCAGTTCTTCCTTGATTTGGCTATGCAGTGTGCTGTGGTGTAAGCCTTTAACACATATTCTATATGGCCTGTCTTCCTTCAATTGGTAGCAGTGGAACTCATACTCCTTATCGTCTAGCCACCTGATAATGCTTCGAAATGTGTTCGCATCAGCCGCGTAAAGTCGCATAACTCCACCCAGTGAGGCCCGAAATTCGACCTTGCTTACGTCCGTAACAGTGTTGATGCTCTGCATCAACAAATTGACATCTTCAATGCCTTCCATCACTATTGGTGGTGGCTTAGGCTGCGCTTTGTCTCCGGTGGGGGATTTATCACTGCTACCCGCTAAGGTAGCATTGCGCGTCGCCGCAGCAATAGCGGCTTGATGGCTGGTGCTGGGCTGTTCGCACAAATCTTCATCAGCATTGCTCTCCGTCTCCATTTGAGCTGGAAGTTGGGCAAGTAGCCTGAAGCGATTTGAGTTGCCACTGTAGCTCGATTTTAGTGCGGAATATTCGCCATTTTCATCAAGGTTCGATCTTTTTCTCTCTAAGCTAGGAGATGTGCCTGATGCAGCCTTGCGCTTAATTTTTTGGAATCGCTGTGGTTCCTTACCACCTGTAGGACAGCTGGTCACGGCTATGGCTCCATGGACACTTGGAGTAGCACCAGTCGCGGCAATTTCAGCTGTCAAGCTCATCTCTTTATACGAATTTTCATTGACGGCTTTTTTGAGTGCTTCGCCAAGGGACACTCTACTCTTAGCCATAACAGACCGCGCTGTGTGTGGCTTTTGGATTAGCACAGATTTGATTGCACGCCCAGGAGTATGTTTTGTATTAGCTGTTTGCTTACACCTGCCGGCACGTGCCAGCGGGCAGCGGGCAGCGGAGCCCCAATTTGGAGGGAATTCACTTAATTCAATAAACTTTGTTTTGCACGTTGTTATCACTTTATAGTGACTTATATATTCAGCGGTTTGTGCCACTATTCTGGGCTTGTCTTTGTTCGCTAGCAGATAAATTAAATTTTTCGGTGACGTTTTCTACACGCGTGCTACACTCTAGAACAGTGTGCCCAGACTACCCGTCATTTTTGAATGCGTATAACTCAGGTATTGTATGTCGGATATTGAAAAAAAAAACTTTTTGGCATATAAAAAAAAAAAAAAAAAAAAAAAAAAAAAAAAAGAATTCAAAGTACCATAGCTTTGTTAAAACTGACCCGATCTTCAATTCTGAGGCTATTTTGATCATGGTTTGTCCTCCTTAACAGTTCTACATTCCAAGTTACAAAATTTCCAATTTTCGGATTTCATGTCAAAAGTCATGACATGTATTTTGACAAGTGTTCCCAGGTCCCTAAAAATTACCTTCCCAGGCTTTGAAGTGCCATAACTTTGTCAAAACTGATCCGAGGTCATTTTGGTCATGGTTTGTCATATCTAACAATTATACATTCAAAGTTGAGAAACTTAACATTTTCGGCTATCATGTCAAAAATCTTTTCATTTTTAATCTTTAGAATTCTTGAAATTTTATTTTAAATCAATTGTGGGTGTCACAATTAGTATAAAAACTATTGAACATTTGGGGTTATTCATATTTCAGTCAAAAATCACGCCAAAAATGACACAAAATTAGCGTTTAAAGTAATTATTAAATTATTATTAATCTGCAGGTATCTGGGCACACTGTTCTAGAGTGTAGCACGCGTGTAGAAAACGTCACCGGAAAATTTAATTTATCTGCTAGCGAACAAAGACAAGCCCAGAATAGTGGCACAAACCGCTGAATATATAAGTCACTATAAAGTGATAACAACGTGCAAAACAAAGTTTATTGAATTAAGTGAATTCCCTCCAAATTGGGGCTCCGCTGCCCGCTGCCCGCTGGCACGTGCCGGCAGGTGTAAGCAAACAGCTAATACAAAACATACTCCTGGGCGTGCAATCAAATCTGTGCTAATCCAAAAGCCACACACAGCGCGGTCTGTTATGGCTAAGAGTAGAGTGTCCCTTGGCGAAGCACTCAAAAAAGCCGTCAATGAAAATTCGTATAAAGAGATGAGCTTGACAGCTGAAATTGCCGCGACTGGTGCTACTCCAAGTGTCCATGGAGCCATAGCCGTGACCAGCTGTCCTACAGGTGGTAAGGAACCACAGCGATTCCAAAAAATTAAGCGCAAGGCTGCATCAGGCACATCTCCTAGCTTAGAGAGAAAAAGATCGAACCTTGATGAAAATGGCGAATATTCCGCACTAAAATCGAGCTACAGTGGCAACTCAAATCGCTTCAGGCTACTTGCCCAACTTCCAGCTCAAATGGAGACGGAGAGCAATGCTGATGAAGATTTGTGCGAACAGCCCAGCACCAGCCATCAAGCCGCTATTGCTGCGGCGACGCGCAATGCTACCTTAGCGGGTAGCAGTGATAAATCCCCCACCGGAGACAAAGCGCAGCCTAAGCCACCACCAATAGTGATGGAAGGCATTGAAGATGTCAATTTGTTGATGCAGAGCATCAACACTGTTACGGACGTAAGCAAGGTCGAATTTCGGGCCTCACTGGGTGGAGTTATGCGACTTTACGCGGCTGATGCGAACACATTTCGAAGCATTATCAGGTGGCTAGACGATAAGGAGTATGAGTTCCACTGCTACCAATTGAAGGAAGACAGGCCATATAGAATATGTGTTAAAGGCTTACACCACAGCACACTGCATAGCCAAATCAAGGAAGAACTGGAAAAGTTAGGCCACAAAGTGCTTGACGCCCACACGCCCCATCGGCGTAGCGAGCCAGGCAGTGCCGACGCCAGGCCAGTAAATATGTTTTTCTTGAACATCGCCGCTGCGCCCAACAACAAGGAGGTCCTGGCAGTCAAGACACTATGCCACATGAGGGTCATTGTTGAACCTCTCCGCAAGCGCACCGCCGTCGTGCAATGCCATCGATGTCAGCAGTTTGGACATTCGGCTAAATACTGCCGCAAGGCGCACATCTGTGTGAAATGTGCCGGAGAACACCCTGCTAACAATTGTACTCGGCCACGGAACGAGCTATGCACATGTTATAATTGCGGAGAGCAGCACCCTGCCAACTACTCGGGCTGCTCCAAATACCAGGCCTTTTTGCAACGCTCCAGGCCCAGGAGTGGAGTGGGAGCCAGAGGCACTGCCAATGAGCGGTCGGAGCCACGAGCCCTCATTGGAGGCAGGCAGGTGGCCATTCCCCGTGGTAGCATCTCCTACGCTGATATAACAAAAGGGAGCGCACAACACAAGCAGCAAACGAAACAGACACAGCCACAACAACACCAACAACAGCCACAGCGCAACGAAAGAAGAAGCCGCAGCCGACCAAGTAGACTCAGTGATGCAGTACAGCACCCGGTACCATACAGCAACAGCACAGAAGCCATTCTGCAGTCGCTTAATGAAAGCATCAACTCACTTCGCATTATCCAAGAGAAACAGATGGATCTCCTAATGATGATGCTGAAACAGCAACAGCAACAGACACAGCAGCAGGGGCAAATCCTTAATTTGCTCACTGCACTACAAGTGCAGCAGGCTTCAAAATGATGCCGCTGCGCATCTTAGTGTGGAACGCCGACGGCGTATCCACAAAGCTGCCCGAACTTGAATGTTTCGTGCGGCGACACAACATTGATGTATTGCTGCTTAGCGAGTCACATTGCCGAGGGACGGGAGCGCCAAAATTGTATGGGTATGAGGCCTATACTGCCAACGACCCAAGCGATGGCAACGCTAAAGGAGGAGCAGCGATTCTGGTGAAGTCCAGCCTGGTACACTTCCCGTTGAGACCTATAGCCACCGAAAAGGTGCAACTTGCGTCTGCAGCCATCCAAACGGTACTTGGTACCATCAACTTCGGAGCGGTATACTGCCCACCGAGGTTTGCATGGACTACCGACGAATTCGACAGCATTTTGGAGCAGCATCGTCCGAAATACATCGTTGCGGGTGACTGGAATGCGTCCCACTGGCTCTGGGGAGCGGGGAGGTGCAACCAACGAGGTCGTGCCCTAGCTAACCTTGTCCTGAGCACGGAGGTGAACTCCTTAGCAACAGGGGGCCCAACGCGGTACCCGTACGGCAGGAGAGGCTCTCCAAGCTGCCTAGATTTTGGATTGATGAGAGGCATCCTGGGCATCCATGCTGATATACGGTCTGTCGTTGATCTCAGCTCCGACCACCTACCGCTGATTATCACGCTGGATGCAGCTGCAGTAACATACCCAAGGATGGAGCGGCTAATAACCAGGCGCAGCAACCTGGAAGTGTTCCAAGGTCAACTGGAGCGTTCGCTGCATCTCGACATTGAGATTAACTCCGGGAAGGACATAGAAGATGCTATTGACCTATTTACCGACAAAGTCAAGACAGCAGCACAAATGGCTACTCGCAACCCGCCCAGGAAACCCGTAGCATCAGGAATCCCGATAACCAATGAGATCCTGCTACTAATCGCCGAAAAGAGACGCCTACGCTCTAGTTGGATGAGGTCTCGCCACCCACTGGACAAAGCAGCTTGGAATAGAGCGCAGGGTAGGCTCCGACGCGCACTAGCGGATCACAAAGCTGCATGGTTTGACGAGAGACTGGCCAACACTGGCACTGACTGCGACGCGACGCACTCGCTTTGGAAGGCCACGCGCGCCCTCAAAAGGAGGTGCACCAGGAAGGCGCCACTGATAGACAGCAACGGGACATGGTGTCGGACGGACTTGGAGCAAGCGGAGTTGTTTGCGGGACACCTTGCTGAACGCTTCCAGCCATTTGAGCTTGCCAGCCCGGAGCAAGTAAGGGAGACGCATGACAGGCTAACCCAAGCGCTCCAAATGGACCTGCCTATCAGACCGTTCACCCCTAGGGAGATAGCTGATGTCATCGGTCGCCAGAGCGTCAACAGAGCACCAGGTCATGATGCCATCTGGCACACAGGTCTACTGGTTAAAATAAAGGACACGTTGCCTGCTCCATACTTTGGACTACTGCGGTCATACCTGGAGGGAAGGCAGTTTGCGGTCCGCTTCCATTCGGCAGCCTCTTCCAAGTATGATGTGGGAGCTGGTGTTCCACAGGGAAGTGTCTTGGGCCCCCTGCTGTACTGCCTGTACAGCTGCGACATGCCGCAGCCAGATGATAGCCTGCCAACAATGCTCGCCACGTTTGCAGATGACGTCTGTGTCACTTACAGGTCAAGCTGTGAACACGATGCAGCCGACGGGATCCAAGAGTACGCCACAACGTTCTCGCGATGGGCGAGTCGCTGGAACATCGGTATAAACAGCGACAAGTCTGCCAATGTCTGCTACACCCTGCGACACAAAACGCCGCCGGCCGTTCTTATTGAGGGGGCTCCTGTCCTACAGGCCAACTCGGCTAATTACCTTGGGGTAATCTTGGATCGCAGGCTTACCTTCTCCAAGCAGGTGACGGCAATGAGGACTCGCATCCGAGCTGCGGTGACCAAACATTTTTGGTTACTAAGCCCACGCAGTAAACTACCACTCAACAACAAGGTGACAGTCTACAAGCAGGTTATCGCGCCGATCTGGAAATATGGGTGCCAAATCTGGGGCCTGACTTGTGATAGTCAGATCAGGAGAGTCCAGGCGGCCCAAAACAGGATCGCAAGACTAATTACCGGATGCGAGTGGTACATCAGGAACACCACTCTACATAGAGACCTGAAACTGGCCACGGTCTTTGATGAGATTAATAAGCACTCCAGCCGGTACAACGATAGGCTTGAGCGTCATCGAAATCGTCTTGCAAAGGGCCTGACTAGAGCATGCTGTCCAAGAAGAAGATTAAACAGGCGCCTACCGAGGGACCTAATGCTTCGATCTCCCAGGGCTAGAACTAGCAGAAGATAGCTCCGAAAATTGTGATTGTTACTGTAAATTTGTTCTGTAAATACTTTGTTATTGTTAATTGTTAATTGTTTAAGCTAAGCCGGAAGGCTAGCCGGCGCGCCCAACTGGGCTGAATCAATAGAAACCAAGGTCACAAAGGGGTGTTAAGCCTACCCCGTATGCCTTAATAAACTAAAACAAAAAAAAAAAAAAAAAAAAAAAAAAAATTATTATTTATTAAAATTATTAATGAAAATAAATATTATATTCTCCTAAGCTTTTGAGATGGCTCCGTTACATCCTTTTGCCACGCCCTCGTCGCAATTCCCGAAGAAAGTTGGTTTTCCATTCAACTGGGCTCATTTAAGTCTCATAAGCTTTCCGGAAAATCCAGTAAAAAGTCGATTAGCCTGTAAACAAAATGTTTTAAAAATCAATTATTTTATTTTTCTTCTATATTTTCAGAGCTAATTTTATTGCAATATGTTCTATTTATACATATATTAATGTAATAAATGTATGTAATATTTAAAAAGTAATTTGAATGGCAGTTTTTTTTATCGAAGTCAATATAGGCTGGCTTTAAGACGGAATTCATCATAATTTGAAGCCAAAACAAATTTAAAAAAGTATTATTTAGTGGAGTACGAAATGCACATATATTTTTCTGAGTGTGCATAACCAATGACTATTGAGAGTTCCAATCACATAACTGTAATATCTTCAATCACTTGGGATTCAGATACAGCTTATTTCCATCCGCACACTTACGCAATAGTCACATTTGCATAATGTGGTCATAGTTTTCAATAGTAAATTGTTAATCGAATTAAAGTTTAATGGCGAAACGTGCAAAATGGCAAGTCAAGTCAAATTACATTCGAATAGAGGCCGTGTCGAGTAGTTTGAAGCAGAAGAAGTGAGGGTAGTAGAACAACAACAGTCATTGGACTAATTAACTAGAAATGCTGCAGGCCGAAGCTCAGTAAACATAAATTAAGCAGCATGCGACAAATTTGCAGCAAGGCGGAAGCGGAAGCGCGCGTGTCGCCATTTTGATTTGGCATGGCCATTAGCATTAGCGGGCTGCTGTGTTGTGCTCACTGTCCTTGTTGTTGTTCTCGTCTCGGCATCCTTTGAAGCGCATAAACGCCGCACGCTCTCAGGCAAAGTAAAATTAATTAAAAAGGTGAACAAAATAGCTAAAAGAAACGAAACGCAGCGCGTGACTAAATTGTAAAACAAATCCCAAACTGAAGGCCCTGCCCCCTGCCCCCCTTCAAAGTGTTACTGTGAAATGACGCAAGAATATTTAATGCGCTGCTCGTTGGGTAATAAAAGCGGATTTCTTTTTGGGCTCAGCTCACAAATCTTGTTTGTGTTCAATTTGTGGGCGTGTCGCGGGAGGGTGGGCGGAGCTAAGGGGAAAACATGTGCATGGCCCGTTGCTCTTTTATGAAGTATGAAAGCTAAGGAACTGCGAAAAGTTTTCTGTAAAACTTTGCAGTCAAAGTCGAAAATTATTGAAGGGAATTTTTGTACTTGAGGAGCCAATCAATTGCATGCATCGCTGCCAACAAGCTGAAGAAGAAGAAACCGACGAAGAAGAAGAAGAAGCAGGTCAGTTGGGTATTATAATAAAAGTGATTTAAAGTCGGCTACAATCCATACTTATTATAAAGAATCAATTTGACCTCAATGCGCTATAAGTTTGGTAAAGGGGAATTCGGGCAGGGGGGAGGGGGAGGGCTTACGAGTTGTTTGCTAAACTTTTAAATTACTCAACGGGCACTTTCAATAATGGCAGGCAACCACACCCCCCATCCCCCTAGCACGTCACCCCACCAACCGACTTGTACCTGATGACCTCTACTTGTAGGTCCTTGCAGACTTTTAGGCGGCAAAACTTTTACTTCGCACGCTTGTACTCTTTTTTAATGCCCTTGCAGTGGGTATTTAAGTTTTGACATGCATTTTGTATTGTATTGAAGTGGACATACCCTGTTAGTGTATATAATTTGGGTAGCATAAATATACCTTCAAATAACCAAAGTTATCTTGAATAAACTCAACAGTTATTAGCCAGTTTAAACTCTTAATATTTAAATAATAGCTTATCATCCTCGAAACAAGGATATTATTTTCCATATTTTGTTTTTTAAATCTTTCATTTAGAATTTGTCTATCAGGGTATTTAATCATCAGTGTTTATAAATGTTTTTTATTTTAGTTTTATTTTAGTACTTGTTCCTTGAGACTTCAACTAGGACTTTGACTTCCCTTCGCTTTCGACAAAGTTGTCTTGAAGTTTTTGCAGGAGTTGCCCCAGGGGAGAGGAGTGCGGTGCGGTGCGGTGCGGTGCGGCTCGACGTCTATTTCCGCTTGGGGCGTAAAAATAACAATCGACTTGCAGTTTGAATACATCACAGAGTTAGCTGACAGAGGTGGAGGTGAGGGGGGTCAGTCTGGGGGCACAGTCTGGAGGCCTTGAGTGTGGGACGTTAGCCAACTTCCTGTCTCTGTGCTCTTGCCTTCCGTCGTTTTTAAGACGGCGGGATTAAGTGGATTTTTAAGTGGCAGCAGCAAAAGTGGCACTGGCCACGGGCCAGCTACGGCTTAACTTTCCGGCTTAGGCTTCCATCCCTGGTGACACAATTACATGCACGTTACGAGCAATTCCCAGCAACTCTCCTACTCTCACATCCTCTTTCCACTTGGAATAAAATGGCTCAGCCATTGACATGGACAGCACGTGCTAATGGGCAGTTTTTGGTGGCTCACCACCACTGGTGGTTTTAAGGGGGGGAAGGGGGCCGGTTGGACACAGTAGACATTTGGATATTTGGACAGTTGGTTTTTTGTGAGTTTAGTGCAATTGTGCCCCGTTGATTGCTTTCAAAATTAGCTAGCAATTTGTGTGTGACCATCGCCAAAAGCAGATCAATCAGTAACTTTTCGTGGCTTTCAACTTCTTGATGGAAACTTGTTGTATTTGTCAGTGCCTAAGTGAGCGTGAATTAACTTAGAAATCAAATGCAATTACAATTTTGAAAGAATTCCATCGGTGCTCACTCAAGTACCTCATTTTAAGCACCCTATGTTTTTTTCACAACTCCACATTTTGAACCTTGGTTTCTGTTCTAAGAATCAGCTTTTGGAAACTTATTCAGTTCAGCTAGTAGGTTAAAAAGCTGTCAGTTTCAGCTTGAAATTACACGGAACCAAAACTTAAATTCAACTCAGAATTTGCACTTTCCTTCCAAGGACTAAACGAATTATAGAGAAGCATAAAAGCATATTTCTCCCCCCCCACCCCACCCTCAATTTGGACCCTTCTATTTGGTCGATTGTAGTCAACACTCAAAACCTCATTTGGGGCGCTTCATCGCCTGCTGCTGACATTCAAGGCAATACAGCCACATTGATTGATCCTTGCAAAATTCTGTCCGAAAACTATAAAACTGTGCCTTCCAGGCAATGGTTTTGAAAAACAGCAACAACTACGGGAACTACAGCAACTACAGCAACCAGAACCGATTCATTCAACACATTCAAAGCAACCCAGTTGGCCGTAGGTTCAATTTGGTTTGTGATTGCCTCAAATTAACCGACCGTTTTGTCGTTCCGTTGTCCACTTTTGAGTGTGGGGCACATTCGTGCCGATTTGCCAATTGTCCACTGCCTGTCTAACTGTCCATTACTTTTCCTCGCTCTCTCGCTCTCTCGCTCTCCGTCAGTTAGTCGACAGTCAGTCAATCATGCATTCAATCAAGCAACTCATACAAAACATTCGATGCCTTTGCAAAAGTGCCGCTCTAAACTTTGATTTGCAATTTTCACGCGCCTATTAAATTGGAATTTTCGCTCCCCCAACAGCAACAACAACTGTCACAGCAACAACAACAACAAATACAAACAAAGTTATGCGCTGTTGATATGTTTCTAAGCGTCCTTTTTGCCCCTTACTGCAAACTCGCGGCTTGGCAAATGCCTTTATTTATTTTTTTTGTGCCGTGACGAGCAAAGCCGTGGATAGGGGCTGGGAGAAGGGGTGTTGCAGTGGAACTTAGAGCTCAAAGGTTTTAGCCATTCCCATGGGCTGGCCGGACCAATGGCAGGGCCAGAGAGCAGCTAAAGTTGGCTTCGCCATCGCCATCGCCATCGCAGTTGCAATCAGCTTAACAGTAACTAGAAAATAAATTGCATTCGATTTTGTTTTTCTCGCATTTTTGTGCCCTGCATACAGATAAGCCTTATGGGTACATTATTTAAATATGTTACAAGAATAACTTATCAAATGTAACGATATTTTTCGAATTTTTACGCACATATTATGTAATCTGCACTTACAAAAGAAGTAGCAATCATTTTACAAAATGCATATATGGAGCAACATTTAATTAATTAAAAGGGGTAAAAAAACATGTTTAAGTCAGGTAAAAAATTACAAAAGAAAATGTTTTTTTTGATATTTAATTAATTTTTCAAATGTGTTTTGGATATCCTACAGCATATCCTGTAGTCAATCAATTACCATTGAAATATTTTTTGTTTCGCGCTGGCTTTTTGCTGCTGTTTGGTCTTTTTTTTTATCGCTCTCAGCCTTTGGCGGCTGTTTTGTTATGCTTTTTGTGCTGCGTCCTTAAATCTCTTTGCCTCATCCTCTGTCCATCAATCGCTATCTTTTGTCTTTGTGCCGCAGTTCGCAGTGTGGCCAAACGCGTGATTGGCCGCGCGAAGCCGGACAAAACAGAACCGACAAAAAAAAAACAAAAAACCAAAGCACAGCAAAGCAAAATAATAAAAAGAAAAGCGCTAAAGACGAAGCGAACAAAACTGCATTTGCTGCACAAACTAAGTGAAAAATTGTGCGCCGCAGCAAATGTTGTCATTGTTGGTGGCATTGTGGGTGGGTTGAGTGGTTTCAGTGGGGCCGTCAAACATTTTTGTTTTTGTTCGTGCAGCTGGCCAGCTTAAAATACCATTTTCTTTATTTTGTTTTTTTTTTTTGCCGATCGCTTGGCCAGAATCCCTGGCACAGTGCTTAACCAATTTGTTTGGCCTGCTCGCACAAATTGAGGCCAAGTTGGCTTGCAGTGATTTTTCCCTGGCCAACAAATTGTAGCGCACTAAATAACAACTTAAACAATTTTTTAATTACATTTCTTCACGTAGCGCATTTATCAGCAGCGACAGTTATTGAAAATACACGAGCTTTTATGTCTCAACAATTATTGCAATTAAACTTGAGACTTGATAAAATAAATGCAATTTGGTCTGAGGTCTGCTAAATGCATTTGAGTAGCATCCGAAAGGGACAGGACAACTGCCGAGCCCCATCTCAACGCAAATCAACCGCTCAAACTTGTGCACCAAGTGGTTCAATTATACAGCTTACAATTTTTACATGGCCACATTTGCAGTTGGCACTTTCCTAACGGGAAAATAACGGGTATAGAAAAAACTAAAGTTTGCTCTTGGCAGTTTTTAATTAAAACTCATTCGGATTGCAACTATCTGATTAGATTATAAGCATTTGCAATGCATATTTAGGGCAGTCAAACAAAATCAAGCAAACTATATGTGTATATTACGTATACGCCGCATGTGCGCACGGCGCACTGCGCATTAATCATAGCTATTGCCGGGCGGTAAGTTCATATTTTACGGCAATTAGACGCCTCAGTGGTCATAATTAAAGTAAAGTCCGGACAGGAGGCGTACAACAAAAAAGTAATGAAATGAGCCAACCGCTGACACTTTAGCTTTATTATGTGTGATTGTTGTTGTTATGATTGTTATTGTTGTTTTGGGAGCTTTTTGTGGACACTTTGCATTTGATGCGGGCCAACGCTATTTATTTAATTTATTTTTTGTTTATTTTTGATAGCCATCAAAATGTGATTTGCTTTTGGGTACAGAGTTTGTTTTGCGCCATTAAAATCAAAGAGAAATGCGAAAGTGAAAGTGTGTGTGAAATGCTGAGCACATAAATCAAATTTTATTACCTAAACGACAATTATTTTGCCGCAAAAATCAAAACGAGACTCGAACAAATGACAGCGCCAGCAAGCAGACAATGTTGCCATTTTGTAATACCCTGTAAAGATGCAGTTAATATAATAGGGCATGCTTGGGTTATGTAAAATTATGTAACAGAAGGGGTGTTTGAGTTTTTAATGTCTGTCTCTCAGATCTCAGCAAGAGGCATCACTGAATTAACTAATTGCTTATTATAGAATTTAATCTCAGTATTAAAAGTGTGTTTACATTGTCAAAAATTAAATATTATTGTGAGTACAGGGTATCTGCTAGTTAGGCACACCCAACCAGTGCACTTATCGTTGGCTTTTTTTCTAGCGGGTTTATAAATAAATGCGAAGCTACATGTGACAGAGACACACGCGGCACGCGGCTTGATTTATGGCCCAGAGAAATGCTCATATGCAGACAAAATTCCTGCTAACAGCGAGCTAAAGCCAACAGTTGAAATGGATCACAGGGAGCAGAGTGGAGCAGAGTGGAGCAGAGTGGAGCGAAGCTGCACAACGTTTGCGTATGAGTTATTTTAATTACAATAATGGCATGTCAATTAGAAAGCTGACACTGTGACACTTTTTGGCCAGGGGGACAAGCAGCTAATTAATTACCCAAATGGCATTAAATGCTGTTAGTCGTTTGCCACAAATAAATAATAAATGAAGTAACAATAGCAGGCAACGTAAGAAATTGTAATTTTTAATATTTTATAATACTTTAATGGAATAGAAAAAAATAGAAAATTGCAAATTGAAACTGCTGCTAAAAGTTGGCAAGTTAATAAAATTAAGCAAACAGTTTTGTGGCAACGCAGGCAGCTTAAGCAGATTTACAATACATATTTTAATTATACAGCGCGTAAACTAATTAAACCAATACAGACACAGTAGCAGCAGAGCACACACACACACACACATACATATACACATGTGACGCGTGGGTGGGAAAGGGGGCGTGGCTAGCGCACACGCAGCAAGTTTTTAAGCTCTATTTGTTAACTTTAATGCTGCAGCAAACGAGCAAGTCATAAGGATAGAAAAAGCAAGCGGGGAGGTGTGCGGAGGAGAGGGTAAGTCGGTAATGCGTTAAGGGTGAGTGTGACTCGCGCGTGTGTGTGTGCGTTTGTGTGTGTGTGTGTGTGTGTGTGTGCAAAATGAAGTGCGCTTCGGTGGTCGCTGTGCGAGAGAAAGCAATGCGGCATAATTCCTTGTTAGCTGCAAGTAGTTGTAGATCCAGATATAGATGTAGGTATAGCTGTAGGTGTATGTGTAGGTGTAGCTGTAGTTGTTGTTGTTGTTGTTGGCTTAGGGCCGTTTATGAAGCATGCGGTTAGCCCTGTCTAATGGAAAGCGTATTTGGCTTGAGTGCAAGGCGTGGCAGCTGTCAGAAAAAGGCAAAGCTACTATTAAATTAAAATAGTTGATTTTAAATACTGTAAATATGCAGATAGACTGGCAACTAAAACTTAACTTGGCTAATTGAGCGCTTGCAATAAATATGTTTAGGAAAACAACTGTTGTATATGGTTTGTAGAAAGACTTCTAATGTGATACGTTTAACTTTAGATTAATAAGTATATTAGCATTAAGTATACGCACTAGGTGCAGAGGTATAAATTAAATTATATGAAACATTTAATATTCTCATTAAACACCTTAGTAGTGACTCACTGTGAAATTCAATTGCTCTGGCTATTTACAGGATATCATGTATTCGTTTATTGCATATTAAACTCGCTTTAAAATGAATAGCACGTTTCGCAACTACACAGACTGCCAGCCACAACATTCACTTCCACAATATACAACATTCAACATACAACACACAACACACAACATTACACGTACCGCAAATCAAGGCAAGGTGTAAACTTTATTAAGCATACGCCATGTGCGAAGAGCGTTTCTCCTTCAATTCCCTAATCATTTGACAGCTGCTGGAAGGGAGCTTAAAGTTTACTCAGGTATTATGCGAGTTGTTGTAGAAAGCACATATTTTATTTAATATTTGTTTACTCGAGCGTACATAGTAGTGTGGGTGTGTATCAGTGTGTGTGCGTGTGTGCGTTTGTTTACTTTTACTGTCAGTTGTCAATTATTTTTATTGGCAGGTATTATTATTTTGTGTGCACATTTCTATGGAAATTGTCAAACACACGCAACAGCGCTGAAAGAGAATATGAGAGAGAGATAGAGAGAGAGTGAGAAAGAATGGTAGAGATAGAGTGTGTTTATGTGTGTGTCTGTGTTTGCGGTTTTGAGGCGCGTCTAAACTTGCATGTCATTGACGCTTAATTTGTTTGCTTGGCTTTTTGTTTGCTGTGTGGTTCTTGTTCTTGTTGTTGTTGTGTGCCACAGATTTTGCGGTTGTGTGAGTTGCAGACTGTAATGACTGAACAATTAGTGCGGCCTTAATCCTGCGACATTTTGCTTAGCAACTGTACTCCTCTAAGCTACAACGACACTAGCATTAAGTTTCACCTAAGCAGTAGATGTATCTTGTGAGTTATATTAATCCTATGATATAGACAGCGTAGATACAACTGAGTGGAAAATTTAAGATTTAGGTAATTGTCTTTCAAATATCCATTTCATTTGCATCACTCAAACTTAATATTGCGCATATTCAGCAAATAAGTATGCTATGATTTTGTAGTATTTCAATTGATGTATTTGTCAGTTACACTTGAAGTGGAACAAAGAGTGAAGCTGATATGCATTGACTGTTACTTTCTGTTTTCGACTTGTGCTTGAGTTGAAAGTCTCAAAAGTTTTGCATATGCACTGTGCGGGCAGGCAGGTTGATGTTGTTGTTGTTGTTGTTCATGCTGAGTATCGATGCCTCAAGCGCTTGGCATACATATTTGCAGATCCGTATCCATTGGCTGGCGGCATGAATTTGGCATTTGGCTGATGGCGATGGCGATGTCGATGTCGATGGTTTGCTGGCTACAGCTTGCCCTCAAATGCATTTGCAATGCAACAGGAAACAATTGAATTTGCATAAAACACAAGCGCACGACCATTTTCATTTTCATTTTCATTCCCAATGCCATTTCGCAGTTTTTGCATGCTCCGATTTCATTTATAGACTCAACTGGGCGGCCCCGCTTCCACCGCACATGGACATGAAGGACAGAGTGCTGAGCTGAACCGAAACACATGAACGAGCTGCCTGCAAAGATGGCCAGCTACCAGTAACCAGTTACCAGTAGCCAGTTACCAGCTATCATTTTCGGGGGCCTGATGGTTTCTTAATGAGCTGCGCGCTACCAAACTGCAATCGCTGCCAACGGCCATTAAATAAGCCTACGTTATGGTCGATGAGTAGGTCCCCCCCCCTACGAGATTCAACTGCTGCCAATTTAAATTGTTTGCACAGTGGGAAAGACGAACAAAACTGATGATTTTGTTGCATTTGTTACAATTAGATTATTATTATAAATTAAAACTAAAATCTATAAAAAATGCTGAGGTACACAAAACCAACAAACAATTATTGCATAGTGATTTATAAATTTTGAGCACACAACTTGTTCAAGTACCCCACAGTGCAGCGCGTGGATATCCGTCTGTCTTTTTAAACTGCCCTTGCAACTCTCCAGGATTCGTTTAACTCTGCGCCGTTGATAGCATTTTCATTAATTGTACATAAAATGATTTTTGGCGATTAACCTTTCCCTTTTTCCAGCAATTGCAGCCAAATTAAATTACGAAAAATATTGGCGACAAAAACGAGATTGAATATGAGTGTGTGTATAAGTGTGTGTGTGTGAGTGTGTGATTTTTTGCCAGCGTCTTTTCTATAGGGAGAGTCTGCTGATTAATTAGCATTTTTTGTAATGATTTATGCGTTCTGTGTTATGAAATATGTTACCGGAACTTTGCCAGAACCCACGTGTGTGTTATGCCTTATGTGAGTGTGAGTGTGTGTGTGCGTTTGGTTTAGATAAGAAAATATGCTCGACGGGCGAAATGTGTCGCTGGCAAAGTTAATGTACTGTGACGGCTTTGAAAGGGTTTTGGGTTTTGGGTTTGGGTATTTTTTGGGACTGCCTTTTTGATATTGTGCGCCATTTAACACTATAAAATTATTATCAAGCTTATTCACAGGCGCCATAAATAAAAGATGATAAAAAATACCCAAAAAAAAGGAAAGGAAAAGAATAAACGAAGAAAAAACCATTAGCATAAATTGTATTAGGGGGCGTGGCTGGGCTCGTTATCAGCTTGGCGCCGCAATAAAAACGTTTAGTAATTATTGGAGGACTTCAAAAATTTTGGGCGCCCATTCAATGTGCGAGCACGTCGATAAAGGGGGCGCAAAATGTCTGTCGGAAGCGCCACTAAGCTGCACATATAAACTAATATAGTTATCAAAACTACAGTTACAAGCGTGTCTGAGTGGTGCTCTGCCTGTGTGTGTGTGTGTGTGTCTGTGTGTGTGTGTGTCTGTCGACACGCAAGTTTGCCGTCATGTTCGAAAAACTATTTCGATAAGTTCAACGACAAAATTGTTGGGATTTTGCCCCATTACAAAATATAAAAAAAAAATCAAAAAACGCAAAAAGAACACGGCATGCCGAAGATTAGATACCCTTGCAGATTACATAACCTAGAATTACAACTGCACTTATCTCAATTTGCTTAGGTATTTAAAAAACTGAAGCATTCTTCCTTCAGCTATCAGCTAATCAAGAATATGTGTTTACTCAATGGGCTGTGAGATGGCTCCTTACATGGAATACATATTTCATGAGCAAATTATAATATCTTTTGTGAGGGTATGGAAAGAACGGAGCTTAGAAACATTACGAAATTGCCTGGGTGCCAAAGTTCGATAGACATGCAAGGATTGCTAGAGGCAGGGTTACTGCGATTGAAAATTGCCAGACTACAAGTGGCAAAGGTGGGTGATGGGTGTGGGAGGGGGGCTGGTTTGTGGAAGGCTTTGCAAATTGCCAAGCGACAATATTATCAATAAAGATGAGAGTGCTGAAGGTGCTTCAAGTAGCAGTTTCCCCCGACACGAGTTTGCCACACATGCTAAATGCGCCCCAGGCTCAACTTCAAAAACCAATTGAGCGCAATTTCAAAGATTATTACGTATGCGTAATATGTGAATACGTGTGTGTGTATATGTGTGTGTGTGTGTGTGTGTGTGTCGTTATCGGATATGTGCAGAACTTTATGCCTGCTTGAACTTCATAATGAGTTGCTGGGGGGCATTTTAATTGAATATGGCTATAAAGTTGCTGGCGAACTGAAACCAAAACACAAAATCTGTATGCCAAACACTTCAAGCAATTCTCAGGACTGACAAAAATATGGAGCATAAAGTAACCACTGACACACATACACACACACACACGCACACAGACTCACACTTTCATACACGCTGCGGCGCACCGGAAGTATGCGTAGGGACTGAAGCAAAATGGCCGCACCAAAAGTGTGGCATAGTTTGCGGCGCCAGAAGCAAATGCTTTGTGGTCGCATAGCTGTCCGTCTATGTCGGCATCTTTAACTACCAGTTGCAACTCCATTTCTATTTCCATTTTGTCCCTGTTTCAAGTACACCCTCATTCGTTGACATTCGGGAGCTCTGCGCTCTCAACTGCGACAGACTTTGACTTTTCGGTTTGGCTTTCACGTTTGCCAGATACAAAATAAACAAATATCAAATTCAAAAGTGTTTGCCGCAAAGCGTAGAAATTGTTTGGCCTCGCTTGGTTAACACATCCAGATTCCATGAAATTGAACTCCATGAGTGACCTATATTTGCTAGATTTTATTTGCTCTTCAGTTCACGGAAATGTTGCCACATAAATGTTATGTCTTTCAATGATAACAAGTTAGAGTGCTCAGTTTTTAAAAATCGGTTGAATCATTTTTAAGGTCTTGAAAACTCACTTGCCAAGATTTATGTCATTATTTTTGACAAATGACCTTAAGGAGTGAGGAAAGTACACGATACATAATTTTTTAAGAAGACATACCGTGAAGAAAATGGTATCGAGTTTCACGATCGGTTCTTCGTACGAATTTGTTGGATAGACCCTGCAAATGAATTTTGTCTGTTAAATAACATGCATAACTTTAAAATACGCTTAATTATAAACTTTAAAGTATCTAGCTATAAACATTGTGATACAAAGTTTCGACTCTACATTATCAATAGAGAGTGTTTGTTTATTAAAAATTGCATAAGCTGCAATCCAAAATATGATTACAACTCGCTCGCTGTTAAAATACGCAATAGAAAATTAAATGGCATTAATGAAACAACAGCTAAAAATGAATAACGGTAATTTTTCTATTATTTTAATGCATTGTGGTTGATTGAGTAAAATTGCTGGGCGCTGTGCACCGTTCGGCTCGCAATGGGAACTAAGTAATGAAAATGATTTGTGTGGCGCGGTTTTTGTTTGAGTTTATGGCCCAAAATTGCTGGCCACACCAACGGCCATTTGCATAATAAATGGCCAGGCAATGCGCCAGCTCGAAAATAAATTACAAACACACACACAAGAACCAAATCAACTGCAGCAACAAACAAA
Source organism: Drosophila maculinotata (assembly GCA_035045305.1). Lineage (NCBI taxonomy): Eukaryota > Metazoa > Arthropoda > Insecta > Diptera > Drosophilidae > Drosophila > Drosophila maculinotata. The sequence continues at coordinate 722,586 of JAWNPD010000430.1, forward strand.
ATAATAAAGGGTGCACAGGCAATTGTAATTTGAGTTCGTGCTGTGCAGGTAAAAGCAAATTACGCATACGCCGCATGCAACAGAAAGAGACATTCAAATAGACAACAGATTAGCCACAACAACAAAAAAAAACAAGAAAGAGTGCTCTAGTCGAGAGTGCCCGACTAGGAGATACCCTGAACCCAGTTCTTACATTCATAATTCTTTACACCTTGTCATTTTTATCAAAAAATGAAATTTTCTGACATGTCTATTTTTAAATGTCAATCGATAATTCTGATCTTAACGAGTCCAAAAAGATATACCACTAGAATAATCGAATTTTTTTGTTAATGCTGAAAATGTTACATGGTCATCTTTGAATGCTCATAACTCGAGTATTAGATGTCGGATCGTAGAAATTTAAACCGTTTTAGACTCGTGAAAGTGTACATAATTAAATGCAATTTCAAGTTTTTGATTTCAGAACTGACCCATTTTTAGCAGAAATAGTGATGTTACCCCTTGTTATATTTGGCAAAAAATGAAATTTTCTGACATGTCCATTTTTAAATGTCAATCGATAGTCCTGGTTCTTAGGAGTCCAAAAAGGTATACCACTCAAAGATCGGCCTCATTTTGGTCGAGATATGCAAGGAATAACGCTCCAAAAATCTAATTTTTTTGTTAATGCTGAAGATATTATATGGTCATCTTTGAGTGCTCATAACTCGGGTATTTGATGTCGGATCTTGGAAATTTAAACCGTTTTATACTCGTGGAAGTGTACATAATAAAATGTTATTTAAAGTTTTTGATTTCAGAACTGACCCATTTTTAGAAGAAATAGTGATGTTACCCCTTGTCATATTTGGCAAAAAATGAAATTTTCTGACATGTCCATTTTTAAATGTCAATCGATAGTCCTGGTTCTTAGGAGTCCAAAAAGGTATACCACTCAAAGATCGGCCTCATTTTGGCCGAGATATGCAAGGTATAAAGCTCCAAAAATCTAATTTTTTGTTAATGCTGAAGATATTACATATATGGTCATCTTTGAGTGCTCATAACTCGGGTATTTGATGTCGGATCTTGGAAATTTAAACCGTTTTATACTCGTGGAAGTGTACATAATAAAATGTAATTTAAAGTTTTTGATTTCAGAACTGACCCATTTTTAGCAGAAATAGTGATGTTACCCCTTGTCATATTTGGCAAAAAATGAAATTTTCTGACATGTCCATTTTTAAATGTCAATCGATAGTCCTGATTCTTAGGAGTCCAAAAAGGTATACCACTCAAAGATCGGCCTCATTTTGGCCGAGATATGCAAGGTATAAAGCTCCAAAAATCTAATCTTTTTGTTAATGCTGAAGATATTATATGGTCATCTTTGAGTGCTCATAACTCGGGTATTTGATGTCGGATCTTGGAAATTTAAACCGTTTTAGACTCGTGGAAGTGTACATAATAAAATGTAATTTAAAGTTTTTGATTTCAGAACTGACCCATTTTTAGCAGAAATAGTGATGTTACCCCTTGTCATATTTGGCAAAAAATGAAATTTTCTGACATGTCCATTTTTAAATGTCAATCGATAGTCCTGGTTCTTAGGAGTCCAAAAATGTATACCACTCAAAGATCGGCCTCATTTTGGCCGAGATATGCAAGGTATAAAGCTCCAAAAATCTAATCTTTTTGTTAATGCTGAAGATATTATATGGTCATCTTTGAGTGCTCATAACTCGGGTATTTGATGTCGGATCTTGGAAATTTAAACCGTTTTAGACTCGTGGAAGTGTACATAATAAAATGTAATTTAAAGTTTTTGATTTCAGAACTGACCCATTTTTAGCAGAAATAGTGATGTTACCCCTTGTCATATTTGGCAAAAAATTAAATTTTCTGACATGTCCATTTTTAAATGTCAATCGATAGTCCTGGTTCTTAGGAGTCCAAAAAGGTATACCACTCAAAGATCGGCCTCATTTTGGCCGAGATATGCAAGGTATAACGCTCCAAAAATCTAATTTTTTTGTTAATGCTGAAGATATTATATGGTCATCTTTGAGTGCTCATAACTTGGGTATTTGATGTCGGATCTTGGAAATTTAAACCGTTTTAGACTCGTGGAAGTATAAATAATAAAATGTAATTTAAAGTTTTTTATTTCAGAACTGACCCATTTTTAGCAGAAATAGTGATGTTACCCCTTGTCATATTTGGCAAAAAATGAAATTTTCTGACATGTCCATTTTTAAATGTCAATCGATAGTCCTGGTTCTTAGGAGTCCAAAAAGGTATACCACTCAAAGATCGGCCTCATTTTGGCCGAGATATGCAAGGTATAAAGCTCCAAAAATCTAATTTTTTTGTTAATGCTGAAGATATTATATGGTCATCTTTGAGTGCTCATAACTCGGGTATTTGATGTCGGATCTTGGAAATTTAAACCGTTTTATACTCGTGGAAGTGTACATAATAATATGTAATTTAAAGTTTTTGATTTCAGAACCGACCCATTTTTAGCAGAAATAGTGATGTTACCCCTTGTCATATATGCAAAAAATGAAATTTTCTGACATGTCCATTTTTAAATGTCAATCGATAGTCCTGGTTCTTAGGAGTCCAAAAAGGTATACCACTCAAAGATCGGCCTCATTTTGGCCGAGATATGCAAGGTATAAAGCTCCAAAAATCTAATCTTTTTGTTAATGCTAAAGATATTATATGGTCATCTTTGAGTGCTCATAACTCGGGTATTTGATGTCGGATCTTGGAAATTTAAACCGTTTTAGACTCGTGGAAGTGTACATAATAAAATGTAATTTAAAGTTTTTGATTTCAGAACTGACCCATTTTTAGCAGAAATAGTGATGTTACCCCTTGTCATATTTGGCAAAAAATGAAATTTTCTGACATGTCCATTTTTAAATGTCAATCGATAGTCCTGGTTCTTAGGAGTCCAAAAAGGTATACCACTCAAAGATCGGCCTCATTTTGGCCGAGATATGCAAGGTATAAAGCTCCAAAAATCTAATTTTTTTGTTAATGCTGAAGATATTATATGGTCATTGTTTGAGTGCTCATAACTCGGGTATTTGATGTCGGATCTTGGAAATTTAAACCGTTTTAGACTCGTGGAAGTGTACATAATAAAATGTAATTTAAAGTTTTTGATTTCAGAACTGACCCATTTTTAGCAGAAATAGTGATGTTACCCCTTGTCATATTTGGGAAAAAATGAAATTTTCTGACATGTCCATTTTTAAATGTCAATCGATAGTCCTGGTTCTTAGGAGTCCAAAAAGGTATACCACTCAAAGATCGGCCTCATTTTGGCCGAGATATGCAAGGTATAAAGCTCCAAAAATCTAATCTTTTTGTTAATGCTGAAGATATTATATGGTCATCTTTGAGTGCTCATAACTCGGGTATTTGATGTCGGATCTTGGAAATTTAAACCGTTTTAGACTCGTGGAAGTGTACATAATAAAATGTAATTTAAAGTTTTTGATTTCAGAACTGACCCATTTTTAGCAGAAATAGTGATGTTACCCCTTGTCATATTTGGCAAAAAATTAAATTTTCTGACATGTCCATTTTTAAATGTCAATCGATAGTCCTGGTTCTTAGGAGTCCAAAAATGTATACCACTCAAAGATCGGCCTCATTTTGGCCGAGATATGCAAGGTATAAAGCTCCAAAAATCTAATCTTTTTGTTAATGCTGAAGATATTATATGGTCATCTTTGAGTGCTCATAACTCGGGTATTTGATGTCGGATCTTGGAAATTTAAACCGTTTTAGACTCGTGGAAGTGTACATAATAAAATGTAATTTAAAGTTTTTGATTTCAGAACTGACCCATTTTTAGCAGAAATAGTGATGTTACCCCTTGTCATATTTGGCAAAAAATTAAATTTTCTGACATGTCCATTTTTAAATGTCAATCGATAGTCCTGGTTCTTAGGAGTCCAAAAAGGTATACCACTCAAAGATCGGCCTCATTTTGGCCGAGATATGCAAGGTATAACGCTCCAAAAATCTAATTTTTTTGTTAATGCTGAAGATATTATATGGTCATCTTTGAGTGCTCATAACTTGGGTATTTGATGTCGGATCTTGGAAATTTAAACCGTTTTAGACTCGTGGAAGTATAAATAATAAAATGTAATTTAAAGTTTTTGATTTCAGAACTGACCCATTTTTAGCAGAAATAGTGATGTTACCCCTTGTCATATTTGGCAAAAAATGAAATTTTCTGACATGTCCATTTTTAAATGTCAATCGATAGTCCTGGTTCTTAGGAGTCCAAAAAGGTATACCACTCAAAGATCGGCCTCATTTTGGCCGAGATATGCAAGGTATAAAGCTCCAAAAATCTAATTTTTTTGTTAATGCTGAAGATATTATATGGTCATTGTTTGAGTGCTCATAACTCGGGTATTTGATGTCGGATCTTGGAAATTTAAACCGTTTTAGACTCGTGGAAGTGTACATAATAAAATGTAATTTAAAGTTTTTGATTTCAGAACTGACCCATTTTTAGCAGAAATAGTGATGTTACCCCTTGTCATATTTGGGAAAAAATGAAATTTTCTGACATGTCCATTTTTAAATGTCAATCGATAGTCCTGGTTCTTAGGAGTCCAAAAAGGTATACCACTCAAAGATCGGCCTCATTTTGGCCGAGATATGCAAGGTATAAAGCTCCAAAAATCTAATCTTTTTGTTAATGCTGAAGATATTATATGGTCATCTTTGAGTGCTCATAACTCGGGTATTTGATGTCGGATCTTGGAAATTTAAACCGTTTTAGACTCGTGGAAGTGTACATAATAAAATGTAATTTAAAGTTTTTGATTTCAGAACTGACCCATTTTTAGCAGAAATAGTGATGTTACCCCTTGTCATATTTGGCAAAAAATTAAATTTTCTGACATGTCCATTTTTAAATGTCAATCGATAGTCCTGGTTCTTAGGAGTCCAAAAATGTATACCACTCAAAGATCGGCCTCATTTTGGCCGAGATATGCAAGGTATAAAGCTCCAAAAATCTAATCTTTTTGTTAATGCTGAAGATATTATATGGTCATCTTTGAGTGCTCATAACTCGGGTATTTGATGTCGGATCTTGGAAATTTAAACCGTTTTAGACTCGTGGAAGTGTACATAATAAAATGTAATTTAAAGTTTTTGATTTCAGAACTGACCCATTTTTAGCAGAAATAGTGATGTTACCCCTTGTCATATTTGGCAAAAAATTAAATTTTCTGACATGTCCATTTTTAAATGTCAATCGATAGTCCTGGTTCTTAGGAGTCCAAAAAGGTATACCACTCAAAGATCGGCCTCATTTTGGCCGAGATATGCAAGGTATAACGCTCCAAAAATCTAATTTTTTTGTTAATGCTGAAGATATTATATGGTCATCTTTGAGTGCTCATAACTTGGGTATTTGATGTCGGATCTTGGAAATTTAAACCGTTTTAGACTCGTGGAAGTATAAATAATAAAATGTAATTTAAAGTTTTTGATTTCAGAACTGACCCATTTTTAGCAGAAATAGTGATGTTACCCCTTGTCATATTTGGCAAAAAATGAAATTTTCTGACATGTCCATTTTTAAATGTCAATCGATAGTCCTGGTACTTAGGAGTCCAAAAAGGTATACCACTCAAAGATCGGCCTCATTTTGGCCGAGATATGCAAGGTATAAAGCTCCAAAAATCTAATTTTTTTGTTAATGCTGAAGATATTATATGGTCATCTTTGAGTGCTCATAACTCGGGTATTTGATGTCGGATCTTGGAAATTTAAACCGTTTTATACTCGTGGAAGTGTACATAATAAAATGTAATTTAAAGTTTTTGATTTCAGAACCGACCCATTTTTAGCAGAAATAGTGATGTTACCCCTTGTCATATTTGCAAAAAATGAAATTTTCTGACATGTCCATTTTTAAATGTCAATCGATAGTCCTGGTTCTTAGGAGTCCAAAAAGGTATACCACTCAAAGATCGGCCTCATTTTGGCCGAGATATGCAAGGTATAAAGCTCCAAAAATCTAATCTTTTTGTTAATGCTAAAGATATTATATGGTCATCTTTGAGTGCTCATAACTCGGGTATTTGATGTCGGATCTTGGAAATTTAAACCGTTTTAGACTCGTGGAAGTGTACATAATAAAATGTAATTTAAAGTTTTTGATTTCAGAACTGACCCATTTTTAGCAGAAATAGTGATGTTACCCCTTGTCATATTTGGCAAAAAATGAAATTTTCTGACATGTCCATTTTTAAATGTCAATCGATAGTCCTGGTTCTTAGGAGTCCAAAAAGGTATACCACTCAAAGATCGGCCTCATTTTGGCCGAGATATGCAAGGTATAAAGCTCCAAAAATCTAATTTTTTTGTTAATGCTGAAGATATTATATGGTCATTGTTTGAGTGCTCATAACTCGGGTATTTGATGTCGGATCTTGGAAATTTAAACCGTTTTAGACTCGTGGAAGTGTACATAATAAAATGTAATTTAAAGTTTTTGATTTCAGAACTGACCCATTTTTAGCAGAAATAGTGATGTTGTCATATTTGGGAAAAAATGAAATTTTCTGACATGTCCATTTTTAAATGTCAATCGATAGTCCTGGTTCTTAGGAGTCCAAAAAGGTATACCACTCAAAGATCGGCCTCATTTTGGCCGAGATATGCAAGGTATAAAGCTCCAAAAATCTAATCTTTTTGTTAATGCTGAAGATATTATATGGTCATCTTTGAGTGCTCATAACTCGGGTATTTGATGTCGGATCTTGGAAATTTAAACCGTTTTAGACTCGTGGAAGTGTACATAATAAAATGTAATTTAAAGTTTTTGATTTCAGAACTGACCCATTTTTAGCAGAAATAGTGATGTTACCCCTTGTCATATTTGGCAAAAAATGAAATTTTCTGACATGTCCATTTTTAAATGTCAATCGATAGTCCTGGTTCTTAGGAGTCCAAAAATGTATACCACTCAAAGATCGGCCTCATTTTGGCCGAGATATGCAAGGTATAAAGCTCCAAAAATCTAATCTTTTTGTTAATGCTGAAGATATTATATGGTCATCTTTGAGTGCTCATAACTCGGGTATTTGATGTCGGATCTTGGAAATTTAAACCGTTTTAGACTCGTGGAAGTGTACATAATAAAATGTAATTTAAAGTTTTTGATTTCAGAACTGACCCATTTTTAGCAGAAATAGTGATGTTACCCCTTGTCATATTTGGCAAAAAATTAAATTTTCTGACATGTCCTTTTTTAAATGTCAATCGATAGTCCTGGTTCTTAGGAGTCCAAAAAGGTATACCACTCAAAGATCGGCCTCATTTTGGCCGAGATATGCAAGGTATAACGCTCCAAAAATCTAATTTTTTTGTTAATGCTGAAGATATTATATGGTCATCTTTGAGTGCTCATAACTTGGGTATTTGATGTCGGATCTTGGAAATTTAAACCGTTTTAGACTCGTGGAAGTATAAATAATAAAATGTAATTTAAAGTTTTTGATTTCAGAACTGACCCATTTTTAGCAGAAATAGTGATGTTACCCCTTGTCATATTTGGCAAAAAATGAAATTTTCTGACATGTCCATTTTTAAATGTCAATCGATAGTCCTGGTTCTTAGGAGTCCAAAAAGGTATACCACTCAAAGATCGGCCTCATTTTGGCCGAGATATGCAAGGTATAAAGCTCCAAAAATCTAATTTTTTTGTTAATGCTGAAGATATTATATGGTCATCTTTGAGTGCTCATAACTCGGGTATTTGATGTCGGATCTTGGAAATTTAAACCGTTTTATACTCGTGGAAGTGTACATAATAAAATGTAATTTAAAGTTTTTGATTTCAGAACCGACCCATTTTTAGCAGAAATAGTGATGTTACCCCTTGTCATATTTGCAAAAAATGAAATTTTCTGACATGTCCATTTTTAAATGTCAATCGATAGTCCTGGTTCTTAGGAGTCCAAAAAGGTATACCACTCAAAGATCGGCCTCATTTTGGCCGAGATATGCAAGGTATAAAGCTCCAAAAATCTAATCTTTTTGTTAATGCTGAAGATATTATATGGTCATCTTTGAGTGCTCATAACTCGGGTATTTGATGTCGGATCGTGGAAATTTAAACCGTTTTAGACTCGTGGAAGTGTACATAATAAAATGTAATTTAAAGTTTTTGATTTCAGAACTGACCCATTTTTAGCAGAAATAGTGATGTTACCCCTTGTCATATTTGGCAAAAAATGAAATTTTCTGACATGTCCATTTTTAAATGTCAATCGATAGTCCTGGTTCTTAGGAGTCCAAAAAGGTATACCACTCAAAGATCGGCCTCATTTTGGCCGAGATATGCAAGGTATAACGCTCCAAAAATCTAATTTTTTTGTTAATGCTGAAGATATTATATGGTCATCTTTGAGTGCTCATAACTTGGGTATTTGATGTCGGATCTTGGAAATTTAAACCGTTTTAGACTCGTGGAAGTATAAATAATAAAATGTAATTTAAAGTTTTTGATTTCAGAACTGACCCATTTTTAGCAGAAATAGTGATGTTACCCCTTGTCATATTTGGCAAAAAATGAAATTTTCTGACATGTCCATTTTTAAATGTCAATCGATAGTCCTGGTTCTTAGGAGTCCAAAAAGGTATACCACTCAAAGATCGGCCTCATTTTGGCCGAGATATGCAAGGTATAAAGCTCCAAAAATCTAATTTTTTTGTTAATGCTGAAGATATTATATGGTCATCTTTGAGTGCTCATAACTCGGGTATTTGATGTCGGATCTTGGAAATTTAAACCGTTTTATACTCGTGGAAGTGTACATAATAAAATGTAATTTAAAGTTTTTGATTTCAGAACCGACCCATTTTTAGCAGAAATAGTGATGTTACCCCTTGTCATATTTGCAAAAAATGAAATTTTCTGACATGTCCATTTTTAAATGTCAATCGATAGTCCTGGTTCTTAGGAGTCCAAAAAGGTATACCACTCAAAGATCGGCCTCATTTTGGCCGAGATATGCAAGGTATAAAGCTCCAAAAATCTAATCTTTTTGTTAATGCTGAAGATATTATATGGTCATCTTTGAGTGCTCATAACTCGGGTATTTGATGTCGGATCTTGGAAATTTAAACCGTTTTAGACTCGTGGAAGTATAAATAATAAAATGTAATTTAAAGTTTTTGATTTCAGAACTGACCCATTTTTAGCAGAAATAGTGATGTTACCCCTTGTCATATTTGGCAAAAAATGAAATTTTCTGACATGTCCATTTTTAAATGTCAATCGATAGTCCTGGTTCTTAGGAGTCCAAAAAGGTATACCACTCAAAGATCGGCCTCATTTTGGCCGAGATATGCAAGGTATAAAGCTCCAAAAATCTAATTTTTTTGTTAATGCTGAAGATATTATATGGTCATCTTTGAGTGCTCATAACTCGGGTATTTGATGTCGGATCTTGGAAATTTAAACCGTTTTATACTCGTGGAAGTGTACATAATAAAATGTAATTTAAAGTTTTTGATTTCAGAACCGACCCATTTTTAGCAGAAATAGTGATGTTACCCCTTGTCATATTTGCAAAAAATGAAATTTTCTGACATGTCCATTTTTAAATGTCAATCGATAGTCCTGGTTCTTAGGAGTCCAAAAAGGTATACCACTCAAAGATCGGCCTCATTTTGGCCGAGATATGCAAGGTATAAAGCTCCAAAAATCTAATCTTTTTGTTAATGCTGAAGATATTATATGGTCATCTTTGAGTGCTCATAACTCGGGTATTTGATGTCGGATCGTGGAAATTTAAACCGTTTTAGACTCGTGGAAGTGTACATAATAAAATGTAATTTAAAGTTTTTGATTTCAGAACTGACCCATTTTTAGCAGAAATAGTGATGTTACCCCTTGTCATATTTGGCAAAAAATGAAATTTTCTGACATGTCCATTTTTAAATGTCAATCGATAGTCCTGGTTCTTAGGAGTCCAAAAAGGTATACCACTCAAAGATCGGCCTCATTTTGGCCGAGATATGCAAGGTATAACGCTCCAAAAATCTAATTTTTTTGTTAATGCTGAAGATATTATATGGTCATCTTTGAGTGCTCATAACTTGGGTATTTGATGTCGGATCTTGGAAATTTAAACCGTTTTAGACTCGTGGAAGTATAAATAATAAAATGTAATTTAAAGTTTTTGATTTCAGAACTGACCCATTTTTAGCAGAAATAGTGATGTTACCCCTTGTCATATTTGGCAAAAAATGAAATTTTCTGACATGTCCATTTTTAAATGTCAATCGATAGTCCTGGTTCTTAGGAGTCCAAAAAGGTATACCACTCAAAGATCGGCCTCATTTTGGCCGAGATATGCAAGGTATAAAGCTCCAAAAATCTAATTTTTTTGTTAATGCTGAAGATATTATATGGTCATCTTTGAGTGCTCATAACTCGGGTATTTGATGTCGGATCTTGGAAATTTAAACCGTTTTATACTCGTGGAAGTGTACATAATAAAATGTAATTTAAAGTTTTTGATTTCAGAACCGACCCATTTTTAGCAGAAATAGTGATGTTACCCCTTGTCATATTTGCAAAAAATGAAATTTTCTGACATGTCCATTTTTAAATGTCAATCGATAGTCCTGGTTCTTAGGAGTCCAAAAAGGTATACCACTCAAAGATCGGCCTCATTTTGGCCGAGATATGCAAGGTATAAAGCTCCAAAAATCTAATCTTTTTGTTAATGCTGAAGATATTATATGGTCATCTTTGAGTGCTCATAACTCGGGTATTTGATGTCGGATCTTGGAAATTTAAACCGTTTTAGACTCGTGGAAGTGTACATAATAAAATGTAATTTAAAGTTTTTGATTTCAGAACTGACCCATTTTTAGCAGAAATAGTGATGTTACCCCTTGTCATATTTGGCAAAAAATGAAATTTTCTGACATGTCCATTTTTAAATGTCAATCGATAGTCCTGGTTCTTAGGAGTCCAAAAAGGTATACCACTCAAAGATCGGCCTCATTTTGGCCGAGATATGCAAGGTATAAAGCTCCAAAAATCTAATTTTTTTGTTAATGCTGAAGATATTATATGGTCATTGTTTGAGTGCTCATAACTCGGGTATTTGATGTCGGATCTTGGAAATTTAAACCGTTTTAGACTCGTGGAAGTGTACATAATAAAATGTAATTTAAAGTTTTTGATTTCAGAACTGACCCATTTTTAGCAGAAATAGTGATGTTACCCCTTGTCATATTTGGGAAAAAATGAAATTTTCTGACATGTCCATTTTTAAATGTCAATCGATAGTCCTGGTTCTTAGGAGTCCAAAAAGGTATACCACTCAAAGATCGGCCTCATTTTGGCCGAGATATGCAAGGTATAAAGCTCCAAAAATCTAATTTTTTTGTTAATGCTGAAGATATTATATGGTCATCTTTGAGTGCTCATAACTCGGGTATTTGATGTCGGATCTTGGAAATTTAAACCGTTTTATACTCGTGGAAGTGTACATAATAAAATGTAATTTAAAGTTTTTGATTTCAGAACTGACCCATTTTTAGAAGAAATAGTGATGTTACCCCTTGTCATATTTGGCAAAAAATGAAATTTTCTGACATGTCCATTTTTAAATGTCAATCGATAGTCCTGGTTCTTAGGAGTCCAAAAAGGTATACCACTCAAAGATCGGCCTCATTTTGGCCGAGATATGCAAGGTATAACGCTCCAAAAATCTAATTTTTTTGTTAATGCTGAAGATATTATATGGTCATCTTTGAGTGCTCATAACTTGGGTATTTGATGTCGGATCTTGGAAATTTAAACCGTTTTAGACTCGTGGAAGTATAAATAATAAAATGTAATTTAAAGTTTTTGATTTCAGAACTGACCCATTTTTAGCAGAAATAGTGATGTTACCCCTTGTCATATTTGGCAAAAAATGAAATTTTCTGACATGTCCATTTTTAAATGTCAATCGATAGTCCTGGTTCTTAGGAGTCCAAAAAGGTATACCACTCAAAGATCGGCCTCATTTTGGCCGAGATATGCAAGGTATAAAGCTCCAAAAATCTAATTTTTTTGTTAATGCTGAAGATATTATATGGTCATCTTTGAGTGCTCATAACTCGGGTATTTGATGTCGGATCTTGGAAATTTAAACCGTTTTATACTCGTGGAAGTGTACATAATAAAATGTAATTTAAAGTTTTTGATTTCAGAACCGACCCATTTTTAGCAGAAATAGTGATGTTACCCCTTGTCATATTTGCAAAAAATGAAATTTTCTGACATGTCCATTTTTAAATGTCAATCGATAGTCCTGGTTCTTAGGAGTCCAAAAAGGTATACCACTCAAAGATCGGCCTCATTTTGGCCGAGATATGCAAGGTATAAAGCTCCAAAAATCTAATCTTTTTGTTAATGCTGAAGATATTATATGGTCATCTTTGAGTGCTCATAACTCGGGTATTTGATGTCGGATCTTGGAAATTTAAACCGTTTTAGACTCGTGGAAGTGTACATAATAAAATGTAATTTAAAGTTTTTGATTTCAGAACTGACCCATTTTTAGCAGAAATAGTGATGTTACCCCTTGTCATATTTGGCAAAAAATGAAATTTTCTGACATGTCCATTTTTAAATGTCAATCGATAGTCCTGGTTCTTAGGAGTCCAAAAAGGTATACCACTCAAAGATCGGCCTCATTTTGGCCGAGATATGCAAGGTATAAAGCTCCAAAAATCTAATTTTTTTGTTAATGCTGAAGATATTATATGGTCATCTTTGAGTGCTCATAACTCGGGTATTTGATGTCGGATCTTGGAAATTTAAACCGTTTTATACTCGTGGAAGTGTACATAATAAAATGTAATTTAAAGTTTTTGATTTCAGAACCGACCCATTTTTAGCAGAAATAGTGATGTTACCCCTTGTCATATTTGCAAAAAATGAAATTTTCTGACATGTCCATTTTTAAATGTCAATCGATAGTCCTGGTTCTTAGGAGTCCAAAAAGGTATACCACTCAAAGATCGGCCTCATTTTGGCCGAGATATGCAAGGTATAAAGCTCCAAAAATCTAATCTTTTTGTTAATGCTGAAGATATTATATGGTCATCTTTGAGTGCTCATAACTCGGGTATTTGATGTCGGATCTTGGAAATTTAAACCGTTTTAGACTCGTGGAAGTGTACATAATAAAATGTAATTTAAAGTTTTTGATTTCAGAACTGACCCATTTTTAGCAGAAATAGTGATGTTACCCCTTGTCATATTTGGGAAAAAATGAAATTTTCTGACATGTCCATTTTTAAATGTCAATCGATAGTCCTGGTTCTTAGGAGTCCAAAAAGGTATACCACTCAAAGATCGGCCTCATTTTGGCCGAGATATGCAAGGTATAAAGCTCCAAAAATCTAATTTTTTTGTTAATGCTGAAGATATTATATGGTCATCTTTGAGTGCTCATAACTCGGGTATTTGATGTCGGATCTTGGAAATTTAAACCGTTTTATACTCGTGGAAGTGTACATAATAAAATGTAATTTAAAGTTTTTGATTTCAGAACTGACCCATTTTTAGAAGAAATAGTGATGTTACCCCTTGTCATATTTGGCAAAAAATGAAATTTTCTGACATGTCCATTTTTAAATGTCAATCGATAGTCCTGGTTCTTAGGAGTCCAAAAAGGTATACCACTCAAAGATCGGCCTCATTTTGGCCGAGATATGCAAGGTATAAAGCTCCAAAAATCTAATTTTTTTGTTAATGCTGAAGATATTATATGGTCATTGTTTGAGTGCTCATAACTCGGGTATTTGATGTCGGATCTTGGAAATTCAAACCGTTTTAGACTCGTGGAAGTGTACATAATAAAATGTAATTTAAAGTTTTTGATTTCAGAACTGACCCATTTTTAGCAGAAATAGTGATGTTACCCCTTGTCATATTTGGCAAAAAATGAAATTTTCTGACATGTCCATTTTTAAATGTCAATCGATAGTCCTGGTTCTTAGGAGTCCAAAAAGGTATACCACTCAAAGATCGGCCTCATTTTGGCCGAGATATGCAAGGTATAAAGCTCCAAAAATCTAATCTTTTTGTTAATGCTGAAGATATTATATGGTCATCTTTGAGTGCTCATAACTCGGGTATTTGATGTCGGATCTTGGAAATTTAAACCGTTTTAGACTCGTGGAAGTGTACATAATAAAATGTAATTTAAAGTTTTTGATTTCAGAACTGACCCATTTTTAGCAGAAATAGTGATGTTACCCCTTGTCATATTTGGCAAAAAATGAAATTTTCTGACATGTCCATTTTTAAATGTCAATCGATAGTCCTGGTTCTTAGGAGTCCAAAAATGTATACCACTCAAAGATCGGCCTCATTTTGGCCGAGATATGCAAGGTATAAAGCTCCAAAAATCTAATCTTTTTGTTAATGCTGAAGATATTATATGGTCATCTTTGAGTGCTCATAACTCGGGTATTTGATGTCGGATCTTGGAAATTTAAACCGTTTTATACTCGTGGAAGTGTACATAATAAAATGTAATTTAAAGTTTTTGATTTCAGAACCGACCCATTTTTAGCAGAAATAGTGATGTTACCCCTTGTCATATTTGCAAAAAATGAAATTTTCTGACATGTCCATTTTTAAATGTCAATCGATAGTCCTGGTTCTTAGGAGTCCAAAAAGGTATACCACTCAAAGATCGGCCTCATTTTGGCCGAGATATGCAAGGTATAAAGCTCCAAAAATCTAATTTTTTTGTTAATGCTGAAGATATTATATGGTCATCTTTGAGTGCTCATAACTCGGGTATTTGATGTCGGATCTTGGAAATTTAAACCGTTTTATACTCGTGGAAGTGTACATAACAAAATGTAATTTAAAGTTTTTGATTTCAGAACTGACCCATTTTTAACAGAAATAGTGATGTTACCCCTTGTCATATTTGGCAAAAAATGAAATTTTCTGACATGTCCATTTTTAAATGTCAATCGATAGTCCTGGTTCTTAGGAGTCCAAAAAGGTATACCACTCAAAGATCGGCCCCATTTTGGCCGAGATATGCAAGGTATAAAGCTCCAAAAATCTAATTTTTTTGTTAATGCTGAAGATATTATATGGTCATCTTTGAGTGCTCATAACTCGGGTATTTGATGTCGGATCTTGGAAATTTAAACCGTTTTAGACTCGTGGAAGTGTACATAATAAAATGTAATTTAAAGTTTTTGATTTCAGAACTGACCCATTTTTAGCAGAAATAGTGATGTTACCCCTTGTCATATTTGGCAAAAAATGAAATTTTCTGACATGTCCATTTTTAAATGTCAATCGATAGTCCTGGTTCTTAGGAGTCCAAAAAGGTATACCACTCAAAGATCGGCCTCATTTTGGCCGAGATATGCAAGGTATAAAGCTCCAAAAATCTAATTTTTTTGTTAATGCTGAAGATATTATATGGTCATTGTTTGAGTGCTCATAACTCGGGTATTTGATGTCGGATCTTGGAAATTTAAACCGTTTTAGACTCGTGGAAGTGTACATAATAAAATGTAATTTAAAGTTTTTGATTTCAGAACTGACCCATTTTTAGCAGAAATAGTGATGTTACCCCTTGTCATATTTGGGAAAAAATGAAATTTTCTGACATGTCCATTTTTAAATGTCAATCGATAGTCCTGGTTCTTAGGAGTCCAAAAAGGTATACCACTCAAAGATCGGCCTCATTTTGGCCGAGATATGCAAGGTATAAAGCTCCAAAAATCTAATCTTTTTGTTAATGCTGAAGATATTATATGGTCATCTTTGAGTGCTCATAACTCGGGTATTTGATGTCGGATCTTGGAAATTTAAACCGTTTTAGACTCGTGAAAGTGTACATAATAAAATGTAATTTAAAGTTTTTGATTTCAGAACTGACCCATTTTTAGCAGAAATAGTGATGTTACCCCTTGTCATATTTGGCAAAAAATGAAATTTTCTGACATGTCCATTTTTAAATGTCAATCGATAGTCCTGGTTCTTAGAAGTCCAAAAAGGTATACCACTCAAAGATCGGCCTCATTTTGGCCGAGATATGCAAGGTATAAAGCTCCAAAAATCTAATCTTTTTGTTAATGCTGAAGATATTATATGGTCATCTTTGAGTGCTCATAACTCGGGTATTTGATGTCGGATCTTGGAAATTTAAACCGTTTTAGACTCGTGGAAGTGTACATAATAAAATGTAATTTAAAGTTTTTGATTTCAGAACTGACCCATTTTTAGCAGAAATAGTGATGTTACCCCTTGTCATATTTGGCAAAAAATGAAATTTTCTGACATGTCCATTTTTAAATGTCAATCGATAGTCCTGGTTCTTAGAAGTCCAAAAAGGTATACCACTCAAAGATCGGCCTCATTTTGGCCGAGATATGCAAGGTATAAAGCTCCAAAAATCTAATTTTTTTGTTAATGCTGAAGATATTACATGGTCATCTTTGAATGCTCATAATTCGGGTATTTGATGGCGGATCGTGGAAATTTAAACCGTTTTAGACTCGTAGAATAAAATGTAATCGACTCGACTATTGATAGCGATCAATAATATATATAACTTATTTGGTCGGAGATGCTTCCTTATGTCTGTTACATACTTTTGTACAAAACCATTATACCCTTTTCCCATTTTTAAAGGGATCAGGGTATAAAAAGGTGACAGTGTTGTTATTTCGTTTTTGTTGCTTTTTCTCTATTTGAGCTTTTCGTTTCGTTTTGCATCGTTTTGCTTTGCCTTGCAATTACCGTGCACACGATGTCCACTTGGAAAGTCATTAAAATATGACAAATTATATGCAGGTAGTATGTATGGGTTAAGGGCTGATGGGGTGGGGGGGGGGGGGGGGGGGGGGGGAGTAGGTACAGGCACAACTTATTCACTTGATAATACTGCTGTTGTTGTTCTAGTTGTTGCTGTTGTAGCTGTTGCTGGTGCTGATGGGCTGCAATAAACTAAAGTTAGCAGCTTAACAAAACAATAAATGAAGTTGGCAAATGCGATTGTTATGCAGCTCGCTTTTGTTGTTGTTGTTTTTATGTTGTTTTGTTGCTGCTGCTGCAACAACGACATGACAAAAAGCCCCATAGACAATAGCAGGAAACCAGCTTGGACGCGTCGAAGTTTATATGCTCTGATTGAGCTGTATATTTAATGAACCATTGTTGAACCTCTCCGCAAGCGCACCGCCGTCGTGCAATGCCATCGATGTCAGCAGTTTGGACATTCGGCTAAATACTGCCGCAAGGCGCACATCTGTGTGAAATGTGCCGGAGAACACCCTGCTAACAATTGTACTCGGCCACGGAACGAGCTATGCACATGTTATAATTGCGGAGAGCAGCACCCTGCCAACTACTCGGGCTGCTCCAAATACCAGGCCTTTTTGCAACGCTCCAGGCCCAGGAGTGGAGTGGGAGCCAGAGGCACTGCCAATGAGCGGTCGGAGCCACGAGCCCTCATTGGAGGCAGGCAGGTGGCCATTCCCCGTGGTAGCACCTCCTACGCTGATATAACAAAAGGGAGCGCACAACACAAGCAGCAAACGAAACAGACACAGCCACAACAACACCAACAACAGCCACAGCGCAACGAAAGAAGAAGCCGCAGCCGACCAAGTAGACTCAGTGATGCAGTACAGCACCCGGTACCATACAGCAACAGCACAGAAGCCATTCTGCAGTCGCTTAATGAAAGCATCAACTCACTTCGCATTATCCAAGAGAAACAGATGGATCTCCTAATGATGATGCTGAAACAGCAACAGCAACAGACACAGCAGCAGGGGCAAATCCTTAATTTGCTCACTGCACTACAAGTGCAGCAGGCTTCAAAATGATGCCGCTGCGCATCTTAGTGTGGAACGCCGACGGCGTATCCACAAAGCTGCCCGAACTTGAATGTTTCGTGCGGCGACACAACATTGATGTATTGCTGCTTAGCGAGTCACATTGCCGAGGGACGGGAGCGCCAAAATTGTATGGGTATGAGGCCTATACTGCCAACGACCCAAGCGATGGCAACGCTAAAGGAGGAGCAGCGATTCTGGTGAAGTCCAGCCTGGTACACTTCCCGTTGAGACCTATAGCCACCGAAAAGGTGCAACTTGCGTCTGCAGCCATCCAAACGGTACTTGGTACCATCAACTTCGGAGCGGTATACTGCCCACCGAGGTTTGCATGGACTACCGACGAATTCGACAGCATTTTGGAGCAGCATCGTCCGAAATACATCGTTGCGGGTGACTGGAATGCGTCCCACTGGCTCTGGGGAGCGGGGAGGTGCAACCAACGAGGTCGTGCCCTAGCTAACCTTGTCCTGAGCACGGAGGTGAACTCCTTAGCAACAGGGGGCCCAACGCGGTACCCGTATGGCAGGAGAGGCTCTCCAAGCTGCCTAGATTTTGGATTGATGAGAGGCATCCTGGGCATCCATGCTGATATACGGTCTGTCGTTGATCTCAGCTCCGACCACCTACCGCTGATTATCACGCTGGATGCAGCTGCAGTAACATACCCAAGGATGGAGCGGCTAATAACCAGGCGCAGCAACCTGGAAGTGTTCCAAGGTCAACTGGAGCGTTCGCTGCATCTCGACATTGAGATTAACTCCGGGAAGGACATAGAAGATGCTATTGACCTATTTACCGACAAAGTCAAGACAGCAGCACAAATGGCTACTCGCAACCCGCCCAGGAAACCCGTAGCATCAGGAATCCCGATAACCAATGAGATCCTGCTACTAATCGCCGAAAAGAGACGCCTACGCTCTAGTTGGATGAGGTCTCGCCACCCACTGGACAAAGCAGCTTGGAATAGAGCGCAGGGTAGGCTCCGACGCGCACTAGCGGATCACAAAGCTGCATGGTTTGACGAGAGACTGGCCAACACTGGCACTGACTGCGACGCGACGCACTCGCTTTGGAAGGCCACGCGCGCCCTCAAAAGGAGGTGCACCAGGAAGGCGCCACTGATAGACAGCAACGGGACATGGTGTCGGACGGACTTGGAGCAAGCGGAGTTGTTTGCGGGACACCTTGCTGAACGCTTCCAGCCATTTGAGCTTGCCAGCCCGGAGCAAGTAAGGGAGACGCATGACAGGCTAACCCAAGCGCTCCAAATGGACCTGCCTATCAGACCGTTCACCCCTAGGGAGATAGCTGATGTCATCGGTCGCCAGAGCGTCAACAGAGCACCAGGTCATGATGCCATCTGCAACGCCACATTAAAGGCATTGCCCAGTCACGCGATCCTCTACATAGCGCTGCTGTTCAACGCTATCGTAAGGCTGCAATGCTTCCCAACCCAGTGGAAGCTCGGGATAATTTCGATGATCCACAAACCTGGCAAGCCGGAAAGGAACCCTGCGTCATACCGGCCTATCAGTCTTCTTCCTTCGATCTCAAAGGTGTTCGAGAGACTGCTTGCCGCCCGGATGGTCAAGATCATGGATTCCCAGGGGATCATTCCTGAGCACCAGTTCGGGTTCCGAGCTGGACACTGCACTGTCGAACAACTTCACCGTGTTGTTGAGCAAATATTGGATGCATTCGACAGAAAAGAGTACTGCAACGCCCTCTTCCTGGATATCAGGGAAGCGTTTGACCGTGTCTGGCACACAGGTCTACTGGTTAAAATAAAGGACACGTTGCCTGCTCCATACTTTGGACTACTGCGGTCATACCTGGAGGGAAGGCAGTTTGCGGTCCGCTTCCATTCGGCAGCCTCTTCCAAGTATGATGTGGGAGCTGGTGTTCCACAGGGAAGTGTCTTGGGCCCCCTGCTGTACTGCCTGTACAGCTGCGACATGCCGCAGCCAGATGATAGCCTGCCAACAATGCTCGCCACGTTTGCAGATGACGTCTGTGTCACTTACAGGTCAAGCTGTGAACACGATGCAGCCGACGGGATCCAAGAGTACGCCACAACGTTCTCGCGATGGGCGAGTCGCTGGAACATCGGTATAAACAGCGACAAGTCTGCCAATGTCTGCTACACCCTGCGACACAAAACGCCGCCGGCCGTTCTTATTGAGGGGGCTCCTGTCCTACAGGCCAACTCGGCTAATTACCTTGGGGTAATCTTGGATCGCAGGCTTACCTTCTCCAAGCAGGTGACGGCAATGAGGACTCGCATCCGAGCTGCGGTGACCAAACATTTTTGGTTACTAAGCCCACGCAGTAAACTACCACTCAACAACAAGGTGACAGTCTACAAGCAGGTTATCGCGCCGATCTGGAAATATGGGTGCCAAATCTGGGGCCTGACTTGTGATAGTCAGATCAGGAGAGTCCAGGCGGCCCAAAACAGGATCGCAAGACTAATTACCGGATGCGAGTGGTACATCAGGAACACCACTCTACATAGAGACCTGAAACTGGCCACGGTCTTTGATGAGATTAATAAGCACTCCAGCCGGTACAACGATAGGCTTGAGCGTCATCGAAATCGTCTTGCAAAGGGCCTGACTAGAGCATGCTGTCCAAGAAGAAGATTAAACAGGCGCCTACCGAGGGACCTAATGCTTCGATCTCCCAGGGCTAGAACTAGCAGAAGATAGCTCCGAAAATTGTGATTGTTACTGTAAATTTGTTCTGTAAATACTTTGTTATTGTTAATTGTTAATTGTTTAAGCTAAGCCGGAAGGCTAGCCGGCGCGCCCAACTGGGCTGAATCAATAGAAACCAAGGTCACAAAGGGGTGTTAAGCCTACCCCGTATGCCTTAATAAACTAAAACAAAAAAAAAAAAAAAAAAAAAGTTAAATTGCGTCAGCTATTTTGCGTCACTATAGCAATGAAAATAATTACAAAATAATTGAAAACTTTGCGGCTGGGAAAAGTTGCTGGAAATCAGAATCGCGGGCAGCTTAAGATGGATTTTAAGCAGAACAAAGTGTTATTGCTCATACTTTGCAAAATTTGTAGCCTGAGTTAAAGCGGATTTGTTATTTTCATGCCACAAAGCGTGGCGACCTTTATGCGCAATTTATAATACTTTGAGCAAGGGTAATTCCAGCCAGAAGCAGATTCAAACTTTAGCTGCAAGTCAAACTTCGATGAAAAGTTGAGTGAGAAAAACACAGCAAACTGAAATAATGAGAAAGTGAGGAGGGAATGGAAGGGGGTGGGTGGAAAGGGGAGTTGAGAGAAAGCGAACGTGGCAGCTATTTGCTGCTGCATCTTTTGTTTCTTGCGCTTAAGTTTTAAGTTGTGTTTTTTATTGACTTTTCCAGCAGCGGCAAATTTTGTGTTGCTTACTTGTTTTTTTACGGGTTTGTTTAATTGCCATGTCAGGCCAATTAGTGGGCGGCATTTTGTGGCAACTTTCAAACAGGTGGCAACAGGTGGCTCAGGTGGTGCGTGCCTGAGTGCTATGCGTATGTGTGTGTGTGTGTGTGTGTGTGTGTGTGTGCGTGTATTGTCTCATTGTGCATTCATTTCATGCACATGTCAAAGGCAAAACGGCAACAAAAATGCATATTGCACTTTTGTGCTTGCATAACAAAAAACTAAGCGAAGCAAACGAAGCAACAATGAGCAGAAAAGAGACAGAGAGAGAGAGTGAAAGAGAGAGCGGGTGCAGGAGGGAGATAGAGCATTTGGGGGGGTAACTACTGTTGACGATTGTGATTTGATTTTATGCAGCTTGCACGCTGGTTCGAGTCTGGCATCCGAGGATGCAGGGGAAGTTTGTGGAACAATGTGCAAATGCCGCTGACTGTTTCCATGTCACGTAGCTCATTGAAGCGACAGCTGCGAATGGCAAATGCTAATGGCTTCGAGATTTGCCATCAACCAACTGAAAGCCGCTCTAATCGCTCGGTCCTAGTGTGCTGAACCGACTCGTCTGTACCCAAATGAACTTAATTCAAGACAAAGCATGCTTACTTTAAGTTTTTCATAGGTTTAATTTTGTTGCCATTTTTAATAATCTATATCCGATCTTAATGTAACCTACTACTTAATATACATAAGTATATGCATATCCTGTAAGTCCCTTAAGTGCTTGAAACTCTAAGCTCAACGAAATCGACTTTCTTGTTAACTTGTACCACTTCTGCAGCAGCAATACTCGCTTCTCAATCAAAATCTATATTTTTCTCAACTCCCCAGACTGTTTCATCTGTCATTTCGCATGCGATGAAAAGTGTCACTGATTTGAGATAAAAATGGAGCAACTGCTTCTTCTTCGCATGCTGCTCACAATCACAGCATTCAGTCTGCAACCATCTAAAAGATTTCAACAAATTGCTGGTAGGGGCAACTGGCTTACGGCCAATCAGATAGAAAGACAGATAGAGAGAGAGAGAGGAAGAGAGAGAGCGAGAAAGGGAGAAATGATTGCCATTCCATGGGGCATTTTATTGGCCATTGCCGAGCAATTTATGCAATGTCTGCCAAATGCTGAAACAGCTGGAAAAAAAGTATTGACCAAAATGCAATTGCTAAACGGTAATTAAAGAGCAACGGACAATTAAACAAACCTCAGTGCAGCGTTATAATTTCTCAATTAATTTGTACGTTCAACATTTATTGATGCTAATTGGAAAATTATGCACAAAGCTGTGCCGAAAATAGCCAAAAACACACACAGGCATCGCAAATTGGCCAAGACATGGCGGGAACGGAAGAGGCAAAGGAGGCACATGTGGCATGGAGGCAACTAAGGCGAGGCCAGACATCAGCTCATTTTTAGCCGGAAATGAACTAGAAATGTTGCAATGTAGCCTGAAACGGGACGGGACTGGCCGGAGGCGACAGGCGAAAACGACTTTGCGGTAAATCGAAAAATAGTTGGCCACAGGCAAAAGCCAAAAGCCAAAAGAGAGAGCAGCTGGCCGAAGGCAAAGTTGCCAAAATCAAATTAAATTTCCGTTTAAATGCACCGCAACGTCTGCTGTCCCCATTAACAATGTTGCTGCATTCGAAATTAAACTTTAAGCCGCCAAATGCACTTTTAAGCCACCTTGTTGTTGCTATTATTTTGTCTTTTTTGTTGTTGTCCAAATGGCCAGCATTCGTGACAAACGTAATGAAGAACTGATGTCAGAATAAACACACACGCAAACAAACGTGTGCATAAAACCAGCAAGAACAACATACACATTAACGGTAATCGCTGCCTGTCACGCCGACACTTAAATACACTTTGCATTTTAAAAGGCAATTATCGAACATTTGCCGGATAATGTTTAGAATTATTTGTATATGCATTAGTGTGGATTTTTCGTTTCTTGAGTTTCACTTTAGCTGCCATTCCCATGCCATGCCCGGTTACATACAAATGTATGATACCCTTTTTGTATGCTTCCAAAATATAAATACATTACTGGCATATACATATACTCTCCTATAGATAAAGCGAGCCAATAGCTTAGACTGAGTATACCTTTGAATTAAATTGGACGAGCACAGGGTATAAATAGTTGTCAGTATGCGCAACAAACATTGTCTCTTAGTCATAATATCCACGCTTGCAGCGAGTGACAACAACTGAAATGAAATAGTGCCAAGTTTTTGCACGCTTGTGTTTTATGCAAATTCTCTGGCGCTGCTCTCTGCCTCACCTTGCCTCTCCCCCCCCCCGCCACCGCTCACCTCAGTTCAGCGCGGTCTGCTGTTTGGACAGGTGAGCATAGAGAGCAGAGAACACACGGCTTTGAAGTGCAGAATAAATAAAATGAATGAGCTGCCGAGTGTTGAAAGTGCATAATGTAGTAAAACGCGCCACGAGTGTGGGGGGAGTGTGAGGGGAGTGGGAGTGGATGGGGGCATCTTGGTGGTGGTAAAAGATAGTACCCAGGGGGTAACAAGTTTTAAATGCGCTTTAAATCATGGGCAAAAGCAGCACACAAAATGACACACTGCTAATGGTTGGCGGTAGTAAATTTAAATCAATTTTCTCTCAATTTTCTTAAAGCTCATCTGACTTATTTAAATTCAAAATATTTATAAATAAAATTCGAACAATAATTAGTTTTACAGGTATTCAAAATCCATTTTAAATATGTCTAAAATACATGACAATATTCAAAAATGTCACAGGGCGTATACGCAATATGCTGGCCATTGTTTTATGGCCATAAATCAATGTCAATCAAGTAGCCCGCCCATCAATCAGCTTAAGTCAATCAAAACACAGCAAAAACGCAAAAAACAAAAAAAAAACTTTAAACTTTTCACGCTCAAAATTTTGATGTAGACAAAGTTGAGCAACTATTTCCCGCTGCTTTATCAGAGTCTATAAAACTTCCATTAGTTTTCATGAAAGGCGCATTAAAATATTGCAGCTGCCTCATTACAGCGACGGCAACTTTGTTGCAGACAGTGTTGGCCATGTTGGCAGCGAAGGACTTCCGCTTCCGCCCTGCAGCGGTTCATAAATCACATTTATTAGAGTACCGCAGGCGGTCGCAACAAATGCAAACCATCGTCACCAAAATAATTGAGAGCCCAAAAACAATTGGCTAGCTGGTAGGTTTATGTGTGTTGTGCTTTGTGCTTGGGCAAGCCATAAATTAAATTGAACAGTCACTGATCCATACAAACAAACCGGGGGCAACAGGCGGCAGCGTACACTCGGCAAAAATATACATATTTTTTTGTATAAATGTAGAAATTGTTCTAAAAAGCATAAATATTATATCTGAATTTCACGTATTTTAAATCAGAGTTTAAAAATGCCGTTTAGGATATTCTATATTTTTAAAAATGTTAGAAAAAAACGTTTTCTAAATACTATGTGCTATTTTTTTTCCAAGTGTAGAGGAGACAATGACTCGAGCCACAGGAAGAGATTGATTTATGCTCCCCCTTCAATGCCCCTTCGTTGGGCAATTGGCCACAATTTGGGTTTACGTTTTTATTCACAAATCTCTTATTGATGATGTGTGACGAGCAATTGTTGGATTGGCACAGCAGCAGGAGCAGGAGCAGGAGCAACAGCAGCTAGCGCTTTGCTGCTGCATAGTTTTGGACGCGGTGGCAGGGACTTTTTGCCGGCTCATTGCACGTGGGGTAATTGATATCGCCAGCAGCTTTATTTTAGTCACGTGCCCCAACTAACTTTGCCAAACAATTAGTTTCAGTTTTTACCAAAGTTTGTTGCTAAAGTTTACATTTATTTTTTTTGTTAGCTGCTTGCTGTTGTTGTTGCTTATCGCTCATTCGACGTTGCCTGACATCGACTTTGGCGACATGGAACTTTTGTGGAGCAGCGGACGTGGGGCAGCTAAAACGACAGCGAGCCACGCACATGGAACATGGAACATGGAACATGGAGCAGGGAGCTTATCCCCGTAGCAAAGTAGATAACGTATAAAACACATGTAAGGCAGATACAAAAGACACAATTGGATAAATGCCAAAGAGAGAGAGAGAGAAAGAAAAGAAGTAAGCGATACAAAGAGAAATACATTTACCGATACCGATAAAGCTGCAAAAGTAACTTAGAGGCAAACAGTGGATTGAGTTGTTTTCCATTAAATTAAGCTATGAATATAAATAATATAGCTTAGACTTAGTAGCGGTAAATACACTCAGAGAAAGTTATTGAAAATCATATTGATTTTGAATTTCTTTAAAGTAGATTTTAAAAAATATTTGCCTGCTCCTTACAGAAAGTAAATCATTTTATAAAATCACAAATTTACAAGAAACTTATTCTTATAAATATTATAAATTAAATTTATAAATTTGTTTAAGATTAAAATATTTTTTTCAAGTGTCCACTTTGTCAAGCCGAATTACAAATCAGCTATTTACCCAAACCATATTTACCTTTAGGCAGTTGTGACATAAACAACTACTTCTTGTGCCTAATATCCACAGTGCCACTGTCCCACAGTCCGGAGTATATTGTGCAGTCTATTCAGCAACAATAAGCCCCAACAAACATACATATATATACATAAATATTCGATATGTGCCCGGTGCTTTAGTGCTTTGCAATCCGCTTAGCTGAAACTTGAGCACAAATTGCATTTAGTAGTATCAACTGTGCCATCCCCTTGCCCCTCTGTCACCCGCTCTACTTATCCCCTTGCTTATCAACCCATAGCTACTTTAGTTTACTCTATTTGCGAAAAAGGTTAAAAGGTATACTTAGCTGCTGTGAAACAACATTTTATCTATTACGGATTAGATATTGTTCGAATCTAAGAGTAAGAGTTGTTTAGATTTGTTTTAAGGTTAAAGTTCAAAGAGCTTCCTGTTAAGAACTGAAACAGATTATGCATTTTTCTTAGTCAACAACTTTACGATAGTTTTTTATTTCACATAAGACTACTATATACAGGGTAACAAATGCTTGATCATATTCAGTTTAAACTCGGCTTTAGCTATTTTCTTATTTTTATTGACTTGTGTTCGATACGCTCGCATTTATTTGCTATTTTTCAAACAGCGCGCAGTTTATTGAAAACTACACTCAGTTTAATTGAATGGCTGCGCCAAAGGTTTTAAGAGGCTACCCCAACCACCCCCTCTACCAGCATTTGAAAACCCAATTCGAATGCTTTCAAAGTCAATTGTTTGTGTGTGTGCGCAGCAAAGTTTTACTCAGCGCAAAAGTTTAGCGTATTTTCATTTTTTCACGCCAATGGGCCAAATTATAATTCCAGTAAACAGTGAATGAGCCAGCAAGAGAGGAAGAGAGAAAGAGAGAGAGAGGGAGAGAGAGAGGAGTAAAGTAAAGACTATAGCCGAAAGTGCCTTGTGCCAAACTTTTTGTTCAGCACTTAGTTTTCAATTATGAAATTTGCATTACGCCGACCACTTGGCAAGCACAATATTGATATTGATTTTGATTTGCTCAGTATATATAAGTTATATATATATATATATATATATATATATATTTGTATATTTACAAGTCACTTGGCTTGATTTATACAGCTCTCAATTACTTAATTGCTGGCGAGGCGAACGGAGCAACTCCGTCCTATTGGCGGCACTTTCAACTAAATTAAACAATTGATTGTCATGCAATTGCAATTGCGATTGCGATTACGATTGCACTTGCATTGGTTGCGTAATTAAGGAACTGGCCTTAGTGACTAGCTCCCTCGAGTGCAGTAGATCAAATTGAAAACTTAAAGTCAACATTGAGTTTGGCAGCAATCTAGTCCATATTGAAATTGATATGAAATTTCAATTGCATTTCCTGTGGTTCTTCATATGTTTTATATACAAAAATAACGTAAAGAAAAAGTAAGCAGTTTATTGAAATGCAACTAAAGTTACGAATATTTTGCTTAGGTTGAGTTGAAGTGCTGAATGATAAATATTAAAAGATATTAAAAAAAATATGTTGTTAGCATGAGTGAGTTCATAAAATTTGATATGCATACAAATATTTATTTGCATATAAATGTAGACATTAAGTAATGCAGATAAAATGGAAATTTGAAAATAAATGAAATGATACATATTGAAATAAATATCGATATAGCAATTTATACAATTTCTGCAATATTTTTTCTGCTACTTAAAGTTGCTGCCAGTTTCCATTTACTCAACTTCAGTAGCTTATAATGTTTATCTGAGCTATAGCAACAGTTGAGCTACGCAAGCATTGCTGTTGATGTTGTTGCTGGGAAAACACTGCCACGCCTCAACCAAAATGCCGCCCACATGCATAGCTTACTGCTTAAGACAGCAGGCGTCAGGCACAAGCATTGTCTGATACTCTGCTGACCATCGCAGCCTATGCTAATTAGCTTTGTCTGTAGTTTGGCTTTGGCTTTCGCGTAGTCTTGCAACGCGTAGCTGAAAGCTTTGTTAATCAGAAGTTCCCAGGAGGCCAGAGCACACCTGCATGCCCCTGGGCTTAATATTCAAACTTGCCGAAAGCTGCAACGGAAGCTGTAGTTGCGTGGAAATGTAACTGGTGGTTACACTCAGAAAAAAGTATGAAGCAATCAGAAAATCGGCCAAAATTAAAATTACCTTAAAAAACAAAAATATTTTTTTAATAGAAAATTAAAAAAAATAAATA
This sequence comes from Drosophila maculinotata, assembly GCA_035045305.1. Taxonomy (NCBI): domain Eukaryota; kingdom Metazoa; phylum Arthropoda; class Insecta; order Diptera; family Drosophilidae; genus Drosophila; species Drosophila maculinotata. The sequence continues at coordinate 750,666 of JAWNPD010000430.1, forward strand.
ATATAAAAAGTATCTAGCGTACTTTTTTCCCTCAGTGTAGGGTAAGGTGCTGGTAGTCAATCAATTTTGCGGCTAGCTAGTAAATTGAACTAATTTAATATTTACAATAGGGCGCCGCCTCACCTGTCGCAAAACCAAATTTGACTTCATTAGCCGGAATATGCTGCTTTGAGCCGAAAATCAAATATACAGCTTTAGCGCAAGGCCAAAGGAAGAAGTTATAACAGAAAAGTTGAGTTTTAGTTATGATAAATGTAAGTGGAAGCTACGCGGGGAAACAAATCACAAAAAACTAGCCAAAAAGTTTAATTTGAATTTCAAGTTTGCGGCAAAACTTCGCTGCCTGTCCCTTTCACTCTCACTCTTATGCTGGCATCTGTCTTGCTTTGTTTTACGGCGTAGTTCATTCCGTTCTGCGACAAATGCGCGGCAATTACTTTTTAAAGCCCGCAACAAATTGATTGCCACTTGGGGCTGAGGAAGGTGCGACGGCGCGTTAAAATAATTCACATCGATAATGGCGCTTTAATCGCACAAAACTTCCGGCAATTTCCCAAAGAGTGTTGAGTGCCAGGAATAACCTACCCCCGCCCACCCGAACACCGAGCCCCGCACTTGAACGCACCCTTGACAGCTGCTCGAGTCGATTTGTTGATTTGCCTGCAGGCATTTGAGGCGCTCTTCATTCTGTTTACATGGCTGACGAACATGGCCAAAATGAATGGCTTGGCTCACAGACGGCTGAACGCCTTGCTGCGCTAATTTTGTTAATGTATCCTGTGCACACACACACACACACTCACACACACTTGCGCACGCCCTCTTAATTTCGTGTTTTGCTTAACTTTAACTTTTTCCACTGTGCAGCGGTCTACAAATCCGAACGGCTTTGTGCAATCAGCGTTAACTTGTTTTGCCCTATTTCAATTTTTCTCTGCTTCCTTTTATTTTCTTTTCCTGATTTTCTGTTTTTTTTTTTTATTTGTGTTACTCGCCGAGAGATACATGAATAAAATCCCATCCAGCTGCGTGATATGCAAATGTTTATTTAGAGTTTGAGTTAACACTGGGCGTATGCGTAATGTGAGAATCATGTGAGCGCACACACACGGCGTATGCGTAATGCGTATTACGTAATACAATGCTTAAGCACTTCATTAGCGCATCTGTATGTTAAAGCATACATTAAGACTCTGTTCTGTTGTTGTAAAACTTGGAAATTAAATCCTTTCCGTTTTTGCCATTGACAGCTCGATGAAGCGCATTAAATTGGCTTGAATGCATCGCATGACCAGCTGCCAAAGGACACTTGACGTCTAAGTACTTCTGTCGGAGAAAATCTCCCATGCAACAGCTGCTGCAGCTGCCACATTCCAATAAATCACTATTCAAGCTGCAAATTTATCTAAAACTGGCATGTACTGGCTGAATTTTGTGCTAGAAGCCGATAGGAGTTAAATAGATTATGAATTTATGCATTCAATTTTAGCTATCATTTAAAAGGTATTTAAAATTACAAACTTCCACACAAAATTACTATGTAAGCAACTTATTGTACTTACATATGTATTAAATGTGTTTATAGATAATACAGCTGATTGCCAAACAAAATTAGCTAAGAATTATTGAATATTATGTCATATAGCCATGAGGGCCATGAATAGCATAATCATAATATGAAAATTTCCATTTATTCTATTAGCATAATTGTATGCGAACTAATGCGACTGTCAATCGAGTGATAATGCCAAACATTTCGACTATATAATTATTCACAATTGGCTACACACAAACACACGCATAAACAATTCACAATAACTCATGCGTGTGGCATAAATTTCAACCGCACATTGCAATTGCAATTATCAAATGCAATGAAAAAAAAATACGCAACTAAAAGTGACCCAATATCATATTTTTGGGTCAACCAACGAAATAACAACAACATATCATTTTGCTAAGTGTGCAATAATATAATAGACAATATTTTTGCTTGCCATAATTTGCTGAAGCATACATAATTTCAGCTGGCGAAATTGGAGCAGTTACAGCTGCAGACATTCCACATGCAGCTGCAACAAAGAAAAACACTTCAAGGAAACAAAAACTATAAGCCAGTAAGAGTGATCTAGTCGAGAGTGCCTGACTAGGATATACCCTCATGATAATTTCGCGTTAAATTAGTTCCACAAATGATTATAATTTAAATGCATAATTTTTGAGTTTTGGCAAAGTTATGGCAGCTCTATATTCCATGTTACATACTTTTGCACAACTTCATGATACCCTTTTTGCTGTTTACAAAAATCGAGCAAGAGTGCCATAGAGGAGAGTGCATGTGTTGAAATCCCCGAAGTGTGGCCATGGCAATGAGCAGGAGATTTGTTTACACCCATAAATGCTGCCAATTCGTGTGCAGAGACAGAGTAGAAGCATAAAATCAATTTAGTATTTTTCAAATAAAAATCGCATAAAGCTGTGCGTGGCATTCGCTTTACCATTTTACCATTTTGCCGTTTTGCCATTTGCCGCTTACCGCTTGTTTACAAAACGGAAGCGTCCCGTAAAAGTATGCTATGAAAATTGTATAGCTCGACGGCGTCTACAGCTTTGAACACATCAGCAGCAATTGAGCGTTGTGAAACAAAACACCAAAACTTTTGCAAAAATAAATAACAATAGCAACAGAAATAAAAAAAAACAAATAACACAAAGGAATTGTATTTTTGTGTTTTCTCTTTTCATAGCTCTTATTTTTTTTTGGCTGTTGGTTAAGTCGGAAAAAACTTTATGGTAAATAATTCAAATGCTTTGCATACATTTTGAGCTATCTGACTGTTTGTTTGCCTTTTTTGATGATTATACCTGTTAGCAAAGTTATTTTTGAAAGGAGTATGTGTGTTGCTAACCGGTGTTCAGCATTATTATTAAAATACGAAAGTCAGAGTAATATTTCCAAAAATTTTTTTTATCAAATATTTTTGCAATTATTTTTGTTTATTATTCGTTTGTAACAAATGTTTAAGACTTTTTTTTAACAGCTGAAGGTGCATAAAAACTAAAGATTTTATTTTATTTCATTTTAAATTATTTTTATTTTTTATGACTGACCAAACTAAAAATGTCTGCCTAAAATGTTAGGCGTAAGGTGTGCATTTGTGGACATGTGTGTGTGTATAAATGTGGACATGTGTGTGTGTGTATAACGTGGCTAGTAGAATTATGTGGGTGAATGTCCAACCCATATAATTCACGCAACGTCGCAACTTCCGCGTTGAAGTTGGCGGAGGCAAAATGCGAATATAATAACAACTGTAAGTCGTGTTATTTTCCGGTTGCAACTTTGCGCTGTGGCTGACATTTTGTGGCATGTTTGCGGCTTTAGCCGAAAATTCATAGGCAACACAAAATGTGAGCAGACTTTAAGATTGGTTTTTTTTTTAACTTTAAGTTTGATGCAGTTGTCAAACGTGGCCAATAAAAAAAAACCTGATCGCAACTCAGCTGGCAACAGAAGTGAAAAAGTGTGGCATACAATTTGGCGTCGTCTCAACATGTGACCGTAAAAAAATAGAAGAAAAGTCAAAGAATGGAAGGAAAATGGTAAAGAAAAGCGAGGAAAACTTATTGAATGCGACTGTGGCGTATCGTGTGCATTTGCCGTTACTTTGCCAGCGATTTTGACAGTTTGCTAAATTACGCGACATTAAGTTAATAGACTTCCATATATTTGGCAGACATTTGGCAGCTGCAGCAGCAGCAGCATGAAAAGCCACAAGGCTAACAAAAATGCCAAAAGCAATACAAAATAACAACCAGTTACGTGTTGTGTACGTTCAAATCGACCCAGCCATAAAATGCACACACATTATATTGTACTATACAATACATATAGTATATACTTACATATAAGTACACGTATCTATTAGACTTGTGCTCGATTTTTTTTTGGGTCTCGTTTGGAGCCATCAACAAGCGGCAAATAAAGTTGGGCAATATCAATTTTATTGAGCTTAGCGAGTAGAGCTCATGGAATGATGGAGCAATGTTTGGAGCAAGTTTTAAGCATGCTTTTAGTTGTTTTGAAAAGGTTTTCAATGCTTGCATAAGCGAAAAATACGTACAGCAATAAACATGTAGAACACTAAAGAGAAACAATTTGCTAAGCAATGAAAACTTTAAAGGTTTACTTTTTTTTAGTGTAGCTATAATAATCTCTGTCGTGTTCATTAAATTTCATTGTGTGCCATTTACATGATTATATGGGACGAAAAAGCTAAGCAGCATAGTTTCTAAAGAAAAATCTTAAAGCCTACCTAATTTTTTTATATTTTCATATTGCTGAGCATCTAAACTAAAAAAATCATCCATTTTTCATATTGATAAGCATTTAAACTACACTTGAAAATTTTACTAAAACTCCATCAGAAAAATCGAGAAAGATACATTTTAAAATTGGCCTAGCTGCCGTGAGCTTGTAATATGCATGTTTAATATGTCAGACAATACATGCATTTAGAGTATAATCACACTTAGTTCAATGGGGATAAGGGTACAAACGATTTACATCCCGGGCGCGGAACATATTCGCCACATTATCCATATTACGCACAAAAATATCGTCATCATTGAACACCATTTCACAATCGTAATAATCATCGCTGAGAAAGCCATCTTCGTGCATATAGCGATCATAGTCCCGATCAACTTCATCGTCGGAACCAAAGCTGTCAGGCTCCTCCGAAAAGAAATCAAACTCCAGCAAATGAGACATTCGGACGAGACACAAATCAGAGGATGCTGGCGGTGCCAGGGATGCATCGATAATATCCTTGGCAGCAACATCTGGCAGCTCCAAACTAAACTCATTGATTTTGCTGCCAGAAAGATACATTTCAATGGGCAACTTTCGCACATTATCCTTATTGCGTAGCTGCAAACGCAGCTTGAAGATAATGTCGTTAAGTAGCTTTTCAGTTAGACGAGGACACTCCTCCAAGTGCAGCACATGCAGCTTGGGGCAGGCAAGGATTAGTTTAAGCACCGCCTCGTTGCTTACATTTGTCCAATACTTGAGACTCAGCTGCTCCAGATGCGGCAGCTTAAGTGCCGCCAACTCCCGCTCTCCCAGCTCATTGTTGTGTGGCAACATTAAGATGCGTAAATTGGTCAATTTACCAATTTGTGTCAACATCGCGGCAGTAATGGAGTTATTGCCACGCGCCTCGAAATGCTGCAACTGTTGAGCCTTGAGCTCGACCAGCCAGGTGAGCAGAAAAGGTCGCAAGGTGTCGCCTTGCTCATACATATAAATTATCAGCTTTTTCAGATTGGGCAGCTTGGCTATATATTCATATTCATTCTCAGGAGTGCTGCTTATTATAATATCCTCCAGGGCAGCACCACATTTCGTGCGTACAATTTGCTCAAAAACCGTCGTTATGGTGAAGACAGCTTTAAGGTTCAGTTCCTTCAGTTTCGGCAGAGATCTGCAGAGTTTGCTCAAAAATTTCGACTGCAAGCCATTGCAGTTGTTTAAAACGAGACACTCCAGACTGTCGGGCAGGCAGTTCATATTGTGTCCGGTCAATTGTTTGTTATACGATAAATTCAATTTGCGTAGCTGATGCAAATGCATTAAGGCCAACAGCGAGCCGTTGGTCAAGGAACAGGAGCGCAGCTCCAGTTCCTGCAGCGAATCCAGTTTCCTAAATATTTTCTGCATATTACGCACTGTTAATTTACTACACGTCACGCGCATTGTTTCCAAATTGCAACAGTGAGTGCCAAAGAACTCGCACAGACGCTGACAACGCGCCGGCGCTATAATGCCTTCGATGTGCTTCAAGTGACTGCCCGAGAGCATGAAAAAGTCACGCATATCCCACAGGGTCATCGAATCGAACACATCAAAGTTAATGCTGCGATTCAGTGAGCCAGATGCCAGGACATAGGCGCAACGAAAGCGCTCACAGCACCGAGCGAATCGAATGCGATCGCGTGGCGACAGCTGACTGACTATCTGCGACAGGCAGTGATCATTCAGACTCAATATATACGGCGGCGAGTTATAGGATTCGTTGCAGCCGTAGGCATCCGGCTGATGCCAGCTATCATTCGCCTGCACCCAGAGTCGCCTTCCATTCACCGCGTGTGAATTGTGCTTCAAGGCTTTGGCTGCATCACGTGCATTCAGAAAGTGCACATAACCGATTTTTGAGTGCGGCATTTGCTTCTTGCCACCAAACAGTTCCAGCCGCAGCACACGGCCAAAGCCTTCGAAATATGTTTGCACCTGCAGCGGCAACAACTACAACAACAAAATACAATAGCTCAAAGTAATCGAAATACTCGAAAGTAACTCAAAAGTAACTCAAAAGTGCACCATTAACTTGCCTCGTTTGCCACATTGTAGAGAAACAGTTTCTTTATCAATATGTGATCCTCCGTAAACGCCACACTCTTCTTGAAGTAATAGTTCTGCTGCGACGGACTGTATAAGAATTTTGCCATTTTTGTCAATAAATGTGCTGAGTTACACAAAAACTACTACTGTAATGCTCATTTGGCAATTGGATGTAGGTTAATGCTCAGCATGCTATAAATGAATCTATTTTGTTGTTTTAGTTTTTAAATTCAAAATCCTTAAATTCTATACTTTATTAAAATAATTATTAATCGTCATGCTCTCTTGCAAGTTTGCCCTTCCACATCCAATCAACACATATTTCCAAGTCTCGCTAAACGCAATACCAATGCTTCCTATGAGCCGGAAAGCGTATTAAAAAAACTGTCGCAAGTGCAGGCAGGCAGCCAAGAGGTATCTAGGCACCTAGATATGCGTGTGCATGAGTGAAAGAAAGAGCGAGAGTGAACTGAGCAACAGAGAGGGGGATACAAATGAAAAAAATTGCAAGTGCAGCAGAAATTAGTAAGGACGCGTCGGTTGTTCCGCTGCAATGAATGCGCCGATGCTTTTGCTGCGTTAAGCAATAAGGCAGAACGCACACATACACAGACACACACACACACACACACAGGATACGCACTCACATATGCCCAGCTGTACTTTATAAGTGTACTGCAAGGCATTAAATGAACTTGAACATACAAGCATGTCATTTTTCAGTAGCAAACTTATACACACGTTACTTTCTCAGTGGTAGGTAAGGTAAAAAATCAGCAAAGTAAGTAAGTTTGTTTTAAAAAAGCAAAAAGAAGTGTGGGAGGATAGATAATCAAAAATATAAAAAAAATTCTTGAGTTATTTTTTCACTGATACAAAAGGTAAAAAATCAGTGAAATATTAAATATGCTCCAAAATTATGCGGCAATATCAATGCTGATGTAAGCAGTTTATTCATGCCTCAAAGTCCGGCTGGGTGCATACGTATATCACTCAGTGTTATGGTTATCAGCACAGTTGCTGCCTTGTTGCATTGTTGTTGCTGCTGTTGTTGTTGCTGCTTCCGTTCTCCTTGCACCGTTTCCCAGACACTTGAAACTGCTAACAACGCACGATGGCGTTAACATTGCGCATTGTTGCTGTCCCCTTGTCAGTTTTGTTGCTGCTGCTGCGGCTGTTCTTGTTGTTGTTGTTGTTGTTGTTGTTGTTGTTGTTGCTGCTGCTGCTGCTGTTGTTAGTTGCCATCCATAAATTCTTGCATTAATGGCAATGTGCTGGCTGTTAGGAAGGAGGCGTGGCTGCATTTGATGCTTCCTCTTTCATGTAAATGTCACCAAGGCAAACTTGCAATGATTGCACTGCAAAACCCCACTCTCCCCCTCCTCCACCACAATAGGGTTTGCCCCTGCTCCTGCTCCTAGCTCAAAATCCTTTCTATCAGCTCTGCTGCGCGTTTTGATTGCGGTTGCAATTGCAAAAGAAATTTGTAAACATATTTTTTACAATATATATATATTTACTCCAACACATTTTTCCCACAGCTCTATCTTTATTTTTCCTTATTTTATTTTTTTACATTTGTATTTCTTTTTTTAATGTGCTGCGCAAAATCCAATTTAAGTGGCGGGGCACGAGGATGAGTTTATTTTAAGTAGTTTCGCAGCGAATTCCCTTAAGCATTTTGTGCGTACATGCTGATAAGTGAAAGGGGGAATGCAGGGGGGGGGGGTGTGGTAGGAAGAGAAATGCCAGGCAGCATTAAAATTCAATACACAGTCAAACATAAATTCGATAAGTTTGAATTCGGGCAACAGACCGAGAGAGCAACATGTTTTATTTGCCCGGGCGACGTGCGTACCGACAAAAAAATACATGGTGTGAATGTGTATGTTTGTGTATGTGTGTGAGTGTAGTGGGACGCATAAATTCAATAGCGCAAACATGCGACTGCCGTTGTCAGACCCCCCTTACCTACCCCCTTTTTCGACGACTCTACACAAGCAAATAATAAAATAAAACTTTATTGACACAAACATAAAACTCCCAAATGGACGTGTCTCTATCTCTCTCTCGCGCTCTCTCTCTCTCTCGCTCGCTCTCTCTCTCTCTCTATCTCTCTCTCTCTATCTCTCTCTTTGTCTGCATCTCACATTCTTCTACGTTTTATAGATGGACAAATTTATGCATGTGTAAATATTGTTGGCATTTGATAAAACATATTGACAAACATTTGCCGAATTGAACTTTAAACAAATTTTTGTGTGTTACACATCGCTACGTTTTATTCCCATTCAATGCAGATCGGACAAAAAAAAGTTGACAATGGTCCAAAGTTTTTTCATAGAACTCAAAACTAACTCACAAGTGGCAATCACTATAGTAGATGCAGACAGACAAATTGTAGCAACGAATAAGTAAATGTTCAGACATTGGCAGCTGCTTATTTTCGCACGTGAGTGGAATAATAATCAAATGGGATACATTTTACAATTACCTAAACAGCACTATAACAGAATGTGCATAAAGAACTGTTCGCCAATTAAATATTTCAAGTTTGGAAGTTAGTTGCAGACTTTCGAATAGACTCGAACAGGTTTAAGCGTATCAGTCTTATATTATTCGATATTAAAAAAGAGTTTTCTAATGTTTTATAAATTCGGAGATTTTTTTAATTCTTTTGCACTTTTTCTTGATATTTTGATAGCCCTCAAACCCTCAATGGCTTGTGCCCATTTTCAGAAATAGTTTGCGTCAAATTGTGCTAGAGTCTCAAATTCCAATTACACTTTTGCTAAAGACTAAATGAAACTTATTCGTACTCTGTATCATTTTAACTGTTAAGCTCTTCATATCTGCACTAATAAAAGAAAATGCACAACTTTTTATGCGGCAACTTTTAATACTTAAGCTCTTTATACTCTTTACTTATACCCTGCAAGAATACAAATGATTAACAAGGGTATAATTTTATTATGTTTATATTAAACATATAAAAGGAGGCAACCATAAAAAAATGTGGATTTTCACAACAAAGATCTAGCTTTTTATACACTTGAGTCTTTGTTTGTACATTTTTATGTAACAACACATCTATGTGCAGGGTATTTACAAGACGAACATTTGCGACTCCAAAAGTTCTGACTTGTTTTTCCTGCTGCTGCTGCTGTTCGGCTCATTTAACGAAACAATTAAAACGGCTTATGCACTAAACTGGCAAAAAACAGTTAAGCGACAGTTATGTTTGTGTGTGTGTGTGTGTGTGACTGCGTGAGTGTGTAGCAGATTAAAACGCCAGGCAAAAAGCTGAGAAAAACGAGGCAACATTTGCATTTGCCGCCTAATAGAACTTTAATTGTTTTTTGGGTAAAGGTTTCGCCAGTGGATTGCAGTTTTGGCTTTCGTTTTGGCCAAGTTTGTATTAAAATGCCTTATGCGTGGCTTGCCTGGTTGTTAAAACAAAAAATTTGTAATATATTTTTCTTATCTTACTTCGGTTTGTTTTCAAGTCCCTAGGAATTCTCTTCCAAATCTTCAAACTCCCACAGCATTTCCAAAATTGACCCGATCTTCAAAACCAAGGTCATTTTGATCATGGTTTTTAATCCTTATCAATTCTACATTCAAAGTTGAGAAATTTTAAATTTTCGGATTTCATGTCAAAAATCATTACATGAATGTTGATATGTGTTTCCAGGTCCCTAAAAATCACCTTCCCAGACTTAAAAATGCCATAGCTTTGTCAAAACTGACCCGATCTTCAATTCCAAGGTCATTTTGATCATGGTTTTTCATCTTTATCAGTTCTACATTCCAAGTATAGAAATTTTCAATTTTCGGATTTCATGTCTAAAATCATGACCTGATAATGGTATGTGAAGTTCCCAAGTCAATGAAAATACCCTTCCAAGACTTCAAAGTGCCATAACTTTGTCAAAACTGACCATCGGGCTTCAATTCCAAGGTCATTCATTTCAAATGAACCGATTTTCAATCCCACATCCATTTTGGATCAATCTCTGATGGTTAAGTGTAAGTCTAACATTTAGCCAAATCTAAAATCAAATCCTGTGCTAATGGTACGATTTGTGTGTCTTATTGTGCGTGCTAAGTATTAAATAGTAACATGTTTTGTTTATTATAAAGTTATATTATTCTAATATGCTAAAGCAGCAAGCAACACAACATACAAGTTGGCAGCCAGACAACTATTGACAGGCAAGTTAAGTTGATGGGGCGTGCTCCTTGTGAACATATGCAAGTTTATTTGCCAAAACAAGAAGGCTAGAGAGCGGAAGGGAATGAGGGGCTGCAACTTTGCCAGACTTATGGCTAAAAGTTGCAGCAGAGCCACGGCAGACGTTGTTATTGGCCCGATAAGGCGCACAGGCACGAACTGACAGGAAGTGCAGACAGGAAGTGCAGGCAGCTGCTAAGGCTGAAACGTGCGAAATTCTTAGGCAAATTTCCACAGTTTTTGACATGTGCGACATTAGATTGAACACCAGTATCATCAGTATATATATATATACATACATGTGTGTCCTGTATGTGTGTGTGTGGGCTGCTTTCATTATGCTTAGCCGCAACTAATAAAAGCTTTATGGCAGCCACACAAAACTGCCGAGGACCTGGTGTACGGTTTTAGTCGTCCTTTTCAGCTTGGCATTTGCCCAATGCGGGGAACTTTCACCCACTCCCCCACTCAAAACCACCAACATTCTATAGGCTCTTTCGGCCCCACTGTTGCTATACCGTACTCCGATGCTCCGTATTTTGTGTGTCTGTGAAAATATTTTCAAAGTCTTAACCTCACTGGCTGAGCAATCATAAATCAAATGCCACTGCGCTACCTTTTGTTGCTTGAGTGCTCACACACACACACACAGTCACACACATACACAACACACACACCAACAAATATACACACAGACACATACATGTGCGCTGTTGTCGTCATCGTGTAGCTTAAATTTTATTTATGGCTCAAACTGTTCCTTTCGCTTGTGTGTTTCGTGTGTTTCTGTGTGTGTGTGTGTGTGTATGTGTTCACAACATGCGAAAATGCTAGCACACGCGTGCAAGAAAAATCGACTTGGAATGTAAACCGTAAAGTGTGCCAGACTTTGTAATACTCTGAGAAATGTTAATTGATTTTTGTATGAGTATTTGACTCATTCTGCAGTAACCAAAACTGTTAGTTAAATATTTTTATATTTTGATTATTTTTCAGCTTTTTATATATTTTTTCTTTTGTTGTATTTCATTCTTCTTTGCATTTCAGAGCATAGCACACATTTCTGGGCATAGCTATTTAACAGGGTATTTAACTCATAGCATGCCAAAATAGGCGGCATACTGGCAGTGAATAAAGTTTTGTGTCTATCAGCATGCAGCACATCGAACCCAGCTTTACGAATTGTTGTTTCTATTATGCTCTGTACCGCATAGAATGAGGAATTGCGAAATTGTGAAACAGCTTGCGCAAAAAATAGTTGCGGAATAAATTAAAAACAAATTCCAGTAACTCATGACGCAAAATTATATAAAAGCTCTGTACAAATGAAATCAATTTATTTCCCGTATATCAAATTAAAATAAATTTACACAGTTCTTACTCTATAATTTGTCAACTGCAGAGCATTTCAACTTTGCCAGAGAACTTGCTTTGTTTTCTATTTTTATTGTTGTACTTTTTGCATTTCGTTATTGGAAACATGCTTTGGCAAAGTAAAGAAAACGTGGGCAATAAATAAAAAAGGAACACAACAAAATTGTATAAATTTATTGCCAGGCACAATTGTTGCGTTGCGTTGCGAACACGGGTCGGATGAGCGACATTGTCGACAACTGACTGCACAGCTGATTGAAGCTGACATTTAGCCGTGGCATTGGGTGGAGGAACGGGGCTAACGTTGACTAAAAGTGGCCAAAAGCTGAAAACGTTTAGCTATTGCTCATGGCAAATGGCTTTATTCGACTGAATGACTGACTGTCTGTCTATTCATAATATTGTGGCAAACATTTTCTGGTGTGTATACACTGAAAAAGCAACAAATGAAATTCGAAAGCTTGCGTGCCAGCTTTAAATGGGATTTTATAATGTGCGTGCCTGATTTATGCACATGCATAGAAATTACGTGTATCAAAATTTACTTCACTCTACATTTATTTTCTTTAAGGAAATATATTTTATTACTGTGTGCGATTTAGCTTTGATTGTATTCGAGTTAAAAACGTTTGATCAAATTTAATTTATTTAAATTTTGTCAAGTTTTTAAAAATATTATTTCTGAGTGCAAGTGTGTGTTTTTGTGATGTGTGTGTGTGTGTATGTGTTTGGTGGTCAGTGATTTGTGCATATTTTGAATTTATGTTGCTGTTGCCGTGAACCGAAAATTGCGCACAAAAATGTGTCACGTTCCACCGGCAAGCCATGCGGCTTTAACGCAATTAGCCACAACAAATGGCCATCATGATGAAGCAACAGCAGCAACAACAACGACAAGAAAAACATCATCATCACCATCAAAAACACGTGCAACATGCGTCGGTGAAGCTGGTTACACGCCTCGTTTCCATCTGCTCGGACGCTGACCTGCCCACATACCAGCAGCAGCAGTGCGTGTATTTCCCCTCTACATCTCCTGCTTCCTCTCCCTCTCTCCCACCGCCGCTCACTGCCGCTTTGTGGCACAATGAACTGACAAGTGTAATTATGTTGCTGTGTTGCGAGTGTATTGCGAGAGGAGAGTGCGGCTGCCTCGTTCTACATAACCGCTGATTGCAAGTTTATATCCGCGCTCAGTTCATGTTGAGCACCCCTCAGCCACTTGGACATACCTCTACCCTCTTCACCCTTCACCCTACAGCCACTGCATACTGTATGCTGGTTAAGCATACTTAAAGAACGCTAATGCCAGGATATCCTGTACTCAGTGTCCGATTTATCGCTGTTTGGGAAACAGATTAATGAGAAATCCATTTATTTATTTACAATTCACTTTTGGACTATGAATAAATAATCAAATAAAAACAGACTCTTGGGGCAGATATTAGAATAAAGAAGAAATTTAAAATATTGTGTAAAACTAAACATGCCTGTTAAGCTTTTAGTTAAAGGGTATATAACGAGAGTAGAAACTATATGGTATAGTATATAGTATAGTGAACGAGTATCCACTAATTGGCTGCGTATGTGAGCCGCTCTGAAAGTAGTATCTTGTTTTTTTTTATGCAGCTTTCGGTGATGCGGCTGGCAGTTAACATTAGGAAAAGTTTTTCGGCTGTGTTTATGCGGTGATTAGTTGCGGATTTTTATGTGCCAAGGATTTGGCTTGAATGGAAGCTAGTTTACAAGTAGTTATTTACCACGAAAAACATCATGAAAATTAGCAATGTCAAGTGGGGGACAGTTGACTGAGCCAGCACAAGGAGGAGGAGGAGGAGTGGGAGGAAACTATGCTAATTAGAAAGGGGGCCAAGTGTGAAATTGCTGTTAAATATTTGGCCATGTAAACTGGCTAATTGCAATGTTAAGGTACAAAGAGAGAGCGAAAGAGATGCAGAGGCATAGACATAGGATAGTTAGGGTAGAAAGAGTAGTATATAAAATGAACACAATAAGTGTATAAATATTTCGGATAGTAAATAGTAAATAATCTCAATTTTAATAATAAATATTTCAAACAAATGCTGTACATTTATAACCAAAATACCTATTATATAATATTGCAAACAAATATGTAAATATTTCAAATTGACATTAGATGCATTAAATAATTGAGATGCCTATGTGTTTGGGATATTTTGTACACCAAAATCAAAATCAAAATCAAAATCAAAATAAATTACCAAAGCTCTTTGTTTGCTCTCAACTTTTGTGTACAAATGCATAACATTTGATTAAAACACACAAAACAAAATATATACATTGATTTTACCTAAATCTAAACAAAAGAAAATAACTGCAGAGGCAAAAAACTATTTTGTCCTAAATATTTGTGCTTTCTGCCAGAGTAAACAATCAAATATGCTGAAGCAGTTTTCTGCCTTTGGAATGCAACCTGTGGCTAAGAAAAGTGCTATAAATATTGCACTAAAATGTTTTGAAGTGAAAAAATAAAAGTATAGAGGAAAACCAAAAAATAATATACTGGTCAAAAACTTTTTTGAGGCAATACACTTTCATCACAATTCATAATTTAGCTAACCGCAAAACGCAGCACAGACACAAAAAGGCAAACAGGACTCGCATACAGATGGGGCACAGCGGGGTGTTGGTGGCATGTAGATTAGTTAAGAGGGCGAGGGGGTGGCAGGCAGACAAAGAGGCACTTTAAGTGAAACTAAACAGCGATGCAAGTGACGTTGTCGGATTGCGGTTTGCAGCACAGGCTGAGCAGCGGGGCAGCAGCGGAACGAAACGAAACGGGACGAAACGAAATGGTGCGGGTTGTGCATTTTATACTCTATTTCCGAAGTACACACAAGAGTATATTGGTTTTGGGCAATGCCAATGAAACGCAATTTGTTGTAACTTAATTTTTGGTGTCTTTGCCTTATTATTTAATAAATTTAAATTCGGCAGGTTTCGAGATAAATTGATAGTCAAGGATTTATTACACTGGGAACAGCGTATTAAGTTTGCGGCTACGTCCGACTGCCCTGTGCTTAGTTGTTTAGAATTGGCCAAGTGTCCTGGCTGTCCTTGCTGCGACTGTCAGTTGGTTGGCTGGCTGGTCGGCCGGCTGGCTGGCCTGCCTGCTTGATGGCCATGTTGTCGGCTTGGGCTCTATACAAATTAAAATTAATGATGCACTCACAACAAGTAACGGGAGACATACAGGTGTATGGGGTCAGGCAGTAGAGTGGGGGGGGGGGGGGTCACATAAAAACTACTTTACATGCGGGCAAACACATAACGACGCTGAGCTAAGCTCTCGCACCTGGGCAGAACAGCGGCAGGACAACAACAACGTTTGCTCGACAGCCACCTAATTTAATGCTAAAGCGGCATCAACAGCACCTCTCGTTCTCTCACCCTCTCCCCCCCCCACCCCTTCTTTCTCTCCGACTTACTCTCTTCGTTTGTGACCATAGTGTTGGGCTTTTTATTTTTGTGTTTGAAATAACGTTGCATACGTTAAGGCGCCGCGTGCTAAATGTTTCCCACACACACACATACACACAGAGAGCGAAAGGCCCCCACAAAGATACACAACTCGCTGGCTGAGTAGCTAAAATATGTTTATGTAGGTCGACTGGGGGGAAACCACTTCAATTTATTTTTTGACCAACATATGGCAAACCAGGGGCGGGCTGTCGTCCCCCACACGGAGGGGGGGGGGCACTTTTTGTTGCCAGCCTGCCTGGGCGGAAGGATCCAAAGAGGCTGCCGGGTGTCTGCTTTGGTTAGTTAGCTGGCCCCGTGTAGCAACAACAACAACAACAACAAAGAGCAGCACACACGCTGGCAAAATAAATGCGTTTGCTTGAGGTGCAAAAAATGATCAGCTAAAAGTTACCCAACAAACGAAAAGCTTAAATAAATAAAAAGAAAAGTGTGTTGAGGATATTTTGTATGAATTTGAATAATATTTTATCTGTTCAAGTTTGACAGCTGCAAATGATTAAAGAAAGTGCTACTACCAAACAGCCTAAATACCCTTTTCAGTGTAGCTGTGATTGCAGGGTATTTAAAAACACGGGCAACATTGTTTCCGCTTTGCTGTTGTTTGGCTTTGTTTTGTTTAGTTTCAGTTTCCGTTTCAGTCTCGCTTCGCCTCGCTTTTTATCAGCACATAGTTAAGTGTACGTGCTGTGTGTGTGTGTGTGTATGTGTGTTTATTGTGTGTGTGTGTCTCTGGCAAACGGTTTATTGTTATTTCACTTTTCATTATTGTTTTTGAAACAGGCATTTTCTTTTCATCAGCATTTCAATTAGGTTCGATGCGGCATGCACCATTTACTCGTCGCTCTAATGGGGCGGCAAAGCGAGCGTTGAATGGGGGGCGTGGCAGGCCACAGAAACCTTTTACACGCTCCGCTGCCTCAGCTTCGCACAGCTTCAAGTACTACTTTGCCAGCGGCGACAAAGTAAATTAATCCATTAAGATCCGCTCCCCCTACTCCTCTTTTCACACGACCCGGCTAACAGCTTTAGCATTAGTTTTGGGTATACCCTGTACCCAATGTCACTGGCCGAAAGGGTTAGCTGGTCGTGTGTGTCTGTATGATTGCGCTGATATCAAAAACTAAAGACTTTCAAATTGGAAAAGCTTAACAAGTTGTTGTCACATTTATTGTTACAGGGCATCTTCTAGTCGAGCACTCGCGACCAAAGCAAACTTACTAATTGTTCTTGGTGACATTGACGTGACTTGGCATTGGCTTCGCTCTGGCAACATTCGTCGAGGGGGGTAGGGTTGGGGTTGGTGGGGGGTAGTTTTCAACTTTAACGGCTTACACTTCAATTAAGTTTGCATCTGCGTCGCTTGACCATTTCAAGGGGCTGCTTGGCCATCTGCCCAGCGGGTCAGTTGGCAGTCAGCGTTGCCTGCAATTTGGCAGCAATTATTGCAGCCAGGAGTCAAGTGTCGCCGCGTGTGACAGAGACAGGTATAGGCTTTTAGCCATAAAAATAAATTGAGGTTAATGACAGCAGCAACAACAAGGACTCGAGGAAAGTTGGCCGTTGGGGTCATGTTCATTAATGCCGTCATGTTGCCATAAATAAAGTATCTATATCCAACTGGTTCAAGTATACATCTACAATATATTAATATACATGAGAAAAGTGCATGTGGAGCACTTAATAACCATGTCGCTTGACGGCGAACAATTTAAGGCTAATTTCGTTTTCCCACTGAAATATGCCGTCGACTTGCATATTAAATATGACGCCTCTGGCTAACGGTACAGTGGAACAAATACACACACTTTGTGAGTAAGAAATAGGTAATAAAATATGCAAGAGCAACGTTTTAGATGTTGAATTAATCAAGGATAATAATTAATATATATAGAGGACAAGCTCTGACACAGTTTAAAACTTAACAGTCGTATACGTGATTTTAAACTACACATAAATAATATGACATTTTAAGTCGCCTTCAACAATATTATAAAAAGAGGATGCCGAGCAACTTTTCTGCTCACATTTTAGCGAAAATAATACGCTGATATGTAATATTGAATGTATTCAATTCAGGGAATTCCCGCAACGGAAGTCGTCGCTTTGCATACTATATTGAATTGCTGGCAAGTAGAGCCCATTGTGAGACGTTTGAAACGTATTATATATGCATAAATAATACAAAAAATAAATATGAACCAAGAGCTGAGCTGAAGAGCGACGAGATGCTGTGAGCGTGTTGACAGCTCAGTTTTTGAGTATTTTTCTCCTTCTTCTTGTTATTTTGTTGTTGTTGTTTGCCATCTCTGCTGTCAAGTACAAAGAAATTTGTCGTTGTCTGAGTGTGGTTCACAAGCGCGCATGTGTGTGTCTGTGTGTGTGCATGTCGTAGCACATTATGCAAATTATTTGCACGAGTTTTCAATTTTGGTAAAACGCTTTGGGGCATTATTAGGCCACAAAGGCGAAAGTTGGGTTTATCAAGAAATATGATTAAAATGACATTTGATGGGGCCCAACAAAACTTGAACCCGGCTCATCTCGACTTAAGCTAAAGCAAATTAAGTTACAAGCTACAGAGAAATATGTATGTACATATATATATATCTAGAGACAGAAGGATCAAGTGAGGCAGTGTATAAATATGAGTGTAGTTCAAAAGCAAATATGCTTAGCCTTAGCCCTTTTATGGCTTGTAAACTGACATTAGAAGTGAACCCCAAAAACCCACGACACTTTCAACAACAACAAAAACAACAACAACAACAACGACAACAACTGAAGTTATAGCCTGGTTGCCTGCAGTTTTAAGTAAACACAACATAAATTCCACAAGCAACAACTTATTCACTTTTGTTTTGATAGTCCGCAAATGCCCCCCAAAATAAACTGGCTAACGGATGTGCAGCTCTTCCTCTTCTCTCTCCCTTTTCCTCTCTCTCTTTCTCTCTCTCTCGTTCGTATGTGCTCCTGGGTCCCGTTGGTCCTTGTGCTGTCTCCTAACAGTCTCAAACCAAATGAGCACTGACAGCATACCAAGAAATTTCTTTCTTTTGTGCTTTGGGCTTTTGCTGCTGCGGGTCTGCTGCAAGTTTAGATAAATTTGCCAACACCACAGAAATAACAAAATTGTGCGGTTAGCTACCAGGATTTGGCCATTTCGGACACTGGCTGCAGCAGCAGCAGCAGCAGTGCCAGTTCCTTTAACTGGCGTTGGCCATTTGTAAATAATTATAAGCCAAACTGCCAAGCCACAAGTTTTGAGGTTAGTTTAAGCAGCTTGCTGCTTCTTTCTATTTTATTAGTTTTTATTCTTTGGTTGGCATACCAACCGGTTTTATTTGTTTGTTATCACATTCGATATATATTAGTTTAGGATACAAAATGTGTACTCACTTTGCTGTTAAGCTGGCATCACAAATTGCTGGTCTTTTATATTACACCATGCAAATTCAAAATACCATTTTTTTCAGTCGACTGTAAAAAGTAAAAAAAAGGTACAAATTATAATTACATTAATAGTGTAACTTAAGAAAATATAAGATTTTCTGCAAAAAGTATTTAGCTATGTTTCAAAAATATATATTTATAAATATAAATTTACTTGCAGCTAACAAGCATAATTTAATTCAAAATTTATTAGCTAGAAAGTTCACATTTAAATGATTCTTGACTGATTTACACAAGTCTTTTACGACTTAAGTAAAACTAATTAGATTCAGCACATGCAAGGCTTTAATCTGCAGTCACAGTTAAATTCAATTTCACTGGCATACATAATCATAATCAAGAAACTGTTCGCATTGGCATTTGCATTAAACTAAATTAACGTTAAAGCAGATTAGCAAACGAAAATGACTCCGAATCGTTTGCCACTAAGCCTTAAGAGGCTTTTCAGCATGCCTCTTGTGCTAATTGAGCATGCAACAGCAACAGCAGCAACATCGGCAGCAAAAGTAACAACAACAACAACTGCTACAACAATGATGCGTGCCGCAAACGAGCAAATTACGTAAAAGCGATAACCATAACCACGTAAGCGATGCTCACGTGTCACGTTATGTACAACAGCATCAGTAGGGGATTTAATGTGTTGCATACAACCAGGACCCACGCCACAATCCCGCCTATCCCTCCCAATGAGACAGACGCTTTCAACTTCAATGTGGCACAAAAATTAATATGGCCGGCGTATGGCAAGGCCATTTTAATGGGCAACATCACGAGCAAGTAGCAACATCAGCAAGAGCAACAACAACAACAACAACAACCAGCAGCAGCAGGTGCCAAACAATAGAAAATTCAGCCGGCAGCTACCCTTCTCATGTTCAAGGCCCCCCCTATCCACCTCCTTGTTTTCATCAATGTACTTAAAGTTGAGTACTGTTAGCTAACGGAGCATCTCATAATGGCATTGGTACTGAAAATTGACAATTTAGAAATTCAATTTAATCAGTACCCCACAAATTTGTAATGTTTGCAAAATATATATATAATTTGTTAAAGGGTAAACTACTTGTTAAAAGAGGAATATGATTTAATCGGATATGTATCTTAGTATCTTCAGCTGATGCTGAATATTTTGCATATATGAGTGAAAATGTTTGCCATGTAGATAAATTCTCCTAACTGTATGCAAAGTAAAAATCATTTTTTTTTTTGCAAAAGGAAAATGTAAAAATTCCAATATCATAAATAAATCACTTTTAAGTCAAGTTTCCATTATTTCTAACTGCAACTGTGGCCCTGAGGAGAAATGTATTGATTCGAATTACCTTATTATATTCATGTTCCAGAAAACGCATGCTGCCGAATTCCGTCAGAACTTATACAGAGCTGAACCAAATAAATTGTATAAAAATATTTGTTTTTGTATGTACATTTTTAATGTTGAGTAAACAAAAGATAAAGGTTTCTATTGATTAAATTCACGTTTTAAAATAATAACATGAATTCAGATCGATTTCAAAACAGCCGCAAAAGTAAGCTTTACATATTTTTAGCGAAAATTGATTGCAAGTGAATGTGAAAACTCGCTTATCTGCTGCTGCTCCTGCTGCCTAACCCAAAGGACCAAATGACTGGCTGTACACTTATCTGCTGCTGCTGTTAAGACTGTGGCTGTGGCTACTGCGACTGTTGCCACGCACATTGCACATACGCCGCGTATGTCGACCGATTCATTTCCTGCTATCGAATTTCCAAATTTCCCCCGACAGCTTCAAAAGGCTTTGCTGCCAGGATACGGCGGCCAGGCGGCGGCTGCTCATCCTCACGCTGATTGCACAAAGCCCCTGGCATTTCCACAAGAAACAAATTAATGTTGAAAAAGGAATGCAAAAAAAAAAAAAACACGAAGCAAATCCAAGGCAATGCTTCACATTCTCAAACTCAAATCCAGCCTGCGAGTTCAAACTCCTGATTATGCGCCGATAAGTTTCTTGTGGTTTTGCGTGCCACATGATAAATA
Organism: Drosophila maculinotata; assembly: GCA_035045305.1. Lineage (NCBI taxonomy): Eukaryota > Metazoa > Arthropoda > Insecta > Diptera > Drosophilidae > Drosophila > Drosophila maculinotata. The sequence continues at coordinate 771,675 of JAWNPD010000430.1, forward strand.
AAAAACAACAACAGCAACAACAACAAGGACAACAACAACTTTTGTATGTACGGCGCGTGTTTTATTTGATTTTGAAATTGTATTTTCTGCTTTTTTTTTTGCTGTTGGCCCCTAAAATTGCCGGATATTTATTTGAGCTTTAAATAACAAATCATTATCGATGCGCATTATAAATTTTGTTTGAAGCGACACACAGCCGCAGGCCATTAAGCAGGATCCTAGCGGACGGCGGCGAGGCAATTTCCTAATGACAAGGACACTTGTAAAATCACATTGAATAATATTGCATTTTGTGTGTCTTTGAAGCAGATTAATTTCCGGCATTTAGACTTAATTCCCAGTTGGCAAAATGTTCCAACAGCGGATGGAGCAAACGGCAGGACTAACCAAATGTGTCAGCGAGGTAAGAAGGAGGAGGGAAATGTAACGGAAAGCGTTGTCTATGTTCCCAGCAATCGATGCAATCGGCTAAGGACCAATTTACCAACATGTCAACGGCCAGGCACAAGGACAACGAATAGAAGCAGGAATTGAAGCAGCACCAGCAGGCAAAAGGCTCAGAAGAGAGGTTTAGATTTGCACACATTACCACTCAATCTTCATATATGTGATATGCAGGACTTATCCACTGTATGTGTGTGTGTGTGTGAGTGTCTGTGGTGACTGTGGTTAGGACTGCGATATGGCCAAGCCTTTTGGCCTCAACATGCACATAATGTCCACATGGCCGCAAAGATTTATTTACAATTGTGTTGAGACATAATTCCTTTTGATCGATTGCGGGCTACACAACTCCAACTACACCCAGCAGAGGCCTACACTCAGAAAAACTAAGTGTCCTCGCATGACAAAACCGCTATAAATTGAATTTGATTGAATGGAAAATTTCCAAATAAAAAGGTAGATATTTTTAGAAATTAATAAATTCCTGGAAAGTATATTCCTACGAAGTTTTTTTTTTAAAAACCGGAAATACTTTTTAATGATTCTTAATTCTAAAAACTATAGATAAATATGATAATTATAACATTATCAATTAAAAGCAAGCGTTTTATATTTTTAAGCAAATGGTTTCTTAAATTTTAAAATCATTTATGTTTGAAGTCATATTTTTTCTAAGTGCATGTGTTCGAGTGTGTGTGTGTGTGTGTGTGTCTCGGCTGCCTTTGCGGTCATCTCTAAGTGATGATTCTTTTGGCTTTGGCTGGAGCCTTTGTCTGCAGCCGCTGCACTTTGCTCTGCTTGATGCTTCGTTTCTGGGCGCCATATTTACTGCAATTGAGTTGAGACCACAAAAGCGGGGCACACAGGGCTGGGGGCGTGCCATGCATAGTATGTGCTGAATTATTTGTACAATTTATGTGGCTTTGATTTCATTGGCAAGACGTACGTCGTACGGGAAAGAAGAAGGCAACGCAATTTATGGCAACTGGATAATTTGTGCCCTAAAGGAAAAGGGATTGACAGGACGAGGCTCGTGGAAGAAAGATTAGACACATGGCAGTTGGCTTCTGTGGTCGATTTGTTGTGTAGTAAACTAATTTAAATACAACAAGTAAGAGTGCTCTATTCCTCATTCATAATTATTTAGGCTCTCGCATTCGTAGAAGCACTTTATTCAATTGTCTTATTAAATAAAAGATCAGAAAGGGAAAAACTATTTATATATATATCACATTTGAAGCGCACATATTTCAAGTTGAGTCTTTTGTTGAACTAAGTATATTTGACAAATATAGATAAACAATCCCTGCTTGTATCTCAGTTGCTAGGATATCACTTATAAAGCTTATGATGGTCATTGTCCATGAAACGAATGAAAGCAGCTGCAGCTGCTGCTCAACCTCAATATCCACCTCAATCTTCGTCTCGTTCTCAATCTGAGGCGGAACCCTTTCAATTGCCAAACAGCATTTTGTCCCATTCATCACAAATGCGCACTTAACGCACTGCGAAGAGGCAACTGCTGAGCATTGAAGCATTGAATGCTGCACAAACTTACACACTTATACACACACACTCATACACTTAGAGAGAGAGAAAGAGTCGCATAAATCCTTAGAGTGCGCACTTAACTCCTTTTTACGCTGCGACAAAGTACATTTACTAATGACCAAGTCAAACAATGGCGTCTCTGCTCACCTCCTCCCTCAAAATGGGAAGTGCCCAGTAAGCTGAAGTAAAGTGAAAACAGCAGCAGGGGAGTTGAGGACTAGTGGGGTAATGGGGTAGAGGGGCAGTGGGGTAGTTCGCCAAGGGCCAAGGGGCCGCGAAGTAGCAATTTACGCGCTCAAGGCGGCGGCTAACTGCAAGATGGTGACAAAGCACGCAAAACGGAGCAGCAACTGCAGTAGCAGTAGCAGCAGCAGTGGAAGGCAACATCGTCATGGTTCCAGCTTCCTCCAGAGTCAGAGCATCGACTGTGTTGGCGGTGGCAGCAGCGACAGCAACAACAGAAGCAGCAACAACAGAAACACCAGCAGCATGTTAATTGCAGCAGCGACAGCAGCGCCAACAACAGCAAACAGTGGGAAACGTGTTTAAATAGCGTAAATTCACACACACACACACACACATACACACACAATGCAGCATTTTTGTATTGTGCTGCAATTGAAAATAAGTAAGAATGCAATGCAACATAATGCAAGCTGCTGGGCTATAGGATACCGTTGAAATCTTTTTCTAAGTACTTAGATCCGAAAATTTTGAAATGTTTCAACTTTAAATGTAGAATTGATATATATGGAATTAAAAATCGGTTGAGATTTGCCAAAGTTATAGCACATTGAAGTTTGGGAAGGGCATTTCTAAGAACTTGGAATAGAACAAGTCAACATCTTGTCATGATTTTTGACATGAAATCCGAAAATTGTAAGTTTATGAACTATGAATGTAGCATAATAAAATATGACAAGCCGTATCCAAAATGACCTCGGAATCGGGAATCGGATTAGTTTTGGCAAAGTTATTGCACTTTGAAGTCTGGGAAAGGCATTTTTAGAAACTTGGCCACTTCGCTTGTCAACATCTTGTCATGAATTTTGACAAGATCTTTATAATTTTGTCCTTTATCCACTTTGAATCTAGGATTAATCTAGGGGACAAATAATGACTAAAATGGCCTCGGGATTCAAAATCGGTTCAGTTTTGACAAAGTTACGGCATTTTGAAATCTTAAAGATTGAATTAATTTATTTCACAACGTTTTAATATACCCCTTTAAATATAATGCAGTATTTAACATAATAGCGAAAAGTTGTGTACTAAAAAGAAAAATTTGTTGCATGCGCGCAGGCTGAAAAATGCAAAAATTGCACAAGCCGCACGCTTTTAAATGTTGATGAAGTAATTAGTTTCATATGCGGCAGGCATATAAACATACATAATATATGTAAATATATATGTGTGCTTGTGTGTATTTGTGTGTGTGTGTGTTTGTGTGTGTGTGTGCACATCAGTCGTCGTCACTCGTGTGTCGCTCATAGAAAACTGTAATTGAAAATATGCACAACTTTTGGCGAGAGGCATTGTAAAGTTTTTCCATTTATTAAATTTGCAGCACGAGGCAACTGTGTCTATATACATACATTGTGTGTGTGTGTGTGAGTGTGCCACAGAGTATTTAATTATTTTTATATATGCGGCACGAACCAAAAAGTACATAATAGCCACACAAAGTTTTGCCTTTGAGCTACGATTTTGTTGTCATTTTTCAGTTTTGCTTTTTTTCGGGCTGTGGGTTTTGAGTTTTCCGTTCGTTAAGCAAACAATTTGATTTTCCGTTCACATATTTGTGTTTGTTTCCATTGTTGCCAGTTATTTACAAATAGTTAATTAAAATTGATTTTAGCTTGATTTCAAAGTCATGACGCTGCTGAACTACAATTCGTATGAAGAGTACTTGGATCACTTTATCAATATCAACGATGTGCGCTATATGCGTAACTGGAGCCTCAGCAGGAACCTCATTCAGAATGCCTGTGGCAAGAGCTGCATGGGTCGTCTGCTGAGTCGATCGGAGTACGCGGAGCAGCGCAAAAAAGTCGAGATTATGTTGAATCCTCGTGGCGTGAGCGAATCAACGCTCTTTGGAGAAGGTTACTCGGGCAATGATTCTGTACTCAAGCAGTTTGCTAGGCGGGAGCATAAGCTGCTTAATAAGCAAATATCGGCAAGCAGAAAGAACATCAACAAATGTATGGATCTGAGCTACAATATCTCCTATATATTTCAGACCATTATCTTTTTGCTGATGCGCTCGTCGAAGGGTTTGGAAGTCTCTGGATTCATTGATCTGGAGCAAAGCCTGCGGGAATCGCACTACAAGAACTCCGAGCACTATGTGAACTGGCCAGCAATATTCGAGGGCAAGGCGAAGCTAATGCCAACGTCTCAGCACCTCAGCTACTTCAACTGGTACAAAAACGAGGTGCGCACCAATGATAGCGCCAACTTTCAGGTCATCTCTGGCGGTGCGCATAGTTTGCTAATGAAGCATCGTGGGGATCACAAGATAATCTGTGTGAATGCTGGCTGCACATGTAATTATATAAGGAATGCACAGCGTAGCATCTATAGTTCTGGTATCTATGGCCAGTGCATCTTCTTTGATCACATCATCAGACGCATCAATTAGCAACGGATACTCATGCATTACTAAGCTGTTGAAACCCCAAGAATGTTTTGACTGACATGTTGAATATATACCATATAAATATATATATATATATGATGTACCATTCACCAGGCTGATAATTTAATTCCATAGCTTTGTGCCTGTCCATTTACGTTGTCTACCCCATCTCTATTTTCTCTGCGCCTGTCTATGTGTTTGAGCATTGCACCATAGGCAAAAAGTCACTTTTACTGGACATTTAGTAAAAGAGAGAGTAGCCAGAAAGTGGGAAAGAGTAATGAGAGAGGGCAATGAAAGAGAGACAGTAGTCAGAGGGACAAAGAGACACACATCTGAATTCTTGAGAATCATCTAGAAGGGCGGCATTTAATATACGTTATTAGGAAAGTGATGTAAACTTAATTGTTCAATTATTTGATGACTTCAACTCTTACAGACTTCGAGACAACACTGACAATTTTAGCTTAGCTGAACGACAAATATTAAATAACAATAACCCGAGTTTTATGAAATATTTACTTCATAACACATCCCATACTTCATTTCCACCAAATATCCATATTAAATCTTTCAAATTGATATTCTACTTTGCTGCAACATTTTTTGTACAATATTATAAACATAAGCCAGTCGACTAGCTACAAAAACTTCGTTCATAATTTATGACAGAGAAAGTGACCAGTTTTCCTATAGTGCTTTGTAAAAGCGAATTTGTCGTTGACAGTTTACGTAAATTGCTTTTCATATCTTATCAGTTTTGCTGCGGCGGCCACAGTTATGCCTGCTGACGTTTTGATGGACATTTTGAGGCCTCTCTGCCTTACTGCCTCACAGCCTCTTTGCAACTGACCATCATCAGAGAGCGGAAATTGCCCAAGCTTTATAATATTTTGTGTTTACTTAACAGTCGCTACGTTTCTCTGGCAGTAAATCTATTAACAGCAGCCAGTTCCTGTTTGTCCTTCAGACAGGATCTGCCTATTTGCCAGCAGCTGCATTTGCTGTGTCACTTTCAATTATCCTTGCAGTTTGCCAACTGTCGTGCAGTTCATTTTGAGACCGGGCTACTGACAACCGTCCCATGTGAGTATTGGCCCAGTTAATAACAGACGCTGAGCAAACTGCTGCTCAAATTAATTATGTCATTCGCATGGAAGCTGTGAGGTAAGCAATCTGTGTTCATTGGTTGAATTATTTTTAATGATGAATAAATGTTTTATTATATGGAAATTTAAATAGTTGATTATCAATTGTTTGATATTAGTTTGAAATATGTGTATATAAATAATCTAATATTTTTATTTAATTAGCCGAAGGCTAACGGAATTTCAAGTGAATAATAATAAATTGACATTTTAAAAATAACATTTTTCACTATTTTTCAAATGGATGCAAGTGTGATTGAATGTGTGAATAATAATATTTTTTGATATATCGTTGCTCCATTGCCCAAATATATGTGTTTAACACTGTACAAATTTTTCTAAGCTTATTAAAATAATCGTTGTTTTCTTTTTGTTGACCCACAAACATTTGCATTATTTAGCAAAAACAATATGATGAGGACAAGCGTAGTAAATAATGGATGCATTTAAATTATGATTTAAATGCCATTTGCTGTGGCATATAAAATTTAATTTGCATACACAATTACGACTAGCTGCTAATTTATGCGACACACAAATTTCGGATCTCTTGCGTTAGCCCAGTAGATAACTGGAGGACTCAGGCAACTTCTCGTAACTGTTAACCTTGTCAGTGTCCTTGTGCATAGCCTTCAGACAGCAATTAAAATAAACACAGTAGCAGCAGCAGGTACTGGATGGCATTCAAGTGTCCTGCACAAAAATGCAAATAAATATATGCTCAATTTGTCAGAGAGAGAAAGAGAAAGAGAGAGAGAGAGACAGTCAGTGGAATTCACTTTATAGATATAACTGGCTGTGCTTTAAGATATGGCAATTTTGTTATACTGCTACAATGCTGTTGTCCTTCTTCAGCCTCTGTTTGTCCCTTAACAGGCCAAATAAATTTCATGAAATCAACTTGCAATTTACTGCCAGAAATTTGTTTCCACTCATAAACAACTTCGGCCTGCCTCACATAAACTTTCAGTTTCTTCTTCTCTCTTGATTAAAGCCTTGTGGTAAATGTAGTAATTAAACTGCATTTGGATGTTTTTATGACAAATTCCTGTTGTCATTTGTGACAAAAAGTTTTGCGCACGTGAATCAACAACAAAACCCTTTCCATATTTATTCAAGTGGCTTGCATTTAATAAAGTGAAATATATAATATAATGATAGATATGATATCGATTGCTAGTTATTATTGTCAATTTAATTGGTAGCATGTGCAAATAATAAGGTCAATGAATAATTTAATTATTGGCAAACAAAAACATATATGAAATTCGCCAGCAAACGAAATTATTTTTGTGTTCACTCCAGTAATTTATTCCATCCACATTTCGCCAACATTTCAAATAAACAGAATGATCATATGAGAATAATCTACTAATTAATTCAAGATATATATTGACAAAACTGATTTTATGTATTCATTATATTCCCAATTTGACTAGCGTGACCCAAAAAGTATGCAACAAGTTGGTGTCACAGGTGTATACGATTTTGGGAACACATTCTGTGAATGTTTTGCTGTCATTCTGATTGGATTCATGGGTCAGTAAGAATGCTCATAATTTATGTGCTGAATATCCCAGCACCATATGCCAACAGCCAGTCACAAAAATCATAATAAAATTGCCCAAGGCTGTCCCGAAATATGTCTAATAAATAATTTAAGCACTCAGGATTGGACAGCAGGCGACAAATACCTACTGAGAGATTGAGAGAGAGAGAGGCTTAAGAGTGTGCAAGGAAAACCCTTTCAAGCCATAGTATAAACACATAAAGCGGGGACAATAATAAAGCGAGCAGAACGTCAAGGTAGCACATAAAACCGAAGCCGAGTAAAGGGCATATTAAATTATGCTGCATGCCACAAATGCCTCTGCAGTCAGTGTGGCAAGCAAGGAAGCCAAAGGCCGAGAACAATCATAAAATGTGACCAATAATAAAAATAATGAGCAAAACAAATGAGTGCAAGCTAACACCCTACAAAAGTATAATAAATTTAGTCAAATATGAGAAAACAAAAATAAAATATTGTAGATAAAAATAAATTATGTTATAGGTTAAATTATTTATTACAAACAAAAAAAGTACTCTCAAATAAAATGGTCCTTATGTGAAATCTAAAAAATAAATTGAGTACAGGATAACTAAGTAGCTGATATACCCCATCTCAAACCGGCTCACATTCCTATTAGCGGCAGCTGTGAAACTCTTGGCTTGGGTTGATTGAATCGGACCCGGGCTTCCTGCCTGAATGCCTGCTGCCTGCTGCTGTTGCGTAGCTTGTCGCAAATGGCCCGAACGAGACTCGTATATAAAGCGTAAATTGGCAATGGCCAAAAGGTGCCGTTGAACTAAGGGTCAAACAAGGAGTAAAGCATTCAGTTGGAGAGTTGGTTGACTTGGTTAAAGTTTTCTGTCTATGCGTGTGTGTGTTTGTGTGTGTGTGTGACAAATTGAGCCAACTTTTGCCGGGGGCTTCACTTGCCACACAAATGGGCAGCAATTGTTGCGATGTGCTCGTGCCTGAAACAAAAGCATCAATTTGCCAAAGTCAAATTCAATTTCTCAACTTGACCAAAATGTAAACTGTTAAGACAAAATGCAATTGAATACGATATTTCGTTGAATTTTAATTACTTGTATGTAACGTATACGCAGTGTGGTGTTTTTTGCTTATATTGTTTTGTATTTGCATCATTTCGGCCACATATCAGTTGCCATTAAGCCAAACACACACACACACACACAACATATCATGCTAACCCACATTGTAGTATAAGCCAAATTTATGAGCCAGACAAAAGCTTGTAAACCACAAATCAAAATGCAATACAATAGCGCCAAAACAGCCAGCAGCAGCAACAACAACAACATAACTACGATAACAACAACAAAAACAATAACAATTATGTATCAAGTAAAAGCAATTGTAAATTTTCTAACTGAAGTCATTTTGTCTATATATCATCTGTCTGTCTGTCTGTCTGTCTGTCTCCCGCTCAGACTGTGTGTTATGGCGGATGCCATAAATAAAATTCAGCAAAAAGATAGACAGTCACACACAAGCAAACACAAACACACACACACACACACACACGCACACACACACACATGTGTAAGTCTTGAGCTGCCATGCAGCCGGAAATTGTTTCGCAACGTGGGAAATGTTTGATTTATGTCTGTTTTGTCAGTGGCCCTAGCACGTCGCTAGCCCCCTCAACCCCTCCTCTCACCCGGACAGTCAGTCAGAAGTTGTAAAATGTGTAATTGATGATGTGGCAAGAACACATAAAAAGCAGGGACAACACACAAGCCCCTACAGCTCTACTTACGCCCCCTAAGCATGCACAGAAAAAAATTACTTCAATAAGTTAAGAATTGGAAGAATTGTAATTTATAAAATATGGAAAAACTCACTTGAGCATGAAAAAAATATTTTCTTACATAAAAACAATAATTAATCGCATAAAACTGTATAAATTTATAAAATATGTAATATTTTTATTAGTGCTCATAGCAAAATAAAATTTACTTTTGACACAGTTAGATAACAATTAAACTGATTTCTAGATAGTTTTTTTTTCAGTGTATGCATAAAGCTAATGTGTGTTTGCTTATGCGTTGAGTTCGCAATTTTGTTGACATTTTCGACAAAACGGCTACAAAATGGCCAACAAGAATGGCCAAACTGGGCCAAGATAAGTGCAGTTAAAGTGCAGGACGAGCGCGTGACGACATGCAAAACAAGTGACAAGCGCAACGGAAGTCAAGTGAAAGCCAAACGGAAACGGAAACTGCATGCAGCGCAACAGAAAAATAGAATAAGAAATGCACTGAAACTTGAGCTTGCCAGCGGGGATTAAGGGCGGCAGGTTTAAGCAAATATAATGTTGACCAGTTGGCAAGCAACAAGAAAAGTCATTTTGTTTGGACGTCAGACAGCAGACAGCAGACAACAGACAGCAGGCACCTGCTTGTTATCCTTGCAAATATTTTAGTCAGCACACAAAATCATTGCAGCTACAGCTGGGGAGGGCTTTTTAGGTGTATATATATATATATATATATATATATATATGCATCTCCAGTGTGCTGCTTGCCATGACAACGATTCCCATCGAAGCTTAACAAATTGATTTTATTTTTCTAAGTTTTCTTAAGCTGCACTTATTTACTTGAAGTGCTGCGGGAGCGGATGAAGAGCTTGCAATGTACGTAAGGAGTGCACATTAAGAAATCTTTGTATTTGTTACAAAATAAAATATTACTGCTTTTGTTCTTTATCCATAGTAACATTTTCAGAGCGCTACATTAAATTTAAAACTCCTGTTTATCTAACATATTTTCTCGACTGTAAATGGACAATAATTAAATTGCAAACGTTAAAGCATAAAATGCGCTGAAATCGAACGAAAAATGGCCATGCTTTCAACCATTAAGCGAAAATATAGAATTTCCATTTTGTATATCAAATATCAAATATTATATAATTAAACAAGTTTAATGACCGTGAACGTTCAGCACAGCTTTAGAAATGTTATAAATGGCGTGCTGTTATTGAAAGTGACGTCTGGCTTAAAAGCGACTCTTGCAACATTCGTTGTTGCATGATATTTGCTCATTGAGCTTTTGTTGCTGTTGCATGACTGATCTATATATGTATAAGTGTATTTACATAAATCTATATGTATAAGTATGTGTGTGTGTCTGCGCCTAATGCACTGGAAAGAAATTTAGTGCCACACGGCAACATTCGCCTGCGTTCTTCTTGCCACACACAAACACACACACACGCACACAGCAGCAGCAACAGCAGCAGCTTTGGAAATTTCCGTCGTTGTTTGCTTCATATTTTTGGTGCATAAATAAATTTTCATTAATTTATGCGGCAGCGACGCGAAGCTGCAACACAGCCTCGCTCATACAAAGTGGCAAGCATAAGTTTTGCCAGGCTCCGCAAGGCTCCAGAGCCAAGAAAGGCAACAAAAGGAAGACGAAGTAACAGCAGGCAGAAGTAAAAAAGCGCTGCACAAGGCAGCCATAATATTATGGCTGCATTTTGTGGCAAGGTCCTTGAATGGTGATGAATCCCGCCTGATATACTTGCAGCAAGTTTTGAATAGCTAATGAAGCGAGTATCAAACAACAAAATTATGTCACACTAAGTACGCAAAATGTAGATGAGAAAGAGAATTTGATATATGCGCTAAATGCATTGAAATTAAGGTCATTCAATTTTAAACTTTTTATTTCGCGAATAGAATGAAAATATAATAATTACAGCAGATAAAAAGCTCTGATCAAATAGGGAATTTTTTATTTAATGCATTTATGCTTTGAATCAAACCACAATAATTTGAAAAAATATGAAATATCTAAAACCAGTTTCATTTTTTAAAGGCACCAGGTAAAACAAATGCAATCCTCCTACAGGTGAATAAAATAGTAGTATATCAGTTCTGTTTTCTATTTAACCAACTTTGTTATAGATGAAATTCATTTCGAAACGAACCAAAATACAAATATGCAAGTTTCAATGCCAAATATTTGATATTTGTGTGGAAGTTTCATGTTTTTTTCAAATATAGCATTTCAGGATCATTTTGTTTTTGAAGCTGCACAAATTGGTTAGCATTGCTGTTGCACGCGGCGTATGTGGCGTATGCGTTATACTCGTATATTTGAAGCTTACTTCGCTGGCTCGCATGTAGAGAAAAATGTATGCAAATATGCGAGAACAGAGCTCACTCGAACTCGACTCTACCCCCCGCGGCACTGTAAACAAAATGCCCTTGCCACGAGGTAGAGTCGAACAGCTGACATGGATAGGCAAACAAGTGTTGTGCCTGTGTGGGTGTGTGTGGGTGTGTGTGTATTTTATTTGCGTTTGCTCAAAGGTTTAGCGGCAACGGCATTTTTGATGCCACAACAAAAAAACGAAAACCAAGCGCAGGGAACGAATGACAAAGGACATAAGAGAGAGTGCCTGGCAAGGAGATACCCTGCAACAAAACTTCAGGTGTACATCAAGGAGTCTTAACTGTATGTATTTTCTTAATTAAAATGAAATTATGATACCCTCTATACACAAATTGCTTCTTATTTTCAATTTTCTGTTACATAAATTAATATATAATACCCCATAAGCCTTTAGGCATGCTTACAGGGCATTAAATAACCCCCAGCGAGGTCAAATCTTAAAGCGCTTAGTGTCAGAGTTTGTTTTTATATTTGTTTGTTTATTTCCGGTTTTTGTATGAGGGCGACCCGCTGTCATTTTATGGCTTTATCAAAACTAATAAACAGTGCGTCAGGCTTAACGTAGGCATGTCTTTAAGTGGGGCAGCTTTAAGCGCTTGTAGCATGTGGCATGTGGCAATTACGCACATTGTTAGCAGTCGTAATGCCACAGCAGCTGTGCAACATGGTCAACAGCCTCGCAGTAAATTGGCAGATTTTTATATGCATTTATTTACTTAAAGCGCGTAAACAGTTTATCATTGAAAATGTTGTTGTTGATGTTGTTGTTGTTTTGATGCATTTAAGCGCATAAACAAACGCGCGTGAAATATTCAATTAAAAGCTGTTAAATGAAACAATTATAAAAAGCAAGAGAAGTGGTACAGAAACCCACGCTTCGATTCGAACTTCGCACTACGCATACAAAGTGCAAATGAAGCAGTGTCAACAGTGGTTTATTGGGTGGTTGCTGCACAACACACACACACACACACATACAGCACATATGTGAGTGGGTTGGCTGCTTGTCTGTCGTAGGTGTGGCACACTTAATTGTGCCACAAAGTGAGTTATGCCTGCAATCGATGAGGCATTTATAAATAAATTGTTTTTTTTTCTCTTATTATTTTTTTGAGGTCTGCTGATTGCTGTCGTTTGTCCGTTCGGAAGTTCACTCAAACATATTTTGTGCGTAATGTACAACATTAAGAGGAACAAACAGCGCTTTGAATAAATACTTTACGTTGGAGATGTCAAAGCTGAACCGACTTGCAAAAGCAATGTCTCTGTGACCAAGGCTTAGCCTCTCAATTAATACTACATTTAAATCTAGATCTATCTGAATCGAAATGTTCGGTCGAAATTCATATTCAACAAAATGTGTATGTAGGCACATCATTTTGCCATAAGTTACATTATTTTAACGCAGTTTTCAACATAATCACTTCCTAACCGTGTTTTTTAAATCTTACCTGCCAAAATGCCGTGTATAAATTATTCTGTATTTAAAGAACTCAAAGTGTTTTGATTTGAAAACAAACCACACACCCTAACCAGTAAAAAGTGTACACAAAGTTCGAAATAAAAACCCCAAAATTAAGAACCTCAAAATGAAACTGAACTAACTTTTTATTTTTTAGAGCACAAGCTGAAATATATACATATTTAATTTATAGTTGGCTTTCTTCACTTCATGTCCTCTCAAGTTTCCAAATGTTCAAACATTTTTGTCTAAAAATAAACGAAAACAAGTAAGACTGCTCTAGTCGAGAGTGGCCGACTAGGATATACCCTCAACCCAGCCCTTATATTCATTCACAATTATTTATCTGAATTCACACACACACAGCTATAACAATTCAAAGGTCTAAATTGGCCAAAAAAAATTAGTAAGGGATACACGATATTTTTTAGTTATCAAAAATGATTATAATTCAAATGCTTATGCTTATACAAAAATATATCGACTCGGCTGTTGATAGTGATCAAGAATATATATACTCAATAGGGTCGGAGCTGCTGCCTTATGCCTGTTACATACTTTTGCACAACTTCATGATACCCTTTTTCCCATTTTTAATGGGTTCAGGGTATAAAAAAAGAAGTCACCTCTTTGTGAAATTTTAGCAAAAGCCGTCAACTTGAGCGCCCATTGCTGGATAATATAAGGCTTTGGCTCGCCAACACACAACCACATATGTAAGTATGCACAGTGTGGGTGTGTATATGCGTGTACACTCAGAAAAAAAAGTGCCTTCGGATTTTGAAAAATCACCATCATTTTGAGTGAAAAATGCTATTCTCCTGAAAAGAAGAAATAAATAAGATATATGTGGAATAATCCATAAAGTTTCTACTTTAAAAAAAAAGTATTTGGTGAGCTTAAAAATGATGTGGAATTTTTGTTGAGTGTGGATATATACGTACATATGTACACCTGCTGTGGTGACATTTTACGGCTTTTTCTTTGTTAATTTCATTTGAAGCATTTAAAATGTACGACGTGGCTGACGCTGACAACTAAATACACACACACGCACACACACAAGTTCACACCCTTACACAAAGTTTGTCTGCGTGTGTGTGGAAAAGTCTTTGGTAACTTTTTTAATGACTTCGCCTCAGAGCCCGCAGCTGAAAGAGAGAAAGAGCGACTTTTCGCGTGCCAGAATATTTAACCACAAACGACGAGACGTCAAAATTAATTAGAAATAAAATTAGTTTTTAATGCCAAAGTGACTACGTGTGTGTGCGTTTGCTGCAAAATATACTTTGACAAAAGCACAAGTAAAGCTAAAAATAAAATAACACAGAAGAGAGTTTCCTGCGTCAAAACTTTTACAAAAGTTGCGTTTTTGTTGAAGCTGCGTTGAGTTTTCAGGGAAATGATTTAATTTACACAAGTTCTTCCTCACACAAGTGTTGGCAGTTTGAACTTTGATTATATTTGTGCCGAATCTGAATGCAACCAGTTGCATTGCTGTAATACTTTTCTAAATATATAGTTCGTAAACTTACAACACTAGATTGAACTCTTTCTTACAACAATAAATCAATAGGTCAAACAGATATTCATATGTAGGTATATAGACTAAACAACCAGTTGCATTTCGTGGCCAGTTTTAAATGCGGTTGTGTTGTAAGCCAGATGAGCCCAAGGCTCTAAAAGGCTAACACAACAACAATGTGGCCAAGACAAACAGTTAAGCAGACAGTAGCTGTTAAGGCTGAGCGACAGTCGTCACACATACATAGACATACACACACCTACACACACACACACATAAATCACTAGGAAAATCCACAAAAGTGCACTTCAGTTGTCGTTGTCTTTGTTGTTGTTGTTGTGGTTGCAATTGCTGGCCAAGCCAAAGATGCTGATGACGTCGTGTTTTATGAACAGAATGATGGCAACTGAGGCAACAACAACAAAAGCAACAACAACAGCGGCTAACGAACGCAAATAAAAGAGAGACGAACGCAAAAAAAAACTAAGAAGAGTATGCTCTAGTCGACGGTGCTTGACTTGAAGATTGTCCGATCGTCATATAATTTCTTTGGTGGAAAAATCTAAGAACCAAATTACATAGAGAGTTTTTAAGTGTTCATGTAAGGTCTAAACAAAGATGAAAGGCATTGCTTATGAAAATCGGTTTAGTTTAGCGAAAGTTTAGTCGGTTTAGTTTAGCGAAAGTTATAGTATTGACAAACTTTGTCACCTTCCGACTTTACTACACATTTTCACAAGTTCAATATAGCCATTTCGAAATGGGCGCAGGGTATTCAAAAACACAGAAAGTCCTGGAAACACTGAAGTTGCTACCACTTTAGCTGCAGGTCCTGCCACAAAAAAAAGAGGAAGGAAAAAAAGCGGCAAGAGAAGTTCCTGTAGTGGCTGCAGCGTATTGAAAGGTGAGCAACTTCAGCAGTGGCTGCCTACAGCTGGAGGAGGGGCTTGGTTAGCCGTGTGGGGGTAGTCAGGGGTGGGGGGCATGGCAAGGGCGTGTGCTTGCTTGAGTACTGCTGACACAAAAATCAACGCATGGAAAGTAGGACAAGTGTCAAAATCACTTAAGTGCGAATGCTACGCCAAATAGAAAGAAAGCGAAGCCAGCAAGGCGAATGGACAGACGAATAGACAGACGGACAGAGGGACAGAAGGACAGACGGACGGAAGGACGTCACCACCTCCAAGGATGACGTCGTCGACGACAACGACGACGATGGCGATGACGATGACGACGCTGATGACAAGCACGCTGAAAAGCAGACTATGAATGAAAGACAAGCAGCAACTGAGGAAACGGATTTAAGTAGTGGCTGCCAGTTCTAGAGAGAGAACAATAGCAAATTGCGCCAAGGGTTCTATGAATGCTGTTGGGTGTGGCTTGCTGGCTGCTCTATGAATGTGGGCAGTACTACTGCAGCCACTGGGTGGTTTTATGCTACTTAGTTATAACTGCAATCCAGGCGAAACCAAAGTGCTAAATGAGAAAACTTTACTGCCAACATAACGAAGCGTGCATGCCCTAGAGTTAAGTGATAATTAAGTAGTTTAGTCATCAACTGGGACTAAATATACACAATATAAACAAAAATATTATTTTTAGTTTAAAGTGGAAGTCTAAGATGGCAATCTAGAAATTTATTCACATTTCAGACATTCAAACATTCGATTTAGTATAGTTTTTACATATATTTCGACTTTTATAACTTTATATTTAAATTGTTTTATTTATTAAAAGTATATTCCTTACAGACATAGTAACTTCCTCCCTCATTCAAAACTAGATAAATGAATACTCCTGCCCGTTAAAGGGTGTATAATAAGTAAAATAATTTATGATACACAGTACAATAAAATGGCAGCCACACAGTGAAAAGTTATATTTTTTGTTCGCTACAGCCATGTAATTACGAGCGCATTCTTTTCACAGTCATTAAAAATGACAAATTCCGGGCACAACAGCAAAGTAGGACGACCCAACAGCAGCAGACAGGGACAGACAGATGGGTGTGAAAGAGAGCAAAGTTAAGTGAAGACCAAGTGAAATATGCTTTCGTGCAGTTCACGCGCTTAATCGCATTCATAAAACTCAGTTTTACGACTTTTCAAGCATAACACAACAACAACAACAATAACAACAACAAGAACACCAACAAAAAAAGAGGAGAAAAGTAAAGAAAAGGTTTTTAATGCGTAACTTTTCGTACGCATTCTGAGGTCGATGCAGGGGCGGTGGGGGGGGGGCGTGGCTGCAAAAGGGTTACGCATCAGGCGATTTAATGTGCAAAAGATTTCATAAGGCGAAATTAATGTGTGAAAGGCCCATCGCCCAAGGGCGTGTCTCGGAAAAAAGGGCGGCGCGAAGGCGTAAGGAAACACCCAGTTGAATTTCAGGTGAACGGCTGCTGCTGCTTCTTCTTCTTCTTGTTTCACCCCTGGTTTTTCCACTTATAATTACTAGTGACAGGTGCGTTCTGAAAATGAAAGCGTTAATGAAATTACAAAGTGTGATTATTGCCCCGCAGGTGCGTAAATAAATCCGGCCTCCAAAAGGGAATACGTGAACAGCCTTCAGGAAAAGTTGTTCAAGTGTCCTCTTGGGTTGAAACTCTGTGGATATTGCACTGAATATTATATTAAGTTGTGTTGCCTCTCTGATTGTGAATTTTATACACCGTAAGTCAGCACACTTTATAGCTCAGTTTTTAAAGGAATACCACTGATACAATTTAAGGGTTTGACTTGAGAAATGTCAAACAATTTAAGTCGTTGACAAAATTGTGCCAAATCCGAGTTGAAATAGTCTTCCGTTGACAATTTCCTTTAAAGAGATTTTATGTTTCCGGCTCAATAAAGCGGCAATCTGAATCTCAAACAAAAAATTCAGTTCAACCATCCCGCAATGGCCAAAAATGACGTTAGACTTTATTCAATTAGCTTTTTGAACTTTATAGGAATGTTCCTTCAGCTTTTCTGCTGTTTTGCTGAAATCGATGTTTGCTCCTTGTGCTTTTTCACATTGTTTGGTATTCTGTTCACAAATACCATTCCAGCTAAATAAGAATTTGCACACGCTTTATGTGTGTGGCCATGAAAAATTGAATTGAAACCCGAATCGACTTGCAGCCTTGCCATCAATATTTGCCAAATGCAGCTACAAAAATTCGCAAAGAGAGCAACAGAAAATTAGAATAATAGAAGCAAAAATTGTGCACAAAAATCGATATGATCAATGGAAGTGAGGCAATTAGGCAGACTTGAGCTATAGGCCTGGACCCGGCTAACACACAAAGCTGGCCAAAAGCTGGCCCGAACAATGCACAGCAGGTGGCTGGCAAAAGGCAAAGCCAGCTTGGCAAAGTTGGCCAAGTTAATACTAAGCTGAATCTGGCCCATTGTTTTCACCGTACACCGAGCACAATGCACGCGCTCTTCTGGCCGAATACCTTGGCTAAAAAACACAATCTCACACAGACACAAACTACTGGGGCTACATTCCATATGAGCTATGAATAAACATCGTACTTTGAGCTGCGTGCGTTTCCATTAACTTTGCAGACTCAACGGAGCGCATGAATATGTCAAAATGCACTCACGAATTTGCTGCTTGGCAAAAGTATGCAGCATATGAGACTTCCATTTGTCTGGGTAACAGTAAAGTAAGCAAGGCTATTTTTTAGCTTGTTCTGCTAGACAATTTCGCTTGTTTTTTAACTATAAACTTCATGTTAAAAACTCTTCAATAAATATATTGAATATTCAGTCAACAATCTGAGACTAATTAGTAATAAAACTTGATAGAGTAATTGCTAATTTCATAAAAAGTAGTTTTATAAACAGTAAAAAACTATTTTATTCGATAATATTAAAAGCTTAACTAAAAGTGAGTGCAGACATAAACTCAGAACATGGCCAACACATATGATTTCTGTCCAAGGATAACACATGGCCGCATTGCATTGACTGCTCTTTTGTATTGTTTTGTAGTTGCCACTTGGAAACAAAGCGAAAGCGAAAACAAAAACGAAAATCATATTTCAAAGCCCGAGCAGCGTAAATGAAATTGCAAAGACGAAACTTTTACGACAGTTTGACAAGAGCAACAGCTACAAAATGGCTGTTGCAGCTGCTGTTGCTGCTGCTGCTAGTTGCTGCTGGTTGAACTCACAACGCATCGCATCACATCGCATCGCATCTCATTTCATTTGCACTTGAGCTCTTTGTTTCTCTATTGGGATTTGCACTCGGGCAGAGCTGGAAAACAGCTTCAACATGATTGAAAGTAAATGTTGGCGAAATCGAAGCAACTGCAAGTGAAGAATACAACAGTAGACCTCCAAAGGGAGTTGGAGTCGCTGGAGCTGCCTGGCACCGCTGCGTATGTGTTATATATCAAGTGGCATTAGAAACTCATGTCAAAATGGTAGCCTGTTTAAAAATGGAGCTCGTTAAAAGCGCAACTGCGACTGACAACAATATCAAGAGTTGTTGAAATCAGAGATGTGCGCATACCCTATACATGTGCAAGGCAGCGGGTATATAGCAGCGTACATAAAGACAAACAATTATTGAGTTATGTTCTAGTTCAGAATGGTCTACTATAATCAAAACTAATCAAATGTATTATAATCCTGTAGACTGTTACAAATTCTGTATTAAACACACATTTGTAAGTAATTTGTTTAAATAATTAACTATCTTTTCTAATGATCAGTTTTGATTACAATTCAATTTTGAAACATTCTGAACTTTATTTGTTGATTTAATTTCGTAATATAACTGAATAAATGATTACTGCCTACAGGGTATTATTACGTCGAGTGCTCGCACTTGCAGGATCTAATTTCTTATTTCTTTCTGCAACTGATGGTTGTTGTCAAATTAATGACAACATAGCGCTGGCATTCTCATGTCAGCGCGCAGCTTTCGCGATTCTTAATACCACTGCAGGATACGCTGCGATAAAGTTAACCATTTGCATTGTTAACGAAACAACTTCAAGCTTGGTTCAGGGAACTGTCTAAGGATGTGTGTTTAAGGAATAATGATGTCTGTTACTGTGTGTGGGAAAAGAGTTTTCTTTTATGTGATAAAGTTGGCTACAACATGTTTAATGGTTATATTAAGTACTCTGCCATAAAAAAAAGAGCGTAATCTTAAACTCACTCAAAACTCAATTAATTTTCTTCATCTTTAAAGTTTAAACAGATCAAGTAAATAATTTCAAGTCACTTGTGATTATAACATTTAAGAATGTATTTTTAATCACTGTTTTATACCCATTAAAATTGGTAAAAGGGTATCATGAAGTGGTGAAACAGTATGCAACAGGCATAAGAAATTATCTCCGACCCCATCAAGTATATACATTCTTGATCACTATCAATAGCCGATTCGATTTAGAGGACAAATGATAACCAAAATGGCTTTGGGATGGACAATCGGTTTAATTTTGACCAAGTTATGGGAGTTTGAAGTCTAAGAAGGGCATTTATGAGGCCAAAAGTTATCGATATATTTGGTAAGGGCTTGACCTTCTAGTTGGGCGCTCTCGACTAAATAACTCAAACTTTTTTTTTTTTTTTAAAAAACATTATTAATCGATTGTGAATAGCAACGTTTTTTTAAAAATATATTCGATGAGCAGTGTTTGGTTTTCTTTCTTTTTTTAATGTTCGTCGCTGCCATTTTGTTATTTATTGACGGGAAAAAGTTTTGCTGTAAGTCGGCCAAAAGAAGTCTCAACGGTGCGTCTAAACCTTTTGCGTGTGGCAAGTTTTACGGCTGTTAACGCCGCAACTTTATCAACTGTAGGCACGTGCGGAATCGTCACCACCACACTCCCCCCTCCCAAAGGAGGAGCAGCGGCAAATAGCAGCCGTTGACATTGATTTGGGTTGCGGCACTGATTCGGGCCCCTCTCAAGAGAAAGTAACCCATTTATTTACTTGAAGTTTGCGAGCGTTGTTGTTTTTTTTGTTCTTTTGGGCTCATTTAGATTTGGGCGAGTGACTTTTGGGTCGCTGCTTGTTAAATGTGGCACACGGTGCGCACTGCAGCTGTCAAAGACTTGCCCCAGCTGCCGCTGATGCTGCTGCTGCTGCTGCAACACAGCGGATGCTGCATGCAGTGCTTAATAAGCAGCTTACAACGTTGTGCAGTCAGTTTGTCACTCATTTTGCTTCATCATGCAGTAAGTGTGTCAATGTAACTGTCATCCTTCCCACACACACACACACAAATACAACAACCCTTGCACACCCTCGTCTTGACAAGCCTTGGCTCTCATCTATTTGTACTGCTGCTTAGTGCAAAACTTGTCATTTGCAATTTCAGCATTTTTTTTTAAATACCCTAACAGGGTATATTTTACATTTGTCATGCATTTTGTAAGACTCTAAAGAAAGCTTTTTCAAAACTTTATTTAAATATAAGATTTAGAATTGAAGAACTAAGCCTGATTACTTGGTAAAATCAATTTGCATATAAAATAAATAAAATGACTATAGAATGTATAACTTATTATTTATCACTAATAATATATAACCGACATGCTGCATATTTTATATTCTCATTATTTGTTAGCTGAAAATGTGATTACTGCTATTTAATATTTTCTATTAGAGCATTTAAGCTTCGGCCCGATGAAGTTGGAGTGTTTCTCCTTGTTACATTTGTATTTTTATTTCTAGCGACTGCTGACAACTCGCGCATATTTCCCGGGCAAATTTTCTATTCTACCCCAGTGCCTCTTCCCCACTTTCCCTCGCTGTGTAGTTTTGCTGGGGTTATGTGTAAACTAAGTGCTTGTAAATGGTATTATGCTGTGCCTCGGTATTTAATGCACAGGTTTTTATAAAATTTTGCAATGATTTTATTTTTTTTTGTATAATTTAAAGGCTTGAGTTTTTAAATCGTCAGCAAAAGTTTCGCGGCGCAGCTGCAAAAATGCCGCCTAAATAAACAAATTAATTTGCGGCCGTCGTCATTTTTTTTATGCACTGTAGTCTCCATTTTTTTTTCCAGGCCATTAAAACGGATTATGTGCTTGAGATTTTGTGCGGCTCTTTTATTTTTTATTTTTGCAGCAAGTGTTTTTTTATTCGCTGTCTTTCTTTTTTTTTTTAATTAAAAATGTATGTGCTTTAAAGTTGAAATTAAATGATTGTATCTCGTGTATGTCCTTTCAACGATTTTTTTCAGGCATTTCTATTATATTTGCGAGTTTATAATTTGATTTAGCATTTCAGCAGTAAGTTTTAAATTAAATGCAAGCGTCGTTTGTTGGGTTATAAAAAATTTACAATGCTATGTAAAAAATATAAAAAACGAGCAAAACATAATAAAAGGCAGCACTAAAAAATCAAATAAAAAGGTAGATGCAGGCATGTACGATAAAGTAAAGCAGAAAGTGTGTAAACAAAAGCTTACAAAAGCCTAAAAATAAATAAGGGACAACGAATCGAAAACACTCACGAATTGAATTATTAAATACAAATAAATGTATGCACTAAGCTAATTTTTTTAATTTAAAAGATTTTAAGGGTAGTGTAACAAATTAAGCTGCATTAAAATTTAATGCGGATTATTTCAAAAAGTATTTTAAAATCTGTGTACAGCGTTTAACTTTAAAAACTGAACTTGATTAATTTGTTCCAATAAAAAGTTGGAAATACTTTTAAAAGCTACATAATTCACTATAGACTTTTGCAAACAAAACAAATTAAAAAAAATTGTACAATCGATGACCCATTTTTATATATTTTACATTTTGTTCATTTTTATTTGATATTTTTAAGCTCCAGTTCGCCAGCAGCAGCTGCGCCAATTGAATACCAAAAGCAAAAAAAATCAGGCCTTTAATATTTGATGAGCTGCTGTGTCCCGTACGGACTGGTGCCCCTACTGCGGCGGCTCCTTGCAGTGTATGGCACGTGTCCTTGCCAGGCCAGGCAACGTTTTCAATTAAATTTTCACAATTTTCCGTTTGCCGGGTTCGCCTACTCAAGAGAAATGGCTTATGCGATAAATATCATGACAAATACTTCCGCGCACAGCTTTTTTATATTTTTTTTTTTTTATGGCGCGCCTACTTAAAGAGCAAGCAAAAGTGGTCAGGAGCAGGGGGGTGCAGGGTGGGGGGGGCAGGAGGTATACGACTTCCGCTTGCTACATGGAAAAGTTGTTGTCGTTGTAGTTGTCGCAAGTGGAGCAGGCAAGCTGACGCCTAGTTGTTGTTGTACTTGTTATTGCAATTGTTCTTGTTATTGTTAATGTTAGCAATTAACATGTTTTCAACACTTGCCGCCAACCAGACACACAATAAAGTTGCATGACTGTCGACTGTCGACTGCCGTCGACTGGTCGCACTGCCATCGCCTGCAGCTTGTGGCATGCCTCGGCTGCCACTTGACGCTGGACGCGTAAATTGCACGCACACTTCACTCCACGCCAGGACGAACAAGGAGCAGCAGCAACCACCACAAAGGACGCACGACTAACGGTAACGGAAAAGCCGTATTGTCTGTAGCGCGCTCAAAAGCGAGCAACAATAAATGCAGCGCGTTGCACAGTGTCCCACAGCCAAACTTATAATATTCATAAATGGAAACACACAAACGCATTTGCGCGCTTCATGCTTTTTTACGTTTAACTGATAGTGGGTGTCTCAATTAGTATAAAAAGCTATACGAAAAGTGATTTTGCGGTGTTTCATTTTTCTGTCAAAAATCACGCCAAAAGTGACAAAAAAAAGACATGTAAAGTGCCCAAACTTCGAAAAGTTCCTTATAAATAACCTTTCCAGACTTCAAACTGGCACAACTTTGTCAAATCCTAACCGATTTTCAATCCCGAGGCCATTTTGATCATTATTTGGCATCTAGTTTAATTCTACATCTCAAATTTATGAATTTTTGTAAAAATTATATTTTGGATTTTTTTGGCAAAAAAAGCATAAGGGGGGACCCTTACAAATTTTGATTTTTCAAAAAATAGAATCTTGAAATTTTACGTTTAATTGATTGTGGGTGTCTCAATTAGTATAAAAAACTATACGAAAAGTGATTTTGCGGTGTTTCATTTTTCTGTCAAAAATCACGCCAAAAGTGACAAAAAAAAAGACATGTAAAGTGCCCAAACATCGAAAAGTTCCTTATAAATAACCTTTCCAGACTTCAAACTGCCACAACTTTGTCAAATCTTAACCGATTTTCAATCCCGAGGCCATCTTGATCATTATTTGGCATCTAGTTTAATTCTACATCTCAAATTTATGAATTTTTGTAAAAATTATATTTTGGATTTTTTTGGCAAAAAAAGCATAAGGGGGGACCCTTACAAATTTTGATTTTTCAAAAAATAGAATCTTGAAATTTTACGTTTAATTGATTGTGGGTGTCTCAATTAGTATAAAAAGCTATACGAAAAGTGATTTTGTGGTAGTTCATTTTTCTGTCAAAAATCACGCCAAAAGTGACAAAAAAAAAGACATGTAAGGTGCCCAAACATCGAAAAGTTCCTTATAAATAACCTTTCCAGACTTCAAACTGCCACAACTTTGTCAAATCTTAACCGATTTTCAATCCCGAGGCCATTTTGATCATTATTTGGCATCTAGTTTAATTCTACATCTAAAATTTATGAATTTTTGTAAAAATTATATTTTGGATTTTTTTGGTAAAAAAAGCATAAGGGGGGACCCTTACCAATTTTGATTTTTCAAAAAATAGAATCTTGAAATTTTACGTTTAATCGATTGTGGGTGTCTCAATTAGTATAAAAAACTATACGAAAAGTGATTTTGTGGTAGTTCATTTTTCTGTCAAAAATCACGCCAAAAGTGACAAAAAAAAAGACATGTAAAGTGCCCAAACATCGAAAAGTTCCTTATAAATAACCTTTCCAGACTTCAAACTGCCACAACTTTGTCAAATCTTAACCGATTTTCAATCCCGAGGCCATTTTGATCATTATTTGGCATCTAGTTTAATTCTACATCTCAAATTTATGAATTTTTGTAAAAATTATATTTTGGATTTTTTTGGCAAAAAAAGCATAAGGGGGGACCCTTACAAATTTTGATTTTTCAAAAAATAGAATCTTGAAATTTTACGTTTAATTGATTGTGGGTGTCTCAATTAGTATAAAAAACTATACGAAAAGTGATTTTGTGGTAGTTCATTTTTCTGTCAAAAATCACGCCAAAAGTGACAAAAAAAAAGACATGTAAAGTGCCCAAACATCGAAAAGTTCCTTATAAATAACCTTTCCAGACTTCAAACTGCCACAACTTTGTCAAATCTTAACCGATTTTCAATCCCGAGGCCATTTTGATCATTATTTGGCATCTAGTTTAATTCTACATCTAAAATTTATGAATTTTTGTAAAAATTATATTTTGGATTTTTTTGGTAAAAAAAGCATAAGGGGGGACCCTTACCAATTTTGATTTTTCAAAAAATAGAATCTTGAAATTTTACGTTTAATTGATTGTGGGTGTCTCAATTAGTATAAAAAACTATACGAAAAGTGATTTTGTGGTAGTTCATTTTTCTGTCAAAAATCACGCCAAAAGTGACAAAAAAAAAGACATGTAAAGTGCCCAAACATCGAAAAGTTCCTTATAAATAACCTTCCCAGACTTCAAACTGCCACAACTTTGTCAAATCTTAGCCGATTTTCAATCCCGAAATTTTATGTTAATTGATTGTGGGTGTCTCCAATAATATAAAAAACTATACGAAAAGTGATTTAGTGGGTTAAAATTTGTAGTCTCTGAGATCAGCGCTTTTAAACAGACGGACAGACAGACAGACGGACACGGCTATATCGACTCGG
The DNA here is from genome assembly GCA_035045305.1 of Drosophila maculinotata. Classification (NCBI taxonomy): domain Eukaryota; kingdom Metazoa; phylum Arthropoda; class Insecta; order Diptera; family Drosophilidae; genus Drosophila; species Drosophila maculinotata. The sequence continues at coordinate 797,041 of JAWNPD010000430.1, forward strand.
CTATTGATAGTGATCAAGAATATATATAATTTATGCCTGTTACATACTTGAGCACAAAACCATTATACCCTTTTTCCCATTTTTAATGGGTTCAGGGTATAAACAGTCAAAGTCTGTATTTAATTTGTTTAAAAAAGTGCAATCATATTCAGCTATGAGCTCTTGAAAATAAATATTTCCAAAAAAAACATTAATCAAATATTATTTTTTAATGACTTTTAATAACCAGCCCGTTGGCGGCATAAATCGCATTCGTGACCGAAATGAACAAATATAAGTATGAGTGAAATGAATGTTGAATAAATGAGCTATGCATGCAGTTGAAACCACTGTGCAGTGGTAAAGTTTGCTGAAGTCGTTGCCACGCGCCTGTTTGACTTTGTCATTAGCAAATGCACTTGAGGCAGTGCAGCGAAAACGAAGCCAAGTGAACACTTCAAGGATTTATGCGTCTGCCTGTTGTCGCATTGTCCTGCCACTTCCACTTCCACTTCCCTTGGCTTTGTGCGGCCTCTCATTAAAGTTTGAAGCAAGCAGCCGCATTGTTGCATTGTTCGCAATTATTGCGGCAGCTGCAAAGGCAGCCCGAAAACTTATTTACAATTTAACTGTCGCCTATTTTGATATTGAATAAATATGCAAAACTCGAGCAGCACAGCTGGCACAGCACACAGCCCATCCTGTCATCACTTAGTGCCCCCGGACCCACCGAACCCCCCGCTTTCGATTTCAGCCACCTCCTCCTTCTGTCAGCCTGGCCCCAAATGCACAATTGCACAATTTCCAATTGTGCGCAAAATGTTAGCCAAAATGCTACGTAAATTGTTTTGGCAACAAGTCGAGCAGCCGGCAAGCAACCGGATTGGATGACAGGCAAAGCAGTCGAAGCTGGCGATGCCAGAACCGGAAGCTGCTCAACGGGGAGGCGCTCCTCAAAGCTAATTTGGATTGGACTCGAGTTGACAATGGGGATTACACTGGCACCAAATTGCGTTAAGTTAGCTGACAATAGGAATAACGCAGCAAATAGATTTATGAAAGCTCTCCACTTAAAGCTCAGTTCAAGTCAATCGTAAGTGGGATAAGTCGAAAGTACTAACTACCTATAAATGATTTTCTAATACCTTAAACTCCTATTATTTTTTCAAAACTAAACCGATTTTCAATCCCTAGGCAATTTTGGACATGGCTTTTCATCTTTAATAATTCTTACTAAACTTCAAAGTGCCATAACTTTGTCAAAGCTGACCCGATCTTCATTTCCAAGGTCATTTTGATCATGGTTTGTCCTCCTCAATACTTTTACATTCACAGTTGAGAAACCATTTTTTTTGTTCGGATTTTCTGTTAAAAATAATGACAACAATATTGACATGACCTTGAAAATGCCCTCCACTGACTTCAAAAAGACATGGTTTCGCCAAAACTAAACCGATTTTCAATCTTGTACCTGGAAACTTTTCATTTGCCACTTGTCTACCTGAACTTATTTTTTGTGTGTTGCTACTTTAAGAATTTGTCGCCGTAAGCTGAATTTTCTAAATAATTTCACTGAGCCTTATTACTCCTGCCATTTGCTAGGTGGTTGGCCGTAGTCCTTAGTCCTCGATCCTTGGCCCCGGGCCCAGACTATGTAACAGGTTGCGAGCACATTGCATAGGAGATTAGGCAGTCAGAAGTGTAGCAGCTGCTGCTGCTGCTTCGGCTGCTGCTGGAGTTGCCCTCGCACATTCTTTTTACCCTTTTGGCAGGGGTCATACCCCCGCCGAGCCCCCTTCAGAGGCAGAGGCCTTCATTTGTAAGCCATGTCAGTCAGGCGAACGAACAAGCGGACGGACAAGCTTAAGCCCTCGACCTGGCACAGCACTTGAACTGCTCGAAAAAGGTGTGCCACGCCCACGCCCTTGTCCCAGCTAAAGGAGGTGGTGAGCCACCCCACCCAATAGGCGCTTTTGTACTTTGCAAAAAAGCAAATATTTGTATTTCAGCTTGAATGCCTGAACGATTGAACTGAGAGCGAAATTTGAACTGTAGCAAATCACACGAGTTTGATTGATTGATGATTTGGCAGAAAAGGTTACCCCACCCCCACCCACCGTCTCCGCCCCTGACAGTGTATACACATTTAATATTTATACAAAAAAAAGAAAAGAAAAGAGAAAAAGAAATAACAAAAAGCAGAGTTGAGCTTTGTTACGGCTCCAGAGTTCACAGCTCACATTAATATGCATTGCTGATAAGCAGAGAATACAGCACAAGCCCCACTATATAGCTATATAGCTATATAGCTAACCAGCCAATTGTACCTCCATCTTGCTATCTGTCTGTCTCTCTAGCAAATCAAACAAACGCAATAAATCAAAGCAAACGAAATGAATTTTGATTGTCATTGATTTATGTGCATTGCAGTTGAGTTGATGGCTGCTAACTTGGCTAAGAGACACGCCCACAGCTCACGCAATAATGCGATGGATAATCATGACAAGAGATTTTTATTCGTCCAGTTTTTGTCAGCGTTTTCTGGACCAGTTGGTTTAAGATAAACAATTAAGAAATTCAATTCATTCACATTGCAAATTAATTCAATAATTTGTAATTGCTTAATTATGTTTATTATAAAATTTTATTGTGGCAATTGAGACTGTTTGTTAAACTTAATTGTGGCAATAAAAGCCATTTTAATACGTTGGTAAATACACAAATATAAATTCAAATGCTTCCTAACCTTGGTAATTATTGTCCAATAAGATTATCATCAAATATGCTTTGTACATACATATGTACATTGCTTTATGCTTATATTTTCAAACATTCCTAAAAATTCATTAAAATTATTCAGCGTCAGATTCGCGAAACAATTTTAAAGAACATTTCAAAGCTGGAATTCGACAAGCTGAAATTGTTTTGTAATTTATTTCCAGGAAGACATTTCAAGCGGAACGTCTTGGAGTGCTCTTTAACCTTTTAAATATAGTAATTTTTCATTAAATTGCATTCTTCGGGAAGGGGTTAAAAGTACACAAAAACTTGTAGGCGTAATTTGCATTTGTTGTGAATGTTGGTGGAATGCTGGCTAATTGTAAAAACTTTCAATTACAATCAAACAAATGCCTCAATGCCAAAATGTCTGCAGCGTTCGTCAAGTTGCCAAGCTGAAAATTACATTTCAAATGTTGTTGGCCAAGTCGTCAGTTTTGTTGTTATTGTTATTGTTGTTGTTGTTATTGTTATTGTTGATGTGAATGTTGCTGTTACTCAGTGCCCTACGTGACCCAGCAAAATTAATGCTGATGATGGGCTGTTTGGTATACGAGGGGCGTGGCTGTATAAATTATGAGCCTTGAACTTCAACGAGGCGGAGCCTAGCAAAAAAAACCAACAACTACTTGAGCCTATTTGGCAGTTCCGATGATTACCAGGCGTATGAGTAATATTCATTTAATGCCCAGATATATACGTATATGTATACACTTAAGCATATATATGTAAATGTATGTGTGCTTTTTTAATAAGCAATGCAAATTTAGCCCACAGCCGCCCTTTAACCTGAAAAAGTCAATAAGAGAAATGCTACACAGGGCCACAGTTACAAAATCCACACACACACACACACATATATATATATGAGCATGTGAATGTGTACAACAACAACCACATATTGGATAACAGCTGAAGCTGCCACAGGCGACAAAAGCATAATACTTTACATATGTAGTTAATGGATATTGATATCAATTCATATTCAACCAGCTCACTTACAAATTAAATATTTTATATAAAATTGTGAATAAAACAATATTTAAAATTAAATCTGCTTTCAAAGGCATTTTTTACAATAAAGTTACAATATAAATAATCAAATTCATACAATACAATCTAGACAAATATTAACGCTATGGCAAATCTACAAGCAAATGTATATTATTCAAAAACTATTTAAAAATATTTGTTTCAAGCGGCATAAATTAATATTTAACTGTTAACATATATAAATACAATATAAATCATTGCTAGCATATTTATAAATTAATAATAAAGTAAAATATTTTATTTACCCACATCAAAAGTCTTGCCTGTCATTCCATTGATAAGCTGAAATTCTATATATTATGTTATCAAAAATATACTTTTATGTTGTTTTTAACTGTTTGCAAAATACCCAATCGATACAAATATATATACAATACATTAATATTAACAATAATAAACTAAGGATTATCCATTGGCAAACGTAACTGCCACTTTTGTCGGTTGTTGTCTGGTCTCCGTGACTACTGCCCCACAGCCATCACGAATGCAAAGAAAATCGAACTGCGAGAGTGTAAACTTAATTAAGAACATTGTGGAGTTAAGTTGATTTTGTTTGATTTACGCGCCAGCAGCGCACATCTGTAATTATGTAGCCTTAGCTCTGTGTATTCAATATATATACACTATATATATAGTACTGTACATAATATATATGTGCATATATAGGGAGGTTAGGGGCATTGAGTAGGCGTCAAGCGGTGACCAGCTGTCGCTGATTAGCCACCGAAAAAAAAGAAGAAAAAATAAATAAAATAAAATAAAGGAAGAAGAGAAAAGGGCAGAAAGGACGCAATCCTTGGCATTTCATGGCTCATTAGGCATGCACATACGCTATGCAGGCGCGTCAAGAGCACAAAACCCAATTCGCTGGGCTACCAATACACAAAAGGAACCCCCCAGTGTTGCTCCCTGCTGGCAGCAAATTCAATTTTCTACTACGCCGATTTGGTTTCCGCACGTCTTAAGCTATCGTCGCCGACTTCCCCGACCAGCCATGAATATAGTTATAGTCCCAGCCAAGTCTGAGAGTTGCTCCTCCGTCTTTCTCCTGCGACTCCATATCCGATTGCGCAGCAAAATAAATGATAAGAATCTGTGTGAGCGCTGCTCATGAATTACAAATCGCATAAAGGATTTGCCACTGGCTCTCAGGACAACGATGGAGCAGCACGCAGCGCATTGCATCCTGTTTGTTCTGCAGCTAAAGGAGTCGTGTTGAGATATGCTCCAATGATTATCAAAATGCATTTGCAGGCAGCGTATTTACATTGCTCAGGGAGTGAGCAATTGGATGCTTGTAATTCGCAATCGGTTAAAGCAGAAAGTTAAATAAGTAAAAACACAATTTGCTCTAATTCGATTTTTTATAAAATGTAGAATTTGTCAGCTGCTTTATTATGACTAAATTTAATTATTCGTTTTTAGGACTAGTCGATTATTCGTTTAATTTTTATAAGGATCAGATTGTTGAGTTCTCCAGCATTATTTATATATCTATGTTATTAAGACTAACTATTTTAATATATACATCTGTATTTATCATTTTTACATTGTGAGAAAAAGTTTGTTCTTTATTCGCTTTTGTAGAAAAAATTATTATCACCGTTTTTTCTCTCTCTTTATTCATTTTCGAAATTGAAATTCTTGTTGAATTTTTGTATAGATTTTCATTATTTGTTTCGTAGTATGCTTTTAGGAAAATAGCCATTCTAAACACTCTAAGTAGACTAGTTCACGAAATTTTACAATAGATTATTGTTCTTGGTATTGTTTGCTTCTTACAGGGTATTTATCAAGATACGACAAGTTTTATAATGTGGAATACAAAATTTGAATCGAAATTTAAATCTTTGAAAGGCAGACGCGGGAGTTCTATACGAAAAATAGAACCATAAAGGAAAAACTATTAGTTACAAGTCTTTGAAGAAATAAGAATGGATTTTTTTTTTTAAATTTTTATACTTTTGTGGTTTACGGAACAGCCATTTTTAATTTGGGATTAAATTTATAAAAAGCATTTGCGGCAGTCGTTTCGGTTAGTATATAAGTATATTCAGAACTTTTATAAACTAACCTTATATGGCAAGTAAAAGTTTTATTTTCTATTATGAGCACAATTCAGATAGTACAATTATTAATGTGTGTGTGTGTGTGTGTGTGTGTGTGTGTGTTTTTGTATGTATGAGTGTGTGTGTGTGTGTATGTGTCAAATCCTGGAATTTTACAAACTTCTTTAGTTGCGCTCATAAAATATGCTAAGGCCACATTCAATATTAGTTTATCTTTAAATTTATAACTCTAAACGCTAGATGAAGTTTATTACTTGAGCTGTTTTTTTTTTTTCATGGAAAATGTGCGAATGTTGCGTGAAAACATAATATGATTAAAGTGGAAAAATCGTAAAGCCGAACATTTAATGAAGCGACAATCATTTGTATTATGTACACATTAATTATGACAAATGAGCGGAGAGCGGAGAGCAGAGTGAGATGAGTGTAGGTAAAAGGACGACTCTGTGAAAATTTGTCGAACTGCGTAAATAAACTTAATGAGCCATTATTTAATGTAGACCGCAAAGATAAACATAGCGAAAAAGGTGCACATTAAAGATAATGAAAATGTTCAGAGATATATGGGATGAAAGTAAGCGACCGAGCTTAAGGAGTGGATAATTATGAAGGACTTAAGTTAAGGAAACCCCAAATGCATTTTTCATAAGAAAAACTCTATTAAAAGGTGAAATTATAGCAGAGCTTCGTGTGGAAAATAAACAAATTAATTATTAATTAATACGAATCAAGAATTTGGTTTCAAATAGTGTATGGAATTGAATGTGGAATCTAACATTCTATACATCAATTAACATATAAAACGTGCCTAAAAGGAAACCGCAAAAATTACTAAATACATGTGTATAATTAGGAATTAATGGAAACGCCAATTAATTAAATGTTAATTGCATTTAAAATTGCACGTTATATGTTCATTTAAAATAGGAGCAGAAGAGAAGAGAGCCAAACTCGAAATGCGATTTTAGTGTAGATATGTTATGAATAAAAAACTACACATAAAATAGAAGCACAAGAGAAGAAGAGAGCCAAACTTGAAACGCTATATAGGTGTAGATGTGAATAAAAAACTAAATAGGAACATAGAAGAAGAGAGCCAATCTTGAAATGAGATTAAAGTGTGGAATAAAATGTTAGTTTCAAACATTTATGCATAAAATGTTATTTAAGAGTGGCCAAGGAACCGCAAGGATCGTTGCGAAAATGTGAACAAAATTGTAGATAGGTAGGTTTAAGAGTATGTATGTGTATGAATGATTTTAAACAGCTTCATTTGTTGACTAACCTAAACGGCATAAGCGTAAGTTTAGCTTGGCTATATACTAATCAGTAGTATATACATTATATACAGCACAGAGCAAAAAACAAAACAAAACTGTCAAGTGGTGAGTGTTAGGGGTATACCCAAGAGTTTTTCTCTGTATGTGTATGTGTGTGTATGAGTGTGAGTGTGAGTGCTTGTTGCACATTCCGCAGTCCGAGTTTCAGAAGGCATTATCACGCCAGGATGGCGGCTATTGTTGATGGGTGATGATGATGAGAGTCAGCATGTTGTTGTTGTTGTTGTTGTTGTTGTAGTTGTGGCTGGTGATGGTGTTGTTGTTGCTGTGGATGTGGATGTGTCTGATAGACCGGAAAGCTCCACAGTGCAAAAGGCATCTGCTGTTGCACCAACAAAAGCAGTTGGCGTAATTTGTTGGTCGTTGTTGTTGCTGCTGTTGTCAACCTGCTCGTTGTTGTAGTTGTAGTTGTAGTTGCTGTTGTTATTGTCGTTGCTCGTGTCGGAGTTTTGCATGGCAGCTGCTTCTTGGCGCAGCGCATCTGCAGCATCTGCAGCTCGCCGCGTCGTCATTCATCCCAGAGGCACTGTTGTTTCTGCCGCACATAATAGGTGAACTGTGTACACTTGCGGCAGGTCTTGATCCCGCAACGATAATTCGTCTGCTGTTGCTGCGACTGCTGCTGCTGCTGCTGGGCGTTGGATGCATCCCCAGCAATGCTCTTGCCCTTGCAGTACTTCAGCCCGCACGGATACCAGCCAATGCAGGTCTCCAGGGTGCACAGGCACGGCGCCCACAGGCTGCTCACCTCGTTGCAGCGCGTTGACAGCGCATCGGGAAATTTTTCGGTTGCTGCCTCCAGGCTCGAAATTGACGAACCTAACGAATACAACAGGCGACCAACCCACAAATAAAGAGAGGAGATGCAAAAAAAAACGGCAGTTGAGAAAACAAAGCGAGAGAAAGTTTAAGGTTTAAAGTTGGCTAACAGCAAGCGTGTAAACAAATTTTTTGATTTGATTTCTTGACCAACCATCACAAGTAGAGAAAGAAATTTAATTTACGATTTAAAACCAGACTTTTCTTTTGTAGAAGAAGAAAATACTCAAACAATGGGGTTCCAGCTAAGCTCAGTTGTCAATAAAAGATAATAAAAAGTTTGTAATAGTGACGTCACGTAACCCTCCCAGCTTTTAACAAATAGAGATACTAAACTTCTCAAAATAAAAATTACCTATACAGATGTGTGCAATAAAATAGTATTGCCCTTGCATCCGACTAATTTTGCTGTCAAATGCCTCAAAATTATTAAAGTTAGTAATTGGCAATCATTTTGCAATAAATTTTATGTTATGGAAACTATATATTTTATAAAGTTTCCATACATGAGTTAATTAAAAAAACAAAAATAAATTTCGCTCTTCAAAATAAAAAAAATGCCCATAAAAAAAATAAATTAACGATGTCTTTTTTTTGTCTAATACTTTGTAGTAAATCCATTATTGTCAATTATGGCTTTGCATCGGCACGACTGGAACTTGCATCCTTGCAGCGCTTCACAGGGATTTGAGTCCATGACTCTCTAACTACTTGAAATAGCTGGGCGCTTGTTGGTTTTTCTATTGGCTTAACATATTTTTATAAATGTTCAATCGGATTAAAGTCTGTTTACTGTATATCTAGGAAAATAACTCGCAATATATGCGCTGTAGTCAGCGTTACATACTACGCTTGTGATTAGTCAGTTGAAATCAATTGAAATCATTTCGAAAAGCGTTCTAGGGAAACAAATGTATTAATTAAGCACTTGCGACTTACCTGGCAGCTCAGCCCACGCTTTCAAATCCACATCCCGGACGTAGGTGGCATCGGTGGCCTCCGTGCAGAGGGATTGCAGATGACGCGTGATGGGCAGCGAGCGATTCAACTGAACCCAGCTGCTCATCGTGTACGTTTCGCGTCCTTTGTCCTCCTCGGGTGTGCGTATGGTGTGGGGATTCTTCTGGCGCAGCTTGGCCATTGCATCCGAGGAGATAAAATCACCCTTGTTGAATTTCGTCGCGAAGCACATGACCTGATACTGGCTCTGGCCGCGCTCCTCTTCGCCCAGCACCAGAGCCTTTAATATTTGCACCTCCTGCAAAAGAGGAAAGAAGGTTGTTATTCATTTTGTTTAAATTTACATCTCGTTGTCCAGACAAAAAATATGCTCTAGAATTCATAAAATCATCGCTCAAAATGTATTTTATGTATACAAAATAACAGAAATCAAATTTTTAAGCCACAGTTTATTTTATATTTTATTAAAAAATTACATTCTAAATAGAAATATAATTCCAGAATATTGGTACATTTATAGATATTTAAAATTGCAAAAAAGAGAAAAAATAAAATATTTCTGATATTAAATTGTTGGGCATTTCTAAATTCTAGAGCATATTCCTTTCGTAGTAATACTTACATTGCGAAAATCGATGAGTTGTGTGATGAGGGTGCCGTCGGTTTTCTGAAACTCCAGCGTAATCAAATCCTCCCCAATGTTGGACGTAATGCTCTCCTGGATTACTTCGCCGCCCTGCAAAGCCAACAAGATGCAACAAGTTAAGTAAATTCAAGTTAGACTCTACTAGAATATAAATAAGATATGCGGGCAAACAATGGAAACATAAGACGCTGCTGCTGCTGCTGCTGCCAGGACACAAATTAACTAGGACTGCGTGCCGCAGGAGGAAAGCGCGCGCGATGCGGCCATGAACCAAATTAGAGTCAAGAGAGTTGTGCAAAAATAGTGAAAATGCAAACGAGGAAAAACAAGAAAAACAAGGCGAAAACGAGATGAGGGAGATGGCGAACTCGACGACGCCCGGGAGCGGGGGCGTGGGGTCGTTGGGGGTCTGTCACCAAATGTAGTTCAACAACATGACAAGCAGAAAAACATACAACACAACAAAAACAACAACACGTACACAAAAGTATTGTCCCCATATGCTTAAACCCAGCGGAACCCAGCAGGCGTGAAAAACGCACAGAAAACAACATGCTTTCGCAGAAGCTATCTAATATTGGTCAGATGTGTCCGTGACTATAAATAAGAAGATCATATATTTTTTGTTTATGCCTTTCATATGGAAATTATACTGTTAATATTTCAAGAACTCGAAGATATATAATGTTTCTTAATTTACTGAAATCTACATTTATATATGGCAATCAGCAATTTGCCAGTTGCTCAGAATAATCTTGTTGATTTGCAATATTTTTAGACAATATGGCAACTCTACACACAAATTTCTGACAGACCAATTAATTTTGGTAATGGCGGACAGATTGACATTTGCCAGAAGAGCGAGAGGTCTAGCTGTCAGAGGTAACTGTCAGAACCAGCTGTCGAAACTAACCTCAATTTTCTTTGACATTTACTTTTTTGCTACTTCCTACTGTCATTTTTGGATTTTTCAACATAACCTCAAAAATTTCGAATGCCGAAAAGTTCTGCTGGGTGCCAAACACGTGTATTTATGTACATGTGTGTGTGTGTGTGTGTGAGTGTGTGTGTGTGTAATGTGGTCTGTTTGCGTATGCACTGCCTTTGTGTGTGTTTGAACAAAGCAAATGTAAACAAAGCGCACGCTGAGAGGCTGAGAGCAAAAGCGACGTCAGCAGCGACGCTGACAGAGGGGACATTTTGGGGCCAGGGACAGCAACAACAACAACAACAACAGAAGAAAAACGAAAAAACCAGCAGCCAGCAATGCTAAAGGATGTCACAAGTAAACAACAAATAAAGGCGCAATGTAATCTAAAATTTATAGAAAAGCCAAAGCAAATGTCAATATTATATTTTCAGAGGAAAAAAAACGAATTAAAATGGATGTCAAAGAGCAACTGTCAAAAAAAAAATGGAAATGTCATTCGAATAAGTTCAAGGCCAGCATGTAATAAATTTACAGTTGTGGTGATTTCATCAATTAACCGCTTTAATTAGTTCAGAACAGAAAAAGCAGAGCAAAATCGCAGCAGCTGATGCATAACAACAACAAATGTTTGTTAGCGTCCCACGCGCTCTCTCTCTCTCTCTTGTTTTGATGCGCTCAATTTCGAATTGGATGTTCGAAAAGCAGCAGCTACGTCAGCAGCGCAGCCAGCGTCGCTGCCATATTGTTTTTTTTTTTTGGCTGCTTTTTTGTGACATTCACAAATTGAACAGTTAAAGATTTTAACAGCCCTTTAACATACCTGATTTTGTACATTTATTAGCAGCTGCGCATCACTTTTGGGGGCAGTGATCAACAAATTGCAGAGCATGAACCACAAAAAACCGCGACTATGTCGAAAAAAATGATAACAACTAACGGCACGCGTGTTGCAGCGTCGGCGTCCCGTGACGCGGCAACTGCTTAACACTTTGCGGTGCACCGATTGCCATTTCGTTTGCTTCGCTATACGCACTTTTGGCTTCTTCCAGTTTAGAATCATGGCGGCGGCACTTCACTGAACAGCACTCTCGATTTAATATTTTGTTAGTAAAAAACACGCGTAGAATTTGTGCTGCGTCCGAGACACTCGACCGTTCGCTCCGAAAGTTGAACGCAAAATAACAACAGAGCTGTCGGCTATAACAGAAGTTGACTCAGAGCAGCGAACTGTTCCGCTCATGAACGAATCAATGACTCACTGTTAACATCAGTGCTGCTCTTACGTCAAATCTAGCTTTTTTTTTAGTGAGCACTAATAGTTGCAATGATTACCCAAAAACTTTAGTTTAATAGCTACTTGACTTGTAATTTTGTTTAATTAACTTATTCAATTCTAGTTTTGCTCTCTCATGTTAATTCACTGTCTGTTAACTACCGAACTTTATGCCCATAACAGCTGTTGAGTTATGCGGCACTGCAGCAGCGATGTATCGCCCGACCGCCACACTCTGTGTGCCCGGTAACAGTTAACAGCTGTTGCACTTGTAATGCACTAAATTATACCAAAACGCTTGCTAAACGCTTGTGACGTGTTGTATTTTGTAAATTATGTTTTTTGAACGTAATTTAATTAATTAAATTTAAATTCGTTCGCTGGCACTTTAATATTCAACCACAAACACCATGTTAACACTGCGAGAACGGCAAATAAGTGCGTATTTGCTATGCAAATCATATGTACAACTTTTGACTATATATTATTTATTTTTTGCTGTTTTCGGTTTTAGATGCAATTAAGCAAATGCTTAATTTAAATTCGCAGCAGCCGAAGGCGTTGGCAGCGGAACCCGTCTGGAAGATTCTCATTTACGACCGCGTCGGACAGGATATCATTTCACCCATCATTTCCATCAAGGAATTGCGAGAATTGAGCGTCACCTTGCATGTGTGAGTAATCCCTATGTGTGTGTGTGTGTGTGTGAGAGAGAGTGTGTGAGAGTGATGATGTGGTGGGTGGGATGGGGGAAGGGGAGGATCAGGGTCCAAGTTAAGTGAATAAGCTAGCAAATATTATGTTATTTTTGGTATGTCGAATATTAAATACCCTATAAAAAAATAAAAAATATTTCTGTTCTTTGTATTTTCATACAACTCAAGTTTGAAACTATGGTAGCCAAAAGATATAGTAAACCGATATTGATCAATTTTGGCCAAGATATTAAGAGCATAATAAATCTATCAACTGGTGGGTTTGATCGGTATATCTTGTAAAACAAAAAAGTTTTCAATACAAGAACTACATTTTTGCACGATAGTTCCTATGAGAGCTAGAAGATATAGTAGTCCGATCCGGCTAACTCTGACACATGTACTGACTGCAAAAAAAAGACGTATCTATGCCAAGTTTTATCAAGGTTTACATTTTTGAGTAGAAAATCTCTTCAGCAACAAGTTCTCCATTTTTGTGATTAAATTATAATACTCGCTAATTTCAGGCAACTGCACTCGGATCGTGACTCCATACCGGATGTGCCTGCAGTATATTTTTGCCTGCCGACGGACGAGAATCTCGACCGCATACAGCAGGATTTCTCGAATGGATTATACGACATTTACCATCTGAACTTCCTGGCGCCCATCACACGCAACAAGATTGAGAATCTGGCAGCGGCGGCGTTGCACGCAGGATGCGTGGCGAACATACATCGGATGTACGATCAGTATGTGAACTTTATCAGTCTGGAGGATGACTTCTTCATACTGAAACATCAGCAGAGCGATCAGCTCTCCTACTATGCAATCAATCGGGCCAATACACGCGACGAGGAGATGGAAGCACTGATGGACTCCATTGTGGATTCGCTATTCGCATTGTTTGTCACGCTGGGCAATGTGCCCATCATAAGGTGTCCGAGGAATAGTGCGGCGGAGATGGTCGCCCGCAAGCTGGAGAAGAAGCTGCGCGAGAATCTGTGGGATGCACGCGCCAATCTCTTTCACATGGATGCCACACAGGCGGGTGGCGGCGTCTTCAGTTTTCAACGTCCTGTGCTGCTGCTGCTGGATCGCAATATAGATCTGGCGACGCCACTGCATCACACCTGGTCGTATCAGGCGCTGGTGCACGATGTCCTCGACCTGGGCCTCAATCTGGTCTACGTTGAGGATGAGGCGGCGGCTGTCAGTTCGGGCATGTAGTCAATCAAACAGGGTTCCCTTAAAGTTGATTTTATAACTTTCATTTCCCCATTTCAGGTGCTCGCAAGAAGCCCAAGGCCTGCGATCTGGATCGCACTGATCGTTTCTGGGTAACGCACAAGGGCAGCCCGTTTCCCACGGTGGCGGAGGCCATTCAGGAGGAGCTCGAGTCCTATCGCAATTCGGAGGATGAAATCAAACGTCTCAAGACCTCGATGGGCATGGAAGGCGAATCGGACATAGCCTTCTCGCTGGTCAACGATACGACAGCGATGCTGACAAGTGCTGTTAATTCGCTGCCGCAGCTGATGGAGAAGAAGCGTCTGATTGATATGCACACCAAGATTGCCACAGCGATATTGAACTATATTAAGGCGCGACGCCTGGACTCCTATTTTGAGATCGAGGAGAAGATCATGTCGAAGCAAACGCTCGATAAGCCGCTGCTCGAGCTGTTACGTGATGCCGACTTCGGTCAGCCCGAGGATAAGTTGCGTCTGTACATCATCTACTACATTTGCGCCCAGCAGCTGCCCGAATCGGAAATGGAGCGTCTGCGGGAAGCACTCCAAGCCGCCGGCTGTGATCTGACCGCACTGGCCTACGTCCAACGCTGGAAGTCCATCATGAATCGCTCGCCGAGCATCAGTCAGGCAACACAGTACGAGGGCGGCGGCACCAGGACTGTCTCCATGTTCACCAAGCTCGTCTCACAGGGCAGCTCCTTTGTCATGGAGGGTGTCAAGAATTTGGTGGTCAAGCGGCATGTGAGTAGAAAACGTCTCTTAATGATAAACTAATGAGATAAATCCTATTCCCACCTTTTACAGAATCTGCCCGTGACAAAGATTACGGAACAGGTCATGGAATGTCGCAGCAATGCCGAAACGGATGACTATCTGTACTTGGATCCCAAGCTGCTAAAAGGCGGCGATGTGCTGCCCAAGAATCGTGCACCATTCCAGGATGCCGTCGTCTTCATGGTCGGCGGCGGCAACTACATTGAGTACCAGAATCTTGTGGACTTTATCAAGCAGAAGCAAACGTCCAATGTGCATAGACGGATCATTTATGGGGCCTCCACGCTGACCAATGCGAGGCAGTTCCTCAAGGAGCTGTCGGCGCTGGGTGGTGAAATTCAGACGCCAGCAGCAAGTTAGGAGTGGCTGCTTAAATTTCACTGCTGCTGAGTGGCCGGCGGGATCGGGTGCAACATCAATCGACAACAACAACATCAACAACAGAAGCAACTACAAGTTAATTGTGTAATTGTATGTGTGTTTGTGTGTGTGTGTGTGTGTGGCTTTTTCTTATATTTTAAGCATATCCAAAAATAAATGAAATGCATGGCAAAAAGTGGACGTGGGCAATTACTCGAAACTGACGCGTAATCCCCGAAGGACAACAAGCAAAAACATGCGTAGCCGCGTGTACAACAAGCGGTAGCTACGGGAGGGGGCAAGGGAAGGTGGGGGGGGGGGGGGGGAAGGGGCCAATAACGACAGCCGCCGCAAACTGCGATCGCATTCTAGGCGCCCATTAACACCAACTTGGCAACGCTTTTGATGGACAGCTGACAGACAGCAGTCAACAGAAGCAGCAGCAGTCGGAGTCCGAGTCGGAGCAGCAGCAAAAGACGACGGCGACAATTATGGGGCGACAACTATGCGCGGCACTTGGGGACCTGGAAGCCCTTGCAATTAACACTCGCACTACTCGAACTATGAATGGAACAGTGGCTACAAAACTATTTCATACCCCACACAAATGCAACACAATTGAAGATTTTGTTTAGGCCTTTATAGAGTACTTTAATTTGGCATGGGAATTATTAGGAAATTGTGAACTTGTTTGATAACTGAATATTTATATTTTAAAAATTGTATTTCTTTAACTTTCCTGGGGAGAATTAAAAATTTGACACAAAGGAAAAAAATAGATATATATTAAAATTGCTTCAGTATACTATCTTAGTTAATTAAACAGGGATAAATTAATTAATTTATATAAAATCATAGTTAAAAAAATCATTATCATCAAATATATAGATTTTTATTTAAACTGAGCATTTCTTGTTTTATTAAAAATATATTAAATCCACATCCAACAAAAAAAAAATATTTTATTTTATTTTTAATATGACAATTATAAAAATTATTGATTGAGTAGTTATAAAATAATGTTTTACTGTATACAATTTCTACTTTTAATATAAGAGAGTATTGATCATAATAAACCAATCTCAAAAAAAATTAATTTCCTAATATCCATTTTTATTTTTAAAGTATTTTACTGTAATACAACATATCATAGATTATAGCATGAAAATTAATAACAATATTATTTACTGGCGTTGTTAAGAGTTTTCTACAGATTGTAACGACATACATAAGTAGTAGATATTATGAGTGGAAACCATGCGAAACGTCAATCAATTTCTAAATTCAAATCTTGTTCAGTTTGTTGTGCTTAGAGCCAAGAGTTATTGCTTAGTCGAGCAGCAGTTGTTGGGAATATATCAAGCAGCAAGATGCGAGTTGGCTAATTAACACTTTTCGTAAATCAGAATTGATGGCCATGTTGAAAAGCGGCCCAAAAGATGATGATGACGATGACGGGCGATGATTATTCATGGAGCGCTACGTTTAAATATTGGTTTTACTTGTGTTGGGTTTTTGGATATTCGGCTTGGGTTTGGGTTTGGGTTTGGGTTACTGTTGCTCTGGCTGTGGCTCTGCTGGCTACCCGTGGCTACAATTTAAATGTTAACATAAACAAGAGCAATTTAACAAAAGCCCAGGCCCCAAATCCCAAGCCCCCGAAACACAAAGTGATTTCACGGGTGGTCCAAAAAGATGCGCTCAAACAAATCATAAAATCGTATGGAGCAAAAAAAAAAGAAAAAAAAAAAAAACTAACAACGCAACATGAAAGAAATGCTACTCGTACAGGCCATGAATCGATTATGTGGCCACTGTGTGTATCTGTGGGTGTGTGTGTGTGTGTGTACGAGTGTGTGACTATGTGAGTGTGTGTGACGCACACATAAAGAACCAGCGCTGAAAAATGGTCTGAAGCAGCCGTTTCCCACATTCCTGCTGCGAAACATAATGGCTGCCGCTGTCGTCGTCTTCATCGTCGAACCATGTACATATATGTATGTATATATGTGTATACAGGCATACATATGTACATATACATATATCATAATCTTAACAACTCTTAACAAGGCTGAACAAATTCCAAAATTCGAAGAGCCTCGTCAGCGGACAGTGGTTCAACAAAATAAAAAAAAAAAGCACAGCCAGTCAGACGGCCACAGAACAACGGACAAAGACTACAAAATGAAGTGGATTCACTCACACACACGCACATAAACACACACACACACACACACACAGTGTGAGAGAGGCACATGAATGGAGTCCAAGTTTGGGAGCCAGTGCAGCAGCCATAAACCTTTGGCTTTGGCTTTTACTTTATTCTTGTGGCTTTGGCTTCGATTTTACTCTCTGCCTATTGTCCAACTCGCTCGCACCCGTGCAACGATCTCATTTTTATATTTATTTTTATTTTTATTTGTATTTTACTTTTTTATTTGGGGGTCGTGTCCGCTAAGAGAGTTGATATCAGTAGCTGTTCATCGCGTTCTTTGATTGCTCTTTTTTAATTGTGCTACAATGGCAGCCCACGTTTAAAAGTTTACTCCTATGTTGAGTCTGATCTTCACTTCTTTGCCAATTTATTTTAAAACATTTTTAAAACTTATCATTTGTAAAATTTAGTAACTGTATTTTATAAAATTCGTTAAAAGTGGTACTAGCCTTGGCTCAACAATTTATAATTTACGAAATTCCTAAAAAATATTTTCTATGTTACAAAATATTTGATTATTTTTAAAATATTTTTTATAATATATTTATAATTATTTGTAATTTTAACACATCAATTTACCAACTTTTCCTATGCAGACTAACAATACTTATCAAACTGTAACTATCAATGACTCTGCAACTGTGCCACTTGGCATTACTGGTATTTTGTTTGTTATTGTTGTTGTTTGTCCATTGTTGCTTTTGTGTTATCCTTGTCAGCATTTTGTTGTTGCTGCCGCCGCCGCCGCTGGCGTTGTTGCCACCTTCGGTGGTCCAGCGTGGCATGTTAATTAATCAACCAAATAATAACAGCGCAACCCAAGGAAGCAAGCCCAAAAAAAGCAGGCCAAATATTTGCCGACAATAAAAGAGCAAACGGACGACGTTTACGGATCAGTTTGGCAGGAGCTAAAAGGAGCTGTTACTCAAACAGATTGCCTTGTTTGCCTGTGTTAGCGGCTTGTTAGCCAGTCAAACTACCAACAACAAAAGCAACAACGAACAAAATAAATATATACATATATATATATATATATATATATATATATAAATTGAAAAGATGATGCTTCATGGCTTTTGGCCATTTCCCAAAATCATAAAAAATCGAGGCGAATGAGAAAAAAAACAATTGCGTGACGCATCAGGCGTAAGGCCACGCCCATCAAAAGCGAAAGCCAAATGCTTCATTAAATTGCAGCAGAAATGCAGCACACACACACACACAGCAACATAACTGTGCTGGATCACATATCTGCTCTGCTCTGCTCGAAATCGAGCTCTGGCCGGGGTGTCATTATCCTGCCGCAGCCGCAGGCTTTCCACAGGCCGCGCCTAATGGCCACCAACAGCAGCAGCGGGCAGCGAGCAGCAGCAGCAGCGACAGCCGCTCCCCTGAACAGCTTCATCAAACATAAACAAACACACGGACATCGTCCAACTGACCAATGCTGCCCCGGCACCTCCCCTGCCACAGTGGAGCATATCATGCAAAATATTAAACATTAAAGAGAATATAGTTTTACATTATAAGGGTAAACAAATTAATTTTCAACTAGAAGTCAATTTACAGTCGACGCTGGCAAATCAATTAATTTTTGTGATTTAGTTTGCAACAAATTCTAATTTCTAGAAATTATATTAAAAAACCATAAAATCAATGATTATACTTAATTTTAAAAATAATTATTTAAGTAGTATTACTTTTCAGCGTATTTCAATTGAATTTATATATAGTAAGTATTTATCACGAGTATAAAAACAAGTTATTAAATTTAGTATTGCATACTTTGCGGAGCTACATCTGGCTCACAAGTTGCAATTTAGAATGAGTGTGTTTTGCAAACTCATCGAACTTTCAGTCAATAACATATGTTATAAAGAAATATTTTTTAGTAAAGAAAAAATATATGCACAAAACTCAGTTGGTCGAAACTTTGACATAATTGTCCAACTTATGGGAATATCAATTAATTGAAAAAATGATTTGTGAGAATAATAATATGCGAATTGCCAACACACAATATGAATGTAGTGTTGCCAGTTGCAACCACTGTGCATGGGTATCAACTGCATAAAACCCACAATGACGATGACGACGAAGTTGCTTTGCTTTACGATCGCGTATCTCAAGTTTATCGCTTCATTTTCCATGTTTTATGCGCAATTTATGCCGCGTGGTCCCTCATCCCATCCTCCTGCTCCTGCTTCTACTCCGTCCGCACCGGGGTCTTAGCCGGCCCGGTTTTTGGGTCCAACTCAACTGACGCTGTTCTGGCTGCGATTGCACGCACCGCTTTGTCTGCCGTCGTCATCGCTAGAGGATACATTCACATTCACATTCGCATGTGCAGGTCCCGGACACACACACACACACATATATATAGATACTTATATACAGACGCAACGAGGCAACTTGCTATCGCAACCGGCCTCAGCCTTCCACCTCTGCCTCTACCCCACCTCCATCTTCATCTCCATCTCCGCATTGGACATAAGTAATTTTGCTGCCTCGATTTCTCGTTCGTTTCATTTCTGTGCATAATAAAGTTGAACTTACATGCAGTTAACTCAACACACACACACACACACATAAACAGTATGCACATACATATATGTTACATATACTTGTAATTGCTTTTAGGTAGGGAGCTTAATTTTGTAATTGGATTACAAAATAGCTTGGCTGAAATCCTAACTCTTCTTAAGCTTCGAATACTTTTTGATAGTTTCACTTTATTAGTTAGTAATGAAATTGGACTGAAAATGCGAGCTATGATACATTGTCTGGGAAGGGCATTTTTAGGGACCTGGGAACTACCATGTCAACATTCTTGTCATGATTTTTGACATGAAATTCGTTAATTTGAAATTTCTCAACTTTGAATGTAGAACTGATAAGAATTAAAAACCATGATCAAAATGACCTTGGAATTGAAAATCGGGTAAGTTTTGACAAAGTTATGGCACTTTGAAGTGTTGGAAGGGTTTTTCATTGACTTGGGAACTTCACATACCAACATCAGGTCATGATTTTTGACGTGAAATCCGAAAATTGAAAATTTCTCAACTTTGAATGTAGAACTAATAAGGACTAAAAACCATGATCAAAATGACCTTGGAATTGAAGATCGGGTCAGTTTTGACAAAGTTATGGCACTTTGAAGTCGGGGAAGGGCATTATTTCGGACTTGGGAACTATTATGTCAACATTCCTGTCATGATTTTTGACATGAAATCCGAAAATTGAAAATTTCTCAACTTTGAATGTAGAACTGATAAGAACCAAAAACCATGATCAAAATGACCTTGGAATTGAAGATCGGGTCAGTTTTGACAAAGTTATGGCACTTTGAAGTCGGGTAAGGTCATTTTCTGGGACTTGGGAACTATCATGTCAACATTCTTGTCCCGATTTTGTACATTAAATCCTCAAATTTGAAATATTTTAACTTTGAATTCGAATTCAACTTTTTATGATGAAAATAATAGATACTTTGGATGTAAAATGTTTAAATTGTTTAACTTATACGACCTACAAATCTTGTGTTACCATAGATCAAATATGCTGCCATCACAATTAATTTTGTCTCAAATTCCACAACACCCGCTTTAGGGAAAGATCTGGAACCAAACGCCTAATTGCTGTCTCTTTGAATGTCTACCCCTCATGGTCTACCCCTGCCCCAGGTTCTCTCTCGCCCTCCTTCACTCTCTTTCTCCGTCTGTCTCTTTTACCTGTGGAACCTTTTTGCCTATGGGCAATTAGCTCACCGCTTTGTAGGCAATTAACCTGCGATTAATGGGCAGGCACACACACACACACACAAATACAATCAGACACACACATAGATACACAGATGCAGTGACCCCTCATATTAGTATTGCCTTGCACTCATAAAAATGTTCTAACCAATTTGTTAACCGTCTTTGGCCCTGCTCCCCTCCCCGCTCCCTTACTCGGTCGCTTTCTTTATTTGTGTACGTGGTAAAAATTGTATTTTTATGTTTTGTCAGTGTTTATAATTAATCACCTGTTGTATGCATTCCGCTCTCTATCCCCCCTCTCTGTACGTTTCCCTTCTCTCTAGCCCTAGCGCCATTAGCGCCGGCTTCTCTTTGGGTACAGCCAACCCCCCGCCCCATCCACCTTTCCATCGTTCCTTTTGATGTCTTTATTTACTAATTTCCCGCTTATCATTTGGATGTTTTGTAAATTGAAACATTTTCACTAATTGCCTGAAAATTATTTGTTGCTGCTGCAACAGCTGCTGCTAGCGATGCACTTGAGTGCACTCTGACCCCGATCCCCCCCCCCCCCCCCCTTGCCGTTCGAACGGAGTCTCCTACTTCCACGGGACAATTAGAAGGCACAGCGCGGCAATCGGCAACATCCGGTCAGCCACTAACTCAAAATTGAAAATTATGTGGGCGACGTTTTTCCAGGAAAAAACACGCACAAAACACAAAACACAAAAACTCTGTGACTCTTGACCATGTTGTTGAGCATGGGGCCAAGTCAAAGCCATTAACTTGAACTTCGATTACACTAGACAACAAGACACAAATGTGAAATTAAGCTAGATATTGTGTAGATTAACTATGTAATACGAAATATAAAAACATTTTAGAATATGTCTTTAGTCATTGTTATTAAAATAATATTAACCAAGTCAAGGAGATGTAAAAATAAAATAAATATATAATATATTTAGTATTCTAGCGAATATAATAATAACAATAAATCTTTAAGTAAATATTGCCAGGCATTCATTGCTTTTTTATGCTTAAGATCCATAAATCTGTTGTCTAGTGTCATTTGGCTGTCTAGTGATTGCATCCGAGGACTCATCAGCGTCTTTTGTTTTAATGCCCAAGCGCCGCCGGCAAAAGATAGCTGTCTGCCAAAACAATTTTACAATACTTGACAAAAGTTTTGCAGCGGTCATTGTAAGTGCAGTACCCGGATCCCGGGTCCCAGATGCCAGGTCCCCGATCACAGATCACAGATCCCAGATCCCAGATGCCAGATGCCAGATCCGAGTATCCAGCTACCCGATACAAGGCACAAGAATTTTAAGTGAGCTGCGGTTGTGAAAGATGCTGCAGCAGCAGATGAAGAAGAAGCAAGCGCGTCTGACAGTCTGCAGTGTTTGCTTGTCGTTGTTGTGATTGTTGCTGTTGTTGTTGTTGTCGTCCTCATGCTGCAAGACAACCACAACCACAACCACAACGTTGTCGTTTCGAATTGAAAATGCATTTTTCATGATGTTGTTGTCGCCGTTACAAGCTTGCAGCTTGCAGCTTGCAGCAAATGGAAATGGAAAATAATGAAGCCTGGCTTAGACAAACGGACGCCGTGGCGCACGATTTGCTTGTAAGGCAACACAAGCAACACAGGCAACACTGGCAAAAGGCAAACAAAACGCAAATTAAGCCAGCGAAATTAATTGAAGTGATGCGCGCCAGGCAAAATCACTCACAACAACAACAACAACTGCAACTGCAACTGCAACTTCAACAGCAGCAGCAGCAGCGGCAACAACAACAACAACTAAATCCAAAACATCCGGCAAGGCAGTCGCTGACAAGGCATTTTGTACTTACAAGTCATTATCACCAGCCGCAGGCGATCGCCACTCGCTGATAAGGATAAGCAGACGCCAGAGGACCCTAAACTGCAGCAGTAGATCCCCGCCTCTGCCTCGCTGCTCCTCAGAGCCTTTCTGTCACTCCTTTACACTGAGAAAACAGACCCGCATCTAAATTCAAACAAAAGTTGACAGCTTCAATTCCCAATACTTATATTATTCCTGATCATTTTGAATATATCAAATGTAAAAACTGTATAACGTCTTTATTGTAGCATAGTATCTTTTATGGCCTAATATTTCAAGTGCAATGAAGAGCTGTAGCTCCTCTCCCAATCCAGATGCAACATAACCAACCTACCTATAATTATTATGCCTCAGCTTGATTTCTAAATAATCCTTTATACAAACAAAGTTCAAAGTCATTTTCAAAATCGTATTTAAAAAAATGATATATATTTCTCTCAGTGTAACTGCTATCAGCGCTGCCATCGACAACATCAAAGGCAGGCAGCAGGCAGGCAGCATAAAAACGATAACGAGCAAAAGCGACATTCGAAAACGGGAGCACACAACCTGTGGCAAGGAGCTGTGGCAAGGAGCAAGTGCTGCTGTGGCACCGTTGCAACAAAGCACGTTGATAATGATGTCATTTGGCATTTATTTACGAGCCCATAGTCAATGCTAAACGAGCTCTAATTTACATTTATGAAGCTGTTCTACACCCAGCACTGTGACTTGTTAAAGTCCCCCTCTCCCCACCTACCCCGGTTAACCCTTTAGCCTGTTACCCTTTGCTGCTGTTGCTGCTGCTGCTGCGTGTGTGTCCCAACTTTTGTTGCTGTTGCGGTTGCCGTTGATCGTTGCGCATTGTTGATAAGATCGAAATCGCATCGCCTTATTGTCGTCTCTATGTGTGTGTGGTAGTGTGTGTGTGTGCGTGTGTGTGTGACAACAGGCACAACAAAAAGCAGTCACTGTCAGTGGAGCAGAACAGCAGCAGCAGCAACAGCAGCAGGACATGAAAAGAGAAACGAGATCAACTAAGTGATTCAAAGTACAAGTGCATAAATTACAGATAACGATACGTGTTTGGGATTTTCGAGTTGGGTAGCGCGAAAAAGCGAGAGTATCACAGAGAGTGACCAGATTATAGCAAAGAGGAAACTAGAGACAGATCGTATGATAGACAGAGAGAGAGAGAGAGAGAGAGAGAGAGGGAGAGTAACAGTTCAAGGTTGAAAACCAAACACTCTTTTGAGAAACTGCATATACATTTTTTTTAATTTCTTCATTTATGGTTTTCAAGTTTTCAGCTAGCTCTAGATCGATAGATATTTTCGAATTGTTCTCACAAATCAAGAGTAACATTTTAGAAACAATAATCCACATTTATAACTTTATTACAGTTGCCAAGAAACACAAGTTTTAACAAATTACTAAGCTAATTACTAACTTCAAAACATTTCCGATAATAATAAGCTGTATAAGTTTGACAGAAACCTTAAACAAAACTAAATTATTCACGAACTGGTAACTGGGTACTTGCATACAAATACTTGAAACTTGCTTTGAGTTTAATTTCAGTAATTAAATTATAAATATAAGTATATAGGTAATTATTTTCTTATGATATGGATCATTGGCTGCCCGCCTACATTTGCTGGCTACTTAGACAACTAGTTAGTTGAGAGAGAGAGAGAGAGAGAGAGAGCTACCCAATCGAAATGTTGATCAAAATTCAAAGAATCCTTTGTGCTACGAGCATTGTTGCCGCTGCATAAAAATTCCCAGTATTGCATCCCCAGACCAACAGTAACAACAACAGTAACAACAACAACAACAACAACAAACGGCCTATTATGAAGCAATTCTCGACTGTTTGGTTATTTTCTTTCTTTCATTTTTGTTTTTTTTTGGCTGCTCTCTCGCTTGGTGGTCAGCAAATGAAGTCATAAAATTTTCAGCGTGCCAAAGCCCAAAAAACGACGCCCAAAACAGTCAGCGAGCCTTTTGTACGGTAGGCCCAAAGCTGCCATTGATGATGGAGATGATGATGGGCCTCAACTGCCGCTGCTGCTGCTGCTGCTGTGGATTGCTGCCCCTGCCAGAGGAGACTGGTCTGGGCCAATTCTTAGTCGCAACAACAATCACACAAACTTCACGATGCTATGTCGGCGGCTCCTTGAGATACAATGATACAATATTATTATGCTGCGCCAGGCGCTCAGTTTCAGATTGAAATCAAAGTGTGTGTGTGTGTCTTTATGTGTGTGTGTGGCTCGAGAACAATTCAGCATTGTTTTGGCCATTGGCGGGGCCACCCAAAAAGTTATGATTAAGTTATGCTGTTGCTGGCTCTTCGCAAATAGCCAAAACATGACTAAGCACAACCCAAAAAAAAAACACAAGTAAGTGTACTCTAGTCGAGAGTACCCGACTAGCATATACCCTATTCACACATAGAAGCACAATTACTGTGCTTCTTCCTCTTACATGTTCCCCATACTGTGTTACATTGAATAACTTCTTTGTTAATTGTCCGATCGTAATGAAATGTGTAGGAAAATGTAGAGATGGCATAAAAATGTATGAGTATGCCCAATCCTAAGGTCATAGCTCCAAAAACACGTATTTTTCTATTTCTGCGGTATCGGGGGTGGTATCTAAAAAGTCAAATATTATTTACTTCTGTATGCGATACAAGAATATAAAAATATGCAAATATAAAAATTTGGTGCTAATAGCTCTTATAACTTTCACTGGTCTCGAATCGAAATTTATCGATAGACGGACGGACTGACATGTCTAGATCGACTCGGCTATTGATAGTGATCAAGAATATATATACTCAATGGGGTCGGAGATGCTTCCTGTTATGCCTGTTACATACTTTTGCACAACTTCATGATACAGTTTTTCCCATTTAAATGATATTTTCGCGAAAAAATAAGTGTTCACAAATGGTTATAATTTAAATGCAGTAATTTATGAAAAGACAAACCATGAAGAAAATGGCATCGAGTTTCACGATCGGTTCAGTTTTGGCAAAGTTATGGCCGCTCAAACGTCTAAAGTTGCAAAAAAAACCACAAAATGTTGTGTAGAAACAATTATCATAGCGTATGAAAAAAACGTACGTACAAGAAGAAAAAGAAGCAGCAGCCGTAACAAGTACAGCTTATAATAAAAAGAACATCATATCAAGCTGAGCGGAGCTGCAAACTTTCTCACGGTTCATGCCACCTGACGCCTGAGTCTCAGCCTGGGCCTGAATCTGAATCCGAGTCTGAGTCTGAGTCGAAGTCTGGGCCAGATACCGGACCCAGTGCCAGACTTAAAGTTCAGGCTCTCGATACCAGGCTCGATGCCTGCATAATTTTCAATGAAGACATCTGTCAGCGAAAATGTTCAGGCGTTTTGTTTATGGCATTTAAAGCAAAGCTGATTTTTATTACCAACAACAGCAACAACAACAACAACAATAATAATGAAAGCCACACGCGACGACATGCTCGGTCCACATCATTGACACATCGTACGCAAATTAAAAGCATCTCCGTCTCAGATCATAAAAAAGGCACAAAAAAAGAAGAAGAAGAAGAAGAAGAAGAATACGAAAATCTCAGACCCGGGACGCTGTCGAGGTCAAAAGGACGCGTCCCATTCGACGCGATCTGTGGCATGAAAGCAGTTAAATGAAACACCGCTAAATCGTCGACCGCCCGAGTCGGTGCCTCCATCTCTCTTTCTCTCTCACTCTCTCACTCTGTCTCCCTCTCTCCCTCACTCTGTCGCGCTGTCTTGCTCTCTATGGTTAATCAGGCTCATTAGGTGGCCGCTCATTTATATACAAAATTACGAACATGGCCCGCAAATTTTTGTGGTTTCTGAAATGTGATTAAGTTATTTTGTGGCTTTCGCATACACACACACACACACACACACACACACTTATACACGCACACAGTTGCAGATAGGAAGGAGCGGGTTTCTCGAACGCTCCATTAACCGTAATTAAGGTATTCTTTTGCCTGCGCTTTCTTTTTGTTTTTGCCCCATCCTTTTCGGCCAGGCCTGCTGCCTGGATGTGGCTCATTTTGCTGGTGTTGGTCTTGTTTCTGCTTTATTGGCTTATAGCTTGTTGTTGAAAACTTGAGACACACTGCGCACACACAACCATAACGACAACATGGGCAACAGTAACAACAGCAACAGCAACAACAACAACAGCAACACACACATCTTCATCTACTGCACCACCGCTCTGTGTGGGGCAAGCACAAGCAGCAGCGTCGACGGCTCAGTTGAGCGGGGGCCCAGGGGGGCGAAAGGGCACGACGTGTACTGGCTGCCTGTTGCACTGTTGCCCCGCTGCTAATGTCTATAGTTCAAACTTTTTGGCAGCTAGTTGCAAGACAACAGAAATCGCATAGAATTTGCTAGATTCCAATTTTTTTTTATTTTAATGTTTTTTTTTGTTCTATTGATTGTTATTTTAAATTTCTTTTTATTAATTTTTTTCACTTTATTTAGATATTTTTGTTTGTATTTATAATTAATCTTTGTAATTTTTTCTCTGTTACTCTAACTTTCATATTAAAGTTGAAATATTTGTATTCTACAAACTTTTTCTCTCAGTGCCTTTTGGCCAACATTTTGACCTCTTTGGTTATTATTTATGAAGCTATTAGTAAAGTGTGTGAACATATTTGCTTCTATAAAGCTACACACTCTCACAGAGATACACACACACACACACACACACATACACAGATACAGAGGCGAAAGGACCGCACAGGGCTACAAATTGCCTTAAGCCCTGGCAGTTTTTGGCTTTTTTCAGAGTTTTTTGTTGTTGTTGTTGTTGCCTTTGCTTAACCGAAACTGATTTAATTTTTGCCTCGGTTTTCAATCCGTTGGCTCGGTCCGCTATGGGGCCTTATAGCCATATAGTCAGGCCATGGCCAGGACGGGCCACCGGCACCCAAAACAACGCCCCAGCGCCCAACTTGATGAGTTAATAGGAATCGAGTTACATTCCAGGCAAGGAGCTTGCTCCGTTCCCCTTGCCCCCCCCCTTTAGGTTGCTCTCGTTTATGGGGCCCGCACATGGTGCGCTACATTTTTTATTGCCGCTGCTGCTGCCGTTGATGATGGGCGCTTGAATGGACGACGACATGGAGGACATGGAGGACATGGACACAGTCGTTTGATGGCTCTGCCTGTCCCTTAAACTTTATGCTTGTGTATGTATTAGTGTATGTGTGTATTGGAGTATTGACAGATTTAATTAACTCATCCGCAGCTTAAGCAGACATTTTGTAGTCGGTTAGCTGTTAGCTGCGTTATCCTTTCGCCGGTTGCTCCTTGCCTGCCAGACATCCGGTGTCGTATTTTGGATCGCACTCGTATCTCTTTCGTTTGATAATTTCCGTTTTTCAACTTGAATAAACCCGCGTACAGATGCCGCTGCACATTGATGCCGCCAACAGATTCTTGCATAAGTAATTAGCCGTCTTTGTTAAGATATTATATTGCAAATATTTATATTTATCTCAACAGAGAATAAACTTTTCGGGCTGAAGAAATTAGAAACGTAGAAGCATTATATCTATAATTAAATTATCCATCATAGTTTTCTGTTCCTAAAAGTAAGTAATTTGGCTGCTGCTTGATAAAAGTATTAAATATAAAATCCGCATAGTCCAATAATTTATGATAAATGATTAAAAGTTAATTTTAATCCAATAATTTGATAAAAAAAATAATGTTATTTTTTTTGGAAAAAAAAATTGTCTGTCTTGTAATAACAAAAAAATTGTAGAATAATCTTACACACATTTTGCAGCTCATCAATCAATCATGTTGCACCACTGTGCCGTAATTTTTGCCAATGATCTCGTTTTTTTCTTGTGATCTATCGTAACGCATCTAAAACAAAAATCAAATGAGCCATGCAAAATGCCGCCAAAAGATTCCACTCGAGAATCTTTTCTTTTGTGCTCCCCAAAAACGAAAAAACGCGCGGAGACAAAAGCGTTTTGAGGACGCGGCGCGTTTTGATCGAAAGTTGATTGAGGAGGCAGCAGCAAATCCTGCCAAAGTCTGCGACACAAAGTCTGCCCAAACCGTGGACCAACACGGCTAATCTGCACTTGGGCTCGAAACTGGAGGTTTGTTAGCAACCAAGCAGCTTTTTGCTGCCTTTGTCTTAACCCAAAACCGCAGACAATTAGTGCGAAGCGAAATTTGAATAAAGCGACATTTATTTGACAGGCCGTCAAGAGTCTGTCGGCAAACTATAAAAAAAAGAACGGAAAATAAAAATAAAAAGAAAAACATAAAAAAAGCAGCCCCATGCAAAAACAACTTTGTTTGATTTCAAGCGAATTGAGCTTTGCATAAAGTGCAGCCATGTGGGAAAATATTTTTTTATTTTATATATTTTTTTGGCATTCTATGCGAGTCGCAGATACGATAAGCAACCATGGCAACAACTATATATATGCATACCTATATGATAAACTGAAGCTGGCAGGCGGCGATGGAAAATTTTTTCAAAGACAACAGGTCGCCGGCAACAGCAACAACAACAACAGCAACAACAGCAACAACAGCAACAACAGCAACAACAGCAACTGCAGCAAAAACAAATTAACGTTGCGGCAAGTAAACAAAATTAATTAAATGACATGAATTTGACGTGACAATGTTTTTTTTTAGATTTCGTTTTCGTTATTTTGCTTTTTTTAGTTTTTGTATTTTTGATTTGATTGCTCAACATTTGGCTCGTTGCAGCAGCAGCAGCAGCAGCAGCAGCCGGCGCAGACTTCAACGAGCCAACAACATCGTTAGCATCAGAGCTTTCAAGTTGAAGCTTCGTGCGAGACGATTGCAACTGCAACTGCAACAGATACAACAAGAGCAACAAGCCGATGACGACTTGCAGCCAGACATGTTGCAGACAATTGCTTGTGCAATTATTGATACTCTCAACGCAAAGAGTTGTATTCCATATGCCATAAAACAGAGATCGATAAATTCCGGTTTACAATTAAATAATTAAATAAATAAAATTAAAAATACATAGATACATTTTGACATTTCTAATTTGAAAACATGTTATTTACAACGAATATTTGTAATTAGTGTATTACAAAATTCGCTTCAATTTCATTTACACACAACTTTTGCTTTCTTGTGGCTGTTGTGTGTGTTTTGCTTGGTGTGCTTGTACAAATTGTAGCTGGAGTTTTGTTTGCCTTGCATTCGGCACTGAGAGCTGCTGGGCTGCAATTAAAATGCATGTTCAAGTTTTCGTGGCAAAGTGTCCGCTGAGGCACCACACTTGAAAGTTGCTTAGCGTTTCATTTTGTCTTTGGATTTGGGCTTGAGTTTGTGTTTGGCTTTGGGGTTTTCGCTGCTGTCGCTGTTGCCGTCTTGCGTGTTTCTATTTTGCCAAATTAATATTTCTTGTTCATTAGTTTTATTTGCTTTAACTATGTGCGCTAATATTTCCTGCTTAGTAATTAAGTTTTGCTGACACGCTCTCCAAACAGGTGCAACGCTGCGTATGAGTAATATGCGGCTGCCTGGCAACCCTGTCTTGATTTCCACCTAATGGCAACACTTTTCATTTTTAATAATGAAAAATTGACGCTTATAGCCCCAAACGAGCAAACGCTAATGAATAAAACTAACAACAACA
The DNA here is from genome assembly GCA_035045305.1 of Drosophila maculinotata. Classification (NCBI taxonomy): domain Eukaryota; kingdom Metazoa; phylum Arthropoda; class Insecta; order Diptera; family Drosophilidae; genus Drosophila; species Drosophila maculinotata. Next base: position 827,487 of record JAWNPD010000430.1, read on the forward strand.
ACAACAACTGCCGCGAATCGCAGTAGCCAAATTGTTGCCATCAGCTGCAGCTGAGCGAGAAATCCTGTTATTAATAGAAACTCATCTGGTCTTTGAACGAACTAAGAGGGCAATGAGTGAGGGGAAAAAAAAGGGGTAGGCGGTTTGATTAGTGGGGAAAATCTGTAAGGTTGGATTTGCATCGTTTCTCTAAGTAAATGCTTAGTGGGGTAATTTTAAAAGTGCTTCACTTTAATAATAAATGTTTAAGTTTTGTATAATAAAAAGTGTGTTTTATTTGAAGTATACAACTTAAGAGGATCTTAAACTTAAAGTGTAGAATTAATAAAGAGGATATATAATGACGAAAATGACTTCGGGATTTAAAATCGAATCAGTTTTGACAAAGTTATGGTAGTTGGAAGTCTGGAAGGGATTTTCAGGATCTTGGAAATCTTACTTGTCAACCTTTGTGTCATATTTTTGGTCATGAAATCCCAAAAGAATGAGTTCTTTAACTTAAAGAACAGAATTAAATTAAAGATGACAAGCCATGACCAAAATGGCGTTGGGAATGAAAATCGGATCAGTTTTGCAAAGATTACAATTAGAATCATAGTGTGTAATCCTAAACTGGATATCTGACAGATTGGAGAGAGACATGATCTTTATAGTTTGATCCGTCGATTAGCACATTTGTTGTGATCAACACAACAACAACAGTAATCTGTTTGGCCTTTGAGTAGTGACAAGAGCCTTTCAACTTTAAACGGCTACCATTCAAATGTCACTTGTAGTGGCACATAACATTCACTTATTGCCCACGCGCTATTCACTCGACTCACTTGTGTGTGTATTCACACTTGCGCACACACGGACAGAGGCGAGGAAACTGTGCCATAAATAACCATAAATAAAAGACTTGGCAAGTAAAAAGTGTTAACCACAATGCCGCAAAATACAAAAATAGACTATGGCTTTTTGTTGTAATAGAAAACAGAAAACAGAAAACAAAAAAAAAAAAACACTATAGCTTAGCGATCATAGCGAGTAAACGCGTTTGTGGCTTTAATTTACCATTAAGATATTATTTACTATAACTGCGCCCGTTTCGCCTGTTCGTCAATTGCTGCCCGCCACCCTGCCACACTGCCACCCTGCCCCTTTGCCACCATCCCAGTGCATATGGTTTATGACAAGTCGCTCATTAGTTGGCCCGACGGCGATTACATTTTAATTACGTTGACAACACGATTAGCATGCGTAATTGTGAGCAGTTGCCAACGCCTACGCCCCCACTCACACGCCCACACGCCCATACAGACAAGCGAGTGCCAAGTTTGTCGCCTAAGTCTTTTGTTCTCGCTGCCAAATTCGAAACTCACTCTTTGACCGCAATATTGCTCCATAACTGTCACGCTTAGTGACCCATTTTGGCAGCTCCGCTCGTCGCCGCTCGAGAGTCGACATTAAATTGCGCATTTATAAATAAAAATGCGATAAATTAGTGTATAGACAAAAGGGGCATCGCGAGCCATCGACATCGAGTATCGAAAATATCGAAAGCCCATAAGCAGTTCGTAATTTATGTTTGCGCATATCGTAAAACTTGACTTTGACTTGCTTTAAACGGCTCTTTGGCTATGGTTAAAAAACACACACACACACAAACACACACGTCACACCACATACTATAAGCCACAGAGATATTTATGGCAAGTCCGTAAAAATACATACACACAAATTGCTAAACTTGCTGGTGTCGTATAAGTAAATACCCTATCCGGAAAGTGAGTGGTAAAATAATTATGTAGTATTTCAAATGGCCGTAAGTTCTGATATCCATGAGAAAGCTGTATATAATAATAATATCTATAAATAAATTACTTAATGCGGAAATTGCAGCAACAAAAAACATATATATTTTCTGTACTATTGACTGCCCAAAATAAATGAAATAACAATTTCGATGCATAACTAAAAGTATAGTTTTATAGATATACTTCATATGTGGATGGGGCCTGCAAATAGCATAGCGTATCCTATAGTATTCGAATAGTTGTATAAATTTGTTCAGGGAATTGCAAATTCTAAGAAAATGTTAATATTTAAATGTTACGACTTATAAAGCACAGCGCATTAAGTTTTTAGCTTTCTATGCATACAAATTGTTGTGTATGATAACAACTAAAACACACACACACATACTCATATATATATATGCAGTCATAAGCAATGTGCGTAAATGCCAGTTAAAACAACAACAACAACAACAATAACATCAGCAATAACAACAAATCAACTTAAACAAACAACCAACCAGACAATTTGGCTCCACAAGTTTTGCGCGTCGTCGTCGCGTTTATTTTGTTGTTGTTGTTGTTGCTGTTGTTGTTGTTGTTGCGACTGCTGTTGTTGTTGTTGTTGCGACTGCTGCTGCTGCTTGAGCAGCGCTGATCATTTGTCACACCCTGCAGCAACCAAAAAGTTTATAATAATAATAGCAACAAATACAAAACAACAACAGAGAAAAAGTCGAGAGTGCACGACTAGAAGATACCTTATAATCAGCGCTCAGTTATTCAGGGGTAGTTTGAAAATGTGAAATAATATTGATATGCGTATTATCAACGAAAACATATAAATCAAATTTGGTACCTCTAGCTCGTATAAACTTCAAGACATGCCGAACAACCGTAGGTCGGAATATAAATTTATTGATATTTTTCAAACAAGGTGAGCTATGAACAAAATAAAAATGACTTCTGCCTATGATATATTTCACAAATCTACATTTAAAATGCAAACTCTGTAGCTCTTAAAGGACAATACTTTTAGGGTGACTCGATGATGACTTGATGCTGTTAGAGAGTATATATATATATATATATGCTTTGTGGTGCAGTCTCCCTATGCACAACTTCAAGTAACCCTTCTTAAATAATTTCAATAAGTATTAAAAAGTAAACGAAAAAAAACTGGCGAAATTTTTATGCGATGAGAGCAGCGACGAACGCGACAGCCCCAGTGGCACCCCAAGACCCAATACCCAATACCCAATATCCAATATCCAATATCCGAAGCCAAAGTTAGAGCCAGAGCCAATGCTAGAATCCGGGCTGCTGCCCAGATCTGTTAGGCAAACGCTTAAGCCGCTTAAACGCTTTTCAAAGTCAAAGCCTTGGGGCAGCGTTGCCGACGTCGACGACACACGCCTTTTGTTTATTTAGCAGCAGCAGCAGCATTTACAACAACAACAGCAACAACAACAAGGCGTCATAAAATAAAATATAAGCAGACCGAGCGGCAGCAAGCAGAACAACAACAACAGCAGCAGCCGCAACAACAACAAACATAAGCTTTATTTATTAATAATCAAAAGACACATTAAGCAGTTACCCCCCGCCCACACCAAGCATTCGGCGCACCCCTTTGTTTATATTGGCGTTGCCATGTGCTAAATTTATTTTCGAGCTTTTATTGTTTTGACATTTGGTAATTTATGACAGACGCTTTGAAACGAAACAGTTTCCAATTTGCCCCAAAAAAATCAATTGCATAAACAAACGAGTGCAATTGTAATCAATACTTTGCCACACACACATAAAAAACAACATCATAATTTGTGCTGTTTCCTGCTGTGGATTTATATTTTTTTTTTTTTGGCGACAATTAGTCTGCAATTTCTTTGCCTTGAATCTCGTCTTTCGAGGGCTTTGTTTATGCGAAGTGAATCAGCTGGAATCGGAGCTGAATGAAAGCTGTTGAATTTCGGCGTTATCAAGCGATACTTGAAAAACTATAAATAATGTCTGGATATGCCGACTTTGATTTTGCTCAGCGAGCTCATTTTGTTAGAGAAAACAAACGGAGTGCCAACAGCTGTTTTATTTGTCATCACATTTGTGCTTGAATAGTATTTCATTCCATTGAATTGGCTAAATAATATTTTTCTTAACATTATTTAATGATTTATTACTCATAAAATGAAGTAGTCGGAAATTGTTTTTAATGTTGTTTGCTTTCAGTTCTTGTTGATCTGAAATTTCATGATATACCCGACTTTTTCTAAATTTTTTTGGTATTATATATCAGCAATAATTCATATGATTAAAGTAAATAAGTAGTTCCTGAGCTATGTTTATGTTTTTTAATATACATACAAATTATGTTTAATCCATGTTACAGTTAATAATTAAATAATTCATTTTGCTTCTTGAAAAATTCTTGAATAATTATGTCTGTTGATCATTTCCGATTCTATTAAATTGCCTCTAATCACTTATGGCATGAAATGCATTTTCAAGCACCATAATGAAATCTACAAAAAAAAAACCAATTCATTCATGCAAGCGGCTATTAGAAAAGTATTTGAAATATTTCCACGCAGCAGCCGGCACTTGAGCATTAAGCGTCTAAAAGGCTGAGCTCTCAACTTGGATCTATGTAAGTTATAAAATCGTGAGCCAACAATTGCCAACAGACCACCAAGGTAAGCCAACTGAGCTAACTGTGCAACCAGTTTGAATAACTCGATGGTTTTTTTTGTTTATTTTTGTTGTTGCTGGCCAAGTGTCTGTCTTCGTCTTGGCCATTTCGGGGGCCAATTTTGGTAGCGCCAGCCCATCAAAATGAACAACACTTGTGCGCCTTTTGCATATTTTGTGGCAATTGAAATCGCGTCTGTCAAATGAAAATTGTTAACAAAATCAAAATCTTGTTAGCAAATGCCGCAAATATTTCTGTATGAGTTTACAGGCTATGCAAATGCGGGCATATTAGCTAGGTCATGCCGTTTGCACAGTAATTAAATATTGTAAATCTAGAGTCAATATATTATATTATGTATCTCTCTCTTTCTTGCTCTTTGCTACTTTCATGCACTAGCCCAAATATATATATATATATATCTAATAGTTAAGGTATTCAAGCTTTCGACTTCTCGCGCATATTATTTAAGCTGCATCTCAATTGCATAGTTGAAATGCCTGAGCGCATCTTTCGCAGTTTGTTTTTGTGTGTGGGGGGCTGGATGCCATTTGAGGAATGCCTTCTAATTGTTTTGTAATTTGTTAGCCAATTAATTTGCGACTGCATTGCAAACTATTTGTTGCTGTTGTTGTTAACGTTAACGTTGACTTTGACGTTGACGTTGACTAATTGCAAATGCAGCGAGGCGCGCGCGTATTTTGATTTTGACATATTACTAAAACGTGCACGCTATAAAACGCAGCACGCAAATCTTAATAGGAACAGGTCCAAGTACGACTTCGAATATGAGTACAACTACGACTGTAAGTAGTAAGAGTGTGAGTACGAGTATGAGTACGGGTATGAGTACTCGTATGAGTACGAGTATGAGTACTCGTATGTCTAAGCAATAGCCGGCCGTATATTCAGCATTTTATTTAAAATCACACATTAACATTAATTGTTTCACTTTGATTTAGTGCTCACGCTGGCTCATAAAATCTTATGCATTTCTGTTATGCACTTCAAATTGCATCGCGTGGGCGTCGTCAGCGTCTTTGTGCGCATTTCCTTATTGCTCATACGCCATGTAGTACAAGCTTGTTTTGTTCTTAACCCATGCATTGACTACAGCAATTCAAGAAAATACTTAAATTAATACAATAATTAAATTATTCATATTTTTACTAACTTATTTTGTATTTTTATGTCAATCAACTGCTGCTTTCGATTATCGACAGTTTTATGGTATTATAATAAAGAGCAAAACAAATTAATAAACTTTATGGTGGAGTAGTGAATATATGTATAAGTAGTTTAATGGCTTTTAATTAATAAATCAAAGTTTCTCACCAAATAATCAATGAATGTCAAGTCAAAATTATCAGTTTACTTTAAGAATATTGAACATTTTTAGAGTTTTCAATATAGTCAAGAAACTTTAAAAAAATGTTTTGCGCTCTGGGTCAACAAATGCTTAATTATAACTTAATGGGTTAAATGTTGTGTGTGCTTGAAACAAGTTTACCATTTTGTGAGGCACATTAAAATCATTAAATCATGGCATAAAAATAAAATTGCTTATCGCACAAATCAGTCTGAATTCTTTTTTGGATGCTTTTCTCATCGTTTGCCAGTACAATAACTGAACTTTAACAACTTCTTCAAGAGCAAATGCTCAGCGGCAATCAGCGAGTGTGCGAGAGGGAGAGAGAGAGAGAGACAGCTTGGCTGATGCCATAAACTTGAACTTGATTGGATTTGTTAAGCAAATACAATAGAAATTGATGGCCAAGCTTATCTAATTTTACTATCAAAGCGATTATCAAGCTCCCTGTCAAAGCGTGTGTGTGTGTGTGTACGTGTGTGTATATGTGTATATATATTGAAGCACGCTTTCTAACCGAGTCGCAGCTAATTAATTAATATTTTATGATGCCGCGCTGCTGACGCTCTGCAAACAAAGCAGCGGGACGTTGTTGGGCAGAAGAATTTGAAATTCATTTAGTTGTTGGATTTATTTGCGAGCGAGGAATTTCGGGTGATGATATCATATGATAATAACGCAACAACAACAACAACAACAAGAACAATAATAACAATGCGCTAAGCAGCATTGAGCATTGAGTGTGGAGATGAGAGAAAACATTGCCGTGGCCCAACGCAGCAGGTGTTTCTCTCTCTTAGCAGACGTGGACTGCGACTGCGAATGCGTCGGGGACTGGGACTGTGACTGGGATTGGGATGGGGACTTTAGGTTTGGGCTTGGGCTTGGGCTCTGTTCACAGCACGCCATAACATGCTTTTGCTTAATAAATAAAAAAATTAATTTTTATGAAACGTGTTTAAGCAAACAACAAAGATTGATTGGCCAGATAAGATGCAGCTACGCTTCGCTACACCAACAACAACAACAACAGCCACACAACTTGGCTTATCAAAGAAATGTGCCAGTGGATTATATTTTCTGTGTGTGTCTTGATCGTTGTGCCAAGTTTGTTGCCTGAGTCTTTTGCTTGGGCAAAACTGTTGCCAACGAAGCTGGCGCTGCGCTGTCTGCCCCGCCAGCTGCTGGCATAGTTTAAATAGCAAATAGCAAATAGTAAATAGTAAATAATAAAATAGTAAACAACTTTCATGATGAATCAATTTGCTAGATTTAAGCAATCGGCAAAATTTTACTAGCCGTTTTGCTTGATGGCATTCTGTTTTCTTTGGCTCTTACTCAGTTTGCTAATGATAAATTAAAAGCCACAATTAGTGATTACTGTCACACCCAGAACCGCATTGTTTTGTCAATAGTACAATTTATTGTTGTTTGTACAGCTAATGGATTTATTGGGTAAACAGCTGTCGCATGTTAAACATTTGTCAAAAATTCCATACAGGTTTCATATCGCCGGGCCGGGCCGGGCCGAGCCGAGCCGGACAAAACAGCCAAACTGGCACCAGACGCCAACATCGCCAACATCCATCAGAGCCCCATCTGACAGACGGCCCAGCGAATTTGTTTGCCTATTTTCCATTGACATGCTTGGGGAGTTTCCAAAATTTTGTTGATGCCAGACAAATCGGCTGCAGTGAGCCATAAACAAGGATTTCGCTTAGGGAAATTTCATTTTAACTTTATATATTGCACTTATTTTTGAAAAACTGTCTAAAATGAATAATCCTTATTTATCTGCTTGATACCCCGACAGCTAGCAAGTTCGTTGCTTGAGTCTTTTGTATGTCATCATCATTAACAGCTGCAACGTCAACACCAACACCAACAGCAACAACTGTCACTAAGCCCCGCTAAGCTTCACTTTCAACTGTTTCTAAAATGGGAAGTACAGAAAAAAAAGCAAAGAGAACAAAAATTAACAAACACTCAGCACAGAAATTCCTTTCATTGGCTGTGGCTGTGGTTGTTGTTGTTGTTGTTGCTGTTGGTTTTTGTGACCAGAATTAATGCCTTGCGATAGCAAATTTAATTTATTACGATAATTTTTCATTTTTGTCAACGGCAACAACAACAACAACAACGTCAACATCAGCAGCAGTCGCACTCGTTGCTGAAATTTGAGAGCTGGCCCAAGTTCGAGGACGCAGCTGGCAGAAAAGGCGACTGAAATTGACACTGAGACAGAGACCCTGCTTAAGTTGTGTGTGTGGGAATGTGTGTGTGTGTGTTTTGAAGACGGGCGCGATAAGCGCGACTAATAATGGCTAATAAGCCATTAAAAAGGCATAAATTGTTTTGTTAGCCCATCTCTTAATAAATTCCACATAAAATGGCCCCGCGTTGTCCTCAGTTTGCCACTTGCTGCACTGCATCCATCTCACTCTCTCTCTCTCTCTTCCTCTCTCTCCCTGGAGGGGCGTTGGAGGGGCGACTACGGGCAACTACTTCCACAGCGACATTGTCGCCCAAGCATTTCCCTTAATTTATGTTAATGGACGCTGCGCTACAAATTGCAATGCCCTTTTGTATCTTCTGGCGACTTTTGATACCCCGTAGAACGAACGCAATGAAAGGGTGTTTCAGATGTCAGCATGGTGAGAGTATTAAAAATATAATGACTTCATATTGTTTTAAAGACCAAAGGCAGAACTTTTGGTATAGCAACTGATCGTCATATATTCAGAATTAGTATTAAAGCAGTGTGGAGGTAAGTTGAAAATATAATGCCAAGCAAATTTAGAAGTGAAAATTCATATAATGTTATATGAAAGAAAAATTAAATAATTATACCAATAAATAACCATTAGTACTAATACATATTATTGTCAATTGGAAAATATTTATTTTTAGTTTTAAGACTTAAGATTGAACATTTAAATTGACAAACGTACTTTTAGAAATATTACTATCCTTCAGTTTTTTTGGGCAATTGATTGCTGGGCATGTCCTAGCTGTGCTTACTCCTCTAAATCGTTCTTACTGGTTTCTTGCATATCACTGTGAGTTGATTTTTAATAAATTTTCATTTTCGCCTGGTGTGGAGCTTTTGTTGCTGTAATGCTGATGCTGCTGTTGTTGTTGTTGTTGCTGCTGTTGTTGTAGCTTTAGCTGCATCTGTTGTCCAATGGGATGCGTTGAGGTCTTCGGCATTTTGTCGGCGTTTTTGTCTTTGTTCTGCTGTTGGCTGCTGTTGCTTTTTGTGTTTAATCGATTGTTCATTGTTTTGTTGATGGCTCGCAGTAGTTGTTGTTGCCGTTCGGTGGGGGCTTAATGTGGCAGCGGCATTTATTATTTCGACATTCTTAACGAACTTCGAATTTATGAGTTAATACAATGCAAAAGAATACAAAAATACTCACGCACTCAAAACGAATATACTCGATTAATCGTACAAATACATATATACATATATATATGCATATATATCCCGATGGGGGCGCACTCAATTTGTTTAACCGGTCGAATGATCCTTGCCCATAAGCAGTTAACTGCTGAAATTTTTGTTTCATAAATTACTCACTTAATTGCCCATTTGCACTTAATTTTTTAACATCAACAGGCAGTCGCATCGCAGACTTTCGTTAATTAAGCTGCCAATCTTGCGATGCGCATACGCAGCGTGGGCCCAACTTGGCCTGGGAATCTGACACGAACTCAGACTGGGTCGGGACGAGCTATGCCATGCCGGATACCATCATGATTTTGTATACCAAATTGATCCCATGTAGCGCATCAGCCAGAGCTGACCTTGTCCAGTGGCAATCAGTTAACGAAAGTGCTTGATATTAACAACTTATTATATTCATAATTGAAATAATAATCTTGCATTAATATTCCATAATAAAAGGACAATCTTTAGAAGAAGAAGAATGGTATGCAACAACTAAGAAAATCGCCTTTTCAACTACCTAAGATTTAAAATGTAATTATTTATAGTTTTATTTACCCACCCCAGAACTTTATGCTCAATTAATAAAAGTGTATGGGCTATTTATAAATAAATAAATAAATGATTTAAAGTAAGAAAATGCAGTGCTTATGACTTAATAGCCACAGCTGCAGCTGCCACTTAAGCCACGTGCAACTAGAGGCAAGAACTATGCCAGGAATGCATGCGAGCAGACAGATTTTTAAGGGCTTTTCCTACATGCAAATAGGCCTGCAATTATATTCAAATTAGCGGTACCTGCCCACCCAATTGCCGTAGCGTGCCACAAAATCTTGCCCCATGCCCCATGCCCCAGACCCAGAGTCCAGTTCGCCTTGTGGCGGCTGTGGCCAGCATTTCAAAAGCTACGACTGCCCGCTAATTAGGAAATGATTTACTACGTGGGGCATTTGCTTTATGCCACAGCTAAGCACACAGATAGAAAGAGAGAGATAGGGAAAAGAGAGAGAGAGAGAGAGAGAGAGAGTTGAAGGAGTGTAAGTGCCAGTAACCACCCAAAAAGTCCGAAAAGGGCAAAACAAACCACGGGAGACATGTTGGCCACCATGCAAAAAGCAAAAAAAAAAAAACAAAGCGGCCAAAAAGGCACAAGGCAATAACAATGCCAAACAACAACAAAGAACAACCAACAATTTTCAGGCATTAAACATTTTGTTGTTGCTGGTTTGCTGTTCTTTTCTCATACACTGATCTCGAATGGAAAAAAGAGTATATTGGTTTTGTGCAATGCAGAGGTTTGATACTATAATAATATTTTGTTAAAATAATTAAATAAGCCTTTATTACCTTAATGCTGTTATCGATAAAATCCTATATATTTCCGACTGCTGTAAAATTTTCGTCACCAAATTTTAAAAGTAAATTATTGATAATAATTATAAAAAAAGTTTGTCCATATTTTCAAGGCATAACGCAGTCGTTTATGTACGACCGCAACGATCTGACTGGGTGCTTTTTTGTTTTTGTACATTTGGTGATAACGCTGAAGGCAGCGCATTTAACTCGGCCACATCATCAGCATCATCATCATCATCATCAGCATCATCATTATAATCATCATCAATGTTATGGTCATCATTAGCTTGCTGCGTGTGTGGTGTGATCAGTGGCCAGTTGTGAGTTGGCTCAGCTCCTGCTGCTCCTTGAGGCCAACTCTACTAGCCACACACACTCACACACACACACACACACATATGCGGGAAGAGAACAAAACCGAATACACGAAAAAACAAGCAAACCGAAAATTATTAATTATAGTCACGAAAGGAAATAAAGATTTCATTTCAACAGAATGCAAAGGCCCGCACAGGCCGACTACAGCTACAACAACAACAGCAACAACAGAAACATCAGCAACAACAACAACGATTGATGAAGCACTGCAGCATTTCTCACAGTGCAGCAGCAGCAGCAGCCGCGGGGCCTAAAAGGATTATAAAAAAGTTGTCGAAACAAGCCATTGGCAAACAGAAACACAGAAAGCAACAGCACAAACAGCAACAACAACAACAACAGCAACGGCAACAACAGCAACATTATTAAGAAATTAAGTAATTTCTTTTTTATTTATGCTCCACGAGTTTTACTTTAGATTATCTCTCGGAGCGTTCGTTCGTTCACAAGCCCAGGCCACATAAAAGGTTAGCTTCCCTTCGAATAACTGCAGCTGTGACGATCCCAACTGGCCGCCGCTCTGTAGCAGCTGCTGCTGCTCCTCCTCCTCCTCCTCCAACTTCACCTCCTGCAACCCCTCCTACGCCGCATCCACGCTCGCTGTGTATGTGAAATTTATTAACGATTTTATATATGATTTTTTTATGTCTCGTTTCGGCTTGGGTTCGTTTTTGGTTTTTGATTTTTGGTGTTTTTGAATTTTGTTTTTGTTTTTTGGTTTGCGACTTCTCATAGTCAAGGTGTGCGCATAGACACTTTGGGTGTTGGCCAGCTGAAAAAAAGGCCACTAACAGCGTTTCGGTTTTATCGTTTTTGTCAGTCTTCATATTTGATGAAATTATTTTTTGCCAATTGGGTTCCATGAAAGACCTGCCGCCTAAGTGGAGCTAATTTGTTTGCTGCGAAAATATTTGAGACGCGCTAATAAGCCGCATAAATTTGCTGCCGCTGTCTCTGTGTCTGTCTGTGTGTGTGTGTGTGTGTGTGCGGTTGACGGACTGATTAGCAATTTGTGGTCAGGATGTGGACCACACACATACGGAAATCAAACTGAATCTGGCTATTTGGCTCAATTTATTTAGTTGCTGTTGAAAGCCAAATAAGTTTACTCAATTTCAACGTCATTAATGAGTTGCAAATCAAAAGACTTAGGCCACAAACTTGATAGACTGTAGATGCTTAAACTTGATAAATGAAAGTATAATTGAAATCTGTGAGCAAGAGATTTATATTAAATTATAGATATTGAATTTATATATTGGTATATATAATTATTTTAATTTAATATGAAAATCACTTAAATTTGTTATATCAATTAGTTTAGCAAGTTTTTATATGATTATAATTATAGATACAATAATAATCAGTTATATGCTATTTAAAATTACAATTTACTTCCCCAAAAATCAGTAAAATTACAATTAAAGCTCAAACAAAAACAAAACAAAATACTTGAGAATATTCGATTGAGAAGCGATCTTTAACCAAATTCGCTTAAATATCGATCACTTGATCGACAATGCTCAAGCAGCACGCTTGTTGCCCGCTCCAGAAGGAGCTGACAAGCATTACGAATCATTAAAATGCAGATGAACATCATTTTCGTATTTCGTATAACACATTTATGGCATTTCTGTCTGTCATGAGGGAGAGAGAGGCCAGAGAAACAGACATTTTTATTTGTTATTTGTTATTTGTTGGGCACGCAATGCCCAATGGAAACTGAGCGCATATCTATATGTATGTATGATGAATGATCATTATGATGTGCCTGCTGTGCTGTGCTGTGTGCGATCACTTCATCTTCATCTTCATCTCTCATCCTGTAAACGACTGCCTCTGTTGGCTTTTTCAATTTGTATTTAGCCATAAACTAACAACTAACAGCCGACAACTGACAACGCACATCTGTGATCTGTGATCTGAGATCTGAGATCTGAGATCTGAGCTCTGAGATCGCCACACGCTTCGCTACTTTTTGGCACTCAGCGGCGCAAATGTCAAAAAGCTGACAACGTCGCAACATGAATAGATCACATTGTTACTATGCGCTAAACAAAACAAAAAACATATTTCAGATTATATAAACAAGTGAAGATACTGTCTTAAGAAGCAACGATGCCAATATACACTGGCTGTGACATTGAACTACTTAGTTGTATTAGTTTAGAAAAGTAAAAAAAATTAATACTACGTATAGAAGTTTTGCGAATAATAAAAATAAATATATTGAAACATGAAAATATATTCACAAATATATATATATAATATTTTCAGTAGTTTTTTTAATCGAATAAAAAATATAGTTTAGTATCTAGGTTTATAATCCTGTCTAAGATTAATTTAAGCTATAAAATATATTAGCTATGACAATATTTATATATATTTTATATATAATTTGATTATTCCAAATTCAATTCAATTCAATTAATTAAACTTGAAGCCAACTGTCAGAATCTATTGTTACAAAATGATTGGCTTTTTAGTTATTTTAAAAGTTTAATACTTAGTTATCTATAATACGCAAAACAATGAAATCATTTTTAATATTTATAATAGAGCTGAAGTGTAAAAAGCTGATGAAATATGAACGCTGATTTGAAGTTCAATGTGAGTTCAGTCTGTCAAACTGTTCAGTCGCTGTCAGTCAGTCATTCAGTCAGTCAGTCAGTCATCAGTCAACTTTGTGGGCTAATCCGCAATCAACGCGAATGCGGCGATTTCTAATTTGCCAAAGGTGCGCCCCGCGCACTAACAACAATACAAGCAACAATAACAACGACAACAACAACGACAGCAACAACTAATAAATAATAATAATAATGAAATTATTTATGCTTCAATCAGGCAGCTCAAACGATCGCCAACAACAGTCACAGACAGCGTGTCGCTCCCAGCCCTTGAGCAATTGTTGTTGCCTCCGTACTTTACTATACCCCCCCCCCTCCCCACGCCACCCTCGCACTCCTTGACATCGCGCTCATTTTCAAATAATTAATAACAATAATTTGCAGCACGATAAGAATTGAATTGAATTCCATTAAAGGCGCAAAATGTATTGAGCTGTCGCCTGGTGGTGGTCGCTCACACGGGGAGCTGAGGCGCTAGGGGTTAGGGGCGTGTCAGGCCAAATGAACAACACACGATGTCTTGAATAAAAAAAACAACAACTACAACAACGGCAACAACAACACTGAGTTTCGGAGCCCCGCTTTGGCTCATGTTGAAGCACTTTTTTGTGGCTTGTCTGTTTATCTAGATTAAACCCTCGCGGCAAGGCACACAAAAAACAACAAAAAATAAAAAAATTACACAAAAAAAAACTACAGTTCATTATTGAAATCATTGTGTTGAGTTTTTTTTATATTTGTTTTTTTTTATATATATACTTTTTTTGGCTGCTGTCCGTGTAGCATTCGCAGCTAGACATTTTGGCATTTCATGAGAGTCTCATTGTCAGTCTCTCCACAGCTCAAGTCGATAGCCAGACTCGAAGATTCAAGACTCAAGACTCGAGACTGAAGAATCAAGACTGTGTTGTGCCTGGCTGTGGCTGTGGCAGTGGCTTTGGCTTTTTGCTTTGGCTTTTGTCATGGCAGACATGTTGGCAACGCCAAATGTTTTTCAGCTTCGCCTCGAGCAAAAGCAGAATATAAAGATGTACACGAGGTACGATCGAAGAGGTATTGTCTACATAGCTTATACATATATCTACATGTATGTTTGTGTGTGTATGTGTGCGTCTATAAAAATTATGATGATCAGCGATAGCTGAGCGCTGTGTGGGCAATTATAAGGCTGCCTTGTCTGTGTACTCGTCTATTCATTTTGGTTATTATTCAATTGCAGTGATTTATCAATAATTATAGAGATTTCTTTAAATGAAAATATAAGATTTTACTGTTGAGCGTAATTACAAATTATTACTGAAAAACTATAAACGAAAGCGGAAAACATTTAGGATTAATATTCTTAAAATGATTTCGAAAGTCGTAATATGTTAAAAAATAGGGGAAATATCTACTATAACTCGATCAAATCATAGGCCGTTCACATAAAACGTGAATAATGTTAAAATGTTGAGTTTCTGGTTTTCTGGTTATTTTTACGAGAAAATCAATCATATAATATCTATGGCAAATAAATAATAATACTTAGATCAGTTTCATATATACTTAGAGCATAATAAATATGCAAAAATTGCTCTTATTAGAAGTACTTTCTTAAAAATTAAAATAAAAGTATAAGTATATAAAGGTATAAGTATATAAAGGTATATAACCTTATATAACTTTATGTAAATAGTTTATTATTACTATTATAAGTTATTAAATTTGTATATTTATTTTTAAGACTATTTCAAGTCCCCAATGAATAGTCGCTTTCAATATGGCAGAACTTTAAAATATCTAACCCTAACCGCGAAAATAACGTATGCGCCAAAAAGCAAATTTTACAGAGGAGAGTTTTTTTCAATTTTTTTTTTGTGTCGCTTACGTGATAATTGCAAGTTCGATAACTTTGTTAATATATATATTTGACTTTTAATATTTTTGGTGTAGATGCGTTTGGCACTTATGTACATGTATATATACTCATTAAAACTAAAATTTCTGATCGATATAATAATATATTCAAGCTAGTCGCAAAAGTCAATAAATGAATTCCACAGTTGAGTACTTTTCGAGCTGCCCACTTGGCTAGTTATATTACTTTGTATCATCCGTCAGCTGCGCGGGTGTTTTCCTATATAGCATATATGTACATACATATGTATATGAATTATTTGTATTCCTCTGTAACTCTTTGGCCAGCCCCAGTCGGCAGCCCCTATGGCAATCGGAGTCGCAGGCTGCAGTCCTCAGTCCTCAGTCCGTAGTCCGTAGTCCGCAGTTGCAGTTGCAGTTTTGCAGCCGGGGTGGTCCAATTGTACTTGGACTTGAACGATTGGCTGGCTGGGGCCGGTTGCAGCCTCACGAATTGCATTAAAATTGCAATTTTCAGGCAGCGCGCAAAGTTCATGTCAGACATTATGTTGGGGCCTACAGAATTGTAGGAGGAGGTACACGTTTGGCTTTTTGGGTGCCCCCTCTCTCGTGGCTGTTGCTGTTGTTGTTGTTTCGGTTGCCGCGCTGGCTGGCCGGACTAAAATTGAGCCAAGTGACGGCCATTTTGGTTGTGCCGGGGCAGGCAGAAGGCACGACGATTTCAACGCTTTGTCGTGTTCTGTGTGCTATTGTCTGTCCAACAGTCCGACTGTCCGATTGTCTGACTGTCTGTTCCTGGGCTCACACGAGCGCAAGTACAAGAGTTCTTGAGCTTGAGCTTGGACTTGGACTTGGAGTTGGAGTTGGAGTTGGGGAGTTGAAGTTGAAGTTGGACCGAAAGTAATTTATTTCTTTATTGTTTTACGAATTTACAATGCAACTGGGGAACAAGGCAACACTGGCAACGCAGCCATAACAATCACGCCGCAAATGTTCTCCTCGTTGTTGTTGCTTGCTGTTGCGTGTTGCATTTGGGGTGACCACCTTGACTGCCAGTTGCAAGCATACACACACAGAGAGAGAGAGAGCCTCTGGCCAAAATACACACACACACACACACATTCGCCGGGGCTCATCAGTGTCAATGCTGTGGCAACAACCAGTCGATGTCGATGTCGATGTCGATGTCGATGTCTGCGTCGCCATCGTCGTCGTTGCCTCCTCCTTGGTGTGTGGTACGCATGCGCCCAGCAGCGCCCCAAGGAATGCGTTGCACGAAATGCAAAATGTCAGCAGCGGCGGCCCAATCGACTGCAACTCGGAGGACTTCAACCACAACTCCAACTTTAAGCTCCAACTCCCCAACTGCGATTCCGATTCGGAGTCCGATTCAGGCTTGCCACGCTACTCGCCTTAACATTCCTTCGTCGCCTGGAATTTCCTTTGTTTTCTGTGAGAAATTTCAAGCCAACACATAAATTGTCGTAGGCGCAAGCGGCTGCAGCTCCACACAATATTTCCAGTTCTGCCCCAAAGTTTGCTTAGCTCGATCAGTTTCCACTTTGGCAGCACTTGGCGATAACACTAGGCAACAGCAGTTTTGGTGCTATAGGTCATATTGAATAATTATAGCTAAAGTTAAGGCTATAATTTAAATATATATGCGAATAATTGTCAATTTTAAAATTGCAACCGATTTAAATTGTGAAAGAGTTTGTATATCTCACTACTCTAAAAAAGTTATTTATAATTATTCAATTAGAATAAACCTTTTAAAATTTTTTTTTATTTTAACATATAGTAGATAGCCGCTGTTATTTAAATTTTCCGAGTTATATAAACAACTTCACTTTAACATACTTTAAAAATATAATTCCTAAGCTTAAAAATCCAACATTAATAAAAATGCAAGCAATGTTGCAGAGCCATCATAATATTAAATACACATTTAACATATTTATGTTACAGTCAAAAAAGTACTTTAGAAAATTCATCGTATAGAAAGTAATTGCAATTTTATTGAAGGCATTAAAAAAAATGTTTAACGAAATTTGTTGTAGAGTGCAAACAGATGCAGTGCAATTGTTATTGCTGTTGTTGTTGCTGCTGTTGTTAAAGTTGAGGCAATCGGGAGGGGAGAGCCGGAGATCGGTAGAACTGTAGATCGGCCGATCGGTCGATCTGTGGATCGGTGGCGATCATCAGCGCTGGCATTTAGACAATTAAAATACTTCAAGTGCTTGTCTTTCGCTCAACGTCACATTTTGTTTATTTATGTGCATTGATTTGCCTGGTAGCTTATAAATTTTCGTTGGCCAAACAATGAGCAGTTGTTGTTGTTGCTGTTGCTGGCAAGTTCGTTGCCTAAGTCTTTCGTTTGTTTGCATTGCTTTATTTGCGAAAGGCGCTCGAATCGGCGGCGCAGTCGCTTTTTGCATTCACTGCGCTATTTTTAGCACCCAAGCACTTACACAATTCGTTTACATATTAAATACGTAAAAAAATAAAATCATTGAGCTTCGATTGTTTATTCAACTCAATCAAAATTCCTAGGAAAAAATTCCAGAGTTGTATCATTTACAAGTTGCACAGCACTTGCGCCCGATCATTCAATAAATTGGCACTGTCAGCCACTCCAAGCCCCCTCACCAACCGCACCTGCCCACCCCCTTGTATGCCTCCTTGTATTATTAGTCACAGTAGTACTTGGACATGACAACATTTGAACTAACTGCCTGACAAATGCGGCAGGCAGTATAATTTTTCAATTAGCAAATGATAAATCAAACTAACGCCCAGAGAGCCTCTATCCAGTCACAAGCCAAGTCACTTGTGTCAATTTTCAATTTTAAATGCAGGTCTTAGTTTATTAATTGCACACGGCTTTAGCTGTCGTAGTGGGCATTCATAATTACGCATATAAAAAGCCGTATTTTGTTTATTTAATGAAATTGCATCAAGTGCAACTTAGCAAAAATACCCTTTTAAAATAAATCATACTTTAATATACTGGTAAATTCAGTAAACTAAATATTCACCTCTTCTGATTTTACAAGAATTTTCAAAACTATCTAAATGTTATTAAAGTGTTTTTCATTGAAAATAAGTTTTGACAAATTTGAAAAAATGCTTAAATTGTATTATAAATGATTATATAAAATATATAGATATATGATGGCTAGATATTCATATTAATATACATCAATAAATAAATTTTTTGAAAAATATATATAAATTATTTCTAATCTGATATTGAGACTCAAAAGAAGCCTCTTATCTTCACTTGCCTCTGGTTCCGATATGCCCACTCTATATTTAAGAAAATCCCCATTGGAAGCACTTCAATCAGCATTAATCGCGATTATCAATTAGTAACTGCAGCGTAGACAAATCTTAATTGCAAACGAACTCAAGTGTCTTTTCTGCTTTTGTAGTATCTGCTTTAAAGCTGATTAATTGTTTTGTTTTTGTTTTGATTTGATTTGATGCAATTTACATTGACTGAAGCTCGTTTGTTGCTATTGCTGCTATTTCTGCTATTCCTGCTACATATCTGCTATATAGTGGCACTCGTTTCCGTTTGGCATTGTTGGCAAGACTTAAGCAATGAACTTGCTTCTGTGGTGGCTGCTGCTTCATTAGACAAGTCAGCTTATATGCTAATGCCCGCGCTGGGCCTGTGGGGTCCCGTACACCGTACTAGCTCCTCCTAGTTGCTGTCAGGTTACTCGTTTAAGTGGCATTTGCGAGCACCTGTTTGGGAGGCAACGCTGCAACTCCTCGTTGCCTGTTAGACATTAATCCGTGACATTTAGTTACGCTTTAATAAGATTTGTTTTTTCTTCTACTTCTCTTTTTTTATGCAACGGCTGCTGCAAGTCTCTGACGAAAGCAAAACTCGGGACTGAAGCTGCAGACAAAGCGACGCGACGTTCAACTTGCCACACTTGCATGTATCTGTGTGTCTGAGTGTGTGTGTGTGGCGGCCAATTTTACCACTCACACATTTGGCTGTTGGATGTGTTTTTAAATTGCTATCTCTGCAAGACTGTCTAAGAGTGTATTAAATTTCAGAACATATGACATGTTATTTTGACATTAAATCAAAATTTTTTAAATTTCTCAACTTTGAATGTAGAATTGTTAGATATGACACACCAAGACCAAAATGACCTTGGAAAAGATAATCGGAACAGTTTTGACAAAGTTATGTCACTTTGAAGTCTGGGAAGGCCATTTTTTTGGACTTGGAAACTAAACGTTCAACATTCTTGTCGTGATTTTTGACATGAAATCTGAATTCTGGAAATTTCTCAACTTTGAATGTAGAATAGTTAGAGATGACAAACCATGACCAAAATGACCTTGGAAATGAAAATTGGAGCAGTTTTGACAAAGTTATGGCACTTTGAAGTCTGGGAAGGCCATTTTTTTGGACTTGGAAACTGAACGTTCAACATTCTTGTCATGATTTTTGACATTAAATCAAAATTTTTTAAATTTCTCAACTTTGAATGTAGAATAGTTAGAGATGACAAACCATGACCAAAATGACCTTGGAAATGAAAATTGGAGCAGTTTTGACAAAGTTATGGCACTTTGAAGTCTGGAAAGCGCATTTTTATGGACTTGGGAACTGAACGTTCAACATTCTTGTCGTGATTTTTGACATGAAATCTGAATTCTGGAAATTTTTCAACTTTGAATGTAGAATTGTTAGAGATGACAAACCATGACCAAAATGACCTTGGAAATGAAAATTGGAGCAGTTTTGACAAAGTTATGGCACTTTAAAGTCTGGGAAGGCCAATTTTTTGGACTTGGAAACTGAACGTTCAACATTCTTGTCGTGATTTTTGACATGAAATCTGAATTCTGGAAATTTTTCAACTTTGAATGTAGAATTGTTAGAGATGACAAACCATGACCAAAATGACCTTGGAAATGAAAATTGGAGCAGTTTTGACAAAGTTATGGCACTTTGAAGTCTGGGAAGGGCATTTTTATGGACTTGGAAACTGAACGTTCAACATTCTTGTCGTGATTTTTGACATGAAATCTGAATTCTGGAAATTTTTCAACTTTGAATGTAGAATTGTTAGAGATGACAAACCATGACCAAAATGACCTGGGAAATGAAAATTGGAGCAGTTTTGACAAAGTTATGGCACTTTGAAGTCTGGGAAGGCCATTTTTTTGGATTTGGAAACTAAACGTTCAACATTCTTGTCGTGATTTTTGACATGAAATCTGAATTCTGGAAATTTCTCAACTTTGAATGTAGAATAGTTAGAGATGATAAACCATGACCAAAATGACCTTGGAAATGAAAATTGGAGCAGTTTTGACAAAGTTATGGCACTTTGAAGTCTGGGAAGGGCATTTTTATGGACTTGGAAACTGAACGTTCAACATTCTTGTCATGATTTTTGACATGAAATCTGATTTCTGGAAATTTTTTAACTTTGAATGTAGAATTGTTAGAGATGACAAACCATGACCAAAATGACCTTGGAAATGAAAATTGGAGCAGTTTTGACAAAGTTATGGCACTTTGAAGTCTGGTAAGGGTAGTTTTTTGGACTTGGGAACTAAACATTCAACATTCTTGTCGTGATTTTTGACATGAAATCTGAATTCTGGAAATTTCTCAACTTTGAATGTAGAATAGTTAGAGATGACAAACCATGACCAAAATGACCTTGGAAATGAAAATTGGAGCAGTTTTGACAAAGTTATGGCACTTTGAAGTCTGGGAAGGCCATTTTTTTGGACTTGGGAACTGAACGTTCAACATTCTTGTCGTGATTTTTGACATGAAATCTGAATTCTGGAAATTTTTCAACTTTGAATGTAGAATTGTTAGAGATGACAAACCATGACCAAAATGACCTTGGAAATGAAAATTGGAGCAGTTTTGACAAAGTTATGGCACTTTGAAGTCTGGGAAGGCCATTTTTTTGGACTTGGAAACTAAACGTTCAACATTCTTGTCGTGATTTTTGACATGAAATCTGAATACTGGAAATTTTTCAACTTTGAATGTAGAATTGTTAGAGATGACAAACCATGACCAAAATGACCTTGGAAATGAAAATTGGAGCAGTTTTGACAAAGTTATGGCACTTTGAAGTCTGGGAAGGGTATTTTTTTGGACTTGGGAACTGAACGTTCAACATTCTTGTCGTGATTTTTGACATGAAATCTGAATTCTGGAAATTTTTCAACTTTGAATGTAGAATTGTTAGAGTTGACAAGCCATGACCAAAATGACCTTGGAAATGAAAATTGGAGCAGTTTTGACAAAGTTATGGCACTTTGAAGTCTGGGAAGGCCATTTTTTTGGACTTGGGAACTGAACGTTCAACATTCTTGTCGTGATTTTTGACATGAAATCTGAATTCTGGAAATTTCTCAACTTTGAATGTAGAATAGTTAGAGATGACAAACCATGACCAAAATGACCTTGGAAATGAAAATTGGAGCAGTTTTGACAAAGTTATGGCACTTTGAAGTCTGGTAAGGGTAGTTTTTTGGACTTGGGAACTAAACATTCAACATTCTTGTCGTGATTTTTGACATGAAATCTGAATTCTGGAAATTTCTCAACTTTGAATGTAGAATAGTTAGAGATGACAAACCATGACCAAAATGACCTTGGAAATGAAAATTGGAGCAGTTTTGACAAAGTTATGGCACTTTGAAGTCTGGGAAGGCCATTTTTTTGGACTTGGGAACTGAACGTTCAACATTCTTGTCGTGATTTTTGACATGAAATCTGAATTCTGGAAATTTTTCAACTTTGAATGTAGAATTGTTAGAGATGACAAACCATGACCAAAATGACCTTGGAAATGAAAATTGGAGCAGTTTTGACAAAGTTATGGCACTTTGAAGTCTGGGAAGGCCATTTTTTTGGACTTGGAAACTAAACGTTCAACATTCTTGTCGTGATTTTTGACATGAAATCTGAATACTGGAAATTTTTCAACTTTGAATGTAGAATTGTTAGAGATGACAAACCATGACCAAAATGACCTTGGAAATGAAAATTGGAGCAGTTTTGACAAAGTTATGGCACTTTGAAGTCTGGGAAGGGTATTTTTTGGACTTGGGAACTGAACGTTCAACATTCTTGTCGTGATTTTTGACATGAAATCTGAATTCTGGAAATTTTTCAACTTTGAATGTAGAATTGTTAGAGTTGACAAGCCATGACCAAAATGACCTTGGAAATGAAAATTGGAGCAGTTTTGACAAAGTTATGGCACTTTGAAGTCTGGGAAGGCCATTTTTTTGGACTTGGGAACTGAACGTTCAACATTCTTGTCGTGATTTTTGACATGAAATCTGAATTCTGGAAATTTCTCAACTTTGAATGTAGAATAGTTAGAGATGACAAACCATGACCAAAATGACCTTGGAAATGAAAATTGGAGCAGTTTTGACAAAGTTATGGCACTTTGAAGTCTGGGAAGGGCATTTTTATGGACTTGGAAACTGAACGTTCAACATTCTTGTCATGATTTTTTACATGAAATCTGAATTCTGGAAATTTTTCAACTTTGAATGTAGAATTGTTAGAGATGACAAACCATGACCAAAATGACCTTGGAAATGAAAATTGGAGCAGTTTTCACAAAGTTATGGCACTTTGAAGTCTGGAAAGGGTAGTTTTTTGGACTTGGGAACTGAACGTTCAACATTCTTGTCGTGATTTTTGACATGAAATCTGAATTCTGGAAATTTTTCAACTTTGAATGTAGAATTGTTAGAGATGACAAACCATGACCAAAATGACCTTGGAAATGAAAATTGGAGCAGTTTTGACAAAGTTATGGCACTTTGAAGTCTGGGAAGGCCATTTTTTTGGACTTGGAAACTAAACGTCAACATTCTTGTCGTGATTTTTGACATGAAACCTGAATTCTGGAAATTTTTCAACTTTGAATGTAGAATAGTTAGAGATGGCAAACCATGACCAAAATGACCTTGGAAATGAAAATTGGAGCAGTTTTGACAAAGTTATGGCACTTTGAAGTCTGGGAAGGGCATTTTTATGGACTTGGAAACTGAACGTTCAACATTCTTGTCGTGATTTTTGACATGAAATCTGAATTCTGGAAATTTCTCAACTTTGAATGTAGAATTGTTAGAGATGACAAACCATGACCAAAATGACCTTGGAAATGAAAATTGGAGCAGTTTTCACAAAGTTATGGCACTTTGAAGTCTGGGAAGGGTAGTTTTTTGGACTTGGGAACTGAACGTTCAACATTCTTGTCGTGATTTTTGACATGAAATCTGAATTCTGGAAATTTTTCAACTTTGAATGTAGAATTGTTAGAGATGACAAACCATGACCAAAATGACCTTGGAAATGAAAATTGGAGCAGTTTTGACAAAGTTATGGCACTTTGAAGTCTGGGAAGGCCATTTTTTTGGACTTGGAAACTAAACGTTCAACATTCTTGTCGTGATTTTTGACATGAAACCTGAATTCTGGAAATTTTTCAACTTTGAATGTAGAATAGTTAGAGATGACAAACCATGACCAAAATGACCTTGGAAATGAAAATTGGAGCAGTTTTGACAAAGTTATGGCACTTTGAAGTCTGGGAAGGGCATTTTTATGGACTTAGAAACTGAACGTTCAACATTCTTGTCGTGATTTTTGACATGAAACCTGAATTCTGGAAATTTTTCAACTTTGAATGTAGAATTGTTAGAGATGACAAACCATGACCAAAATGACCTTGGAAATGAAAATTGGAGCAGTTTTGACAAAGTTATGGCACTTTGAAGTCTGGGAAGGGTATTTTTTTGGACTTGGGAACTGACCGTTCAACATTCTTGTCGTGATTTTTGACATGAAATCTGAATTCTGGAAATTTCTCAACTTTGAATGTAGAATAGTTAGAGATGACAAACCATGACCAAAATGAACTTGGAAATGAAAATTGGAGCAGTTTTGACAAAGTTATGGCACTTTGAAGTCTGGGAAGGGTATTTTTTTGGACTTGGGAACTGAACGTTCAACAATCTTGTCGTGATTTTTGACATGAAATCTGAATTCTGGAAATTTTTCAACTTTGAATGTAGAATTGTTAGAGATGACAAACCATGACCAAAATGACCTTGGAAATGAAAATTGGAGCAGTTTTGACAAAGTTATGGCACTTTGAAGTCTGGGAAGGCCATTTTTTTGGACTTGGAAACTAAACGTTCAACATTCTTGTCGTGATTTTTGACATGAAATCTGAACTCTGGAAATTTCTCAACTTTGAATGTAGAATAGTTAGAGATGACAAACCATGACCAAAATGACCTTGGAAATGAAAATTGGAGCAGTTTTGACAAAGTTATGGCACTTTGAAGTCTGGGAAGGGCATTTTTATGGACTTGGAAACTGAACGTTCAACATTCTTGTCATGATTTTTGACATGAAATCTGAATTCTGGAAATTTTTCAACTTTGAATGTAGAATTGTTAGAGATGACAAACCGTGACCAAAATGACCTTGGAAATGAAAATTGGAGCAGTTTTGACAAAGTTATGGCACTTTGAAGTCTGGGAAGGGTATTTTTTTGGACTTGGAAACTGAACGTTCAACATTCTTGTCATGATTTTTGACATGAAATCTGAATTCTGGAAATTTTTCAACTTTGAATGTAGAATTGTTAGAGATGACAAACCATGACCAAAATGACCTTGGAAATGAAAATTGGAGCAGTTTTGACAAAGTTATGGCACTTTGAAGTCTGGGAAGGCAATTTTTTTGGACTTGGAAACTAAACGTTCAACATTCTTGTCGTGATTTTTGACATGAAATCTGAATTCTGGAAATTTCTCAACTTTGAATGTAGAATAGTTAGAGATGACAAATCATGACCAAAATGACCTTGGAAATGAAAATTGGAGCAGTTTTGACAAAGTTATGGCACTTTGAAGTCTGGGAAGGGTATTTTTTTGGACTTGGGAACTGAACGTTCAACATTCTTGTCGTGATTTTTGACATGAAATCTGAATTCTGGAAATTTTTCAACTTTGAATATAGAATTGTTAGAGATGACAAACCATGACCAAAATGACCTTGGAAATGAAAATTGGAGCAGTTTTGACAAAGTTATGGCACTTTGAAGTCTGGGAAGGCCATTTTTTTGGACTTGGGAACTGAACGTTCAACATTCTTGTCGTGATTTTTGACATGAAATCTGAATTCTGGAAATTTTTCAACTTTGAATGTAGAATTGTTAGAGATGACAAACCATGACCAAAATGACCTTGGAAATGAAAATTGGAGCAGTTTTGACAAAGTTATGGCACTTTGAAGTCTGGGAAGGGTATTTTTTTGGACTTGGGAACTGACCGTTCAACATTCTTGTCGTGATTTTTGACATGAAATCTGAATTCTGGAAATTTCTCAACTTTGAATGTAGAATAGTTAGAGATGACAAACCATGACCAAAATGAACTTGGAAATGAAAATTGGAGCAGTTTTGACAAAGTTATGGCACTTTGAAGTCTGGGAAGGCCATTTTTTTGGACTTGGAAACTAAACGTCAACATTCTTGTCGTGATTTTTGACATGAAACCTGAATTCTGGAAATTTTTCAACTTTGAATGTAGAATAGTTAGAGATGGCAAACCATGACCAAAATGACCTTGGAAATGAAAATTGGAGCAGTTTTGACAAAGTTATGGCACTTTGAAGTCTGGGAAGGGCATTTTTATGGACTTGGAAACTGAACGTTCAACATTCTTGTCGTGATTTTTGACATGAAATCTGAATTCTGGAAATTTCTCAACTTTGAATGTAGAATTGTTAGAGATGACAAACCATGACCAAAATGACCTTGGAAATGAAAATTGGAGCAGTTTTCACAAAGTTATGGCACTTTGAAGTCTGGGAAGGGTAGTTTTTTGGACTTGGGAACTGAACGTTCAACATTCTTGTCGTGATTTTTGACATGAAATCTGAATTCTGGAAATTTTTCAACTTTGAATGTAGAATTGTTAGAGATGACAAACCATGACCAAAATGACCTTGGAAATGAAAATTGGAGCAGTTTTGACAAAGTTATGGCACTTTGAAGTCTGGGAAGGCCATTTTTTTGGACTTGGAAACTAAACGTTCAACATTCTTGTCGTGATTTTTGACATGAAATCTGAATTCTGGAAATTTCTCAACTTTGAATGTAGAATAGTTAGAGATGACAAATCATGACCAAAATGACCTTGGAAATGAAAATTGGAGCAGTTTTGACAAAGTTATGGCACTTTGAAGTCTGGGAAGGGTATTTTTTGGACTTGGGAACTGAACGTTCAACATTCTTGTCGTGATTTTTGACATGAAATCTGAATTCTGGAAATTTTTCAACTTTGAATGTAGAATTGTTAGAGATGACAAACCATGACCAAAATGACCTTGGAAATGAAAATTGGAGCAGTTTTGACAAAGTTATGGCACTTTGAAGTCTGGGAAGGCCATTTTTTTGGACTTGGGAACTGAACGTTCAACATTCTTGTCGTGATTTTTGACATGAAATCTGAATTCTGGAAATTTTTCAACTTTGAATGTAGAATTGTTAGAGATGACAAACCATGACCAAAATGACCTTGGAAATGAAAATTGGAGCAGTTTTGACAAAGTTATGGCACTTTGAAGTCTGGGAAGGCCATTTTTTTGGACTTGGAAACTAAACGTTCAACATTCTTGTCGTGATTTTTGACATGAAATCTGAATACTGGAAATTTTTCAACTTTGAATGTAGAATTGTTAGAGATGACAAACCATGACCAAAATGACCTTGGAAATGAAAATTGGAGCAGTTTTGACAAAGTTATGGCACTTTGAAGTCTGGGAAGGGTATTTTTTTGGACTTGGGAACTGAACGTTCAACATTCTTGTCGTGATTTTTGACATGAAATCTGAATTCTGGAAATTTTTCAACTTTGAATGTAGAATTGTTAGAGTTGACAAGCCATGACCAAAATGACCTTGGAAATGAAAATTGGAGCAGTTTTGACAAAGTTATGGCACTTTGAAGTCTGGGAAGGCCATTTTTTTGGACTTGGGAACTGAACGTTCAACATTCTTGTCGTGATTTTTGACATGAAATCTGAATTCTGGAAATTTCTCAACTTTGAATGTAGAATAGTTAGAGATGACAAACCATGACCAAAATGACCTTGGAAATGAAAATTGGAGCAGTTTTGACAAAGTTATGGCACTTTGAAGTCTGGGAAGGGCATTTTTATGGACTTGGAAACTGAACGTTCAACATTCTTGTCATGATTTTTTACATGAAATCTGAATTCTGGAAATTTTTCAACTTTGAATGTAGAATTGTTAGAGATGACAAACCATGACCAAAATGACCTTGTAAATGAAAATTGGAGCAGTTTTGACAAAGTTATGGCACTTTGAAGTCTGGGAAGGGTATTTTTTTAGACTTGGGAACTGAACGTTCAACATTCTTGTCGTGATTTTTGACATGAAATCTGAATTCTGGAAATTTTTCAACTTTGAATGTAGAATTGTTAGAGATGACAAACCATGACCAAAATGACCTTGGAAATGAAAATTGGAGCAGTTTTGACAAAGTTATGGCACTTTGAAGTCTGGGAAGGCCATTTTTTTGGACTTGGGAACTGAACGTTCAACATTCTTGTCGTGATTTTTGACATGAAATCTGAATTCTGGAAATTTTTCAACTTTGAATGTAGAATTGTTAGAGATGACAAACCATGACCAAAATGACCTTGGAAATGAAAATTGGAGCAGTTTTGACAAAGTTATGGCACTTTGAAGTCTGGGAAGGGTATTTTTTTGGACTTGGGAACTGAACGTTCAACATTCTTGTCGTGATTTTTGACATGAAATCTGAATTCTGGAAATTTCTCAACTTTGAATGTAGAATTGTTAGAGATGACAAACCATGACCAAAATGACCTTGGAAATGAAAATTGGAGCAGTTTTCACAAAGTTATGGCACTTTGAAGTCTGGGAAGGGTAGTTTTTTGGACTTGGGAACTGAACGTTCAACATTCTTGTCGTGATTTTTGACATGAAATCTGAATTCTGGAAATTTTTCAACTTTGAATGTAGAATTGTTAGAGATGACAAACCATGACCAAAATGACCTTGGAAATGAAAATTGGAGCAGTTTTGACAAAGTTATGGCACTTTGAAGTCTGGGAAGGCCATTTTTTTGGACTTGGAAACTAAACGTCAACATTCTTGTCGTGATTTTTGACATGAAACCTGAATTCTGGAAATTTTTCAACTTTGAATTTAGAATAGTTAGAGATGGCAAACCATGACCAAAATGACCTTGGAAATGAAAATTGGAGCAGTTTTGACAAAGTTATGGCACTTTGAAGTCTGGGAAGGGCATTTTTATGGACTTGGAAACTGAACGTTCAACATTCTTGTCGTGATTTTTGACATGAAATCTGAATTCTGGAAATTTCTCAACTTTGAATGTAGAATTGTTAGAGATGACAAACCATGACCAAAATGACCTTGGAAATGAAAATTGGAGCAGTTTTCACAAAGTTATGGCACTTTGAAGTCTGGGAAGGGTAGTTTTTTGGACTTGGGAACTGAACGTTCAACATTCTTGTCGTGATTTTTGACATGAAATCTGAATTCTGGAAATTTTTCAACTTTGAATGTAGAATTGTTAGAGATGACAAACCATGACCAAAATGACCTTGGAAATGAAAATTGGAGCAGTTTTGACAAAGTTATGGCACTTTGAAGTCTGGGAAGGCCATTTTTTTGGACTTGGAAACTAAACGTTCAACATTCTTGTCGTGATTTTTGACATGAAACCTGAATTCTGGAAATTTTTCAACTTTGAATGTAGAATAGTTAGAGATGACAAACCATGACCAAAATGACCTTGGAAATGAAAATTGGAGCAGTTTTGACAAAGTTATGGCACTTTGAAGTCTGGGAAGGGCATTTTTATGGACTTAGAAACTGAACGTTCAACATTCTTGTCGTGATTTTTGACATGAAACCTGAATTCTGGAAATTTTTCAACTTTGAATGTAGAATTGTTAGAGATGACAAACCATGACCAAAATGACCTTGGAAATGAAAATTGGAGCAGTTTTGACAAAGTTATGGCACTTTGAAGTCTGGGAAGGGTATTTTTTTGGACTTGGGAACTGACCGTTCAACATTCTTGTCGTGATTTTTGACATGAAATCTGAATTCTGGAAATTTCTCAACTTTGAATGTAGAATAGTTAGAGATGACAAACCATGACCAAAATGAACTTGGAAATGAAAATTGGAGCAGTTTTGACAAAGTTATGGCACTTTGAAGTCTGGGAAGGGTATTTTTTTGGACTTGGGAACTGAACGTTCAACATTCTTGTCGTGATTTTTGACATGAAATCTGAATTCTGGAAATTTTTCAACTTTGAATGTAGAATTGTTAGAGATGACAAACCATGACCAAAATGACCTTGGAAATGAAAATTGGAGCAGTTTTGACAAAGTTATGGCACTTTGAAGTCTGGGAAGGCCATTTTTTTGGACTTGGAAACTAAACGTTCAACATTCTTGTCGTGATTTTTGACATGAAATCTGAACTCTGGAAATTTCTCAACTTTGAATGTAGAATAGTTAGAGATGACAAACCATGACCAAAATGACCTTGGAAATGAAAATTGGAGCAGTTTTGACAAAGTTATGGCACTTTGAAGTCTGGGAAGGGCATTTTTATGGACTTGGAAACTGAACGTTCAACATTCTTGTCATGATTTTTGACATGAAATCTGAATTCTGGAAATTTTTCAACTTTGAATGTAGAATTGTTAGAGATGACAAACCATGACCAAAATGACCTTGGAAATGAAAATTGGAGCAGTTTTGACAAAGTTATGGCACTTTGAAGTCTGGGAAGGGTATTTTTTTGGACTTGGGAACTGAACGTTCAACATTCTTGTCGTGATTTTTGACATGAAATCTGAATTCTGGAAATTTTTAAACTTTGAATGTAGAATTGTTAGAGATGACAAACCATGACCAAAATGACCTTGGAAATGAAAATTGGAGCAGTTTTGACAAAGTTATGGCACTTTGAAGTCTGGGAAGGCCATTTTTTTGGACTTGGAAACTAAACGTTCAACATTCTTGTCGTGATTTTTGACATGAAACCTGAATTCTGGAAATTTTTCAACTTTGAATGTAGAATAGTTAGAGATGACAAACCATGACCAAAATGACCTTGGAAATGAAAATTGGAGCAGTTTTGACAAAGTTATGGCACTTTGAAGTCTGGGAAGGGCATTTTTATGGACTTAGAAACTGAACGTTCAACATTCTTGTCGTGATTTTTGACATGAAACCTGAATTCTGGAAATTTTTCAACTTTGAATGTAGAATTGTTAGAGATGACAAACCATGACCAAAATGACCTTGGAAATGAAAATTGGAGCAGTTTTGACAAAGTTATGGCACTTTGAAGTCTGGGAAGGGTATTTTTTTGGACTTGGGAACTGACCGTTCAACATTCTTGTCGTGATTTTTGACATGAAATCTGAATTCTGGAAATTTCTCAACTTTGAATGTAGAATAGTTAGAGATGACAAACCATGACCAAAATGAACTTGGAAATGAAAATTGGAGCAGTTTTGACAAAGTTATGGCACTTTGAAGTCTGGGAAGGGTATTTTTTGGACTTGGGAACTGAACGTTCAACATTCTTGTCGTGATTTTTGACATGAAATCTGAATTCTGGAAATTTTTCAACTTTGAATGTAGAATTGTTAGAGATGACAAACCATGACCAAAATGACCTTGGAAATGAAAATTGGAGCAGTTTTGACAAAGTTATGGCACTTTGAAGTCTGGGAAGGCCATTTTTTTGGACTTGGAAACTAAACGTTCAACATTCTTGTCGTGATTTTTGACATGAAATCTGAACTCTGGAAATTTCTCAACTTTGAATGTAGAATAGTTAGAGATGACAAACCATGACCAAAATGACCTTGGAAATGAAAATTGGAGCAGTTTTGACAAAGTTATGGCACTTTGAAGTCTGGGAAGGGCATTTTTATGGACTTGGAAACTGAACGTTCAACATTCTTGTCATGATTTTTGACATGAAATCTGAATTCTGGAAATTTTTCAACTTTGAATGTAGAATTGTTAGAGATGACAAACCATGACCAAAATGACCTTGGAAATGAAAATTGGAGCAGTTTTGACAAAGTTATGGCACTTTGAAGTCTGGGAAGGGTATTTTTTTGGACTTGGGAACTGAACGTTCAACATTCTTGTCGTGATTTTTGACATGAAATCTGAATTCTGGAAATTTTTAAACTTTGAATGTAGAATTGTTAGAGATGACAAACCATGACCAAAATGACCTTGGAAATGAAAATTGGAGCAGTTTTGACAAAGTTATGGCACTTTGAAGTCTGGGAAGGTCATTTTTTTGGACTTGGGAACTTCTTATATCAGGATTTTGTTATGACTTTTGACAAGAAATCCGAATTTAGAATTTGGAAATGAAAATCGGAGCAGTTTAAAGTCTTGGAAGGGTATTTCTAAGGACTTATGCATTATTTTTGTTTTCTTTGTATTCAATGTAATAATAATATCTGAATATTGATAAAAGAGTATTTACGCTTACAGTGCATTTTCAACGTGCTCATTTCTGATTGGAATTTCAATCTTTGCAAGTGTAACGGAGTTTGTGGTTTTGAGTTCTGCTGAATGATTGGATACAAATACAAATATGTAGCAAAGAAATGCCTGTGGCTACGGGAATGTCTAACGATCCGAGTGCTGAACTAATTAATGCGCAACTCGAGGCAAAATGCTTCTATAGGGCTTCTACTTAATGCCACTTGATTTCGACTACACAACTTCAACTTCAGCAAATTACACGAATTGGTTTTCGTAAAAAACAGTTGTTGAAAGCAAAGCAACGCAAACGGGACAAAGGGGGCAACAAAAAAAACTGCAACTGTTGGTAACCCCCGGGGCACTCAAGCTGTGCCCCGGGACACTCCAAGACCAACTCCATGTTGAACTCCCCCCCAACTTAAGTCAAGTCAACTCAAGTCAACTACAATGCCGATGATTCGCCAAGATCCAGATCTTCACATTCATATATCCACATCCGAGCAGCAATTCATTCATATTTGTATTTACTTAACTTTGCCGATGATGATGTTTGACTGGAGAGGAGCTGCATGATGACTTGCAACTTGTTGCGGCACAGCAAGAGTCGTTTTTTATTTGTGTTATTATTATTTTTGATGTTATATGTGCGCTCATGAAAGGCCAAGTCTCTCACATATACATACATGTATATATGTATATTTTATGAGATGTTGCAGTGTAAATGGAGTTTCGACAGCCTAATTGGAGATCAACGCAATATAATTGTCTGGCCCCGACTGTAGCTAAAGATGAAGCTGCTGCGGCTGCTGCTGCTGCTGCTGGGATGACGATGATGATAATGATGAAGTCGTGGCCCGAGAACAGGTGAATGAATTTGTGACAGCAGCACAAAGGCAAATGATGTATTGATAGCATCTGTTTTGGGAGCAGAAAGCAGAAGCAGAAGCAGCCACCAGTCAGCAGCCACAGCGGCAGGACGTCTGCAACTTTTGACAGACTTTTTGTTGCCTCTTGTTGCCCAGTTGCCCAGTTGCCCAGTTGTTGCCTCTGTAGAAATGCCGGCTCTTGTAAGAAGCAACCGGTAAGCAGCCCATGCAAAGTGAGATGCCTATAATTGTAGAGTTTCGTTCGAGCCAAGTTAAATTCAATTACATAAGCGATTGTTGTTGAAGAGTAACTTTTCCTTTTTGGTTCAGTTTATTCAGAAATAAAACTAGTTTCTTAATTTAAACAAATATTAATTTAATAAACAAATGATTGAATTGCAGGATTTATTGAGACGACAAACCATGAAGAAAATGGCATCAAGCTTGATAGTCATTTCCTCAGTTTCATAAATCTTTTAAAATTTGACTGATTTCCATGCCTTTTGGTCTTGTTTTAATTTCAAAATTAAGGTTGCATCTACATTTTAAACATACTATTTTTTTTTACTTTTCCCTAACAATTTTAGTTGATTTGCAGTCAAAATTCAACCTAATTTCTCACGTTTTTACTACTAGATTTAATTGTAGACCTATTTCTACAATAGTATATGTAATTCCCATTTGAGCATTTATAAATATGACCTTCGCCTTCAAGCAAGCAACAAACTCAAATTTCAATACAATCATCTAAATATAACCAAACGTACATTTTTATGTACACAAAATATTTATAGTGCATAAAAAAAATTTTCCGCTGACAATATTTAAATTTATAAACACGAGTAAACCTATAACAGTAATAATGTTGCTCAAAAAAAAAGGTGTACTTTAAAAACATTGTTCTCTAATTGTAAAAAAAAAAAAAAACACTAAAAATTGAGATCCTTCGAGCCGGATTTGAACCAGCGACCTATGGATGTCTACATTTGCAAATCTCTCTACAGTCCACCGCTCTACCAACTGAGCTATCGAAGGTCGATACATTGAGTCAGCCAAAACGCGTACATGAGCAAACGAACCGAATTCGTTGAGTTATCAGTGAGCAAGTAGTAAATAAATCAAAACGGTACTCTTGAGCGAAAGCTGCATTAAGCGAATGAGAGAGTGCGCGGGACACAGAGAGGGGATGAACAAGCAAGGCAGCTTTACATGCGCGCTTTCTGCTGCGACAGCAATGAACGTTTCGTTGTGTCGTTTTCGTTCGCTGTTGTTGTTGCTGTTGTTGCTGCTGCTTTTGCTTTTCGGCTGCTTTTTCGGGGCCGGTCGGATCAAACAAACGGCGCTTAGAAGTAAACAAAAGGCGATGCGTGGTATCAAGGCGACAAATTAACGGGGCCACCTAGTAGAAAACACGATGTAGCAAAATGACGTCGTGAGTCATCCTCGGCTGCTGCTGGCTGCAGGCTGCGCTTGTGCGGCTGTCATAGTGTTGACATAATGGCTATTTTATAGCTTTTTAAAGAGGAGAAATTTAAAATGTATAGCAAATTTTAGCATACAAGTTGTTGGAAGTAGTTGTTACGTTACTTTTGGGTATTTGTATGTTGGTTGCTATGTCAAAATTTATGAATTAACAACATTTTAGATAAGGATTAATCGATTAAACGAGAATCAAAGCTAGATATTGCCTATCTTTTGCTTTATAAATAAAACATTTCCCATATTTTCTAGCTACTTTTTTTTTAATTGTTTAGCTTTTTTCTAGAATTTCTTTATTTATGTGGATTACTCAAAACCCTGGCAACACTGCTTGTACCTTCGCCTGTGGCCAACAACAACACGAGCGAGTGAATCATGCGGCAAACGCGCGGGCACAAGACAAATCTTTAGCCGTTGCCTTCCTTATCAGAAAGCCGAGAGGCAGGTGGCTACGCAG
The DNA here is from genome assembly GCA_035045305.1 of Drosophila maculinotata. Lineage (NCBI taxonomy): Eukaryota > Metazoa > Arthropoda > Insecta > Diptera > Drosophilidae > Drosophila > Drosophila maculinotata. The sequence goes on from JAWNPD010000430.1 coordinate 862,447, forward strand.
TTGGCTTCTTGGCCTGGCCTAGAGCAAACTACCGCAGCGGCGGCGCCTCGCAAAGTGTTTTCTGATAAGCGAGACGCAAACACACACACACACACACACGCGCATGGGGGCAGAGAGAGAGGCACATACTTAACAAACCAATTAGGATGCCAAAAAAACAAAAAATAGTAATAAGAAGGCAGCAAGTCATAAAAATAAAACCCAACGTGCAGCGAGCGGCAATATCAGTTAATCTATATGTTATATATGTACAGTCAGCGCTCGATATAGAGAACTATTTCTCTTCATAAGTAGTTTTAATGGGTGAATCAAAAAAACACATATTTATTACTACAAAGAAAAAATGAAAAAAAAAAACGAATAAAACATTCAGAATTTATTTTAATCATAGAAACTTTAAATTACCCAGTGTTCACTGTAGTATACGTACATATGTATATAGCCCAAGGGTTAGATAGAGCCAAGGGTCGAGGAGCAGCAAACGGAGCGAAAAAACTGACAGCTTACGGATAATTACTGACAAAAACACAGAAGAGGTACAGAGTTACTAGCTCTTAGGTCGAGGGAGGGAGGTAAGCGCCGTGCGGCAATTTGTGTGATCCATTGAGTAAGGTAAAAAGAGCCCTGGAAACTCTGGAAACTGTGTTGGATCGATTGCCCAAACTGTCTAGTTAGATAAGAAAATGATTGCCCCTTCTTCGTTCAGCGGCAGAGAGAGGGAGAGAGAGAGAGAGACAGTGGAGAGCCCCGCAGAGAGGCTGTAATTTGCTCAGGTATCTTACAAGAAATGTTCATAATTTTTAAGAATGACTCAAATAGTTTTCCCATCCTTATCAGAGCTGGACGATCTTGACTTTTCGGTGCTGCTCTCTTGATGTTGGTATCAATTTCCAGCTATGATTGAATGAATCTTTAGTTTTCTAATGCCTTTTCTTTCTGGTATGTGGGCGGCTTATCTGCCTGACAAAATCTAGAAAATTGCCGAGTTCCAAGAAAATTTCAACACGTTTTTGACAATATTTTTCTTCCATTTCTTATTTTTTAGCAACAGATGATTAAATTCCTGTTGCAGCCTGTCTCTCTGCCTCTCTCCCTGTGTGGCAGCATCTCAGCATCTTTTTCTGGCCTGATGAGTCATTTAATTGAGCCGAAAATTGACTTTGTAGTGCTGGATAAATTAATTTACTGACCGTTGATAAAAAAAAAAAACAAAATAAATAAAAAAGATCCCCGCATGACTCATATTATGGACTCAAGTCTCTCTCTCTCTCTCTCTCCTAGTTCTGTTACCCAGTCGAACTTGAAGCGGCATTGCAACGCTTTATTGTAATCTATATGTGTGTGTGCGTGTGTTCCTGAGTTTCTATAAATAGCATCAAGTCAGTTTTATGTGACAAAAACATTCATGGCGAGTCTGGGGCAATCCTCTGTCTTATCAGCAGCTTATATTGAGGCATATAAATTGTATAATTTTTAATCTATAAGTAAGATTCTTTATATTTGTATATTCCAAAGTTGCATTATATTTAGATCGCACAGTGATTAGTTAATAGAGATTTTTTATAAATTCGTTCTGTTCTCTTATTATTTTATTTTCTATATTTCTACAATTATATTTAATAATATAATTATAATAATAATATTTCTATTAAAATCTATTCATAAATTAAATGCATTGCATATTTTACTCATAGCATATTTATATTTTCACTTACCGTTACTAATTAGTTGAGCTTCTGACAAGTTCATTGATAAAAGCTCACTGTAGATTATAATCATGTATTATTTTACTTGTTTGTTTAATGCCATTTTAATTGGCCCGTCAACAATTTGCATATAGAACCATTGTTTACGCCAATGTGTACACTTTTTACACTTTAACACTTTTTCCACGGATAGCTTCCATTTGTTACCAACTGTGTTTATATTTTCAACCGACACGCGTTGTTTTGTTTTTTGCTTTTCATGTGAATCGTACAAAAATGCTTGCGCATTGAGTGATTTCTTTATATTATTGTATACATTTATTTATAGTTTTTTAGTTTTTTTTAGCTTTGCCTTTTATCTGGAATAGCTGCCAGCACCTTAAAGAAAAAGTTCGCTCGCACTCACTATCATCTTATCGCCAGCAGCGCCCAACACGTAATATGCTCCGTTTTTTTCACCTCTTACACCGTTGGTCAGTGTTTAATGCTGTGATAAGCTTTGCATTCGCATTCACATTCGCCTTTGTTCAATGCGATCTCTCAATTGTTGTTGCTTTTTTTATGATTTGCTGAACTATTTTATTGTGAGCAGCTTTTGAACTCGTTTTGGCCGGCAACATATATAGACCTTCGATAGCTCAGTTGGTAGAGCGGTGGACTGTAGAGTGACATGAAATTGTAGACATCCATAGGTCGCTGGTTCAAATCCGGCTCGAAGGATCGTGGTAATTTTTTTTTTTATTTTTCTACCCCGTGCTTATTTTTAATATTTAAAAATGAAATAATTTTTTCATATTTGAAACGGGTTTGCTGTAAACAGATGTCACTTTAATTAGAAAAAATATGCAAAATAAATATCATTTGATTAGCCACAAGAAAGATAAACTGAAAAACATAATCTGTTGTTTTCGCTGTTAATGTAGTTCCTAGTTATGTTTTATTTAAGTATTGAATTAAATAAGCTGCAGTTGCAAAATGTTTTTCCTTATTTCATGTCTGAGTACAACAAGAATTTTACAAATTACATTTTTCAATGAAAATTTGTATACTTTTTCTAACTATTAATGTATTTATTTATAGTTCCAAAAGCTCTAAGAGCTGCCCAAGCACATAATAATTTTTGTTTTAATATGTTAAAGCAAATAAAATAAAAAAATAAAGAAAAAAAAGTAAATCCTTCGAGCCGGATTTGAACCAGCGACCTATGGATGTCTATGTCATGTTGCTTGCCGCTACAGTCCACCGCTCTACCAACTGAGCTATCGAAGGTACATAGCGAGGGGGGGATTTTGGCTAGGCTTAAGCGACTTACGTTTTGTTCGTTTCGAATGTTTGAATACTGTATCAGCATTTCATGATTTATTTATTTTGTGTGAAATAAAAAGACTTGGCAATTAAATTGTTTTTGTTTTTTTTTAATAAAATTTTTTCTTTTATATTTTTTTCAACTTTCTTCATCATGATCACCATCATCATCATCATTTATCATCATCATCAGCATTTGCTCATCATTCATCAAAAAATGTTTGTTTTTGTTTTTTTTTTTAAATAAATAAAATAATAAAATTTATAAGAAAATTACAAAATACATGACGCGCTCTGCAACTTCAGAGGCACGATTACAATTCGATATTTTCGAGTTCATATTTTGTTTGTAGTATGTGTGGATTTCTGTTTAATAGTAGTTTATAGTTTTGTTTTCTTGCATACTTTTTCACTAATTATTTTGTCAACATGCTGCGCTCTTAACATTTAACACTAGATGCTACATTAATTTAGTCATATATTTAACATACGCAATGATTATATTCGAGTTTAGCTTAAAACGCATAACAATAAACGATAGTTTTCTCATTTGATTTTTGTTTTTCGGGTTTTTTTTCATTTTTTTTTGTTGTTTTAGAAATTAAATTAGTTTAGCTTTTAGTTTGTAGTTTAACTTTAGTTTTTAGTTAAGAATTGTTTTTATTTTTTACAGTTATATTTAGTTGGGGAACGAAGTTGAATACCGTTGCGTCGATATGTATTTATTTAGGGTAAGTATTTAATTTTAGTACATATACAAGAGAGTTACATACGCAGTATATATTTAAATGTATATATGTATATACTACTATATAAAATATATTTCTTGTAGTTTAGGAGCTACATAATTTCAATTTTATTTTTTTTTCGTTTTTACAAGTGTTGGAAAAGGCGCATAGCTTTTCTTTAGTTATACATACATATATATAGCTTAGCATTAGCTTTTTTATACAATTTGTTCAATTTGTTCAGCAGTGCGAGCTGCAAGATACAAAAGTATCTCAAAGTGCGGTCTATGGCATTTTGTTTTGACTGCTACTAGGGCGGCACGAGACGTAGGTGGGCGGGTGGCGGGTGGTGTGTGGTGGCTGGGTGGCGGATAGAGGATTGATTTGCGGCTATATACAGTTTTTTGTTTGTGTTGTTGTTGTTGTGTTGTGTTTTGTTGTTTTTTGTTGTTTTTTGTCACGGCGTCTCTTCGTCACACGGGCTCTGTGCAACATTTCCAAAGCCTGGCTGTGGAAAGTGACAGAGGCGGCGTTGCTGCTGCTGCTGCGGCTGCTGAGTTGTGGGCGGGGGCGTTGGGGGTGTTAGGGGGGTTGGGGGGCGTGGCTGCATTTCGCTCTACATACAATTAAAGTCTACGATTTACACTTAAAATTCAAATATTCAGTCCATTTTGTTTGCGTTGTGTTTAAAGCATTGACGGCTTGGAACCAAACAGCATTTGATGCTCTCTCTCTCTCTCGCTTTCTCGCTCTCTCTCTCTCTCATCGCTCTCTCTCTCTCTCTTACTGTTGCCGGGTCTCGGTGTGTGTATGTGTGTGTGTGTCTATCGACAGCCACAGCCGACAACCGTCATGTCCGGATAGTTCTTGAGCACAACCGTCCTTTGGTCATTGAGATAGAGCATCGAGATGCCCTCCAGCTGTGTGGGAACACAGCACGCCTTTGGTACCTTCCCTGGATTGAGATTATTGACTAAGGTTTGCACAACCGCATGATTTGTGGAATTGAGATGATCGGCCAGCGGAAACGGGCACTTGCCATGGCAATAGAATGCATCATAGCCGGGCGGCGCCACAATCCAATCGCTCCAGCCCACATCCTGAAAGTCCACATATAGCGAATGCCGTCGGCAAATCTCCTCGTGATTTTTGCGACGTGATCGCCGCTGATGTCGACGATTGCGACCGCCCCCATTGCCGCCCCCCTCCCGTGTGCCGACATCCCGTATGGAGCGGGATTTGTGCCGGCCATCGTCCGTATAGGTGAACAACAGCGGCTGCTTGTGCTGCCAATCCTCGTGCGCTTCGTCCGCGCTGCGGCGCAAGCGTACATGATGATGGGGCGCCGGTTTCAAGGAGCGCATTGTCCTCACCTCCACCAGCAGGCCGTAGTTCTTGTGCGGTGTAGCCAGCCACCGATCCACAGCGGGTTGCACGTCCAGACTCACCGTTTCGGTGCTATTCAGACGCACTGTCTTCGTATCCAACAGCAAATAGCTCGGCTCCCTCTTGCCCCGCACCCCCACCCGCGTTATATCATAGACGAGCACCTGGTAGCGGCTCCGATTCACCGACTGACTAACGCTGAGCGCCTCGCGCGTCAACTGCAGCTCGGCGGCCTTCAGCTTCTCCTCGGCGGGTATGCTCTTCACATCGAAGTGCAGACGAAACCGATGATGATGTGGAAACCGATCGTCGATTTTACTATCTGCAATTGATAAGGAACAAACGGAAAGACGATTAATAAATCAAATTACGAATATTGGAATTTAGACTAATAGTTATGTTCTACAATAAGTTTCCATTAATTAGTTTCATTCAAACCAATCAATTATTAAAAAATACTTGAAATAATAAAAATATTATAAAAAAAAATTTAAATGAAACTGCATGATTGAAAGATGATATATCTTGCATCTATTGATTTTTTAAAGTATTATTTCATTCAAACCAATCAATTATTAAAAAATACTTGAAATAATAAAAATATTATAAAAAAAAATTTAAATGAAACTGCATGATTGAAAGATGATATATCTTGCATCTTTTGATTTTTTAAAGTATTATATACTTTATATATTATATATATATCTTACCAAAAGTGTTTAAAAAATTAAAAACCTAATTTTCAGCGAATTGTTGCTATTGGGAACATGTGATATATAGTCTATCGATTTGACCAACTTTAATATATACAATTTCTGCAGCAAAAATAAGCATCCACATCAAGTTTCATTGAAATAGGTGCCTTAGGAGCTTAGTTCACATAGGTTGAGAATTGTAGTCGTCCTTTTGAATACGTGACAATATTCGGAGGCTATGCAAGGGTAATAAAACTAAAGAGAAAAGAGGCGAATATCACACGTTCCAGTTGTCTGCCGGTTGGTCACTGTGTCGAGCCGACTTTTACGACTGGCGCCTGTCGCCTGTTGCAAAGGACCTGACCCACCCACACACAGAGGGTTTCGTTCCGCTGCCGCAGTGTTGCAAGCAAGGTGCAAAGGTGGCACGGCCAAATCTTAATTTGAATCAGCAAGCAGCAGCAGCAGCGGCGGCAGCAACATCGACCAGAAACTCAAGTACCCCGAACAAAGAGACAAAAGTCGTAAATTCTCTGGACCCGAGCAGGACGAAAAAATCGAAACGGATACCGAGACGAACTCGAATGCAGCGCTCGGCTTAGACACTTGGCTTTAGACACTTGGCCGAATGCTACCTGATCAAAAGTATCTGTATCTGTATGTGCATGTGTATGTATCTGAGTATCTATGTATGTAGCCTAACTGCTTTATTGTTCATCCCCTCTAATCCTGTGGAAAATAATGCGAAATACGCTTTAATAATAATTGTTATTTTTACAAACACAATATAAAAGCCATTTGGCGCATGCGCTAAACGTTCCGGGTGTAATTCCGTAGAAAAATTTCAAGGTCACATTTGGGTTAAGAGTGCGGCATCTCAGGTAAAAGGACACTACGTGCCATCCTATGCGTGTGTGTGTGTGTTTGAGTGCCTGTGTCCTTTCAGACTGCGTCCTTTCATTTGAAGCTGCGGAATTTCCGCGTGATTTCTCAACGCTTGCGTGAATGATGCCCAAAATGCAAAATATACAAAAAAATAAAAGATATCGATAGAAATACATATGTATATGGTCACTGTGGCAGCAGGTATGCAAATCGCTTAGATGAACTAGAATTTCAGGGAAAATCCTGGATGGCTCTTCATTCGCGTTTCACAAGCGGAAAGTACGCGTTGCACTTCAAGAGTTGCTGACCGAGGTGAGCAGGTGCGAGGGAGAGAGGGCGAAGGGCGAAGAGCAGTTGCAACTGCAAAACGGCGAGCAGGTGCAAAAATAGGTCATGCAACCGATCTAACAGTCTTCATCCCTAAATACCGTTTTGTATGCGGTTTTAGTTGGCTTGCCTCAAGTTAAATAAGTATCTGGCTAAAGTTAGTTATTTTAGAGATAGTACTAACTCATTTTTAAATCTAGAATCTTATTATATATAATCAAATTATAGTTTTTTTTTTTATATTTAATTAAACTCTTTACCAAAATTATCAAAAATATATATTTTTTAATTTACTATGTATTCTTTATATACAAATTTCTGAACGAATTAGGAAACTAAAGCTTACTACTTGGCTTGAGATAATAAGGATCTGATATATGTATATATTCGAAATATGTAATTTTTGATTTCAAAATATATCTGAAAAATATGTGACTAAATTTTTGTATATATTATGAAGTAAAAAGAAGGAACTGATATGCTTATGCTTTCAAAATGATATATTCCCAGATGACATAGGTAAAATTTAGATTTCCCTTTGAGCTATGAGCTATTTTCTATAATGTTCTACTTATGTAAAAAACTGCTGATCTATAGATCTATACTATTTAATTGTATAATTTAAACAAATAAAGTAAGATATAATTTTAAGTTTCGTAGTTTAGTTAATCCAAGCTCTTTTCCCTATCAATGTTTTTTTGTGATAGTAAATATTTCTATATAGTTTATATATAGAATAAGATTGAGACTCACCTTTATGTGTAAAACTTCTCACTGTATTCGCTGATTTAGTTAATAGTCCCGGCTTGGGTATATTGACGGAATCAAGTTCATGTCCCATAATTTGGGCATAGAGCTTCTTCATTGCCTCCGGTATGACGATTTTGGATCTATCAATTTTCGGCGGCCTCTTCATGTTGAACAGCGATAGGAGACTGTTCTCGATTTCGACTAGAGTTGATGGATCTGGTTTCAATTTGTCCTGGATGATCTCCTTGCTGCTATATGTGGCCGGCTCATCCTCAACGATGATAGCATCCGCAATGCCCGGCACCTCGAATTCCCCCAGCACACGATCCGTATTCGAGTTCGAATATGAATTCGAGCCGGAAATGATGGCGGTGGCGGTGGCGGAAACGGAAACCGCTTGCGGCTCCAATGCAAACACATTCGCAATGGCGGTTTGTGTTTGAGATTCTTTTGTTGTTGTTGTTGTTGTTGTTGTGTGTTGATGTTGTTGTTGCTGTAGCTCCTTGATAGCCATTTTGTTAGCTGTTGTGTTTTGCTTGTGGTTTTTATGTTTATTATTAGTTAATTTATTATTATGCTTATAATGTTTATTATGATTATTTTTGGAATTTTTGGAATTTTCTAATTGGTCTGTTCTTGTTTTATGCACTTCGTTAAACTGTTTGAATGTGGCACTTTTGCTATGTTTGCTGTTGTTGCTTTTAATATCACTATCACTGCTGCTGCTGCTGTTGTTGTTGTTGTTGTTGTTGCTGAGTAGTAACTCGTTAAATGGCTTAAATGCTTTTGCTAATGCTGTTGTTGTTGTTGTTGATTTAGTTATGGTATTATTTATTATGGCCTTTGTTGTCGTTGTTGTTGTTGTTGTTGTTGTTGGCGCTATTGCGGCGATAAATCTCGTTGATATATCCTCGGTGCTAGCAACTTGAACGATCGTTTGAAAAGTCGCCAGCACTGCGAGGAGTAGAAGCCATGCGCGCATGGTCGCTTGCAACTCTGAAACGATACAAAAACATAGGAAATTGTTTAGCATTTGTCGATAGGGTTAAAAACGTACGCCGACGCTGACGTCGACGTCGACGCAGCACGACGCTCGACGACCAAACAGAATCGAGTCAGAGTCTGAGTAATAAATTGCACTCAAAGAGAGCGCACTCAATTGAGCGCGGCATGCTGGGCATGCGTATGCGATAGAGCGAGATGACTATAGGCGTGAACAGAGCGCAATTGCGTTTGCGTGCGTTGCTTTGACTGAGAGCGACAGAGAGAGAGAGAGAGAGAGAGAGAGAGATGGGGAGAGTGAGAGCGCGCGTGCGCGTGAGCGAGTTTTTGAGTGTTGAGCGTGAGAGAGAGAGAGAGCAGGTAGCAGCTTCCTTAAGCGCCTGTGCCCATTTTGACCCAAGTTTTATGGCCCGGCGAAAGGTGCGTCCTGCAGCAGCAGGAGAAAAAAAGATGAAAAAAAAGCGGAGCGTAGCAAAGTGATGAGCTGATGTGGCTCATTGGCTGGGCCCAAGTTAACACTCCTCCCGCCGGCCCTAATACCACCCCACATACATAGCTCAGCTTAAGCTTAACTCAAACTGAACTGAACTGAACTCAACTGAGCTGAGCTCAACTCAAAATTGCAGCTTTGCGCTTGAGCTCAATTCGAGGGCTTCTTCTCTTCTCTTCTGGTGTTGCAATCGCGGACATTGCACCTTTTCGGCGCTGACACACGATCTGTGGTATGCAGCAGCGATTTGATTTGTGTCTACGTTTAGAAATTCAATACAAAATAAATACAAATACCAAATACGAATACAAATGCATAAAATGCAGATACAGATACAGATACAGTAAGTGGGTTCAATAATATGTACATATGCACATATGTATATAGTATGTGTGTTAGAGAGAAGAAATTAGAGAAGCAACCAGGCCGTCATAATTTCATTTGTCACTTCTCATATTTGATACCCCTTGAAAAGATGCCTATAAAAGAGTTTAATGATATTGAGCAAATCTAACATACAGAATGACACCTTATAAAGTATATATATTCTTGATCGGCATCTGTTCATCCGTAAGAGCTGGAGTTTGTTCATTTTAAATACAGGCTCTAGTAAAATCATTTAGATCCATTTTTTTAATTTTATTATTTCAATAACTTCACAAGTTTTCCCAAAGTGAAAGACAATACATTTTTAACTCCAGTTTTCTAACATATATTGAAGATTTTTGACTTAATTTAAATAAGATTCTTCTTAATTCTATACAAATAAAATTGTTTGATTTTTGGTATCTGCACATAGTTAAACTCTATATTTTTGCACTGAAAAATGTAAAACACAAAAGTTTTGACAGAGAAATCAATTTAGCAAATATGTTAAACAGAAGCAAGTGTCGTTTGCTTGTGTGTGTGTTTAATCTATTTGGTAAACAGGGTAACTGCTAGTCGTGCATTCTCGTTTCGAGCACTCTTGACTTGTTTTATTATTGTTCAATATTTCATGTAAGACGAACTTATCGCCGCTACGCGCTTTGATTTATACACAGGCGGCATTTTCTAAAACAAAAAGTTAACGAAAGAACAAACTAAAGATTTGGTGTGACTGGTTTTTTATCTTGAGAACTGGGGGAAATTTATGAAAATTATTAAAAAGTATTCTACTTATATATAAGTATATATATTTTTGGTTATAGGCAATAAATTTGTGAGATGCTATCTCAAGATGAGCCCAAAGGCAGCAGCAACCAAAAACGGTATAAGGCCCAGGCACCTACGTGCCGCACACACACACACACACACACACATACACACACACACATCGTTGCTGGCACAACAAATTACATGTTGTTTTTCACATAAAGATTAAAATCTTATCTAGTAGTAAAAATTTGTTATATGACAAGGCGCTAGGCGGCAAAAGGAAATTCGGTATTTTCGTTATAATCGAACAAATGAAATGAAAAAAGATGGCACACGCTGGGGGGTGCCAGCGACGGGGGTTTGCTTCAAGCCTTCAAACCTTCAAACCTCAAGTGAGCCAGAGATCTATCGCTTATGATAAGAAACCAACTTACAAATTTCCCGTATAAGTATTTTAGAAGGGTGAATGAAATTTTCATAATTATGCATTGGGACTTGGCTTTGCGTTTAACGTTTGCTTTTGGAGTTTTCATAATTTCTTGTTTATATACAATTTTTTTTTTTTTTGAAATATATTTCCCCGGAATTTGTGACAGGACTACCTGCAACGGGGGTTTCCCCTTGCGGCCAAAACTGAATGCTGCTTGGAATTTCCCCGTGTGCTGTCATTCAGTTTTAAAGAGTTCAAAAAATTCCACCCTCCCTGCCCGTTGTTCTGAAAAACCGCTAGCTCTTACTGAAGTTCGAATTTCTGCGTGTTTTCCATTTTTTTTTTTGGTTTTTTTTTTTGTTGGCTTTAAGGCAAAATGCAAACGCAAAAATTTTGTTGCGCAAATTGACACATTTGTTCGCTAAAGGTTTGATTCCGGTTGGGCAATAGATGATATACTAGACTACATAGTGCCATAATGATGTGTGTCACACACAGTCAGCAATGTGCAACAATGTGTGTGAGAAAAGAGCACAACGAATGCAACACAGCACGCACTCATAGATACAAAGATACATAGATACATAGATACAATAGACGGTACAACTAATACTCATACAATTCATATTATGTAGTTTGTAATTTATGTGCCAGGACATTGACATCGACATCTTTTGTGGCTTTGTGCCGCTGACGATGCCGACACTCGAGAAACCACCGGCACAAAATATCCGTCTGAACGGTACTTTATTGTAAGCCAACAATGTGGATTCCTAGAAACTCCCTCGGCATCTATTACGATTATGATATATTATGAGGTTTATATACACTCGTTCTCGAACGCGTGAAAATATTTTGATCGAAATATTGAAGCGGGCGAATTGTCCAGTTTGGTTAAGTTATGATGAGAAAATCACGCCCATTTAATTTCAACAAGTTGATAATGGAAAAGTAGTTAAATGTAAAGATTAGTATTGTACTTATTGGAGATGCATATAGCAAAGATCGTTTCAAGTATGATAATTGAGTAAATAAAGATATTTTCTTACATTCACTTCTTAAGTTTTAAATATGTATAATTAATAATCATAATAATAACTATCTTTAAATCTCTATTTTTGATATATAAATTTGTAACTATAGTAAAATTCACTTTTTGAAATCATCATATTGATTATCTGTTTTCTTTCTTTCTTTTATTTCTTTTGAGTTCTGTAATTACTTTTGAATCTGATCATTGTGCTTTTAGCTTTATGCCTATTAAATTTCAGAATAATTCAATTATCAACTGCATACCAAAACGGCATTTGACCCGCCGAAGAATTATGTAAAGAAAAGTACAAAAAGTTGAATTTCCAATATCAAGTATGGTATCATATCAAATTGTGGCCAGTGATTATGCATATTGGCATTGGATCAGTGGTCGGTGGTGCGGCATTTTTGGTGGTGCGGCCAGGTGTGTATGTTTGGTTTGTGTGTGTGCGGTTCCCACAAACAACAAGTTCACATTTTACATATATTTTTTGTTGTAAGTACAATTTACATAAGCTTAGTGACAACTGAGACATTTTGGCGGGGGCTGAGTTTCAGACATTTGATTAAGTTTATACAAACACACACACACACACATATAGACAGACAGTGAAAAGAACTCACCTCAGTCTTATAAAGTTTCCTATGTTGTCGTATCTCTGGATCTAGACTTGTGTATATAGTAGTTATATATCGTTTTATATATGTATTTCTTTTTTCCTCTTTTTATTTCTTTAGTTATTAATTTGTAAGCCGCGTATTTTGATGGATTACCCTCAAGAAATGTACTGACACTTTATGAATTTATGACGTTTACTCTCTCTTTTTGGGTCTAAGTTCTGTTATCTCTGCTGCCGCCGCTGCCGTTGCTGTTGTTGTTGCTTTGGTTTCACTTCGCTTGGGGCATTAGTTATATATATTTGCACAATTTACAGCTGCTTTAAGTGGCAAGCCGGCTACTGTTGCACGGCGCATAAAAATCAAAATCACGCTTTTGTAAATATGTATCTGATAAGTCACTGTGATAAATCTCAGTTTGTCGCTGCGTTTTTCGCTTGCGATAATTGTATATAAAATAGATGAAATTCTTGTTAAATATTTTATTGCCGCATTCCAGGCGCAGGCGAAGCCGTTGGCACTGATTGTATGTGGTAGTAGTGGTAGCAGTTGTTGTTGTTCTTCTTGTTGTTGCTGTCAGGGCACATGACACACCAGAAACGTATCTGTCAGATACTTTAAGCATTTGCACTTTCTTGTTATTGTTGCTGGTTTTTTGTGTGTATACATATATTGTTCAAACTTTACATTCAATTTGCGATTTTTTCACGCGCTCCCCTCTGCAGCGGGCTCGTGTCGTTGTTGTTGTGGCTGCGGTTGCTGCTCTTGTTGTTGTTGTTGTTGTTGGAGTTTCTGCTGACGGCACAGTAATCCACATATTTTCCAAAGTGACAGCAAACCAAATGCCAAAATAACAAAATGCAAAGTGAGTCGCACGAAACGTTTAATTTTCGACGATTTCGTTTCTCTTGTTGTTTTTGTTGTTGTTGCTATGCAAATCCCGAGCGCACTTCACATAGATACTTTTGTATCTTTTGCTTGCATTTGTATCTTTTGTTTGTTTCATTTACATTGATTTGTATGTTTCATTTGTTTTGTTGTTGTTTCAGGGTTTTTCACACACACACACACACACACACGCACAACAAAAATTTGTATAGTATTATTATGTTTGTAATTTTTAAATATTTTTAAAGCACACGCGTTGCAATTTGAAGATCTGCTTTGAAAGTTGACTTTTACGCCAAATCTTAGGCTCACTTTGCGTTTTGTGCGTCGTCGGCATACGGGCCAGCAAATAGTTTTCAACTCGATCAGCGCTGTGGAACGACTAACGCCTTCATGTCTACCTCTACCTGATTGAGTTACAGGTAAGCCACAAACACACACGAGCGAACAGCAACGAAACGAACGAATGCATTCGGCTCTCATCGTTGTCGTCGTCTTCGTCTTCGTCTGAGTGAAAAACGATTGCTGATCAACTCACATATGCTCTCAGCTCTCACTCGCTCTCTCGCTCTCGCGCTCTCTTGTCTGAAAGTTTAACTGTTGTTGATGATCATCATCGTTATGATGATGATGGATGATATGATGATCACGCATCCATCTCGTCTGAAGTTCCCTTCGCCACTGGCAGCCAGCGCGTCGTCAGTTTGCGCTTCTACTGAGTCGCAGTCCGCTCAATTCACGCTGCCGCCGAGCGTCGCCAACAGCAGCAACCGCAACAGCAATTGAGTTTCATTTTGGAGTGAGAGTTCGTAAGCACACTAATTGAGTCAATTTGCTGCGTCAATTTTGTTGAGCGTAGTTTTTGTGTTTTTATTTGAGCTTTTCTTGAGGGTGGCTCATAAGAACAAAAATGGACACTCTTAGAACTTTTTCGAAGGTTGGAAAACTGTCTTTAGAGGTTTTTTAACCATTTTTAAGTTTTGGAAAAATATTTGAAGAGCAGTTCTATTTCATATTCATTTAAATAAATGTATTTCTAAGCTTAGGTTTAGACAATTTATTTTGCCACTAATACTTTTTAAAAAATGATGTATTTAATTTTGTCTATTGAAAACTAAAATAAATATTTCAGTGCATATAGTACAGTATAAGCACTCAAAAATATCTAAATTAGTTTTATAACAGAAATTAGTTTAGAGTAAAACTTTAACTATTAATAACGAATAATAATTGCTTTTGTTTAACAACAAAATCAATATTTGCATTCGGATTTCACAATTTTTTGAAATAGTTTTGAAATAGATATTTTCAACACAAATTTCAATACATATTTCACAATTTTTTTAATAGTTTCTAAAGCTTTTCTGAAGTATATATTTTACTTAATTTTGCACAATAGTTCTTAACGGTTTCTTAAGCTACTTACTCAGCTTGAATTTAGGACAATGCTGCAAACTGAGTCCGACGACCCAATTCCGTTTACTTGCCGAGTTCAATCAGTCGATCAGTCGATCAGTCGATCAGTCACCGCACAGGTGAGCAAATCGAGGAGCGAATCAAAAAAATATAATTTACTCATATATGTATATATTTTGCTCTGCTCGGGGAGTTGCACGCGCGCAATGAGCCAAGTATAAAACCAAACTGTCTCGTCTTTGTGCGGCGCACGCATTCCTGGGGCCAACTAACCAGCCAGCTAGCTAGCCAGCCAGGGCCCAGTCAGATCGTGATCGGTGAGATCCGACTGCAAACCGATCAGGTGCGAGCGAGAGGCAATGTTTATTTTTTAGAGTGTCTGTTAACACACACACACACACACACACACGCACACACACACAGAGGCAAGCAAACGCTTGAGTGTGTTTAGGTAACGAAATCCTTACACAAAATGAAATCAAAAAGTCAAGAATTAGTATAATTTTATTGGTTGGCAAGAGGTAAAAAAGAATAAGAATAAGAAAAAGAAGAAGGGCAAAGAAGACAGGCGGCCATAAGAATGACACTCGCTATCTCGCTCTCTCTCTCACACACACACACACACACACAGGGCACTCACTCATACAGACCAATACAAATGCAAACAGTTAAATGCATTTCAACTGCCCCGCTGTTTGTGGAGATGACTTGACACACCCGCACAGAGGGCGCAGAGTTGCTGAGTTGCACAGGCGCAGAGTTCCAGAGTTGCAGAGTTGCTGCGGCTCAGAGGCAGCCAAAGTGACTGCCACAAAAAAAGGTTGCCAAGAGAAGAACCTCAGAGCTGCTGGTTGTTGTTGGTGGCTAGCCAGCAGGTGCTGCAAGCCAGCCAAAACGACGCTGGCCACTTGGCCCTGGGTAGGTGGAGCCGCCTCTACCTTTGCCGCTGCCGCTGCCGCTGCCTCTGCCTCCGACTCCGACTTTGCCTCTGCCTCTGACTTTGCCTTGAACTATACATTAAGTCACTTGTGCATTGGTTTTTTCTCTTCCTTTCTGGTTTCTTATGCATTTTAGAGTAT
This sequence comes from Drosophila maculinotata, assembly GCA_035045305.1. Classification (NCBI taxonomy): domain Eukaryota; kingdom Metazoa; phylum Arthropoda; class Insecta; order Diptera; family Drosophilidae; genus Drosophila; species Drosophila maculinotata. The sequence continues at coordinate 878,321 of JAWNPD010000430.1, forward strand.
TGCACTGCAAACGTGGCAGCCTTAGGCACTTTGTGTCCATTTCTGACTAGGCAAACACTTAATATATAAATATTTATAAACTCAATATATAAAAGTATTAACCTTCGGATTATTATATATTTATCTGAATAATTTTAGACTTTCAAACTTGTCCTTGTTTTTAAGATAATGAGAATTAGCTAATTATAAAAATATATTATTATATACTTTTTGCATTGATAATAAAATTTATTAGGAAACTAAGCCTAAATAATTGTTAGAATTGTTATTTTATTTTTTTTTTGTAGAAAAATGGTTTAAAACCCAAATAAATTTATAATACATTTTAGGAATGTTTTTAAGTATATGGTAAAGCTTAAACTCTTAATAAATACGTATATCAATCGACACTTATGATGATATAATCTAACCAAACAAATACGATTTAAATGCCTCGCAAGAGAGTAAAGTTTTCAGCACTCTGATTTTAGCGAGCAACAAGAAAACTTCTTGGAAATATGTTCCTTCCTGCGATTCCTTTGATTTTCTGTGTGAGTGTATTCTCTTTGTGCACTTGTCTGTTTGTAAATCTGCTGTTGCCTCGTGTGTGTTGAGAGTATATGTACATATATATTTTGTTGTTAATTGTACATACATACATACATACATACATATGTATACATATGGTCAACAGCAAAGCTGACTGGCCACTGGCGACGCTAATGGTCGCGACGTCTGGCAACTTAAGCGTTGCCAGACATTCTGGCTTTGCTGCTGTTGCTGTTTCTGATTCGGATGCAGTTTCAGTTACAGTTTCCTTTTGAGCCGAGCTGCCCAACTGGCGCCAACGGCTGCTTAAGTAGCCCGTAGTCCTTTTACGGCGTACACTTGACGCCGCCTGTGTTGCCATCTTTTGTAACCTCAAAATGCGAGCATCGGATTTCCAGACAAATCCAAAAACCCAAACCGGAAGAAAGCAAGACAAGAACAAAAACAAAAAACAGAATAAGAAAAAAAATGCCGACGCATTAAGAATGTCGTCGCAGTGGCTGCTAAAGTGTTGCACGTTGTTGTTGTTGTTGCTGTTGTTGTTCTGATTCATGCCGATTGGCGCACAAGAAGAGGAAGGCGGCTCCAAAAAACGATGAGCGCGAGAGATCCTTTTGTATGTTAATCGGCAGCCAACACGTAGACGCCCTGGGCATAAAACTTTATATATGTATATATAGAGAGGGAGCGACTCTCTGTTTCTATATATATGTGTGTTTGTGTGTGTGTGTGTGTGTTGGAGTCTGTGTTTGGCTGCTCTGCTCCTCCTCTTTTTTATTCTTTTCAACTTGCTATGTTTGTGTGTGTGTGTGTGTGTTTCTCCACTCTCACTGCATCATTCGGAAGATAAACAGATTCGTTTCGCCCGCTGCGTCTTCTATCTCACTTTGCTCTTTGCCTCTTCTCTCAACTTTAATGGTATTTAATTACCTTCTTCTTTTTTTTTTTGCTTATCTCAACGCCCTTACGTGGTATTGGACCACCAGAAATTGAGGCACACAAAATTCTCATTAAGCATTTTTTTTTTTACATTTTCGTACCCTTGGCCTATCTGCAGTTACCATCAAAATTTGCGCAGTCCTGTTTTTGGCCCACACGGATCGAAGCGCCGGCGCTACTTTCACTCCCAAAAACAACAAAAGCAACAACAACAACAAGAGTAGGCGGCAACTAAAAGAATCCATTATCAGCTGCAGGCGGCTTCGCACTGGCAGCTTCATTTATCAACTGCATCCCGAACGCGTGTGTCATTTATATTATCCTTGGCACAACCAGAGAACCAGAACCAGAACCCTCGGCAAGTGCTCCGGCAAAAAATTAAGTAGATGGCAAATGGAAAATGGGAAAAAGGAAAATGTAGCACTGCGAAAACGGGCTTGACACAGTTTCAGTTTCAGTTTTTGTGTGCAGTGACCACATCCAGATGAGAGGACTCTTCTTCGCCTTGGGTTCTGGCCATGCTGGCGCACAGCAGGACCAATGATTCTGATCGTGATCCTTTTTGTGTTGCGCTTGGCATACGGAGCAACGCAACGGGGGAGGCCCGGTAATTGTCCAGACGAGAACAACAGACAGAGAGAGAGAGAGAGAGAGAGGGAGAGATGAGACAAAATATTATTTAAAAAGGGAGTGAGAATACGAGGACCCTAAGGAAGTTGACCATCAAACTTTGAGGAAGTGATCAACTTGCCAAAGTAGAGTATTTAATGATTTATGTTTTTTCAAAATAATATTTAAAGAATTATTAACATTTTTTATAATTCATATTATATTAAATTATATTATTACAGTTCACAAATGAATTTATATATTTATGCAAAAATAAATGCTCATTACATTTACAAGTTAAATCAAAATCCAAAGGTATTTCAATTTAAATTTATATTCATTGTTATATTTACAGTTGCCTCTAAATTAATATTCAAAATATGTAATTTGTGTTTTAATGAATATTAAGCTTTAATTGCTGACTTCAATCCGGATTGTATCCGGTTGTTTAATAGGTTTTAGCAATAAAATGGTTTATGCTGAAATTCGATCGATCAACAACAGCTGCCTTAAAGCAATACTATGAATATAAAGTTGAGCTACACTCGTAAAATATAATACTTGAGATATTATGTATGATATTTGCCAGCTGTACAGCTGTGCCCGGAGGATTGTGGCATTAATACGATATTGCACCTGCTAGACGGCTTCAATGGAACCTCATTAGAGTCAAAGAAGGTACAACCCACCGTTGTACATTGAACCATTTTTGCTTTGTTCCACTGTGTGGCTGAATCTCGGTCTCTGTAATATTGTCAGGCTAATCAATTACCGCAGGAGCAATAACAAAAAGTTGGCAAACAATGCTGCGCCTGGCACGTGGACATCATTGAGTGCGCCTTTCACTGCCACTTTGATGGAAAGGTGACAGTCAGAGTCACTTCAACGAAAAAAAAAAAAAAAAAAAAAAGAAGAAGAAAAAGGAGAAGGAGAAGAAGAAGAAAAATATATAAAACAGGGAAGAAGCCGTCACAAAAGAAGCAACTGCAGCAGCCGCAAAAACTGCAGCAGAGAGGAAGGGCAGCTGAGGAGGGCAATTGTCAATGTGCGGGCTCAAAAGATGGAGAAGAAAATGATGTTCGAGTTGAGAATGAGGATGAGAATGAGAATGAGGATGAAGGCTAAGCAATTGTTGTTCGACTGGATCGATTGTTGTTGGCTTTTGTTCAATTAAAACGTTATTATTGTGTTCCTCAATGACTGACGGACTGACTGACGGACTGACTGACGGACTGACTGACTGACTGACTGATGGACTGACTGACGGACAGACTGACTGCAACTGGGGACTCAAAGTCTAAGTTGCGTTTTGTGAAAGCTGATCCTGGGGCTGGAAAAACGTTTTGTAAGCCTGGTCGAAACTGCTTGTAATTTGATGCTGCCTGCTATTGTTGTAGTTGTTATTGGTATTGTTATTGTTGTTGTTGTAGTTGTAGTTGTTATTGGTATTGTCATTGTCTGTTAACCGTTTTGTTTGTTTATGCCCAAACAGCCATTAGAGACCTGCCCCTCTGGACATTGCTTGATTTATGCCGTTTTAGCCATTGAGTAACCCAATACTCATCAATATACCCCATAACAATATCAATATCAATATCCCCCTCCCGATATTGATAGTAAAATTGTACACTTTTTATTAGCGCCACTTGGTAATTGTTCTATTGTGGAGAGAGGGGTATGGGAACTTTGCATCAGTTGCTAACTGCGGGTGGCTCCTACTGCTGCCAGCTCTCAGGTCTCAGGTCCAGGTTGTCCAAGTCCAAGTTGAAGTTGTTCGCTAGTATCTGTGGCCATCTGGCCACTTCACTTGTGGAAACAGTTTGAATTCAAATTAACACAGCGGGCAGCCCGCATGAGCATTAAAAGTCAATTGCAATTAAGTTTTATTTCGGCACCAAGTTCTTCCCAAGTTGTGCCCCAAGTTCCACCGTTCGAGTTGTTGTTGTTATGTGTGAAAATATCAAAGGTGGATTTTAGATGCGGCCCCCAAAGCCTCAAGTGGTTACAAATCAAATCACTGGCCGTTTAGCGCCATCGATAAAACTTAATGGCCGCCATAACTGTTAGTCCTAATCGAGTGGAGTTTCATGCGCAATTACACTGGGAGAAATTCATTGAAAATTAAAAAAAGTTTTTATTTGTAATGAAAATACGAATTATAATGTACAAAAATATATTATGCATTTTTATACAACTTTCACATCGCTTTTTAATTACAGTCAAAATTTAAAACAAAACAATCTATAATTAAGTGTAGATTCCAATGCCACAAAACTTACATTTTTATAATTTCATGGCAATTTTTCTACAAGTGTATAGTGATTCAAATGCCGATTGGAATAAAGACAGTGTTACCGATTCGGCCAGAGATTCAGCAATTGCAGCATGCAACATTCAAATTTATTACTAATTGGGTGTGAATTAGCGGCAAATGGTATATATATATATATATATATATGTATTTTTTTGTTGTTGGCTGCAGTGCATGCTGAAGCATGCAACATAATCGAAACGGGTGCTAATTGATAGGCCTTTGATCTGAGTACGAGTACGAGTACGACTACACTCGCCCCGTATTTATTTACGGCAATTGTACGGCAACAACAAATCGTGCATAAAACAAACAAATCGAAATGGAACGACGCGACGGCAGACAGCAGGCACTTTATGTAATCGCCCATTGAATGGAGCGATCAGGAAGGAGTATAGTCAGTTAGTCGCTTGAAGAGTTAGCGAGTTAGCGAGGTGTTGGGAGGTGTTTCCAATCCGTTAGCTGCACATCAAAATCATCATTAACACGGCGGCTCGACACTTGTGGCACGGTAATTTGGGCTAAAGGGGCTTGCCCCCGCCAAGTGTCAAGTGCCGCAGAGGAAACATCAAATTTTATGATTTCATAAATATTTGGCATAGAGCCGACCAAAATAAAAAATAAAAAAAAACGGCGCTAAGGAGCTGCCACATCATCGATATCATCATCGACATCATCATCATTTCGAATGCCCATCCGAGAAAATGTTGCAATGTTGTTTATACAAACTTTTCCAACACACAACACATTAATTTACTTTGTCTTCGCACAAGCGTAAACATACTTTTCAATGTTGTTGCAGTCGCTGTAAATACATACTATATACCATATATATATATACTACATATATATATATACGCATGTAGTTCTCAATGTAATCGTACAATAAACTAATTTAAATGGCGCAATAATCGCCACTTACATAAATGTTGCTCAATATTTATTGCCGGATTGCTTTAACATTCTCAATTTAGGTTTATTAATTTAATTGCTCTACTACTCAACTGCGCGATTTACTATATACTATATCGAATTAATCGATCGCAGCCATATGGCTGTAAAATCATCAAAGTGAGTTTCAATATTAATATTCATTTTGGAAATGAAGAAATGCTTTAAGTCTTCTGCTTAGAGATGTGTAACTTACACAAGAGATAGGTAAAATATACAAAATAAATTCTACGAAATTATGAATACTTTTATCTTGAATTAAATAATTATATTAATATTATAAATAATATTATAATTAACACTTTGACCCTTTTTTTTGTTGGTTTGAAAATAAAAATCACATTCCGGACTCCGATTGGCCAGGAAGTGAATGCAATTATCTGCCATGGCATTAAGTTTGCAGGCAATAAAGTAAGTTATGGATGCACCACGAATCCATGTTGGCCCGCCCATATGGACATATGCTATAGCTCCCGTAACTTTACTGCCATCCGAAACATTAGGCATGCATCGGTTCACAATAAATTCAATTGAACTCAACTCGCACGCATTCCGCAATCCAAACAAATCGCACAAGCATATCCATTAAATTCGAGAACAGATCGATTTGCATTTGGCCAGAAGGTGAAAACATTGTTGCCAATTGGCTGTTGTTGCTGCTGTTGCTGCTGTTGTTGTTGTTGTTGTTGCCTGTTGCCAAGATGATAAAATCGTTTGAGCATCTTGTCACCTTGTCGCTATAAATTCTGGCCAGAGCAAAAAACCACAAAAGCAAAGCAGAAAAGCTCGTGAGTTTGGAGCCGGTGGTAGTTTATAGAGCGATCATTGGCAAATCTGGGAACGCATTAAATTTTACATACATCTCGTGGCCGTAAATTGTAAACAAAATTATTGCAACGATTGCCAAATTAAGTGCAAACCGCAAAACTGAAATTCAATTTGCGAAAATTGCACGCTGTTTGTTTGTTTGTTTTCGTAGTTGCAGCAGTTGTTGTTGTTGTTGCTGTTGTTGTTGTTGGTAGGCAAAAGATTGAGATACTTATGTAGTATGAGATGCGTTCTCTGCATCGCTGCTGCTATTTATAGTTTGACTTTACGATTTTCGAGTAGGCCGCTAAGATCTGCAAATGTGGTTGTTGTTGTTGTTTATTTATAAGCGCATGTTTGACATTGAAAATAATTTATAAACTTTTCAGCACAATTTATAAACTCTCCCGGCAGCCAGCAGCAACAACAACAACAACAACAGCAGCAACATTCATTCATTGCGAATTGATGCACTCATTATGAATGCAATTGCGTTGCAGTTGCTGTTGGCTGTTGGCTGTTGCTGTTGCAGATGTTGCACACACACTTGCAGCATTTAACTGTAGACCAAAAATGGTTAAAGTCATTCATGTCCGACTGACTATTGAGCCGGCCAAGCAGGCTAAAGAAGCCGCTGATTGATCAGTATGCAACATGCTTGAGCAGCCGCAATGTTTGCCGCAATGCAATGCAACAACGACGCTCTTCTAGGCAATTGTTGCTGCTACTACTGCTGCTGCTGCTGCTGCTGCTGCAACTCCTCCTGTTTGCAGCAATGTGGTCATGTTGCCATCTGCTGGCATCTTGTAATGCAACGCATGACAATGAACGACGACGCGCCTCAACAGTTGCAGAGTTGCAGGCTGCTGGCCGCAACTGGTGAATGGCTCTTAGCTCTTGGCTCTTAACTCTTGGCTCTTGGCTCCAATTCCAAGTGGCCACAGTGCGTATGAATGGCAGACGAGAGGCGTTCGATTGTCAGCCTTGCACAGTGGCGCAAACTCATGTTTTCGACATCAAAATTAAACCTTTGCAAGCAAATAAGTCAACAAAATGTGAAAGGCATTTATCAAGCATTTCCATGCTGCGTTTATTGGATCCTTGTCAATGGTTGACGAGTTTGTTTATTATTTGTTCAAGTTCTTTTTATCAATAAAATCAAATAAATCTTGCATGTCTGCCTAATTGTTCTATAATTCCTAATGTAATCTTACCAATCTGGTTGATGAAATAACGATTTATGAATTAAACAAATTATTAAAATATGTTTTTTGTTTTCTTAAGATTACCCAACTTTGACAAGCGTTACCGCCCAAACCAATAGTTGCAAATTAAAAATTGTATAAGTTCTGGAAACTTTGCAAAATTCTTTAGGTACGAGATTTTTGCACCATTTTTTGTGTGAGAGGCGCCACCGTGCCACTGTGCGTCTAATTTCGCATGCGCAGTCGCAGCTTCGCCTCATTGCCAGATCGCGTGCATTGGACATATATGGCAACGGGGCGCGCATGGCGCACGTTTTAATTAGGATAATGAGTTGTTTCCGGGCACCAGCAGCAGCCACAGCAGAAGAAGCAACTGCAACAGCAGCAGCCGCAGGAGCTGCTTCATTGACCAGTTGCCACAGTTGCCATAAATGGCTAAGGCGCTGCTGCTGCCGCTGTGGCTTCGCTGTGGAATTACAAATCATTGTAGGTTTAATTAAAAATTAATAAATTTATGAGTTGCCATCGCATTAGCCATGCCAATTGAGTGTGGCCAACAACTGGCAGCAATGCCACTGCCACTGCCACATTGCCACTGCCACAATGCCACAGCAACTGCCACTCAGCCATTGATTTATGACTTATCAGTTGCCAGTTTCAGGCCTCAAAGTTCAGACTCCGCTGAGACTCGCAGGCGTCTTAGACCAGCACTTGCTCTCTCTCTCTCTCTCTCTCCCTCTCTCTTTCTATCTACGCTTCAGGCTGCGTCCTGGAGTTGACACACACACACAGACAACTTCAAGGAGCGCCGCCATTCAGCGCTGAGTGATTTGCCCTTTGGCCACTTCACTTGACTAATTACCTCACTAAACGATGCACAAAGCCTCCATTTGTTTGTGTTGAAAAATATTTAGAAAATCAACTGCAGAAATATTAACAAAAGTTTGGTTACATATTATTTCAACCAATTTTCTAAAGCAAATAACTTACAAGATATTTCCATATGCATCAAATCTATCGCAAAATTCGTTGCATACTTCTAATTGCTTAGCTTGAAACTTATTTTCATCTTTGGTTTTCCAGCTTAGTTTTGTAATTAAATAATTTACATAAAAATTAAATCTTTTTATTTATAGCACTTAAATATCTAGATCTCTAAGTGCTGCAAATCAATTAATTGATTTCGAATAGTTGCCTCATGTAAAGTTCTCAATAATTTTGTAATTAGCACGTGACTCTTGACTCTGAGGCAACCACACACTCTCTCTCTCTCTCTCTCTCTCTCTGTGCGTGTGTGGCAACAAACAACGTCGGTGGGCTGCCACCGTGGCAAACCTCTCGTAGAGTTTTATGCTGGACGCCCAAACAAATACCAAATATTAACGCAACGCATTTCAACGCTTATGTCCCGGCGCTAAGTCGTCACAGATCTATACGAACCGTGAGCTCTTTGCTCTGCTATATGGCCTGTACGATCCGTGAGGGATTGGGGGGTGGGGGGCTGGTTGTGGCACTTTGGTGATGTTGTTTAATTGCCGCTCCGACAGACGCACGCATGTCAGTCAGAGAGTGGCACAGAATCAAAGGCGAAAATTGCAGGCAGGCGGCTTAGCCCCACAAATAGATACAGATACCGATACAGCAAAGAGCAAAGAGCAACAAATGCAGATACAGATACAGATACTTATGTACAATAGTTGCTGCTGTTGTTGTTGTTGTATATTCAGCGTTTGCGTTAATTTTTTGTTTATTAGGCGGTAAATATCAAAGTTGAGCATAAATCAAATTCCACATACAACTACTGGTACAGATACAGATACAAGATACAGATACAAATACAGCTACTACTTGTATTCCGTTGATGTCCATGGCTGTTCTTGTTCTTCTTGTTGTTGTTGTTGTTGTTGTACTCGAAACTTTTAATTTTTCGACTGCGTTAATTTGTACGCTCCACAAAATGCAACTTGTATCTTGTAGCTTGTATCTCACGGTCTGTTTGTTTGTTTGTTGTTGTTGTTGTTGTTGTTATTTGTTTGTTTGCGTACGTAGCTTGTACGCTGACTTTGGCTCTGGTTGGTCTGTTTAGTTTCAATAACCATTTTCCAATTAACACAAAACGCGTGTTTTTCACGTTAATTAATACAAAACTTTTTATCAATATTTGCAATAAAAATCAATCAACAGCATTCGCAATTAATCAACATCAAAAGGCGGCAACAGGTCCCAAATAGACAACCCCCAAATAGCCAACAAATAGGCCCCGAAATACGTACAACGTTCAGATACAATCTAGTCTCGTTGTATCTGAAAGATACATACAAATATCTACAGCAGCAGCAACAACAATTAAATATTCACAACAAGTTGCTGCCACGCGCTTTGCGTTTCGGCATTTTCCAGCGAAAATCGTTTGTAGTTCTCAATTGCTGACCTTTGATTTTGCGATTCCTGTTCCAGGTAGTGCCATTCTGGCCATTCTGGCCATTCTGGCCATTCTGTTATATAAGCAATCGACTCGCCATAGCTTTCAAGTACATTTAAATTATTATCCGTTTTCGAATTCGAACGAAATGTGAACACATTCGCAAGTGGATTTTCGTGAATTTACGAGTATTCATCAACCTTGCCGCATTGCCCAGATTATACAATACAATGTATTCTAGTCTATCTGAATTATGGCCAAATAGGTTTTATGTTTATGTTTATTTTCACTTAGATTATTTATGTTTGACAGGTTTTAACTAAGTGGAGCCAACTTGAGTATCGTGTTAGGATAGATAATAGATCTAACGATCGGAATTGTGAATAATATATATTACTTTAGGTGCTGGCATTATAATTGGTGTATAATTTAAGATAATACTTTAGTCAGTCCAGGATTGCCTTATAGCCAAATAAATTGATCTTTTAATTGTAATACGTTATTAGAACTGTTCTAAATTCAAATCTTCAATGTAATTATAAGATTTCAAATTAATTGTATTTAACCTTTGACATTTAAGAATTTCAAATGCGAAAGTTTAAAATCGCTGAACTGCAACCTTGCAAACATGTTGAAAAGTGTTTTACATTTTGCACCCAACTCTCATCAAATGTGGCAGCTTGTGGGTGGGTGTATGGGTGGATGGGTGGTGGGTTGTCTCCCACCTTTCGCTGGCTGGGCTACAGCCAAGCGTTGAAATCAAACCAAGTGCATTAATTTATTATGCCCACAAAACAGATTGCCACGCAAATCAATGCAATTTACGGCGCATGAGAAGCGATACAAAAGTAAGGCAAAAATATTATCAATACAATTTGTGCGTTCCGACTGATCGCTTCGCACCACACTAGATCAGAGGAGAGCAATCCGCATGAACCAGACCAGACCAGACCAGACAGACGCACCGTCAGCCAGGGCAGTAGTTGCCATGCTCAGCTGGCCATTACAGCAACATTGGTTTGCAGAGAGCGGCGCTCGTGCGCAGCTACACTGAGAAAAAATAGAAACTCTCGAACAACATTTTGGTTGAGTTTTAAAAAACAATTTGTTTTACTTTGTTTAGTTGTAGTTGCAAGTTTTGTATGGCTAAAAAAGTTTAATTTTTCTAATCGTATTTAAACGATATTTTATTAAAGCATTATTTTCTCAGTGTAGAGAGCCGGCTCTGCAGGGGGCGAGGCAGACAGTTCATGGTGACAAAAGGCTGGGCACATAGGTTCATAGTGATTATACACAAATGCCACCCGGAAACGGACAATTGGTAGTTGGGGATGGAAGGAAAGGATTTTAGATCAGTGAGTTCGTGACCAGCATTAACTGTTACATTTAATTGCGCACCCAACGGGCAGCTTTCAGCTGGCATCAGGCCGCGGCATCCACAGTGGCCACTCTGACACCCCTAACCAATCCCCTCCATCCCTTCCCTGATCCTACGGTTTCTGGGAATCTGTGCGCCGTGGCGTGTAGCGCACTTAATATTTATTGTTTATTTACACAAGCGCATTAATTGCAAAGCGCAAACGCGCCAAAAACGAGCATCGCCATTGCCAATGCCTCCCCTTTCTATCTCATTCTTTGCCCTCTTCCTCATTGTGATCGGTTTACCCACACAGCACCCGCACCTAATTGTCCCTTAACTATCACTCTGACAAAGTTTTTCTTCAATATCTGCAGATTTGAAGGAGGCAGAAACTGACGGGCGAAGGTTTTTCCCTCAACTGTGCCCACATTGTCTTACAAAGAAACGAAAATCTGAAAAAATTAGGTTTATCAATCTTAAATGCAGAATTCATCTAGGAGACAAAAAATTAACAAAATTCGAAAAAAAATATATTTTTAAAACTGCATAAACTTTTTTTAAACAATTAATGACCAAAATGGCTTTGGGATGGACAATCGGTTCAGATTTGGCAAAGTTATGGCACTTCTAAGTCTGGGAAGGGTATTTTTAGGGACTTGGGAACTAACATGACAACATTCTGGCATGATTTTTGACATGAAATCCGTAATTTAGAAGTTTAGCAATTTGGAATGTAGAATTATTAAGGAGGACAAATCATGATCAAAATGACCTCGGAATTGAAGATCGGGCCAGTTTTGACAAAGTTATGTTAGTTTGAAGTCTAGAAGGGCATTTCGATCTGTTCACTGGATAAAATTCAATGTAGCAATCATAAAATACGCATTTATTTAGATGTGTACATTTTTTTGACCCACTGTAACAATTGGTGTATGTGTTGTATGTACATATATGATGGGCAGAAACGCATTTGTATTCATTTGGTTCGTTTAGCTTTTTGCGTTTCAATATTTAGTTAGAAAATGTGTTTTTTCGCACAAGCTCATTTAATTGGTAATTTATGGTTTGGCTCAAAGCTGTTGCCAAGGGGATTGGGGGAGGGTACTACTCAGGTAGTAGCCTGGCGTCGTGCGAGTGCCAAACGAAATTTGCTACAATTTTGATAATTGCGCTGAGTTGTTGCCGTGTTTGGTTTGTGTGTGTGTGTGTGTATGTGTGAGTGTGTGTATGTGTGCTTTGCCAAATCAATTTTTGCAACTTTGCTGCACGTTGAGAGCACGTACATTCTCGAAAGATAAATAAACAAATTGAGTGCGAGCATCTTCTAGAATATAGATAGACAAGCACACATACGCACACACGCACACACACAGCCTTACAGTTTTTGTGAATACTTGAGAGATTTTCCCAGCAAAGATTTTGTTACAGCGTCGAGAGTCGTCATAACCCGCATAGCCGCTCTTGAGCCGATCATTAATTATGCAATCAGAAGTAGCAGATAGAGCGATTTATAGGCATAAATCACACGCTCATCGAGCATTACGATGTTCAAAATTTGCATAATTCCCGGAAAATCGAGATGGTCGTGCCGAAAACAAAAATTATATGTGCGTCGAGCGATATGAGAAAAGATGGAGACGCTCAAGTGGCTTAATAGCTGGAGAAAACAAGTGAAGTTCAACAGTTTGGAGAGCACTCGAATGCGACGTCCAAAGAAAAACACTCCAGCAAGGAGTTACGAGTATAGACCAGCAGCAGCAGCAGGAGGAGCAGGAGGAGCAGGAGAAGCAGGAGGAGCCGCCCTCGTCGTATATCCCTCGAGCTAGCCATGGCCTATTGAAAATGAAAATAACTTAATGCAAAGTAAGCGGCTGAAGCAACGGCAACAACAGCAACAACAGCAACAATAACAACAACAGGAACAACAACAGCAGCAACATCGACAACGTTCAACTGTTCATGAGCAAACAGCGCAGGCAACAACGACAACAACGACAACAACAACGATAACAACAACATGGAACATGGCCACAACTCGTTGGCTTCGTTGGCTCTTAACGAGGCCGACATCAAACAAAACGTTGACCAGAGGCTGTCCAAGATCGGGGCAACGGAGTCGAGCTCACTGCTATGCAAACAATGCTAGGCTACAACGCAGCTCCCTCTCTCTGTGTGTATATGTGTGTGTGTGTTTGTGTGTATATGTATTTGTTGCTAACATTTCACTCAACATGCAAGACACTCGAAGGCGCAGCCTAACAAGAGAGGCAAATTCTCAATGCGGCAGAGAAGCGCAAATACTCTTACATCTTACCATATATTATAATATATATATATGTAGTTGTATGAAATCTTTGAACTTTATATATATATTTATTTCAATATATAAAATTTTTAATTTTTTTTTAACATAGAAAAGGTACTTTTTTTGCCATACCAAAATTACCATAATTTTTTTTTTAAGAATTTGCTTATGTGTTGCATCTTTGATGAAGCAGTTCACAGACTCTTCACGCACTGCTCTAAGAGTATATTCAACAAGACGCTCAGCTCCTCTCGCCTTGCTGGTAATGTGAAAAATTTCTTAGCCAAATATTGACCAGCCCGAAGGCAGTAGCCCAGAAGGCAGAAGCCCAGAAAGAAGCCAGCAGCCAGCAGGCTGACGAGGTTGATGATTTTTCAATTTGGGTTTTGTAGTTTTCCGCTGCATGTTGCTGCTGTTGTTGTTGGCTGCTATGGGAGCACTTTAAAACAGTTCATTTCTTTTGTCAAGGCTTTGGTGTGTTGCCTTTTTAGTTTTGCCGCTTAGCAAATGTCGCTGGCAAACAGCTACCGAAGCTGTAGGCAAAATATTTGAACATGTTTAGTGATTTGCTGTTAAGTAGTTGGTAATGCATATGAATGTGTAGTTGTAGTAGTGGAGTGGAGAGTAGTGTAGTTGGTCGGGGGAAGGGTGGCTAAATTAATTGTTTGGACCGCAAGTTCTGGCCAATGCCAGGGCCAGTTCGAACTTTGCACCAACAGCAACGGTTATGAATGATGACAGCTTTAGCGTTGGCGATGATCAACGATGGGCCAGAAGCGCGCTTCTCGCCGGCTGCTGCTGCTGCTCAATGTTTGTTTATTTATTTGCTTTTAGCTGTTAATAATTTATGTAAGAAGCTGCGGCCGGGCTAGCGTGTGGGCACTTGGAAAATAACAAACATTGAACGCGCTGCGACGCGATTAGCAGGCAAAAAAAAAAAAACAAAATATATAAATAATAAAAAAAATGCATGTATATGAACTGCATTGCGTTGAAATGTTAGCTTGCGTTTTGGAGGCTGCATTTCAGCTGTATTTCTTTCCTCCCAATTGCCGCCCCATCACTGGCATCAATTAGCATTGGTAATGAGCTTTTAAATGCATTTGGGGCTGCGTGTTTGTCGAAAGCGTTTCACAGTTGTGTCAAACGCGGCGTATGCGTGATATTTGTTATGCCAACCGCTTACTTGGGCACTTCGGTGCATTTTCGAGTGTGGGCCTGAGTAAGTGGCTTTGACTTTCTTTTCGTAATGAAAACAAGTGCTGTATGTCAGTCCTCCACCAAAAAGATAAGAGGTTTAGTTGGGATATATGTAGATAACGTTGACAGACTGAAGACTTTTGAATACATTTTAGCCGCTGGATTAAAATGATTAAAATATTATTATTTGAAAATTTATCAATACCGAATGATATTCAGTCAAGTTTATAAACAATTAACCACATCAGCTCTTTCAAACATGTTAAAAATCCAAACACTTCGCCAACGCTTCCAATTAAATTGCTGAGTGATCGATTTCTGGTGAATATTTTGCGCCGAAAACAAACCATTAGTAAATCGACAACTTCTATTGAAATATGCCACTAAAAATTGTAAGCATTCATATTTTGGGCTCAGACACGTAGGCACAGGTTTGTTTAGTTTGTGTTCTAAGAATAGGCAATATTAATTATATCAATGCATTGGTCGGTTTCCCGCTAAACATACCAAAAAACACCCACCACACAAATAGCATTCACTTTGCATACTCGCAGATACGTGTGAAATTAATTTCCTCACTTCAAATAAAACAAGAAAAAACCAAAAAAATTCACACACAAACAAAAATCATTGCTAAATTTTTGCAATGACTACGTGAGAGCACACAAAGTTTGAATACGAGTACTTTGTACAGCGGCGTGTGCTATTTACATTGCCAAATCTTGTTTAAATAAAAAAAAATATCCCAAACAAACACGAAAAATACCTTTAGAAAAGACCAAAAAATAACAAAAAGGTTGGCTGTGCCGAAAATTAAATACCCTGCTTTGATAACTGCTGTGTTAATTTGTAGAATTAAATCTTTAAAAATAAAAGATCGAAATTGACGTTTGCTTATATATAAAATTATGCTGAATTTCTTTAAAGAAAACCAAAAGACTTATGTCAAAAAACTATTTTTGAGCATAGAGACTTTTTTTTTCGAATTTTAGATAAGTCTCATGTATAATAAGCAATTTAACAACATATACAAAGGGAAATAAATATGAACTCAGCTCATCGACCTCGTTAAAATAGTATCATCGAGCAGGGTATATACAAAAGTAATACAATTAAATGCAACAGTAGGTAAATGTATTTCTATATTAAGTGGCTAAAAAGTATGTATGTGTTTACAAGTAAACGGCAAATAACAAAAGATAAAAACATAAGTAGAAACGGCCGAAACGGCAGAAACAGAAGCCCAACAAGTGGCATACAGGGAAGTCTGCGGCGGCATTATAATAAACAAATGAACTGCCAAAGAATTGCACATAGTACGTACATTAAGCATAAACAAAACAAATTGAATCGCCAACTGGCCCAAAAGGTGGCTAAAGGCAGGCGAAAGAGTAGCCATAAAAATTTCAAAGCTACGCGAATCAACAGCAACTTGTTTTTCTACCGCTAGACAAAAATGCCAAGCAGCAAAAAATACGAAATATATATATATAAATATAAATATGTATATAAATATGTATATATGGATGTATATACAGTCGCTGGCTGCGCTGATCTCTTGCTGTGATTTTTATGCACAACAAGCGGCGGCTGCAGATGATGCAAAAAACAATTTTTAATCGAAACGAATTAATGAGCCACGCAGAAAGCGAAATAATTTTTGTCGAAATCGTTAAAAGTGCGCACGCCTGTCGATCGTTTGCCAGTTTGCCAGTTTGCCCGTTGATGATGTCCTGCGGCGCAGCAGATACAAATACACAAATACACAAGCACATACACACAGCTAAAGATACTGTATCTGGCAGCTACAGTATCTCGTTTGCTTAACCTTGACCACTGTGTGCCGCCGCCAAGCTGGACACATGTGTGTGTGCCTGATAATGATGATGTTGCAAGTTTGCTAGCTGGCGAGGTTGCAAGTTGGCAACGTTGATAATCGCCAGGCAGCCACCTGTAAACGAGTCTGCAAAAATCCGCTGCTGTCTAAATATTTAGCAGCGAAAAGCGAATTTTTGATTTGTTGCCGCGCTGAAAATGCGTTCATGGAAATTAAACGATCTACAACATATGAGGCAGCTCTCTCTCTCTCTCTCTCTCACACACACACACACACACATGCCGTCTCTTTTCATTCTCGTTCTCGATCTGGATCTCGATCTGTAGGCAACCTTGACCAAAAAGCTACAAGCAAAACATATTGCATACATATGCGCGCCTTGCCGGCCGGCAAAGAAGGGTACGGAAAACAGCTACTATATATACATATATGTGTATATATAAGTAATTGCTATAGATCGATGGGTATATGGGGTTGGGGTGCGAACTTTATGGGCACCACCGCCACCACGTTGCGAGAGCTGTGCCCCTGAATTTATGTTTGGCGATTAGCATCAACAAGCGCGCCTCGCATAGCGCAATTAACTTTTCAAAGTACATAATTCAATTATTATAATTTATCCGTGAATTTGGCTAGCCATAAGCTTTTAATGGTCAGCTACTGAGAGAGCCAATAGCCAACAGCCAACAGCCAAGAACCAAGTGCCGGAGCCAGCGCCAGCGCCAGTTATAAGGCCATAAATGATTTTCAATTTTTCAATACACTGCGCTAATTGTATACCATAACTTTTGTATTGCGAACGACACCAAGAAAGTGATAAAAGTATATAAATACTTCAATATCCTATATTCCAAAAATATGTTCATTCATTTTGAACAAATTTACAAGTGTTTTATATTTAAAATAGTTAACTTTGCCATTTTATTTTCATTCTTAAAGTTAGTGTATCTGAAATATTTATTTGGTTTCTGTTTAAATTGGGGCGCACTTTTGTGTGTGGCTTTAAATTGACTTTTATGGTTTAATTATTTACACATGAAAGTTGCATGAAAATTCCAAGGTAACATTTTGCGATTCATGCCTATTTAGTGGTCATGGCTGGAACATCGCACAGCTGGCTGAAAGTTCATTTACCTGACCAAAACCTTCAAAATGTGCTAAATATAGGTGCATTTTGATTATGTGCTCTATAATAGGTGCTATATAAATTTGATGTAGATATATTCCATTGATTATTATTGTAATTTAACAAAGAACTTAGAAATATACAAGTAGTATATCTGTTCAGTTTAGTTTGGATGGTATTTTGTATTTATTTAAATTTATTATTTATTTGTATATTTTAACAAAATATTACACAATTTTCAATTGAATTTATTCATTTAAAATATTTCAATATCGCTCGAATGAAATTGCTTATTGAATCATATATTCACAGATATGCAATAAATCGGACAGTTTTATGCTTTATGCATTGTTTAAATTATCATTCGACATATTTATTGGGATGTTCTTCAAAGTGCTTCAGCCTATTGGATCTTTCAGCAGGCGAACAAAGATCATGATGTTTTACACCTCCGAACCGCAATCCCTTCATTCAGCAGCTCAACTGTGGCACCACTTTGATTTCACCATTTTCCCGGTAAGACGAAAAAGTGCCGAAAAAGTGGCTTGTCATCATAGTTCATTGAAATGGTCTATTCCACATATTCCACATATTTAGCACGAATTTTATTGGGCCGAAAAGCCCCACGTAGAACAAACACTCGTAAATTCGCATAGGTAAAAAAAAAGTACGCTCTCTAAGATTGGCGGCCAGACATACCAATCATTTCATAGCCACAGATTTTCCACGCAAGGCCATATCTGAAACTTTTCCATCATACATAATATATGTATATATATCTATATAACGGAACGACTGATCGCTGAAGATTTTTGGCCACTTCCTGGAAAGCGAAATGCTCTTTTACCTGAGCGCTATTAGCGCCAACTATGCAAAGATGTAAACACGAGTGTTTCAAGTGAAATTTAGTTTCTGGAATGAGGTTCAGTCCCCAGATCCCCAGAAGTTGGCTGACAGCTTCCAGCTGAATAGCTGAGAACAGCAGCAGCAGCTTTTTAGCTGATCTTCAAATCGATCGCATTAGTATCTTTATCACGCATGTCACGACCACAAATTGCAACGATCCATCAAATAATATATCATAATGAGAGACAGACAGACAGAGAGAGAGAGAGAGAGAGCGATAGAGAGAGGGGCCAAGAAATGCAGTCAGTTGGGTCTGGGTGGTAACTATATCTGGGCTTACGTATCGTATCGTATCGTATCGTATAAGGCTCGCTCGCTTGATCATTTGTTAGTGGGCCGCCAAGGTATTTATTTATAGCAATGCTAAAATTAACTTTTTGCGGTTCACCAGCAAAATATGCATAAATAAAAGCAAATGCAATCGGATTTAACTGGCGCAGCTTATATTTTGCTTAGATAGTCTATAGAGTCTATCCACTTTATAATCATGGGTATCTAAGTAAGTATATCTGAATTGAATACCCTCTTAAACTATACAGCTGTTAAATTCAATTATCAACATTTGTTTGTCATATTAAAAAGAGAAAAAGTTACTTAAATTAATGACTTCTGTATAGCTTTATAAAATCGTATTAGAGGGTATCTCGTTGATCGACTACATAATCACGTAGCGCTTACTTTGATTGATTTCCATGCAAATTTTGCTGCCACATTAGTTTTCATTGCAATTTCTTCCCCAACGAACTGTTGACTGCAGTTGCACCTTAACTTTAACTACACAGTTGCTGCTATTTATACCGACTTCTCCATTCATATGCATATTCATATGCATATTCATATTCATAGTTATAGTTATATTCATAGTTATAGTTATAGTTATAGTTATCGTTATAGTTAGTGACTAGAGTTTTTGGTCACATGCTGAGACTCGAGAGTTAAGGGGCAAGTTTTCACTTTCAAATTCGCACTGGGGCAATTTGATTGACAGTCGTGAGTTTCGAGTTTTTATTTATTTTTGTTTGACAGGCGACACATAAATGAAATTTAATTAAATTAGTTAGATTATGTTGGACAGTGGCTAAGGGGTTGGGCAGCGGTTGGGGTGGGGGGGGGGGGGGTGCTTTGGATAGGCGGTGTATGGGGGGTTTTTAGCTCTACTCGTTGCAAGCTAAATAAATAAATAACCAATTTTTAATTGAATTTCTACCTACATTTTTAACCTGTTTGACGGCATTCCGGGGCAATCAACGTCGCTCCGCTGCTGCTGTGGAGTAGTCGTCGTCGTCGATGACGCTCGTTGTTGTTGTTGTTGTTGTTGTTATATGCATAGTAGTCGTCGTAGTTGTTGTTGTTGTTCTTGTTATTGTAAATTGCTGTAGCAATCGGCGCCGCCTCGGCAAACCTCGTGCTGCTTTTTCTTCTCACTGGGCAACAAAGAAGACCTTTTGCAACGACAACAACGACGACGGCGACGACGGCGGCGGCGACGGTGACTGCGACGCTGGCATCGGCATCTTATCAGGGGCAGAGAGTTGCAGTTTCTTCTTCTTCGATGGCGGGAGACTGTGAGGCTGGCATGGAAGTGAACTGAGCTCTGAACTGAAGTGATGTGATAGCCAGCTGGAAGCTCTCTGTGGCTGCAACGTGTGTCACTAACTTAGTCACTCACACACACACACACACACACTCAAACACACAGATGCGGAGTTACACACAGTCTGTGCGTGGCGCTTTCTTGTTATACCCTGTACCCATTTAAAATGGGTCATGTACAGTTTTTTAGTCTCACGCCAATTCAAAATATTGATCAAAAGCTGTTTCTATCAAGAAGCAGAGCCTTTGCACATAAGAATGCTGATGAGGACTGGGTACAGGATATCTGCTAGTCGATCACTATCGAGAAAAGCACTCTTACTTGTCTTGATAAGCGATTTGCATCAACGAAAATGGAACGTTTTAGAGCACTGGGCTCTCTGGCATGAGTGAATGCACCAAAGGATGTTGACTTATCACGCACACACACACTAGAACACACGCACACACACACAAACACACTCAACAAGAGAGGGTACGTGAGAGAGAGCGCACACGAGCTCTGAGTCCATTGTAATTATGATAATTACAATAATTAAAGTACCGTTTTATACTTGGACTTATAGTATACTTAAGCGCACTATACTTAACATATTTAGTTGTTATATTAAAATGTAAATTTCCCTGCACTTTTCCCATAATAATAGATATTTATGCCCATATTTGTTAATGTGTTATTTGCTTGGCTGTTGCGGCAGCTTCCTTGAAAATGCAGTTTTCAATTTCTGTGGTCGCATTGAAAATAAATACGCTTCTAGCCATGGGTTATATACGCTTTGGATTTTTTTTTCTTTCGATTTCGAGCCTGGTTTCAACTCTTTAAAACCAACCGAAAGTGGTTCAAACTGGCGTATCTAACTAACTGTGAGGGTTACGATTGTAACTGTGACGCTGTCTCTTACAACAACTACAACAACAACAACACCTGCAACAACAACATAGTTGCTTGTAAACGTGTTTTCAAAGTCAACGCTGTCGATTTCTTGTAATCTAATATACGAGGCAAATGAAGAGCACGTTTTTTTGGTTTATTTCATTATGTTTCTATATTTTATTGGTTCTTTGGGTGTTGTGCTAATTGTCTAGGGCATGTGTTGAATCTTTTCGTAGAATATCATGTAGGTCCAAACAGATAGTAACTGCTAGAAGTTGACGGTTGAAAAACGTTGTCCAATAAATAAACATTTTTAAAAATAAACAAAAAACTAAATGGAAATGAATTTTTATAAATCCAGCTTTTAGACCGAGATTTGAACTGCAATTAATAGCTCAAATGATGTGCTTAATTTTCAAAAAGCTGCGGATGAATGAACTCGGCTCAAGGTGACAAATTGTTTGCTAGCTAATAATAAAAGCGATAATATCAGTTACTAAGTGCCTAATAACCGCTCGAAAAGCTGGTCACACAAGTTTTATGTATATGTATATCCAAAATATGTGGTGCTACAAGGCGTATACTTAATATTATATTGAACTTCATACAGTTATGGGTCACTGGGCGTTTGCATTTCTTGCGCCATTTCTCCAGCATTGAGTTTAAAAATATGTACGAGATATGCTGATATACAATATTGATATTTATTTTATATGATTTATCACGTCTGACACTTGGGCCAAACCACTTGTCAAATGGCCTGGACAATGAGAACAACAACAACAACAGCAATAATAATAACAACAACAAAAAAGATAGCGACAGCATGCTGTGATTTTAGATAAATTCATAACTCAAACTCAACTTGTCTTGCCTTCAAAGTTCAAATCACTTGGCACACACACACACGTACGCACATATATTTGTGTGAGTATATTAATTATTTATTTATGCGTTATTTTTGCGCGCGTTCATTTCGATAAGCTTCAAATGGAGACACAATTTACATTTACAGTTATACACAGTCTACTATAAGTTGGCAACAGCTGCACACACATATTATTTTTTATTTGTTTGCTCAACAAAACCACAACAACAATAGCATATCCGAAATCAGCTGTTGGCTGCGATTTCGTTGAACGAACTTGAAATTCGCTTATGAAAACATCAGCAAAACGATAAAAGCAAAGCAAAGCAAGCGAGCTAGCAAATCTCTTCCCTCTCACTCTCTCTTGTGCTGAATAATAGTCAAAAGAAGGCGACATTTAATCAGAACAGCAGCCTCCACAATGGACCCTCAAAGTTGCCAATGCCCAACCCCCCCCTCTCAATCTCAACCCACACATTACACTTGCCTCAGTCACATTTGCTTTCTTCGGCTGAATTTAGTTCAGCGTAGTTTGTACTACTTATATATAGTATAAAGTAGAAATATGTACAATATATGGTTTTAACTGATAACCAGGCGACAGGAAAGCGACAGCGTGAACAGTGGAACAGTCGAAGGCCATTCGCATGCTCAGCTACATCAGCTTGAGGTTGAGGTTTGAAATCTGAGATTGTATTAGCTAAGAAAAAGATTGACACCGTTATAGCAGCCACATTTAAAAGTAACTGCATTACCATAAGTATTATGTGGCCCAAATATTGGGCTTGAACATCTAATGAATTTTGACAAAGCTATGGTAGATTAAAGTCTTGAAAGGGCATTTTTAAGAGCATGGGAACTTCACAGCCAACATCTTGTCATGATTTTTGACATGAAATCCGAAATTTGGAAGTTTCTCAACTTTGAATGTAGAATTACTAAGGAGGACAAACCATGATCAAAATGACCTCGGAATTGAATATCGGGTCAGATTTGACAAAGTTATGGCAGTTTGAAGTCTGGGAAGGACATTTTTAGTAACTTGGGGACTTCACATGCCATGATTTTTGACATGAAATCCGAAATTTGAAAGTTTCTCAATTTTGAATGAAGAACTATTAAGAAGGACAAACCATGATCAAAATGACCTTGAAGTTGAAGATCGGGTCAGTTTTGCCAAAGTTATGACTATTTATAGTCTGGGAAGGAAATTTTTAGTAACTTGGGGACTTCACATGCCATGATTTTTGATATGAAATCCGAAAGTTGGAAGTTTCTCAATTTTGAATGTAGAATTATATAGGAAGACAAACCATGATCAAAATGACCTCGGAGTTGAAGATCGGGTCAGTTTTGTCAAAGTTATGGCAGTTTGAAGTCTGGGAAGGACATTTTTAGTAACTTGGCGACTTCACATGCCATGATTTTTGATATGAAATCCGAAATTTGGAAGTTTCTCAATTTTGAATGTAGAATTATTAAGGAGGACAAACCATGATCAAAATGACCTCGGAATTGAATATCGGGTCAGATTTGACAAAGTTATGGCACTTTGAAGTCTTGGAAGGGCATTTTCAGGGACTTGGGAGCTGCACATGCCATTATCTTGTCATGATTTTTGACATGAAATCCGAAATTTGGAAGTTTCTCAATTTTGAATGAAGAACTATTAAGGAGGACAAACCATGATCAAAATGACCTTGGAGTTGAAGATCGGGTCAGTTTTGCCAAAGTTATGACTATTTAAAGTCTGGGAAGGACATTTTTAGTAACTTGGGGACTTCACATGCCATGATTTTTGACATGAAATCCGAAATTTGGAAGTTTCTCAATTTTGAATGTAGAATTATTAAGGAGGACAAACCATGATCAAAATGACCTTGGAGTTGAAGATCGGATCAGTTTTGTCAAAGTTATGGCACTTTGAAGTCTGGGAAGGGCATGTTTAGGGTTTTGGGAGCTGCACATGCCAACATCTTATCATTATTTTTGACATGAAATCCGAAATTTGGAAGTTTCTCAATTTTGAATGTAGAATTATTAAGGAGGACAAACCATGATCAACATGACCTCAGAATTGAATATCGGGTCAGATTTGACAAAGTTATGTCAGTTTGAAGTCTTTGAAGGAACTTCCTAGTCTTCGACCCTAACACTATGAATGTAATTGTTCTAGCGAAATATCTTATGCAACAAAATTTCACCATGGAGTTGACTTAATCACTGCCAGTCAATGATTCAGTAAGATAAGCATCTGTGAATCTGTTTCTTTTATTAGCAAAGTTATTAAATTATAAAAAAAGGTCACTTAATATATATGTATATGTGATATGTTTTATATCTCTTGCATGACTCATCAAGTGAATCATTTGTTGTTATACTATATTTGTTTTAAAAGTTTCCCAACACTTTACTTACTAATCCTATCAACACTGACCCAATTTGTAGCGACAGTTGGTGTATTTTAAAAGTTGCTGCGATACAAGTTCGTTTCGATAATTTCGATAGCTGTTGTATTTCTTTTTTGGAAAAACAGTTAAACAATTTTCACGACACTTGCAGGCGCCAGCAGCAGGCGGAAATATTCCAATTGCCAATTGGCAATTGTCGAGTGCAAAGTCCACAAATCTATATATTGATCAAAGCTGCCCCAAACACCTGCAAAACACCCCCGCAGCCCCTACTCTACCATTTGTATAATTCAAGTACATGCGGAATACCACTGACATTTTTTTATTTTTTTGCATGGAAACGTGATAGCAAAAGTTGTTGTTGTTGTTGTTGACCAGGCCAAGACGAAGCTGGTTGCAGGAGCCGCATCTGCTTGTGGAATTTATTTATCGTTAAGAAAATGTGTGTAAAATAAGTGAAACTATTGGAAGCTGCTGCCGCTGTGCGCCTGTCTCTCACTCTGTATGTGTGTGTGTGCTTGTATGTGTGTGTGTGTGCCCAGTGTGACCAGTTTGTTTTGTTGCGGCAGCTAATGCCACCACTTTTGATAAAATGTTGGCCTGGCCTAAGCCTGTTGCTGCCGCTGCTGCTGCTGCTGCTTCTGATGACCAGTAGCCACTTACAGCTGCAACTGGGCAGTAGCAAATTATTGCCGCATTGCTGGCTTGTTGTTATCAGAAGCGGCAGCAACAACTAAGCAGCAGCAGCAGCGTCGCCTTGTGATTTGCCTGGCCACAGAGCCACATCAACACAATTTGAGCCACAATTCAGAGCGAGAAACCACCGAACCCGCTTCGCCACTGCCTATACCCTGTATTCAGAGTATTTATTATAAAGTATATATTCTTGATATTCTGTCTAGGCGATCTCAGAGCTCGTAAGAGCTAGACAGCTGAAATTTGGTATGTAGATTTGTGCATAAGGTAGGCAGAAAAAAGTTGAAGTATACATATGTGTATGTACAAAGAACAGGGTATCTTCTAGTCGGAAACTGTTTACGCAAGCACTCTTACTTGTTTTATTGTTGTTGTCGAATTTCCGAAAGTGGAAGACCTTCATTGTTGTTACTGCCGCCGCTGCTTGCCACTTGTTGTTGCTGCTTAGTTTGTTATCAGGTTTGGGGGCCCCGCTTCATTTTGTGGCTATCAATTTCACACCTAAACCAACGAGTTTCTAAACTGAGAGCAGCCAGCCAGCCAGCTACGCATTCAATATGATTAGCAGATTATTTTTTGGCAAACAAACAATCGACAGTTTTGTTGCGGCCAAACAATCAAACAAACATAGTGAGTTGTTCCTCTCCCTCTCCCTCCACCTCTCTCTGATATGCCATAAGAAATGACAGTTAACGGATGCTGCCACACATGCAAGAAACAATAAAGCCATTCAGTGATTAGCAACGCAAATATCGGGTAATACGATAGGGCCAATAGATTCACACCGACTGACTCGACATGGCTTATGGCTTATGGCTGGTGGCTGGTGGCTGATGGCTGATGGCTTATGCAATTCGAATCGGCCTCGAGGCGACGGCAAATCCATAACTATAACGATTACGATAGCTATAACACGCCCAAAGCCAACCAGTCACATGCAATTATTCAATTAGCCAAATGGCGTCATAAATTATCAAGTCTCTAAGCGACTACCTCCTATATACATATAACATCAGCATATCGGCAAGGGCCCAATCATTACTTACACCCAACAACAGGCCCAGTTACCAAGTTACCAATGTCAGTGTCAATTGCTAATTGCTAATTGCGGAATGCCGTTTGATTTAGTTCCACATTTGATTTCATAAATATGCATCCAGTTTATGACTTTGATTTTATGGCTTAAAACCTTTTTTCTGTATTCTGATCTTCACTTTTTAAATGATTAGCATACACTTTTTAAAAGCTTTTTAAATTACACTTTTTATCGGATTTATTCTATATCTATAATGCACAGCATTTAAATTCGTATATAAATTGTATTTAATTTAATAGGACACCTGGCATAATAAATAAATACTTTCGAAATAATCTACGATTAGCAATTGAAAACTTTATAATTTAATGAATAGATTTTTTAAATTCTACTATATATATTTAAATTAATTTTTTTAATTTGCGGACTTTTCTAAAAAATTGCATGTATTAATCTTCAACCCTTCAACAGCTTTTTCAAAGAACTTGTGCAAATAATTTGCTCAAAGCGTTAGACAAATACAAATTCGACACACAGACACCATGTCGTATGCGTATTATTCAAAATGTTTACATATAAATAACCATATACATATGTACGTATACTATATACTATATTCGATATCGTTTCGCTTACCTTGTGCACCTGCTGCACGGCTTAAAAACGTTTTAAAATCCACAAATCCTTTGGCTGCAAATGCAACAACAACCAATTTTGGCAATTCACAAACTTTGCATACATTATATTTATATACACACACATGCATAAATACGTATGGATCGATATAGACGCCAACTTCTCGAGATACATATATATACTATATATTTGTATTATAATTATATACCATATATTTATATTTATATGTATATATGTAAATGGCGTAACAAATCACTTGCACTTCACATGTTGGCCAATGCTTTCGGCTTTTGGCTTATTGCTGCACACATAAGCACACACACACACACACGCACAACAGCTCACACATGGCTGCTGCTATATATACATATATATAATAAATCGTATCGGTATCGGTATCGACATTAACGACGTCAACAATCGCGGAACAATCGTATCGCTTAAAGTAAAGTGGAGACGCGCAAAGAGCTGAAGAGTTGAGAGTTGAGAGTTGTGGTGAGGGGAGGCGAGGCGGAGCGAGAGGTTTCGTTTTTAGTCTTGAAGCTGTTTACTGTTCTGTGAGCTCTCAGCTGCTATCTCTGATAGCCGCTGTTGTTGTTGTTGTTCGTATTGTTGTTGTTACTGCTGCACAGCTTCAACTTTATTTACAGCACGCAAAAACCGCAAATTATTACAAAAACGAAAACAAAACGGATAAAAAAAATAAATAAATATGTGTGTTTATATATAGACGTTGTCTAGATATGCAGATTTATGTGCTGGGCCCTGCTTTTACAAGTTAGATCAAGTTATGACAAGCCACGCTTCTTGTTGTTGTTGTTGTTGCTGTTGCTGTTACTGTTGTTGTTGCTGTAATGCCTTGGCTTGTAAAACTTTTGGTTGTGTATTTGTATATACATAAATTTATATATTTTTTTGGACAAGCGACAACGACGAATCTTTCGGTTCCGTACAACGAGCGCTGAGCGCAAAAAACTGAATGAGCGTCCAAAGCGGCCGGGCAAGGCAAACAGGCGGCACAATCGAGCCACAGACACACAAACACACACATACACACAGGCATACACACACACACAGAGTCAAAGCAGCAGCTGTGTGCGAGCTAGTTAGTTACTTAGTTTGAGCGCGTAGTAGTGAGAGTCGATCGAAACACACACACACACACACACAGTTATATCAAGTTGCTTAAGTCGCTCAAGCTCAAGCGCCATTTAAGTTGAGTAATTAAAACCAAGCAGCGATTTGCATGTGTGTGCCGCTGCCTGTGTATGTGTGTGTGTGTGTGTGTGTGAGTGCGATTAATTATTAATCAAGCCCAAAAAGCAACAACAACAACAATAAACAAACAAACAAGTCCGACTGTCCCAGCCAGACAATTACAAATATTCAACTCTCTTAGTTCAGCTCAACTCTGCTCAGCTCGCAGCTCAGCTCAACGACTTTCTTTGCGGCTCTCCGGCGGCAAGAGATTTTTTCCATGTTGCTGTTGTTGTTGTTGTTGATTTGGTTACCGAAATCGGCATCTCAACTGGTTGCACTCTGCATTCACATCGAACTGCTGCTGCTGCTGTTGCTGCTGCTGCTGCAAATGTAAATCTAAATTGATTGCAAAATGTTTGAGACTGAGCGTATTCATTATACGCCATGTGAATTGACACAGCAGCGTTGCCAGACTGCTTTCGAATTCGAGCAGTTGACAGCTTTAAATGTTTGACAGCCAAAACAAAAATGGTTTGAGTTTCGAGCTGAAAAAAAGCTTAAGTTGACGGAATTCGATTTGTTTTCAAATTATGCACAAATAATATAATGATTTTATTTGCAATATAATTTGTATATAATTTATATTTATTTAATAATTATTTGTCTAGTAGTTAAACTGTAATTAGATACAGCCACACATAGTTTACAAATTAAATTGAATTTATGACACGTTTCCTATGGTAAGTTCTAGACCACATTGCGCATACGCAGCGTTAACAGGCAGACAATGATAAGCTGGCTATCTGGCAACGCTGGTAACCAAATTAATGCAGCATGTTGCCAGTTATTGTTGTTGCTGTTGTTGTTGGTGTTGCCGCTGGTAGCGTAATTAAAATATTGCACTTGTTACTTTTGCCAGTCGCCGACTCAGTTCTGCGTGTTGTTGCTGCTGTTGTTGTCTTGCCATGCTCTTTCCTATATTGTTTTTGCCACAGCAGCAGCTACAACAACAACAACAACAACGAACGTCGACGTCGTCGTTGTCGTGTATTAAAACTTGTTCATTGGAATTTTCTAATAAATCAATAAACGCAGACAACACATTGTGAGTGGTGTGTAGCGGCTGCTTGAGGGCAGCGGGAAGTGATGGCGAGATGGGGAGGGGGGGGGTGGGGTGTAGCGAAGATGCTGCTTATATGGGCGGCAGGTGGACTAGGCAGCAGGGGGAGGGGGTGCGGCTTGGATGCATGGCACACAGCTGGCGGCGGCGTACGCATCGAAGATTGCGCATTATAAAAATAGCCAATAATGCTTTTTTTTCCATAGATTTCTTTTTGAGGTTATGGAAAAGCTGTTGTTGTTAGTTGTTGACAGCAGCAGCAACAACAAATCACGATTGCAGCTGCAACAAAAGCAACAGCAAGACTTTTGCAACACTTTCACGCAATGGGAACTTGCATTTCCGGACAGCAATGCTTCCGGGGGGTGAGGAAGTGTTTTTTTTATGAATTGGCAACTGTAGCTGACACTATAATTATGCAATTTTCAGAGCTCACAATGAAATACATACATATATATTTGAGGCAAAGCTCAAAACTGAAACGCAGGCAAAGACGTTTTAAATATTTTTTGCTTTTTCTATATATATGTATATATATGTGTATATAATTTTTATATATTTTTATGAGCTGCTTTGCCTTCCACTCCGGCAGCATCAGCCGTTGGAGACAAACAAACAAAGCGGAAAAACAGCTTTTTGCTTTAATTAAATTATTATGCTGGCATTATACATTTTTATGCCAGGCTTATAACTTGTGCGTTTTCATAATCAGCAGCAAATCGCAAATATAATTTTATTTTTCGATATATTTATTTAAGATTTTTTTGTTGCCTTTGATGTGTTAACCAATTTGGCGCACTGAAAAAATATAGCTTTGTTGCTGGCAACATTGTTGCTAACAGCATTGTTGCTAACAGCGCTAGACACATATGCAAATGGGCCAAATCGAAAGCAGCTTCGTTCGTCACATTTAAAATGTAAATAAAATGGAAATTCCTTGGCAAAAGGCTAAAAAAAAACAGAAGCGACTTTGTAAAAGATTGCGAGAAGAAAAAACCAAATGCATGGCAGCGAAAAAAAAGTTGTAGAACAGCTCGGCGTGGCACTTGTTAAGATGACTGCCTTGTTAAACGAGCCTGCAACACCCCAACAGCAACAGGAACAACAACAACGACAACAGCAGCAACAGCAACAACAATAAACAATGTTGCAATGCTTAATTATTTCAGCGGCAAGGAATTCCTCGACGCAAACTTGAACTGCTTCTGCTTCTGCTGCTGTTGCTGCTGCAGTTGCAGCCTGTTGCTGCTGCTGCTGCTGCTGCTGCACTTAAGTGCGGGTATTGCGGCCAAGCGTGCAGCAGGCAACGCGATTGTTGCCAACACTTGAGGTCGTCTGCTCGATCGCGTCGACGTACAGACTCCAAGCGCCTTAGCCTCTACCTCACAGCTTCGCAGCCCATCTCATGCCACAGCTTCTGCCACAGCTTCACATTGGTCAACGGCACCGGCGCGTCTATGGCTATGTTACCAGTTGTGCTTGCTTTTTTTGAGCTACCCTGTACCCATTACGAATGGCCTAAAAGGGTATATTAATGCTGTGCAATGTAAGTGACAGGCAGCAGTGATTTTTTAAAATGTTAAAATAAATAAAAAAAATGGTAAATATGAATAATTATATAAGTGAAAACCATGGACTGCTTCTCGAGTCAATTTGTTCCTATGATATAAGTTAATAACACGTCAATATTACAAATTTGCAAATCAACTTTTCAAAGTGTGTGTGAAGAAAAGGTCAGAAATATACAGAGTATCTGCTAGTCGCGCACTCTTACTTATGTTGTTGTTGTTGTGGTCTGGCGCACCTATTTGTAATGCATTAATAGCCAGGCAAGAGGCAGCAGCAGCAATTGCAGCCGCAGTTGAATGCAGCAGATTGACATTAAGCTGGCTGGCTTGTGGCTTCTGGCGTTGGCCATGAAGGGGGGCAGACGGGTCGGATGAAGATGATGCATTTGATAAATGGCAAGCTGCACATTAACACTGCCACTGGGCCTGCATAATACCCAATGATTCTTAATTGGCGTAAGATCATATAAAACCATATAATTTAATAGTCATTGTGCTCTTTTTTCAGGGATTGCTCAACCTTTTGAGCCTATGCATTAGGGAAACTTAAGCTCGTGATAAGGCAAGCCCTTAAGAAGCTGATAATATGTGCCTTGCTTTCAATTGAAAGAAAGCAATATCTATATTTATATATTTTTTTTTAATGCACTTTTACTATTATATAAAATGGCTTGAAAAGCGAAGATAACTTTTTGTGGAAAGAAATATATGTACTTTGCTGTCATTAAATGTTATGTGACAAACTCCATGAGTCAGTGAATTTTGGTAAATTTAAGCAGTTCAGTGCACTGAATTTCTTGGGGGTTGTCCACAAGGGGGGTTGTCCGCCCCCTAAAAAAAAGAGCAGAAGCAACAGACAGATGCTTAAAATTAAGACATTCCATTGAATGTGTGGCACATGAATCATGGCCAAGTCAAGCGACGCAGTAATCATATGCAAATTGTATCTGGCTGGCAGATATATGTACAATATATGTACGATATATGTATATACGAAAGATGTGACAAGAAAGCATTAATTGAACTTGCCAGTGCGATTGTTTTAGTTAGGCAATGTGCTCATAGATACGATGCGAATATGATTCCATATGATGAACTTTGCCATTGTCTAGACAAATTAAGCACAGCCTCAAATTGATGTCGCCAATGTCCGAGTGGAGCACACAATATCCAATTGTGTGTTTGCCTGGGCCACGCGGCGTATGCGCAATATGTGTGCGTTGCTTCTTGTACTCTGTGCACAGCGGAAAACAAGAAAACAAGAAATGCGTATTTAAAACATTAAATTAATTAACATTATAACATAATATTGTAATATAAATTTAGATAATATAAAAACACGATTTCAGCTAACTTTTTACTTATTTTAAGAAAAATGTAAAACGAATCGTATTTGGAAATTGAAAGAACGACTTGAACAAAAAACTTGATTTATTGAAGCCATTTTTTTTCTGTGTATGTGTTTGTGTGCGTGTGTGTGTGTGATAAGCGTCGTCAGCTTGTCTGGTCAGCGCCAGCTGGCTGTCCAAATGGGTGTGATGTCATAAGTCAACATCTCAGCTGCCCCAAAAGTCTATTTGATATGCATGTGTGTGTGTGTGTGTGTGTGTGTGTGTGCGTTTGTACTCAAGATCTGATCGGAACGGATCGTTAATTAAAATTGCCAGCAACGAAGTGCGAGTGCGAGTGTAAGTGTGAGTGTGAGTGTGAGTCCAAGTCCGAGTACTTCATTAGCCACGCAGTTGCCACGCGCAGCTCTCCAATGCTTAATTAATAAATCAACGCGACACTTGCACTCAATGGCCGCAGCAACAGCAGCAACGGCAGCAACTTCAACATGATCATCACGATGATGATAATGATAATGATCATGAGCAGATGTTCAACTCGCTCTGAGATTGTTGCTACGCCAACGGGCCGACAAGGCAGACAAATTGACGCGACATTCCACAGCTGCTCTTCCAAGCTAAAGTCAAAGTTGCCTCAGCTTTTTTGGTAGGGGGGTGGGGGGGGGGGTTGGGTAGGTTGAGTTGAGATGTGGTGTGGTGTTAAATATAGATGCTGACCAGCAGCACAGAACCATGCAGACACTAAACGGATACGGAAATGTTTCTAATCGCTGCCCATAGATCTGTGCGTGGGAGTTGCCCCAACTAGTGGGCAGCCAGTCAGCCTGGGCTTAATTCTCTTTAATTGTGTTTCTTTAATTAGAATAATGTTATCTTAAGTTGAGTTTCCTTGCAAGCATAAGCAGTGAATAGCTGTATAAAATGCTTGGAATTTTGTACCATTTGTTTATATAATTTTAAATATTCATCTTTAAAAATGTATATTTATGGCATTATCACTTGACTTTTTATCTATGCTTTCAAAATTTCTAATAATTTCTATCAATATACATGCTCTTATTTATTTTATGCATTCAGGAAGTTTCAATTAGCACTCAGCAGTTATAAGTTTTTCTAACACTATAAACTATCAAAAAAAGAATGATATATGCAATGATTTTAGTTATTAGAAGAGAAACACTTGCCACAGAATGTATAACGACTTTAATGGATTGTAATTAGATAGTCGGATTTATCAAGTCATATTATTCAAAAGAACTGTAAACTTAGTCATCGGCCAGCGGCAACCGCAGCTGCAATTTGCTGTTGTTTATTTTTGTATAGACATTTATATAGTTAATAACAAAGTTAATCAAGCAAAAATAGCACAGACTGAGATACTGCAGGCGAATGTGATTATTTAATAATTGTGCCAAATGCGCGGCAAAATAATTATTGTAAAGAGCAATGGCAGCAATAACAACAACAACAACAATAGCAACAAAAGTGTTTTATTGTGCTTGAAACAATAAAGCGAAAAGCAAACATGAAAGATCAGCTGTGTTTGTCTAGTCGATGATTAAATGCTCTCTAAGCTAGTCATTAAATTAATTTTCTATTAACCAAAAATGTTTGAAACAATTGATAAAGATTTACTTGTCAGTTGGTATTTGAATAAATTTGATACAGCTATATAAACATGACATAATTTTAAATGAAGAAATTAATAGAATAAAGCATCAAAGCCTTTTTATTGATATTTCCAGAAGTGATGTTACATCTGTCATGTTAAAATTATAGCACACTCTGAAAGGGTGTTAAATGGAAGACAAAAAAAAAGAGCGCAATTAGAAAAATATGCAGCAAAGTGTCAGTTGTAAAATTGTAAATTGCAAACTGGGCGCGCGTCGCGTTTTAGTTTTTATTTGTTTTTGTTTTTGTTTTTTTCTTTGCATTGTTTTTTGTTTTTTTGCTGTTTAGTATTTTATTGTTGTTGCTAAAAATAAAAACTAAACAAATAAATTTACATTTTTAATTGCAATTATCACTGGCTTTTGTTGTTGTTGTTGTCCCTATTGTTGTTGCTGCTGCTACTGTTTGCCTTTGGGGTCTCAAACAATTAAGATGATTTATTAGCAGCGCATTTTTATGAGGCGCACAGCAAAAAAATAGAGTTGAAAAACTAAACAAAACCGCAAATATTTATGCTTTAGAATAATCGTATATATGAGTAAATTTATACATATAGATAGATAGATACATATATCATATGATTTATCACACATATATGAGAAGAGCCATAAAATCAACACAATTCATCTGGAAGCCAAAAAAAAAAAATAAAAAATATATTCCTGATTGCTGATTTCATAAGACACATTTTTAGTTGTTTTTTATTGAGAGGAAAAAGCTAATTGCGATTTTATGTTTGTCACTTGAGAAGCGTGAATATGAGCATAAAGAGCAGTGAATAGAGAATTCTCGTATTTAAATGCACATTCAAAATGTTAATGAAACGAGTCGTAAAAATTTATAAAATCGTTAAGCAGGAAAATCGTAAAAACTGTCTGAAACACTTATTAAACAAATTGAAAGTATGTCACGTGGGGTTTCAAGATCAAAACCTTACCCCACAACTATTACGGAACCACGAGGAAATGTAGATCCATCACATTGGTGCCAGTGTGTC
This sequence comes from Drosophila maculinotata, assembly GCA_035045305.1. Classification (NCBI taxonomy): domain Eukaryota; kingdom Metazoa; phylum Arthropoda; class Insecta; order Diptera; family Drosophilidae; genus Drosophila; species Drosophila maculinotata. The sequence goes on from JAWNPD010000430.1 coordinate 912,846, forward strand.
CACTGAGCACATGATATCCACCATCCGCCAGCTGCTTATAAAAGTTGTAGCTATCACAATTGCGCAGAATCTCTGCCAGTTCGTCCAGGGTATGACTGGCCAGATAGGCATCTATAACGCCGCTATCACCAATGGCGCCCGCTGCATCCGTGGGTCCATCAATGCCATCCGTGCCGGCGCTCAGAAAACTGCAGCAGCAGAGCGTCTCATCGCGATGCAGCATCTGTGACATGAGCAGCGCCAAGTGCTGACTGCGTCCACCCAGACCCTGACCAGTGACCTGGGTAAACATTTAAGAATTATATTTAAAATAATATTCATTTAAAAGATATATAGAATTTCTGTCTGTCGTCTCTCTCTCTCTCTCTCTCTCTTACTAATATCTCTCTCTCTCTCTCACCTTAATGACCGGCTCGCCGCCACAGATTAGGAACAGTGGAGCTTTTGTATCCACATGCTGTTGGAGTGCTTTCAAAAAATCCTTAAAACTCTGCTCTCCATAAGCAAATCTTTCCCGCAGCTGCTGTTGATTAATTGAGCGCTGCTTGAACTCCTGAATGCTGTGCAGCAGTCGCTGATAATCCACCGCAACGCTATTGATATCTCCTTGTATGGAGCAGCTAAGCACGCAGGATATGTAGCCCAGTTTGGTGGCTTCCTGCACAGCCGCTGTGGTGGCTGAAACATTGCTGCCAACCACAAAAACTTTGCGGTTAATAGAAGTTTCCTGCTGCTGCTCCTGTGGCTGCATTTCGAATAGCTGCTGCAGCTGCTCCGATAATTCAGGCCACACTTGATGTCTTTTCAGGATCTCTGCCGCCGCTTCCCCTACGCCACTTGGCTGTACTGTGGGACCGCTGGCAATCAGCTCCAGAGGATCACCGACAATATCGCTCAGCACAAAGGTGATTAGAGAGTCCGCCTGCCGCGCAGCCTGTCTCAGGCGACCTCCTTTGATATCCGAGCAGGCAATGCGCACAGTATTCAACTCCTGAATGCTTGCTCCATGCTTCATCAGCTTGTCGGCAATGCTGCGCTTATCTAGCAGCGTCAGCGGTGCTCGGGGTAGCGGCAGCAGTGCTGAACCACCGCCAGAGATGAACACAAGGAGCACATCCTTGCTGGTCATGCGCTCCGCCAGCTTCTTGATTTCCTGCGCCGCCTTCAGTGCCGTCTCATCGGGCAGATTGTTGGGTGCGCCCTCGTATATAGCTAGTTTCGGACTGATGGGCTGCTTGTATTGCTGCAGGCTGTTTAGGGGCACACTTAGCACACCCCCCGCGGAGTATTGGCCCAGATCCTGCTGCACTTTGTTGGCCATGGCCAAGACTGCCTTGCCAAATCCTACAATATGGCAAGTTTTGCCAGTTATTTCATGCTGCTGTCCATTCAACTTTATATAGACACGCTGATCCTGCTCCCGGGGTCGCAAATCGTAGCTATTGTAGTCAGCAAATATATTTTCCGGATGCACCGCGTTTACGGCATATTGAAAAACTTGTCGCATGTGCGTCCAAGCCTGTTTCTTTGCCATGTTCTACAATGAATTCCTTCAGCAACTATAAAAAATATTCAAATTACGTCGTTTTTTCTTAAACAACTCAACTTTATACTTTCCAATTTTAACTCACCGTTATCAGCATTCATATATTGTATGCCGTTTATTTAGCTATCGATAAGTTTAGCTCGATAAATATTGGCCCGCAGGATTTGCTCTCCGTTTGATAGCACTGGCTGAAAAGAAGAACAAATTGTTTCTTTGTTTACATTTGTTTTGTTTGGATTATTTTATAAGCATAAATACTTTTATATGTAATTTTACCTTTTAACAGAGAAAACAAGTTAAGTGCTGCTCGCTGGTATTGGAAAATTCTTTATTGACTTATCAATTTGATAATCTGCTGCCGGGTCAAATCTGTAGGTGAAAGAGAACTGTTGTTGTTTACTGAAAAGTTCTAATAGAGATGGGCATACAATACATAGTACAGGAGAAACTATCGAAAGGCACAACGATTAAATGCCAACAGCACATAATTATAAATATTAAATAAAATCAGCGATTATCTCTTAACCTTCAATTGGAAATACATTTAGCTGCTTGAAATATTAAATATATAATTAAATATATAATCAACTTCAGCTATCGTAAAGTATCGTTTTACATCATGCATCTTTAGCAGCTCTGACTGATAGTAAGCAAAAGCTGACCGCTATAGCATGAAGCCTTGCACTTCCATTAATTACTCAAACCAAATGTAGATGACGCCACCAATACGCAATGATAAGCCGCTAAAATTTAAATACTCGACAAAGCCAACCACAAATTTCATTCTTTTTTGACCCAGTTAGCAACCACACACAAAATGTACGAATTAGTACTGCTTCTGCTGTTGTTACTGCTGGTGGTGCAAGTATCTGCTTGCTGCCCCCGCCGTGTGGGTGCTTAATGTACAATACTGGCTCAATCTCTTCGAGCCAATAGCTGATTAACGTCTTTGATAAGCCAACAGTTGGCAATTGGCAGTTGACAGTTTAAATAGCGGCAACTTTCGCTGCTCCAAGCACAGTTCAACTAGAAGTTTGCCAGCATGAAGTTCAACACGCTGCTCTCGCTATTGGGTAAAGTTTTAATTATGATATAAAATCTATTTCAATAATTTAAAAATTCTTAATTTAGCTGGAATTTGTTGCAGTTATGCGAATCCGCTGCTAGGACTTGTCGATCCTGCCTGCTTTGTGGTCAGCAGCACAGAGTGTCCCAATCGGAATGTCACCTTCTGGCTGTACTCCAAGTGGGTTGGCTTAGGATTTCATTTGTATATCTTTATTAACAATAGATTTCTCCCCCACAGCGCCACTCGTGATAATCCTGTGCTTTTGAATCCCCTCGATCTCAATCCTTGGGACTTTCAGCCACCGCGTCCTGTCAAAATACTGCTGCACGGCTACACAGGATATCGGGACTTTGCACCCAACGATCGCATTCGTCCTGGTCTATTGGATAATGAAAATGTTTATGTGATTTCCATTGACTATGCCCCCTTGGTGCGTTCTCCTTGCTACATTCAGGCAGTGCAGAATCTTCCCGTAGTGGCCAGATGTCTAGGGCAACTCATCAATAATCTTGTGGAGCGAGGAATTGTCCCACTTGAGTTGATCCACATCATTGGCTTCAGTCTGGGTGGTCAGGTGGCCGGCCAAACGGCCAACTATGTGAAGCGTAAACTAAAACGCATCACAGGATTAGATCCTGCCAAGCCGCTATTTATCCTTGGCAGCGATTCGAGGCGCCTAGATTCATCTGATGCTGATTTTGTGGATGTGATCCACACGGATACTCTAGGAAGAGGCATGATGCGACCCATGGGGCATGTGGATTTCTATCCCAATTTTGGACCACTGCAGCCTGGCTGCTTGGACGAGAATCCCAGTGATCCTGGCAGCTGCAATCATGAGCGTGCACCGCGTTTTTATGCCGAGTCCATTAATTCAACAGTGGGTTTCTGGGGTCGCCAGTGCTCCACTTGGTTAATCCATCTCTTTGGCCTCTGCTCCACTCGTGCTCCGCAGGCCCTGATGGGCTACCATGTGTCGGAGGAGGTGAGCGGCTCCTATTTCCTGAACACGGGCAGTAAGCCGCCCTTCGCTTTGGGCAAGCAGGAGGAGGCAGATAATACCAAGTATTTGGCCAAGTTCCATTTGAATACCAAATACAACGAAATCGAACGGGATTTTGAGCCAGAGCTGAGCGAATCCTTGCCGGAGCTGGAGGACAACGCTGTTGATACCGATGAACTGGAGAAACAGTTGATCTGGCTGGAGCAGGAGGCTCTCGATGAGCCTCTGTTGAATGCGAACTTGTGATAATTTTTATATATATTAATTATAGTAGTCGCGATATTAAAAATTAAATGTTTTTTAATTTTAAATTAATATATAGTTTGTTTACCATTGGGTTTCTGGTAGTTATGGTAACAGTCGGAATCAATTCGTCTTAGATACATTGACGAATTTGATAAGGCAAAAAATTACAGTTTAAATAGCAAGAAACTTTCGCTTTGCATTGAAACTTTTTCTACATGAAGCTGTCGACGCTGATCTTGCTGTTGTGTGAATATTAAATTAAGATTAATATTCTGCTTAATTATATTAAATATATTAAATTCTTAATTCAGCTGGAATATGTTGCAGCTGTGCGAATCCGCTGCTGGGATTCCTCGATCCTGGCTGCTTTGTGGTCAGCAGCAATGTGTGTCCAAATGAGAATGTCACCTTCTGGCTATTCTCCACGTGGGTAAACTGTGGGTGGATTCGATTTGCAATTTGCTTAATTAATGATTATTTCCCTTCCGCACGCAGCACCACTCGTGATAATCCTGTGCTCTTGAATCCCCTCGATCTTAAAGCTAGGGACTTTCAACCGCCGCGTCCTCTCAAAATACTGCTGCACGGCTACACAGGATATCGTGACTTTGCACCCAATGATTACATCCGACCCGCATTATTAGATAATGAGAATGTGTATGTCATTTCCATTGATTATGGACCACTAGTTCGTGAACCTTGCTACATTCAGTCAGTGCAGAATCTGCCCCTGGTGGCCAGATGTCTGGGGCAACTCATCAATAATCTCGTGGAGCGAGGAATTGTCCCACTTGAGTTGATCCACATCATTGGCTTCAGTCTGGGTGGTCAGGTTGCCGGCCAAACGGCCAACTATGTGAAGCGTAAACTAAAACGCATCACAGGATTAGATCCTGCCAAGCCGCTGTTTATCCTTGGCAGCAATTCGAGGCGCCTAGATGCATCTGATGCTGATTTTGTGGATGTGATCCACACGGATACTCTAGGAAGAGGCATGATGCAAGCCATGGGGCATGCGGATTTCTATCCCAATTTGGGATCAAAACAGCCTGGCTGCTTGGAGGAGAATCCCAGTGAGCCTGGCAGCTGCAATCATGAGCGTGCACCGCGTTTTTATGCCGAATCCATTAACTCCACTGTGGGTTTCTGGGCTCATAGCTGCTACAGTTGGCTAACATATCCGCTTGGGATTTGCCCCCCCAATGCACCATTAGCTTTGATGGGCTACCGGGTGTCGGATGAGGCAAGAGGCTCCTATTTCCTAAAGACGGGCAGTAAACCGCCTTACGCCCTGGGAAAAAACCAGATAATATATGCTTAGCATTCATTTCAATTGTAACAATTTGATTGTCAGACAATTTAAAAAATGTAAAATTAAAAAAAGTCTAAAAGACTTTTACCATCAAAATTGAAAAAGGACTTAGAAGATATTTTATTATATACAATATTTGATATTCATTTATTAAGGTTTAGCAAGCAGAAACAAATTAGAGGAACCGTTTAACAAATTAATTCGTTAATTAATATTAATTATTTGAAAACATCATGGATGATTATTGCTCGAACTTGGCTGGCATTAGTTTACTAGCTGAGTTCTATTGTCAAATTGCATACTCGAGTTAAACCCGCACAGACATAGATACAGTGGGGGGCGTGACCTTGAGCTAGAACCGAAACCTTGACTCCTTATCAACGTCACTACATATGGGGGCTAATTTCCCATGCAGTTGTCAATGACAGCCCCAGTAAATTTAATAGAATTCACATTTGAGACGGCGATCAAAGCACTCCCAACTCTCGCAATGTGCAATTATCGGATTACAGTAATCCTCCCACTACTGCTCTTGGGGCTGCTGCCTGAAAACTCAGAGTCACAACTGCAGTTGCGACAATTTCTGCCCGAGCGGTGCGTCTTTGCCGAACAGAAGTGCCCCAACTCAGGTATTAGCTTCTGGCTCTACACCAAGTGAGTAGCAAACTTTGCTTTTACATATAAATATAAATATTTAAAAAATATAATTAAGTTTTGGTTCTCTTTTTAAATGTATGTTAAACAAAATTGGAAATACAAAAAGTGAAACAAAGAAGTCGTTAAACTGAATAAAAGTTATTGAAGTAAAGAGAGAACATTCAAATTTTAGAAAAGAAAATCAAAATTAAGAGAAAGTGTTAATTTTAAATATTTTTTCTTAAAACAAAAATAATACAAACAGTAAAAATATTTTATTTTAATTTATAATTTGAATGCTGGAGAAGACAAACCATGAATAAAAATTATTAAAAGGATTACAATTTAAATGAACAAAAATTGCTAGTTGGAGATGCTTCCAGATAAACTTAAGATTCATTTATTCGCAGCACTAGCCGTGACGAGCCCATCCAGCTGGATCCATTGAATCCCTTGGCGGAACTATTTGAGCCTCGTTTACCGCTTAAAATACTCATCCATGGGTTTATTGGGAATCGCAGTCTGACACCCAATCTGGAGGTAAGGGATGTGCTGCTGGAGACGCAATCGGTGCATGTGATCTCTGTGGACTATGGCAGCCTGGTGCGCTTTCCCTGCTATTATCCCTGGTCGGTGCGGAATGCACCAGTTGTGTCCAAGTGCCTGGCCCAGTTCATTGACAGCCTCTTGACCGCCGGGATCTATCGACGCGAGCAGATTCATCTGATTGGCTTTAGTCTGGGCGCACAGGTGGCCGGCATGGTGGCCAATTATGTGAGTGAGCCTCTATCGCGTATTACAGGATTAGATCCAGCTGGTCCTGGTTTCATGACGAACTGGCGGCACGATAAACTCGATTCCAGTGATGCCGATTTTGTGGATGTGATTCACACGGATCCGTTCTTCTTTTCCATGCTGCCAGCAATGGGTCATGTGGATTTCTATCCCAATCTCGATCAGCTCAACCAGCGCGGCTGCAGCTACGTTCATCAGTGGCGTTTCTACAATTGCAATCACTATCGATCTGCTCTTTACTACGCAGAGTCGATCAGCAGCGATCGTGGTTTCTGGGCTCAGCAATGCGGCGGCTGGATGCAGTATTTTTCACAACGTTGTGGATTATACTCGGATATACCCAATACACAAATGGGCTACCATGTCTCGCAGAAGTAGGTTGCACTTGCGTTCAATTAACATAAGCTTCATAATGTATTTGTTTCTGCAGCGCCTCTGGTTCCTATTTCCTGAACACACATGAGCAATACCCATTTGCCAAAGGACCTCTCGTTGATGTAATTATTGAAGTGGCAGAGGTTTGAAATTTCATCAGCAGATTAACTTTTAGTACCTTATAAATATATAATAAACTAGAAGCTACTCTTCAGCTAAGCCAATTTTGCAAGTATTTAACTTTCCCTTCCAAGACTTCAATTTGCCATAGCTTTGTCAAAACTGAACCGATTTTCAAACCCGAAGACATTTTGGAAATGTTTTATCATCTTTATTGATTCCACATTCAAAGTTGATAAACTAACTTTTCTTTGATTTTTTTAAAAAATCATGATTGAAATAATAACATTAAAGTCCCCAGAAATTCCCATCCGAAGAACCAGAACTGATTTTCAGTCCCTAGGGTATTTTTCATATCACTCAAAATATAGCGGCATAAAATTAAATTGCTTGAAATTGGGAACACCCTCAAGCAACGAAAACAAAACCACCAAAAAAGCTTTAACTTGGCAGAGCGAGCTTTTTTGGTGCGCTGCTCCACAAACTTTTTGGCTGAACACAACCGAAACTGAAAACGAAAACGAAACTGAAAACGAAAGACTTAAGACACGAACTTGTGCTTCAGTTGCTCGTCAGCGCGCAAACAAAGCGCACGTCTCCAGCTAAGTATCGGAATTCATATTGTGGATATCGCCCCCAGCCGACACGTGCGCGCGTTTGCCTTCTCCTCCTACGCCTCCTGTAAAAGCCAAGATCAAGTGTTGCTCAAAATCGTCTGTGTTGTTGTTGTTGTTGGTTGGTCGGTTTTGATTTTTGGGCGTTTCGCGCGTGCTCGCTAATTTTAACATATTCGTGGCATCCGGCATTATGACGCGACGGCGTCGCCAGCTCGTTGTGCATTGAGTTTGAAAACGAGAGTGTGTTGTTCAGCGAGTCCAATGACCAGCAGCAGCAACAGCAACAGCAACAGTTGCCGCCGGTGCATTTGAAAATCAAAACAAACAAAAGCGACGCGAATTGCATTTTTTGTTGTTGTATTGTTGTCGTTGTTTAGTATCAAATGCATAAACCTTGACCTACACAGAAAACAAATATTCGAAAATCAAATAAAAATTAAGAGGTGTTTTATATTTGCTCTTATACAACGCCAATTGACCCAAATCAAATCGAATCAAACAGTGTGATAACTAATAATAATTGTAAGCTAAACAAAAATTTTATCAAAATGTTGCTGAATTGTGGGCAGAAATCGCGGGATCTTCTGGGCATCGGATCCACCTTTTGGCTGCTGCTCAGCTTTAACGTTTTCCATGTGGATTTTGCCGGTTTGTTTGGGAACACTTTTATTTGTATGTGCTAAAAAGAAATCAGTGTTATGTTAAACTTTTACTTTCGCCCTGGCAGCTTGGCACCTTTAGGAGTATTTATTATCTGTCTTATGTATTTTCGGTTTTATTTTTGGCCATGCCTCAATGCTTTCTGGCTTTCTTCTGGTTCGGCATTGTCATCGTTTTTTTGATGCTGCTGTTTTTTAATGGTTTTTGGTTGGTGTTTTTTCTAAGCTGAGCCAAGGCGTGGCAACTTTTGTTGACAGTTCAAATTTGCGGCCACTGCATAAATAATTGCACAATATTTTATTGCGTTAGGCCATCGAAATTTCCAGCGGCGACCTTGCTTCATATTCCGCCTATTCGCCAACAACAATATTTTGAAATTGATTTTATTTATGGCTTGCCCATTGAACAACTTTAAGGTTGATGCTCTCCGCAGCACGTACTACGACAACAACAAGAGCAACAACAACAACGCTTACAACAAACAACTACTTATAACTTTTTATAACTACTTATTTGTTAAGCCAACAATGAAGCGGCTGCTTATCCGTGCTCAGGTAGAAACTTAGCACACTGTCCAAAACTACAATAAATCTTTAGTTTTTAATAAGAAATTCATAGATATCTAAATTGGTATGCCATAAAATACTGTTATTAGCAAAACTACAATAAATCTAATTTATAGCTTCAGTTCATAGATATCTAAAGTAGTATGCCATAAAATACGGTTATTATTGCCTTTTTTTAACTTTATGCAAATTTAAAAATACGTATGTTAATCTTAAAAATTTTTACGCTAAAGCGAAGCGCCATAAAATATGTGCAAATAATTTTAAAATCATTTAACTACAAATGTTTACTGACTGTGAAATATTTGTAGATTTCAGTATACATATGTCATATATCTTGAACCAGTGTGCAATGGGTCACTTGGCCAAAAGCTAATGTCTCTTTAACCATTCACTGTTGTAGTTGTTATCGCTGTCATCGATGTTTGTTATTGTAAAAAGCTGACGACTGCTTTTTCAAATTTGTTACGCATATTTTTGGCTCATCCTACAGAAAAGAGAAGAAATAACAAATAGAAAACAAAACACGCGCCAAATGTGCCTCGTCATTGGCAAGTTGCCTTGTCTGGTGTCAGCTGGCTCATTGTTGTTGGCCCAGTTAATTAATTGGCCTGTCGGCTACTACTTAGCTAACTGAAGCTACCGTTCAACTGCACTCTCACATATGTATCTCATATACATATGTGTATTTTATATTTTATTTTTCAATTTTAATAGTCTGGCTCATAATGCGGGGCAGCTGCACCTTGACACCCTTCACTGCTGCTGTTTTCGCAATAATTACAGCTCAACATTACAGAGCGTGCCATTTTGATGCTATTTCAGCTGCTGCTGTCAAAGGTGCCATCCAAACGACGAGTATTCGTCGTCTTGTTCTGGCCAATGGGGCGTATGCGCATTGCAAAAGTGCGTGTCATGGCAAGCGAATAAGTCTGACGGCCAAAGTCAAGTGCTGACTCTTTAATTGGTTTGTCTTTAATTAAAGTGCAGCACAGGTTAAAGTATGAAGCCAAAAGCGGAGGCTGCCATTTGCAAAAAACAAACCTACATATATGAAATTTGTTTGTTACAGAGAATATACTTCAAGCTGAAGTTTAACTTTAATATTGATTAATAACAAAATTATACAATACATCTTCTTAAGTATTCACTTAAATCTGACTAAAAAACTGTTGAGTAATTAAAGACAATTAAATCAAATGCTAGGCATAGAAACTTGAAAGTTTAACTATTAAAAACACTTTTATGATATTACCTTGTATTTAAGTTTTGTTTAGTTTGGCACCTTGGCTATGTGGCATACTTTTGCCGTACATTAAATATTTAATTATAGCTTAATTAGTAGTGTATTTGCTTAGTTCTTTGATACTTGTTTTAACTAGTATTAGCTATATTGAATCAACACAAATTCGCAACAGGAAATTGTTCAATTTGTATAAGCATATAGTACTTTTACTTGCAGCAATCACAAATTCAAAGTTTCGCTGTCAGAGTTCAGCAAGTTCATAAAAGTCATCAAATTAAGTAATTTTCTTTAAGGCCACGCTAAATTCGATATTGATATCAAACCACAATCTCGTCTCAATAAAAAACCACAAAGCAATCCGAATGAATCATGGCAAACAATTTGTAAAAACCGCAACATAAAAACCTATAAAACCCATCAAACTCATAAACAAGCCATTAAATACAAGAAAAGAAAGACAGAAAGCGAGTGAGAGAGAGAGAGAGAGACAGAGAGAGGGAGATAGCACCAAAACAAAAAATTATAAAAGTAAGAAAATCAAAAAACATCTTTCACTTAAGGCCAAACACGAAACAACAAAATGATGAGCACGTTGTTGTTGTTGTTGTTGTTGCAGCTGTTGTTGCTGTTGTTTCAGTTGTAGTTGTTGCTGTTGTTTTTAGTGTGCCGTCGTCCGCTGGTCTCTTCCGCATTTGACGGCGCTTCCGTTTTGGGCTTTCTGGAACGATTTTGGCCAGCGCTTTTGAATTAATATTTTCTTTTGACTTTTCCGGCGTACTGCTGAGCAATGTATGTATGTATGTACTTTTGTCCAGATTTCGACACAAATTTTTCACCACAAATAAAAGCCGAAAAAAAAGGCCATTTAATTGGTATTCGTAATGTGAGCGGCGTCCAAGTACACGTCCAAGTCGCCGCTGGAGCCAGCTTACATAAGCCACAAGCCAAGCTAAACAAAGCGTAGCAGAGCAGAGCAGAGAGATTGTGAAAAGCCAACTGAAAACCAGGCGAAAACAACGGGAAAAAACGCAAAAAAATAAAACTCGTCGCAATTGAGGCAGAAACACGACTCGGCCCATTGCTAATTGTATGCGGGGGAGGCGGAAGGAACCCTTTCCCCACTCCCCACTCCCCACTCCCCACTCCCCAACCTCCCTCTCCCAGTCGCCAGTCAGCTGGTCAAAACAACGCATATATACTAAGTGAATTATGCTCGACTGCGGATTTCGCATTGTGTAAAACAATTGCATGCATAAGTTGACAAAAAGGCATTATGACAACATGTCATATGAAGAGATAAGTTAAGCAGCTGCAACTTATCCAACAAAGTAGTTTGTTTACTGTGCCATGAGGTGAGCGCTTTTAATGCCGGATGCCCTAAAAGGCGCAGGTTACTTACTCATAACCACGCAAGCAATCACTGTGATCACAGATCCACCGATCCACTGATCACTGATCGGTGGCAAGTCAAGCCGCAAAGCAGCAACTGCAACCGTTGCCGACCGGTTGCAACCATTGCAACATCGGGGCAGCAACCATGGTTCAGCATCTAAGCCACTAGCAAGTGGGCCAATTGGCTAGTGAATTAATTACTCGAAGGCCGATTCTCAACGCTTGAGTTTTTAATTCACCCATTCAAATTCATAACGCAATTGAATATTATATGTACGAGACGCAAACTTAGCTGACTGTGCTGAGCTTTTAAGTAACAAAATTAATAGTTGATTCAAATAATTAAATATATTTTTGTAAAATTAACTGATATTCCGAAACTACTGTTGGTAAAATTAAAATTTAATAATATACCAAAGGTAATGGTAATTATATGTAACAAACTTAAGCTACCCAACTGATGAACTGGTTCTACAAATGAACGGAAATGCGCAAAAGTTTACTTCCAGTTCAAGACGTTCAGATGAGCTCATTGAATATGGGTTTTCCTTATGGTTGTTGCCATGAATCATACATATAACGCCCAGTTATGTCACGTCTCGCTGTTTTGTGTGTTATAAATAGCAGCAACTAACAACAACAACAGCAACAACTGAGAGACAACAACAAAACGAGTGTCAGTTGCACGAGGCTAACTTCCGTTTTGGGCGCTTTTGGCTGACTTTTACTTTTGCCACAATTGAAGAAATGTTGCAGTTGCCGCCGCCAACAACAGGCAACAACAGGCAACAACTGGCTACAAATGTTGCAAATGTGGCAAATGCCGTCTCATGACATTTGCCGCACAAATCGGCACTATTCAATGTCGCCAGCAACGAGCAACCAGCAGCTTATGTAATTCAGCTTAATTCCATTGCAGACAAACTCGTTTAGCCAGCTTCATGTGCCCGGGGGCGTTGGAGGCTGCTGCGGCGTTTAAAGTAGGCGCCAACTAACTACTTGAAGAAATAAAACTAAAACACAAACATTTCTTGTGGTATACATTATAAATCATATTTTGGAATCAATAATTTGTTTTGGTTAAAAAACAAAATGCAATAATAAATTTATTTGTCAACTATAAAAAAAATAAAATATTAAAAAATAAATAAAAAATTTATAAAATTCAAAAATTTAACTTTAAGATTTAAGGCTATTAAAAAAATAATGTTATTAAAAATAAACAATAAAAGAGGGAAATAATAGCGCAGATTTACATTATTACAAACTTGTGTTGAGGCAAATCAAGCCTTCTACGCGATTCTCAAGAATTCAAGTTAGGTGTACAATTTTCAATTACACAAAATAAAGTGAAAATGTTTTTTTTTCTTTGCAGCTGGACAAAACGCAGCTGTTGTGGCCGCTGCTGTAGCTGCGGGTCATAATCAATCGCAGGTGTATGTAACGGACTCCTGCCTGGAGAAGCCATATCGCTGCCCGCATCCGAAGATACAGTTCTATTTGTATACGCGACGCACACAGGAGGAGCCCGAGTTTCTGGACGTGCTCGATGCGAACTCGCTGTACTACACGCACTTTAATCCCCGTCATCCCACCAAGATCATCATCCATGGCTTTGGCGGCGGACGGTTGCTCAGTCCCAATCCGGATCTGCGCGAGGCGTACTTTAGCGTGGGCGAGTACAACATCATCATTGTGGACTACAGCAATGCGGTGAAGGAGCCGTGCCTCAGTCAAATGGATTGGTCACCGCGCTTCGGCAGCCTCTGCATCTCGCAGCTGGTCAAGTATCTGGCACGGCATCCCCGAGGCGTTCAGCCTGATGATCTGCACTTCATTGGCTACAGCGTAGGAGCGCACATAGCCGGTTTGGTAGCCAACTATCTGAAGCCGGAGGAGGGCAAAATAGGACGCATCACAGCACTCGATCCGACCATATTCTTCTATGCGGGAGCGAATAACTCTCGCGATCTGGACACCAGTGATGCCCATTTTGTGGATGTCATGCACACGGGAGCCGGCATCCTTGGACAGTGGCACTCAAGCGGACATGCGGACTTCTATGTGAACGGAGGCACCAGACAGCCAGCCTGTGTAGGATCCGCAACGTTGTTTCGTAAGTCAATTAAAAAGAAATCCCCTTCCCAGACTTTAATAGCACATCATTTGGGCAAAACTGACCCGATCTTCAATTCCAAGGTCATTTTGATCAAGGTTTGTCCTCCCTAATAACACTACATTCAAAGTTCAGAAATTTCAAATAAACGGATTTTATGTCAAAAATCATGACAACAATGTTGACATGCTAGTTCACAAGTCCCCAAAAATGCTCTTCCCAGACTTCAAAACGCCATAACTTTGTCAAAACTGACCCGATCTTCAATTCCGAGGTAATTTTGATCATGGTTTGTCCTTAAAAATTATTCATTCAAAGTAGAGAAATTTCAAGTTATCAGATTTCATGTCAAAAATCATGAGAAGACATGCGAAGTCCCTAAAAATTGCCTTCTCAGACTTCAATGTGCCATAAATTTGTTAAAACTGCCTCCACGCACTGCTGTCTGCAGCCCCGCTGCTGATTTTCTGTTAACTCAACTTAACATTTTCGGTTGAAATTTGAAATAATCAACATTCTGCTGATTTCTGTTCGCCTGGTACGTGGAGTCAGAAAATAGCCTGAACTTGGCAAATGTGCCAAGCAGCACTGCTGTCTGCAGCCCCGCTAACATTTTCGGTTGATTTTCTGTTAACTCAACTTAACATTTTCCGTTGAAATTTGAAAAAATCAACCTTCTGCTGATTTCTGTTCGCCTGGTACTTGGAGTCAGAAAATAGCCTGAACTTGGCAAATGTGCCAAGCAGCACTGCTGTCTGCAGCCCCGCTAACATTTTCGGTTAAGCGCAATTGATTTTCTGTTAACTCAACTTAACATTTTCCGTTGAAATTTGAAATAATCAACCTTCTGCTGATTTCTGTTCGCCTGGTACTTGGAGTCAGAAAATAGCCTGAACTTGGCAAATGTGCCAAGCAGCACTGCTGTCTGCAGCCCCGCTAACATTTTCGGTTGATTTTCTGTTAACTCAACTTAACATTTTCCGTTGAAATTTGAAATAATCAACCTTCTGCTGATTTCTGTTCGCCTGGTACTTGGAGTCAGAAAATAGCCTGAACTTGGCAAATGTGCCAAGCAGCACTGCTGTCTGCAGCCCCGCTAACATTTTCGGTTGATTTTCTGTTAACTCAACCTAACATTTTCCGTTGAATTTTGAAATAATCAACCTTCTGCTCATTTCTGTTCGCCTGGTACTTGGAGTCAGAAAATAGCCTGAACTTGGCAAATGTGCCAAGCAGCACTGCTGTCTGCAGCCCCGCTAACATTTTCGGTTGATTTTCTGTTAACTCAACTTAACATTTTCCGTTGAAATTTGAAATAATCAACCTTCTGCTGATTTCTGTTCGCCTGGTACTTGGAGTCAGAAAATAGCCTGAACTTGGCAAATGTGCCAAGCAGCACTGCTGTCTGCAGCCCCGCTAACATTTTCGGTTGATTTTCTGTTAACTCAACCTAACATTTTCCGTTGAATTTTGAAATAATCAACCTTCTGCTCATTTCTGTTCGCCTGGTACTTGGAGTCAGAAAATAGCCTGAACTTGGCAAATGTGCCAAGCAGCACTGCTGTCTGCAGCCCCGCTAACATTTTCGGTTGATTTTCTGTTAACTCAACCTAACATTTTCCGTTGAAATTTGAAATAATCAACCTTCTGCTCATTTCTGTTCGCCTGGTACTTGGAGTCAGAAAATAGCCTGAACTTGGCAAATGTGCCAAGCAGCACTGCTGTCTGCAGCCCCGCTAACATTTTCGGTTGATTTTCTGTTAACTCAACTTAACATTTTCCGTTGAAATTTGAAAAAATCAACCTTCTGCTGATTTCTGTTCGCCTGGTACTTGGAGTCAGAAAATAGCCTGAACTTGGCAAATGTGCCAAGCAGCACTGCTGTCTGCAGCCCCGCTAACATTTTCGGTTAAGCGCAATTGATTTTCTGTTAACTCAACTTAACATTTTCCGTTGAAATTTGAAATAATCAACCTTCTGCTGATTTCTGTTCGCCTGGTACTTGGAGTCAGAAAATAGCCTGAACTTGGCAAATGTGCCAAGCAGCACTGCTGTCTGCAGCCCCGCTAACATTTTCGGTTGATTTTCTGTTAACTCAACCTAACATTTTCCGTTGAAATTTGAAATAATCAACCTTCTGCTCATTTCTGTTCGCCTGGTACTTGGAGTCAGAAAATAGCCTGAACTTGGCAAATGTGCCAAGCAGCACTGCTGTCTGCAGCCCTGCTAACATTTTCGGTTAAGCGCAATTGATTTTCTGTTAACTCAACTTAACATTTTCCGTTGAAATTTGAAATAATCAACGTTCTGCTGATTTGTAAGTTCTAGCAAAAAGCCCGCAAATAATAAAAAAAGTTTCGGTTTTTATTTTCATTTATTTAAAAATTTATTTATTGTAAATATATAACACAATAAATTTTATATTTCAAATGTATTCTTCTAATAATTCAAACATATGTATAATTAAAAAATAAAAAAAATATATATAAACATTATATATAAATATATATTATGAATAAAATAAATATATATAAATATTAAAAATACATATATTACAGAAAATCTTTGTTTATTTTTATATTTAATTTTAAAATTTAAAATTTAGTTAGTTATCCTGTTTGTCTGGTTGTGGTTTGTCCTCTAGATTAATCTATTTCTCCTTAGTTTTGTTTGAGTGTGCTAAATACATTTTGTGCTATCATTGCTTGTAATTAATAATTATGTTAACTTACTTTAGAAACCTTGGCCTGCGATCACACCAAGGTGACGCCATACTTTATCGAATCCATAACGTCAACACGAGGCTTTTATGCGGGACCCTGTCCGAACTTATTCACCTACCTGATAGGTTGGTGCGAGCCCAAGGACTCGGAGTATGTGCTAATGGGCGAG
Source organism: Drosophila maculinotata (assembly GCA_035045305.1). Taxonomy (NCBI): domain Eukaryota; kingdom Metazoa; phylum Arthropoda; class Insecta; order Diptera; family Drosophilidae; genus Drosophila; species Drosophila maculinotata. The sequence goes on from JAWNPD010000430.1 coordinate 929,437, forward strand.
CATTGTTCAAACAAGTGAGTAGAGTCTGATACATTAAATGCGAAGTAAACCAAATATGCTTATAATTCTCAACTAGGGCACGCGGCAATTATTATGTGACCACGAATGCGAAGGCGCCCTTTGCGAAGGGTTTTCCCGGCAAGGGGCGTTCCAATGGAGAGTACCAGGGCGTACGACGATGAGGATGAAGGAGGAACCGAGTTGAATATACTTAAGTTCTGTTTGCACGTTGTAGCACTCATGTGATTTTAGTTTTTGTTTCCTAATTACGTACTTGTATTTATTTGAATTGTTTTGTTAGTTTTATTTTGCCGCCATCGTCGTTGGGAGTTGCCTCGAAAGTTGGGCTCCCAGCTCCAATTGTCCGCGCCTTGTACAAATCTAAATCTAATCATTAAGTTGTAAGCCGACGCAGCTGGAATTTGAATAAAACTATCGTAGTTAAAATTATGAAAAAAACACATGTTGCATTTTTGTTTTTTGGCATAATTTGTTAACATTTTCTTTTATTGAATTCCAAATACATTTGTTTAGGTATAATTTGTTAAGCCTTTATATGTACTCGTATATTGTAGTTCGTATAGTCAGTTTAAATGATGGGGCTTATGCATTTTTTAAATAAACACTTTAGGTTTTAAATGAAATCCAATTATTTTCGTAACACAATATTAACTTTATATTATTAAATTAATTTTTGGTTGTAATTTATTTATATTAGCGATACTGCTTTAAGATTTTCGGGTTCACTTTAATGATATTAGCATACAGTAATATTTATATATATATTTTGAATACCTTTTATACTAGATCATAAAATTATACAACATGGGCGGGTGTTGCCAGAAAAGGGAGCTTGCTTTCTTTTATTACATATATATAATTTTTATACTTTTGGAAATTTTTACACATTTACTAGTTCTTCAACAAAACACACAAAAAACATAAAGTATATTTTTGAAATATTAAAAAATATATACATAACCCAAAAATGAAATAACCCATCGAAAAGTTCTTCGTAATTTGATAAGTAATGTTTGTTTTTTTTGGAAAGGGTATTTTAAGTGCGACTAGCCGCAGCTTCACTAACTTAGCTCGTTTTACATTTATATGAATTAGTTAAGAGTTGTTTGTGTGTGTGTGTGTTATTTGTGCATCTATATATCTGACAATGGATGAGTTTATTAATAGAGCTGCTTAGCTAATATGTATTATAAACGTAGTTAAGTTAATGTCACATTCAAGTTAAAGTACCCTAGTTATAACCGGATCATGTTTTATGCTCATTTAACTGCATTAAATGATATTCACTTAATGCCAGTTTATGTTTGTTTTTGTTTTTTTTTTTTGTATTTTCATTATTTAATATATTTGTATGTACACTTAAATTACTCACAAAAGCATTTAATGATGACATTTAGCTAGGTATGTATCCATATGTACAGACTGTTTACTATTTCGTAAGTATTTCAATATTTCAATATGTATGTAACTATGGGTTTTAGCTAGAGTGTATAGAGGTATAATTTAAAGCAAAAAACACTGTGGCTTTTTGGTTAACATATTTGTTATTATTGTCCACACAGCCTTGAGAGCTTTGTAGTCTCTCTCAACAGAAAGTTATAAAGAATATAAACAAAATCATCTAAGTACATATTACTAGATGAGTGAGTTGATGACATTAGAGAGCCTCGTTAATATTCATCTCTCCTGTCAAGAACTTTTTATGTGTTTTAGGGATAAACATACACAGATGTACATATATATTTAATAATAACTACATAGTTCTGAGCATTTCTTTAGTTAATGCCTTGTATATACAGACTTCAATTGAGTATTTCTAATATTACACATACGCCCCAATGGCCAATATTGTTAGTTTGCTGCAATTTCAGTAACAGCATCATAATTTTGCCTAATATTAAAACCAAACTAAACAATTATGAAAATTTCTAAATTTGTAATTAATACAATATTTTTTGTATATTAACAAAGCTTATTTAACTAGGTATTGTCGCTTTCACAAGCAGTTTGTTGTTGTCGCTGTTATTTTCTCAGATTAATGTTATGTTGAGCAAAAACACAGGTTGGTATTTTTAGTATATAGTATAAGTCAATAGCCGATATTAAGCCGAAGTGACCAACTAACACATATTATGCAATAACATTTAAAATTTAATATTTGGTTTAAGGTATAATTAATAATTATATTAATGCGTGTATAGATAAGTATTTATATAATATTCGCTGCTCTGTACAAATTACGGTATAAGAATTGACTCTTTTAGTTAGAAAATTTTCACATTTTTTTAATACATAGTGATTTAATTGTGAATAGTTTGTTTAATATTACATTTTTGTATAATACTTGCTAATAAGTTTGTCTTTTTATTATACAAAACATTTAGTACGTTTAATTATATAAGTTCTACAGTTGCCGGAGAAAGTAAGTGCGTCTATATAAAAATGTAAAAAAGAAATAGTTAATACTTTAAAAGTGCTCGAAAAAAATACATATAAATTAAAACCAGAAGTGCATTAAAAAAAATAATCAAAAAAAAGAAAAAGTGCAGTGCAAGAAATTAAATAATAAGTGCTTAAAAAAAAATTAAAAGCGCTACTAACAAAATACATTTAATTTTTAGTATATATTGAACTATGCTATGTACAGTCAAAATCTTTGTTCAATGTGCATTTTTTTTACATAAATATGGTTTTAAGAATTCTGATAAATATTTGTGTTATTTTTATTGACGAGTTTTGCTTCAGTTAGGAACCTATGAGAACTAAAAAAATAAATTAATATGTGCTTTGATTTAGGATAAAGTGCAATTAGAGAAAAAGTATACAAGTAATTTAAAAACTTTGCATATATATATAATAAAAAAAACAGCTCCTAAATTATAAAACTTTCTTCATATTTCAAAAATCTTAAGTTATTTTACTTTAGTTGGGACTCAGCAAAACTCATCAATAAATATGGGTTTTATTTACGTTATATGAAAAAATGAGAGTGTGAAACATTGAGATTATATCGAAGAGAATATGAATACCAATGCTGAGGTTATTGGTGTCTAACGTTTAGTTAAGTATTTATTATCTAAAATGTATATGTGTATGTGTTAGTACCTATATCATGCCTTGCTCGAGTCGTGGTGAACCAACGTGCGAATTCAAAAGCATAATATTTGATGGTACCATTCAAAGTTTTCAACATAACTAACAAAACTGTAAAATTACTATAAGTATATCTGATAAATATATGTATTATATAATATATATATATATATTGTTATATGGAATGTTTAATGTTTATCATTCGTGCCGAACATCAACAATTGCTTATTGTTTAGAGTTGTTAATTGTTTTGATTAAAATTTACTAATGCTTAAACATAAATGACATTTAGAGCCGGGTGTTTATCATACACAGAAGAATATCATCAACGGTAATAAAACTTGCAGTTTTTTGCAACTTGCATAGTTAACAACAATTTTTCGCTATGTGTGTACATATATCATATGCATCTATATAGTGTCTATATAGTTATAGTTAGCTATTATTTATAATAATATTTCATAACGGTTTGAGACGTGTTGCGTGCCTGGATTATGTCTGTTTATGATATACACAAATGTCAAATATTATTATAATTGTTATTTTTGATTTTCGAATTTTGATTTATGATTTTTTCATTGTGGTTATTTGCTAAATTTGGGTTGCATTTACTTTTTGCAGGAGCTTGTAAATAGAAGTTTCGCGGAAGCGACGCTTAAAATTAGGCTATAGATTTGTGTGATTTGTGTTGTTGTTGGCGCCAAGTTTAACGGTATTTGTTTCGTATTGTATGTTTACTCGTTTACTCAATATGTAGTTGCTCTGTTAGGTACATAGTTTCATAGTTTGTGTTAGTGTCGTCGTCTGATGTCGTGAGTGTTGCTTGTGATTGTAGAAATTCGTTAGACTCGGCCTGAACTTAATGCTCACTTTCACTTTATATGTATATAGTATATATGTATCTCATTTTGTATCTTATATACAAATCAACCCCATCAGAAACAAACAATAAACGGCTAAACGAATTGGTTTTGGTTTTGGTTTTGTGACTACAACTAAAAGCTATGTTTATATCAGTTAATCAGTGATTGAGGCCTTCAGTTTTTTACTGCTGCTGATAGCCCTGCTGCTCGTAGGGATTCGTCGACGCCGGCGGCAATTGTCCTTGCGTGTAGTCATAGCCATAGCCGGCACTAGCATTGTCCGCATACGCCGGCTGAACGGGCTCCTCGACAATGGGTGGAGTCGCAGCCAGGGCAAATGGATTGTTCGCCACGTGTCCGGTGGCGCCATAGCTAATGGCATTCGGCTGCTGCATTTGGCTCTGCTCATTGTACTCCGGTGCGCCCTGCCAAAGGATACGGTATATGAATATATATATATATATATAGAAAAGGTGAAACCCTTGCGTGACATACAAATGCGGTTTCCTTCATGTATGTGCCCGCTATGCCCGCCTGGCTGGGATCATCGTTGGTTATGGCGCCCGCTGGAGGCGCCCACACCTGCTGCTCCTCGGGCGGCGGCTCAGCCCAGGGCTGCAGCTCGCCGGAGGCAAAGATGCCATAGAAAGAGCAGCCAATCAGATGAACACATGCGGCTAGCGTAAATACGGTCGTCCAGCAGCCAGTTGGCTAAAAGTCAAAGTCATCACTTAAGTAACCAGTTAACAGATGAACTTGCTCTTCACTTACATTTGCCTGGATAAGCCCGTCCAGCGCATAGGGCACTATGATGCCAGCGAGTGTGCCAATGCCATTGGAGAGACCCATCAATATACTCGCATAACGTGGAGCTATATCCAAATGATTCACATTATACCCAGAAATGGCAAAGCCGCTGAAGGCAACGCCGCAGGTCAGCGCAAACATGGCGCCCGTCTAAAGGGAAGACACAAACAAGCTATATCCTGTCAGGACACTCAAACATTTGTATTCCCATGCAGCGGATATTATGTTCAAGGTATGTGTGAGTCCAAAATTTATATATTTTCTTATAATATATATTTTCCGATATCCGATTTTATATTTTGCAGATATCTTGACTGCTCTTTGGCAAACATATAACAATATCGGACTTCTTAATTCTATGATATGTGATAATAATTATTTCTTGCTATACTTACAGCCGTGGAGGAATGTGCCACGAATAGGAAGAAGAGACCCTCCATACCGAAGCCGCCGCAGTTGAACAGTTTGCGCACATTGGTTGTGGAGAGGATGCCATTTTTGCGCAGATGATCCGCCAGCATGCCGCCAAAGGGCACGATCGTGGTCATAATCAAGTGGGGCAATGAGCCCACAAAGCCCGCCTCCTCCACCTTGAAGCCAAACTTGTGCTTGAGAAATGAGGACTGAAAGAGCACCAGCAGATAGAAGTTCCAGGAGCGGCAAAAGTTGGCCACAATGATCGCATATACGGGCATGGAGCGCAGGATTTGCCGCCAGGGTGTCGTCTTGAACGATGGCATCGTCGGATGCGCCGATTCGCCCAGCGATTTCTCAATGTACTTCAGCTCCGGTATGCTAATCGCTGGATGCTTGCGCGGATTCTCAAAGCACAGCCAGATCCAGAACATATACCAGATGATGCCAAATACTCCATACGCATAAAACGGCGCCTGATACCCCACAGCATCGGCCAGCAGTCCGGACAATGGCAGACCCACAACGACGCCCGCATACGAGCCGGAGAAGGCCAATGTCGCCAAACGGGAACGCTCCATGGGTGGCGCCCAGAATCGCCAAATGCCATGGCAAGCCGGATATGTTACGCCCTGTGGATGGATGGATGGATGGATTGGATGGTTGGTAAGTGGGATGCTTAAAAAGATTGTCAAAAACACACACAAAGAAATCGCATTAAAATAAATGCTTTTGTTATTATACCCTGTAACTAGTGAGTGTGTGTGTGTAGGGCGGGTATATTAAAATTGTGCAAATTTATTTTATAGGTTCAGGTAGAGCTCTCTATAAATCAGAAATAGCAGCTAGGTCTGTAGGTCCGTCTGGTTATTTTATTTTAATCGAAATACACAATGATTAATATTTGAGAACTTAGCATACTTATTATAATAAAGCTGGGTATAGGGTATCTCCTAGTCGGTACACACTCCCCCATTACACACTCATAAGTGTTTTTTCTGTGTCCTCACCCAGCCCAACCCCTCGACTTAAGACATGTTTTCATTTCACATATTTGCTTTATCATAAAGCAAAATCCTTTCGCTACTCGCACCCTTCGGCGAGGCAGAGACAGGCAGTCCCCCAAACCTACCCCTCCCTTCGCACTGCTGCACAAAGCATACGTAATCCTTAGCTTTGATCTGTCGAAATCGAAATCGAATTCGATTTGGAATTGGGAATTTGGATACTTGCCTCAAAGAGTCCTTGCAGCACGCGCACACCAATCACCACATGGCCATGCATCAGCGTCATGGCGAAGGGCACAATGAGATGCAGCGTGGCAGAGCTCACAATTGAGAGGCCAAAGATTTTGTTTGCCGGAAACTTGGATGCAATAAAACCGCCGGGTATTTGTGTAACCAGATAGCCCCAGAAGAAGGATGAGTCCACATGGCTTTCCACCGCAACCGTCCAGTTCATAAAGACACTCTGAATAGAGAGAGAGAGAGAGGGAGAGAGATGGTGATTGTGTGAGAGAGAGAGAGAGAGAGTGAGAGTATGAGAGGGGGAGGGTAACACATAAAGCAGTGCAGGAAATGCCGGAATCATTAAAATTATCTGCCGCGGGGCTTTATTAACAAGCGAAAATTCTTTCTATTTGTGTATATGTGTGAGTGTGTGTGTGTGTGTGGGGGCGTGGCATTGTGTGTGACTTTTGAGTGATGTGAACACGCACACCCACACACACCCACACACTCTTACAAATTGACAACAGCTTTGGCATTAAATGAAGCAAATTGAATTCCCCTTCCCAAATTTCCACTCATGTTTTAAGTCCCTTTAAATGGTATTATACATTTTGTTATTCTGGTGGATATGCGGAAAAATACTTTTTAACTGTGTCCCAATTTTTATTTATTTGGGGTAGCTTTAATCTGAAATTTATATTTGTCTTTAGTATTGCATTGTCTGTTCTTTTTAAATACTTTTGAGCATAGAATCCATAAAAAGCGTTCTATAAAAATCATATAATTTAAACTACTTAAATTATAAAGAATTTTTAATTTTTTGAATTGAAAAATAAGGTTTCCAGAAATTATAACTATTAGCCATAATAATGGAATCTCTGGAATCGAATTGAAATCATTTTCAGGTAACCTCTGTTCTGCATTCTATCGTTATAATTTACAGGGATATTTATGTAATGATAAATTTATATTTTTACGGTCATGTTAAAGATAAATCGCTTAGAATCTATCTTGTAGTTGAACTTAGTAGAACATAGTATTTTCTACTTACCCCATTGTGTTCGCCCTTGAGCTTGGCGGCCGACATGTTGCATCGCATGCCAAAGGCGATCATGAATCCCACGCAGGCCATTGTGGCGATAGTGTAACGTGCCGGCATGCAAGGACATTCCGCCTTGCAGTACTTGTCAATCTTGCGCAGCGGCGGCCTTTCGATCTCCTCGAAGGAGGCGGGCGAATCGGGTCGGTCGTCGTCGTCGTCGTAGGCATGTCCGCCGCCGGGGCCGCGTCCCTCCCGCTCGCCGCCCTCCATCTCCTCGTAGCCACCATGTCCGCCATGATAGGTCTGCGATATTTCGAATTTCTCCATATTCGGCTTGATGCTGCGCAAAAAAAAAAGGGCATAACTCAAGCCAATTAGTTGACAGTCAACAGGTAAGTTTGGCATTTGGTCAGGGGGCGTAAAAACACAAATATTTTCAGCAAAACTCACCCCCCGCCCCCTTCCTTGCCAGCTGCCTGTTGTTTTCCCAGCGGCATTTGCGGCTTTGAGGGGTTGCAAACTGAGTTATCCAATTGAAATTGAATTGAATTCAATTTTATTAAGTGCTGATAGCTCAGAAACAGGGGCAACATTTAAAGTCGATTTGGACGGCCAGGTAGCGATTTTTAAATGTCTTTCAATTTGATTTCTCTCGATTTACAAAGATTGCGTGATTGTGGCTTAAAGTCAGCGCTTAACGCTGAGAAAGCAGCTGACAAAGACTGATTGATGACAGCATGAATGTTTGTGGCTTAATGTAAGGCGATATGGCGGGGGCAGCCCAGCCCAGCATTAACCCTGGCTAAGTGACACATCAACATTGATAACCTCATCAGAGACTGCGTTAACAACTTCTTCTTGCTTGGGCTGCAGCATTTCTCTTCATAAATATCCAGACAATCGCCTGCCCCACCAAAAAAGTATGCAATACAAACTAATAAGCAGCCACCAGCAAACAAGCCACTACTGTAGACAATAACACCACCACCAACAACAACTTAAAGAGTGCAAAAAAAAGGAACTTCAGAGCCTGCGTCGCCGTTTGTCACATAACTCAAATGTCTGCCGCCAAAGCTACCCTCGTCTGGTCACGCAGCTTCCTTGTAGTCCTGCTCCTTGCGCCTTGACCGACTTTAATGCCGGCTCGTCTGACGCCAATTTTATGCGCTATTTATAGACACACACATACATTTATACACACACATATTACTATGTTGCGAGCATCCCAACTTTGTCACAATGTTTGTCGGGCATTGAAAAGGCCAGCAATATAGCCAGGAGATAGCTGCGATTTAATGGAGTGAATATCTTATTCTATAGAAAAATTATTCCTTTCTTTTGAGTTTCTTACTTATTGACTGGCTTGTATATATAATGAATGTGTCTGCATATAAGACAGTTTTGATACATTCAAACGTAACAACTTATTTAAATTTTTCTTCATTTATAGCATTTTTATAAATCGACTATCAATTGCATATAACAAAAGTTAGTGATATTTGAAATAAAATACTTAAAAATTTATATTTTTAGATTTATTTTCTTATGGCAAGTGTATATTTTATTCGTGCTGTAAACTTCACTTTTATTTGGCTATTGGTTTTTTTTCGACATCTTTGCTAAACTATTGCGCAAGTTTTTCAGCCACTTGTTTGGCGCATTTGATTGTCAGTAAAAATTTTGCAGACTTCTTGGCGCCGCATAGATTATAGCTAACTGGCGCCGCTGTCTTGGCCGCGACAAGCGAGTTGAAGTTGGCAGTTGGCAGTTGGCTTGAATGAAGGTTGCTTGGCTTTAACTTTAACTTGGCCACAATGGCGCGCCCATTAGGCAGCCATTTATGTATATGCTTCAGTTATCGAAATGGGGGCAAATGTGTTTGACTTGGCAACTTGGCGGCTTGTCAGCGACACGACACAAGGAGTCGTCCTGCTGACAATTCTAATTTCATTTTCGCCAGCGTCAGTGCCACAACAATAGAAAGAAGCGCTGAGAGAAGTTGCACGCAACTCAATTGAATTTCTTCGCGGAGCGCGTTTTGGAGTGCCACTCGAGTGGCAGCTGAGCCATCAGCTACAGATCCTGTGTCCTGGCAACCGCTGAATGGCTCGTAAAAATCAATTTCATTTGCGTGCAGCCTTTTCAATTTCAAGCCGCCTGTTGGTATGCAACACTCTGCTTCTTCTGCTTCACACACACATTCCTTAATGGCAACGAACCGCTTTACCTATTGTTCCAATTTCTAATTTGCGCCCAAGGTCCTTGAGAAATCAGTTGTACAATTTGATGTGAGCTCGGTAAGAGCTCGACGGCGTGCTCATAAAATTGCATACCAGGAATTCACGCTCCCAATATGCTCATGACTCTTTACTATGTGTGTGTGTGTGTGTGTGTGTTTGCTGCCTCCAGGAGCTGTTGCCGGGCTTCCGTTTTGAGCACGTGCCGCACGCTGGCAACGTGCACGGAATTCCTGAGCCAACGGTGCACATCCTGTGAACGTCTCGGCATGCCATAGCTGACGGACAGGCAGACAACCTGACTGACTCCCTGACTGACTAACTGACTAAAGGACTGACTGCCTGACTGACTGACTGATACTGGGCGACTTTAATGACTTGTTAAGCATGCCAATAATTTTACAACTTTCCGACGCGTCACAACGCGAGACGGCGACACGTGCCGCAACTTTCGCGACGCCTGGAAAGCCCTGTATATATATATATAACTAAGTACTTGGGCATATTTCCCTGCCTTCATCCATGGTCAAGTTCAACCAACCACTCGCCTTGGAGGCTGCACAGTGGTGTGAGTCGCTGCTGATCAGCGTTGCGTTAAATTAAATTTTTTATATTTTTGATATTTTTGAAAACCATTTGATTGCACTCATATTTCAGTCTCGGCATATTGCACACTCAGCATTTGAACACTGGGCAACAAATTTAAGAGTTCATATTTGAATATAAATTCTTGAAAGTGATGGGAATATATTATATATATATATTATCTATACATGTTAACTAGTTCTTAGTCCAAAGAATAGCAATAATATATGCTTTCACAATATCTATAAGCTGATCCTTTCTCATGTAACTAATATAACTATATATTTTTATATAATCACTATACATTTTGAACGAATTTAGCCAAATACTTATCAATTCTCGAATTGTGCTGCATAGTGTTATATCATAAAATCATGGGATTCGTTCCGGTTTCGTACTCACCCGCCGAAAACGCCCGTCGCCTTCTCCTTAAACGCCGTCAAGCCCTTCATGATGCTGCTGGTTTGTTGGACTTTTTGTTTTTGTTGCGGTTCACTTGTTGTTGCTGTTGTTGTTGTTGTTGCTGTTGTTATCGCTTGTGCGCATAAATATTTTGTTGCCTACTTCACGGCGGCTTACCGCTGTACTTTTTGGGCGTGTCGAATCAGCAGGCGGCTAATTTGCAGCAGCCAACAACAAATTTGATAACTCAATTTTGGTTGGTTCGTTCTGGCTTTGATTCTGTGGGGGAGAACTTTCAGTTGGTCGCCATTTAATTTTTGTTGCTATAATTCGTTGTGATTGTTGTTGTTGTTGTAGCCGAAAGGTGTTGCATTCTCACATTGCCTGCCCATAAAAAAAAAAAGAGATGCAACATTATTAATGTATTTTTGTAGCAGGTTTGTGTGTTTGCTGCCGATAAGAAAATCCTACAAAATTTCATAATTTGCCACAGTTGTCGTTTGGCGAGTGGTTGCAAATGTTGCCAGGACGTTTGTTAAGCCGCTTATGTTCATAAATTTGCCTGGCAGTTAATAGCCGGGACGAACGGAGAACTTGGGATTGCTTTGGCTAGTTTGTATTATATTATTTGCTTGAATTTCAGGTTGAGAAGTATTGTTGAAAAATTGTCTGAGTATACAATTGTAGCATTATGGCTGTGAAATTTGTGTACAAATTTTTTAGCAGAAATATATTTTGAAAGATCTTCAGAGATCCCAAGTTTATTAGGTGACTTTATTAAGCATTAAATATTAGCATTTTTAAAAAAGGATATATGTATTATAGAATAATTTTTAAAATGAAAGATATTTGAAAAATTATGGCAAAACTGTCTGACAAAGATTTAATTTTGTCCAGCATTAATATCTATTTATTTTAATCTATAAGGAAGTCTTTTCACTTACTTTTTAAAAATAATGTTATGTTTATTTTTGAGTAATTCTTAATATCTGTATAAAATTAATTTGATTCCATTTCAAACTAAATATAGAGAATTCAATATATATATCTACTGCCAATCGTAACATTCTTCATTTGACCTTTAGTTGCTCTCTGTTTCTCACTTACATTGCTCACAAGTATTGCGTAATCCATTCTGACGCTGTTCTCGATTATGTAATCGTTCAATGTAATCCCAAATCAGTTAACGGTGTTATTATGACTCTTTTATTATTATATTTTGTGTTAAAATTATTATTTATTTGTTAATTAAATATTAAGCAACAAAATTGTAATATTTTAAAATAAGTATTTTTTTTTGGTTATGATATCACAAATAAGGTACACAGATTCTAGATATATATATAGACGTAGCTCAAATCGCTTGACACAGTCCACGTAACGCTGCGAAGAGAACAAGAGATAATAATTTATACACACACATTTGAGGTTATGTAAATATTGGAAGAAAAAGTTACGAATATAACAATTTAGACACTTTTTTAGGTTATGTATGGATTTTAAGTGAATGGTATACAGCTGCTCACACATCTTAAGCAACACACGCCCCGAACAAAAAAAAAATTACTGTGAAAACTAATTAAAAATTAAAAGTTAGGCTCTCTAAGGAGCCGGCGCGACAACATTCAGACAGAGTTGACGACCCCGGCGGGAATCTCGAACGGGACGACGACGACTTTGATGTTGACGATCCGCGCTCAACTCTGTCTGAAGACTGTGTGGCATTCAGGAAAGTCACATTACTATCATGGACCTCAGCGAGGATCAGACAATGCCAGGATGCCAGGTGGCGTTGCCAGAATGCGATAGATGCCACGTATATAAGCAGCTATCTCTGTCATGTGACTGGAAGCTATATACACATATATATATATAGTGGGGGCGGGAGGTGGGGGTGTGCTACTTGGTATATACACTGGAAATTTTCGACAACTGGAACTGGAAAGTTGAACGCGTGTTTTTCGGTGACTTTTTACGTTAAGCTATTTCTGAATTCCAGCAACGATTTTTAGCTGATTTTTGAAATCGATTTATGTAGTATTATTTAGGCAATTATTCGGTGTTATATACTGTATATATATATACATAGATATGGCAACTATAGACGGGGCACACTCACTGGCACTAACGCTGCGGCGCTTGCTTTGGCCTCAGCAGGACAACGCACGAAGTGAAACTAACGCCAACAGCATGTGCCCTTCTTGTCTGGCCAGCCAGCAGGATGCCCTGGTCCAGATTATGCTCACCAACAACATAATCGATGCGCCATCGCACTCGCACCCATGCAGCGCCACCGAGATGGCGCTAGTGTGGTGAAAAGCTTGTGTGGTCCAACTGCGCAGACTCGGAGCCTTGAGGATGTGCAGGAATTTCGTAGCCAGTATTGGTCGAGGGTTGTTTGGCAACAGTAGCAAGCCGTGTGGGGCGCCCCAAAGGAGGTGGGTGGGGCAAACCACCTGGTTACGCGTGCACCAATCAGCAGTCACCTCCATGTCCTCCAAACAGATGGCCATATATATTTAACAGTATATATACGAGAGCTATTTACTATGTGGCTGGCATGCGAACAATGTGAATCTCAGTGGTGCATGAAATGCTATTAACATGTTGCCCCGGCCATGGGCTCCATTGTTTTGTGTAACCATATAGACGCCAAATACAACCGTGTTTATATGGCTATTATGGCCATTTTCTCCCAGCCAGTATTGCTATTGGTATATAGCGCAAATGTCAGCCATTTTGAATATTTACTTTGTTTGCTTTCAATCGCTTTTCTATCTCTCCCACGTTGACTGACTTGTGGCGCAGACTGTTCAGTTTTTGTACGATTTATGTTGCACAATTTATTGTCCATTGGCTAGAAGTCACGGTTATTTGTTATTGATTACCCCAGCTGAAAACTGACTGGTGAGCTCAGTTTCAGTGCAAATAAACGAGATGTCTGCGTTTCATCAGCCCTTTTTGAAATATTGCTATTATGCGTGGGCATTCACCATGGAATGGAATTCGCATAATTTGGACATAATTAATTACCAAACTTGCTGATTTACTGCAAAATAACTGTGTAACATTGTCATAAATAAATCAAGTTATGTTTGGGATAACAAGTTTATTTGTCAAACTAAATAACAAAAGTTATTTCTTATTAAAAGATACGATTTTATTAAAACTACTTTTAATCGTACTTTATTTTTGTTCTTTTGTCCAATCACTCCCATATTTATATTTAACCTGTAAATAACTCTGATTAGTATTGAACTTCAATTTAGATCTTACAACATTTAGGCTCTTGTCTAGAATTTAAGCCCGAAGCCTCGCTGTTTGGTTTCTAAATGTGTTGGTTACTTTAAAAACACATGCATATATCAAAATTATATATAAATTTGGGTTGCAATGAACCGTAAATAAAAATATTTATGAATAAATATTTAGGAAATTCGGCGCCGGCTTGAAAGCATTTAGAACTTTGAAATATTTTCCCTCAGATATGCGTATATTTAGTCTATATATCATACACAATATATTAAAATAATATTTGGCGACAAAAAAGAGTGCAAATATGTTTTCAAATTCGTAATTCATATTTTCACATTTCTATAGGATTTCTAAGTTCCACTGAAAGTAGCCAGTAATCTAAGACAACACTGAGCAACTGCCTAGCTTCCCACACAAGGCAAGCAATTCATAATCCATAAAAACCTATGGCTCTAAGAGTTCTCATCTCACTCCCAACTCACTCTCCTCCTTCCCCCCGCTGTCGCCAGGGCAGTCGTCCTGGGGACGTTGCTAATACGACGCATTGGCCTAACCCTCATAAGCATAGAGCAAACAGTCAAACAGTTGCAACTCAGCCAAAAGCTATAATAAAGTTGCGGATGTAAACAGCAAAGCGAAATAAACAACAACGACAACAACAAGCAACAACAACAACAACAACAACGGAGGAAATGAAATGAAAATCAACAAAACGGCAGTCATAGCCGCAAAGGATTTTCACATTTTTTCCATCACATTGGCAAAAGGATACATGACGCAGGATACATGAACGCACCAGGAAGTGAGAGTCTGCCAGACAGTCGGCCAGACAGTCGACAACTTCAGAGACAACGTGGCGTCAACAACAACAACAACAACAACAGGAACCGTAATATTCAGCTATGATATTAAATTTCCAGATTTTTCGGCAGTGTGTTTCGTTTTACTATTTAAACAGGGCGATTAAGGATGCGCATCCTGTGCCTAAAAGCAGACAACAGAAATCACATTGATTGACATAAATGAAGAATAATCGAATTGCGCTCATAAAACTCTAAACTAAGTGGTAGACACGGCTGCGGCTCGAGTGTCACTCCATCCAGGAAACAGTGGGACACAAATCAAATTTATAATATAAAATAAAACCGCTTTTAAAATTAATCAATATTTCATATACTTTAGATTTTTAAGCAAAGTACATTATAAATTCATAATTATGTGTAGTAAAAGAAGATATAAATGAAGATATATATAATATCATATACATCGTGTACATATATATACCTGGAACTCAATTATCGATCTGCATTCGAACTCTCTAAGTCTGAGCTTTATCGCCACATCAAAGTTTCGCTTTCGATATTAACTTCTATTTCAAGTGACAACCACTGTGGCTACAACAAGTAGGCGTGGTCGTTACCCAGCCTCATAAATTGTGCGAAAAAAGTGTCAAACTTGAGTTGACAGGCGCGACAGGAGGAGGATTGGGAGCGAAGCGCACGTCAGCGGTAATTAGTGCAGCGGCGCCCAAAAGTCGGCTTCAATTTCATTGTTGTTGTGTAACTTTTGCTGGTTGTGCACTAATTACAAAATAACTTTTGCCGCCTTTTTCGCTGTCATCTTTGTTGGGATTCCCCGTGGCGCGTCTATGATGTATGGCTTTCCGTTGCATGATTTACTTAAAAGGGTGTGCGGAGAGTATCAGAGAGCTTATGGATTACTGATTACAGCAAAAGGCTTTCGGCTTTAATTACCAGCTATGAGAGGCTTTAAACTTTTCGACTGCCACAAAAATACGTGCTAGACATTTGGCATGGAGCGTAAAGTTAAAGAATGATCATCAGAACTGGACATGGCCAGGCACATATCTGGACAACGACTCCTTGTTGATTTAGCAGACTCATGCTGTCAATCCACACGTCCACCCACTCAATCACCAAACTAAACGCTGCGCTCGTCTCGATAAGCGCGTGCCACCGTTATACCGTAAACCGCTGGCTATAGGACCGTAAACCGAAACCTGCCTGCTTTTGGGGTGTGTCCTCCTGGGGGGGTGTTGAGGAGGGTATCTCTCTGTGGCACAAAACGATTTCGATTTCGATTTCGCTTTCGTCAGCCAGAGATTTAATATTTATTTTTGTTTGTGTGCAAATAGCTGGAAGCGCCACAGATATGAGACGTGAGGCACGTTAAAGGGGAGGCAATCTGGAGTAGGATTCAAGTTGTTTTCGCCTGTTATTAGTTTTGAGACCCTGTGATAAAAGTGCTGTCTTATGCTTTCAATTCAACTGTATGTAATCGACACTCACACAAGCTACGAGGTTTGTACTCAGTATTAATGTCGGAAATAGAATCTTGGTTTTTTGTATTCCCTTTTTAATGTGGGTGTCAAAATTAGTATAAAAATCGATAGGGATAGTGATCATTTTTTAAAAAAACAAGTAAGTATCGAGCGTGCTTCGTCATCTTTCATTACATTGAATAACTCATTTGTTTATTGTCGGATTGTAATGATATTTGTAAGACATAGAGATGGCATATAAATGCGTGAGTATGCCAAATCCTAAGGTCTAACCTTACGTATTTCGATTTCTGGGGTATCGGAGGGAGGTAACCAAAAACTCAAGTATTCTTTACTTCTGTATGCTATACGAAAACATGGAAATATACAAATTTATCTATACAAATATACAAATAAATCTTATAACTTTCAAGTAATGCACAAAAATCACTGGTCTGTAATCGAAATTTATCGATAACTTTTGAACGGTTAATTTCTGAGCATAAATTCTATATTTATGCATGTTTAATTAGCATATGCCCATTTGCTGGATAGTGCCAACCCCATCGCCAACATCCATTAAGGACATTCACAAACTCTATTCATATTTCTCCAACGTGAACACAATGAATAACGACACAAAAGCCAAAGTGCCAACAACAAAAGCGAACTGGGCCGTATATATCGTAGATGCCTTGCAAAGCTGCAACTTTATTTTAAGCTAGAATGCACACACGTTTTATGCTAGCACCATCCCCCAACCTCCCCGCCACCTGACTGCCACAACGGGGCGACACACCGGAAGCGATGCTTTTGCGCCCCGGCGTGTGTCGGCCCTTTATGAGTTTTTGCTGTTTTTTTTACTTTTACCCTCAAAATGCATAAATACTTTGTGTATATCTCAGTCGTGTAGAATGTCTTGATTAATGTTGGCGTGCGTTGGCTTTTACCCCTACCCCTGTCCATACCTCTACTCCTGCCCCTACGCCTGCCTCGCTTTCATCGGGCAGGGCAATAAAAATGTTGTCACACATCATTTGGCAGCCCACGAAAAACTGTGCCTTCAAATCGAAAAACTGTAATTTCAAATATTTTATATTACTTATTTTGAAACATTTAAAATGTTGGAAGCACCAGGTTCGCCGGACACCTGATACCCAGTCCGCTGCTGCTGATGTGGTGTTGCCGTTGCCACGGGCGTCGCTCGTTCGGCCTCATAATGAATCTAATCACTTACGCTCGAGTGCATCAATTATACTGCCATCAAGCATCACGGCCTGAATGAGGCGATGACAGACAGACATGCGGATAGAGACGATGGGCAGACAAAATGACTGGCGGCTCAGCTGACTCCCTGACTCTCTGACTCCCGGACAAGCGTGGCAAATGCAAACGCCGTCAACAAAAAGCCAACGGCAGCCAACAGAAGCGACGAGTCCTTTGTTAACGGCGAAAATTTGTTTGCAGCGTCATCAACAACAACAAGAGCAAGAGCAACAGCGACAGGCTCGTCAGCATCAAGTTGATAACTTTATGATATATGTATTGTATATACCCCTAAACTGCCCATGGCAAATGCTAAATCTCTGCAATCTCTGTGGGGTTGCAAAAATGCCTGCTCTGGCAGATAAATTAAAGTGCTTGTGTATTGGTATTGTATAGGAAACATGTACTTCTATAAAACTAGAAAATCTCTGAACATACTTTATTAAGAGAAAGAAAGTATAAAAAATAAATTAATGTGATTTTTGATTTACTTAACAACTAAATTTGATTAATATCTGAAATTGTAAACTACCCAATTTTTGAGGAGCTTGAATTTTATTGCACCCATTTTCAATCTTACAACTTTCATCTTGAAGCCACAGTTGCTGTGGTCAGCTGTGTGAAGAAACCACAAAACTTGTTTTTCGGCTTTTGTGTTGAACTTTAGCTCATTAAAAATATATATTAAATTTCCTTGCTTTGAAGCGTAGCAAGGACATCGCCTTTAATTGCCGAGCATGTGAAGACTTAAAAGTCGCCTTTTATGCGGTTGCCGTCAAAGCGAAACTCAATTAAGCGGTAGTCTCCGCCCAACCGCCACCCCCGAACAGCCGCTCCCCCTCTGAGTTGAGTTACGCATCTGATTTAAAAGTGCTGATACGGCAACAAGGACATCAATGAGGATGCTTTGTCAGGGTTGCCAGACAACAACGTATTCAAAGCCATTTTTAATTGAAATTATCTGATGCTACCTTTGCAGCAGTGAAATTTGCGTTTTTCTGCTTTGCTGCCTTGCAGCTGAACTCGACTATTATCAATGCGTGGACGGACGGACGAACGGACGGACGGACTCAGTTAGCAACAACTTGTTTACAACTTTGGACGCTAATAGCGGCTTTAAGTCAGCGCAAGGATATGCCATAAATCCATGTTAATAACGCCAGGCGATCGTCCGCCCCCCTTTTTATTGTTGTATGCAAAAATGTGCTGAGGCAGGCGAAATTCAGTCTTTGAGACGTTTCAGGGAGAGACTCAAATTCAAAGACATTTAAGTAGATTAAGCGACTTTCATGTTATACTCGGCAGCAGCCATCAACCCAAATGAACGTCGACAGTAAAACAATTCACCAGGCACGCCCGGTGCAAAGGACTTAAGCACGACGACATCGACGACGACGACAGGACATAAAGCCTGCAATATGCCTTTGCCACTCCAGCAGGCGACTCTCCAATATGCAAATAGCTCTCGAGTGTGGGCGTGGCTCAATGGGCGTTGCAGCAGCAAACAATGAAAGTAAATGCCAAAACATTTTATTGATTATCAGGCAAAGCAAAAACTGAGACGACTACAATGCGCACAGTGTCTTAAAAGTTAAGGTGCATGGCAAAAAAAATGCATAATAAAAATTTACAAAAGTAATAATAAACTCATGATATTATTTAAATTAATTTTAGAAATTTTGATAGTGTCAGAAAATATTTAAAATAAATATTAGTTTTGTTATGTTTTTAAAAATTGATTTTTTCACTAGATAAAATCTGCTTAAACATAAATAGATATTCTTATTAATATTTTAAACAACATTTCAACTTTTACTTACTTAAAAGTGAACAAAGTTTCAGTGAGAATCATAAATAGTTGTTGAACAGGAATCAAAACCAACTCCACTGGTTCCACTGTGCCTGTGTGCTGTTGTCGCTACTTGAGTTGCCATTACGCGGCGCCGGCAAGTATGCTACACTTTTTGCGTTGTCTAACAGCAAGTCAGCGAGCTGAAGTCTCAATTTGGAGTTGGAGTTTTTGAATGCTGTGGGTTTGAGTAAGAGCATTGAGCATTTTAATAACCGCAGCGAAGCGCACAGCTCGAAGTGAAACGAGTGCCATAAATTATGCCACCCACCGGCCAAAAAAGCGGCTGACAATCGTCCTACGTCCTTTTTGGCCGCCCCGTCGAGCGATTTGTAATACACAACTCGGTGAGCCTCAGTCTCTCCTGCTCAGGATTGCGCTTTTTGGGCAGGAGACGAGCACAGTGGGCGTCATTTGCCGCCCCCGTTTGATGCGTTTGATATATGGTTGAAATTTAAACTTTGCAGCGCAGGACAAATTGCTGCTGGAGCCAGGCGACAGGACAATGCGCATCAATTTATATTGTGTAGCACTTGGCTGGTCAATGCGGCGTCATAATGCAATTGTATAATATTCTTAAAAGCTCCTTGGCCAGGTCTCGAGTGCACTCAGGCAAAGAGCTGGCGCCGGCAAAGAGCAGCCCAGCAGCAAGGATCACAAAAGGCATTAGAGAAATTAAAAATGCCCCCCTATGAAATGGACAATGAACCCCAAAATGGTCTCGCACACATTTGGTCAGCGAACAGAAGCCGTGTAAAACAATCAGCCAAATGGCGTGAACTGGACGCAATTTAAGGACATTTGGGGACATTTTAGTTAATTGAAATGAGCGCCATGCAAATAAAAACTAAAGCAAATCGCAAATAAAAATATAAATAGAAATAGAAATCAACGGTGGCAAATCCTTGGCAGCCTGCAACAGTCACGTCTCGCCGTGCGGCTTAAGCCTTAAGCCCGAAACGAAGGCGACCACCTGTAGCGCAGGAGGCCAGGACACCAAAACACCAGAACACCAGGACGCCAGGACCCTGGCTGATGTTTTGCCAACGCACGTCTCAGGTGCAAATGAAGATTTATAAAATTTGCAAATTGATTTAACGTGCAAGTGTTTTTTAATTTGCCCACCAAGAAGCTCACCTAATCAAATTTTTATGCGTCCTCTGGGGGCACACACCCTCACACCCTTACACCTCGAACACACACACACACACACACACACTCACGCACACAAGCGCTTGTGGTCGTCTCGATTTCACCCCTGAGACCAGAGTTCTGGCAGTGCTTAGTAATTGAGGGTTAAACTAGCGTGTGCCCATCAACAGGTAATTGCCGTTGAGATTGCGATTTTTATGACAACTTGTGGCTTGTTAGCGCCGCATAATTCATGAGCTCTCACTCCCTTTTCTCCCTATGGCTCTCTCGCTCTATGTCTTGCATTAACTTCGCCACAAAGTAGACAGTTCAAGAAGTCCTTGCAACCAAGCAGCATCAATCGACATAAAAAAAGTCTTGTTTTTTGCTAAATATTAAAGTTTGGGCAATACAAAATCTTAGATATTTTCAATAATATTTTTTACAAAGAAAAATCAGAATTATATTCCAGCACAACATATCATGCTCATAAATTTATTAAAAACCACCCATAATCCACTCAGACGCCCGGCGCATAAAAGTATGCAACAAAATTGTCAAAAAAAAAATGTTTGGTTTTCATCGAATTTACAACTTGCGAGACACATTAAAAGGATTTGCTTGGCACGTGCCCTCACATTTAAAGGCTTTTCGAGGAATACTTTGAAAGAAAGAAAATCGCACTTGAAAGTTGATATTTTGTATTATTCCGTTGAAGTGCCAATTGAAACAAGAGAAATAGAAATTAGCATTTATTTTGAAAAGTGCGTGTTTATTTAGCTATTTATTCAGTTTTTATTTTAATTTCTTTCTTTTTCGCTTTTTTTATCTTCCAATCAGTCATGCCTAAATAGCAAATAGATGCGATTACATTTAATTGAATTTTCTGCTGCGACAAAGCATTGAAGAAAAAATTGTATTAAATTACCAAAAAGAAAAATAATCAAAAATGCGCAACGCGATTGGGAAAAGCAAGAAAAACGTGACACTACAAAATGTTGGCGTATTCAAATTTCTCAAACGTTAAGCCGCTAAAATTGGCAAGACAATTGGGGAGGATTTTTTTTTTGGTATTTGCTCATAAGTAGCTGAAAAGTATATGTTCAATAATGCTAGCAAAACTTTTTTGGAATATGATATGCAGATTTGCAATTGATTTGCAGTTACTAATATTTGTTTATAATTATAATATTTATTTTTATACCCTGATCCCATTAAAAATGCGAAAAAGGGTATTAGAGCCAGAGGCACCATATTCACTATGTATATTCTCGAATAGCATATAGAAGTACAAAATGTTTTGTTTTTTTGATATTAGAATAAAAGATTGACATTTAAAAATGGACATGCCAGAAAATTTTATGTTTTGCCAAAAATGACAAGGGGTAACATCACTATTTCTGCTAAAAATGGGTCAGTTCTGAAATCAAAAACTTGAAATTACATTTTATTATGTACACTTCCACGAGTCTAAAACGGTTTAAATTTCTACGATCCGACATCAAATACCCGAGTTATGAGCATTCAAATATGACCATATAATATTTTCAGCATTACCAAAAAAATACGATTTTTTTAGCTTTATAACTTGCATATCTCGGCCAAAATAAGTCCGATCTTTGAGTGGTATACCTTTTTGGACTCGTAAGAACCAGGACTATCGATTGCTATTTAAAAATTGGCATGTCAGAAAATTTCATTTTTTGCCAAATATGACAGGGGTAACATCACTATTTCTGCTAAAAATGGGTCAGTTCTGAAATCAAAAACTTGAAATTACATTTTATTATGTACACTTCCACGAGTCTAAAACGGTTTAAATTTCCACGATCCGACATCAAATACCCGAGTTATGAGCATTCAAAGATGACCATATAATATTTTCAGCATTACCAAAAAAATGATATTTTTGGAGCTTTATAACTTGCATATCTCGGCCAAAATGAGTCCGATCTTTGAGTGGTATATCTTTTTGGACTCGTTAAGATCAGAATTATCGATTGACATTTAAAAATTGGCATGTCAGAAAATTTCATTTTTTGACAAATATGACAAGGGGTAACATCACTATTTCTGCTAAAAATGGGTCAGTTCTGAAATCAAAAACTTGAAATTACATTTTATTATGTACACTTCCACGAGTCTAAAACGGTTTAAATTTCCACGATCCGACATCAAATACCCGAGTTATGAGCATTCAAAGATGACCATATAATATTTTCAGCATTACCAAAAAAATGATATTTTTGGAGCTTTATAACTTGCATATCTCGGCCAAAATGAGTCCGATCTTTGAGTGGTATATCTTTTTGGACTCGTTAAGATCAGAATTATTGATTGACATTTAAAAATTGGCATGTCAGAAAATTTCATTTTTTGCCAAATATGACAAGGGGTAACATCACTATTTCTGCTAAAAATGGGTCAGTTCTGAAATCAAAAACTTGAAAATACATTTTATTATGTACACTTCCACGAGTCTAAAACGGTTTAAATTTCCACGATCCGACATCAAATACCCGAGTTATGAGCATTCAAAGATGACCATATAATATTTTCAGCATTACCAAAAAAATGATATTTTTGGAGCTTTATAACTTGCATATCTCGGCCAAAATGAGTCCGATCTTTGAGTGGTATATCTTTTCAGACTCGTTAAGATCAGAATTATCGATTGACATTTAAAAATTGGCATGTCAGAAAATTTCATTTTTTGCCAAATATGACAAGGGGTAACATCACTATTTCTGCTAAAAATGGGTCAGTTCTGAAATCAAAAACTTGAAATTACATTTTATTATGTACACTTCCACGAGTCTAAAACGGTTTAAATTTCCACGATCCGACATCAAATACCCGAGTTATGAGCATTCAAAGATGACCATATAATATTTTCAGCATTACCAAAAAAATGATATTTTTGGAGCTTTATAACTTGCATATCTCGGCCAAAATGAGTCCGATCTTTGAGTGGTATATCTTTTTGGACTCGTTAAGATCAGAATTATCGATTGACATTTAAAAATTGGCATGTCAGAAAATTTCATTTTTTGACAAATATGACAAGGGGTAACATCACTATTTCTGCTAAAAATGGGTCAGTTCTGAAATCAAAAACTTCAAATTACATTTTATTATGTACACTTCCACGAGTCTAAAACGATTTAAATTTCCACGATCCGACATCAAATACCCGAGTTATGAGCATTCAAAGATGACCATATAATATTTTCAGCATTACCAAAAAAATGATATTTTTGGAGCTTTATAACTTGCATATCTCGGCCAAAATGAGTCCGATCTTTGAGTGGTATATCTTTTTGGACTCGTTAAGATCAGAATTATCGATTGACATTTAAAAATTGGCATGTCAGAAAATTTCATTTTTTGACAAATATGACAAGGGGTAACATCACTATTTCTGCTAAAAATGGGTCAGTTCTGAAATCAAAAACTTGAAAATACATTTTATTATGTACACTTCCACGAGTCTAAAACGGTTTAAATTTCCACGATCCGACATCAAATACCCGAGTTATGAGCATTCAAAGATGACCATATAATATTTTCAGCATTACCAAAAAAATGATATTTTTGGAGCTTTATAACTTGCATATCTCGGCCAAAATGAGTCCGATCTTTGAGTGGTATATCTTTTTGGACTCGTTAAGATCAGAATTATCGATTGACATTTAAAAATTGGCATGTCAGAAAATTTCATTTTTTGACAAATATGACAAGGGGTAACATCACTATTTCTGCTAAAAATGGGTCAGTTCTGAAATCAAAAACTTCAAATTACATTTTATTATGTACACTTCCACGAGTCTAAAACGGTTTAAATTTCCACGATCCGACATCAAATACCCGAGTTATGAGCATTCAAAGATGACCATATAATACTTTCAGCATTACCAAAAAAATGATATTTTTGGAGCTTTATAACTTGCATATCTCGGCCAAAATGAGTCCGATCTTTGAGTGGTATATCTTTTTGGACTCGTTAAGATCAGAATTATCGATTGACATTTAAAAATTGGCATGTCAGAAAATTTCATTTTTTGCCAAATATGACAAGGGGTAACATCACTATTTCTGCTAAAAATGGGTCAGTTCTGAAATCAAAAACTTGAAAATACATTTTATTATGTACACTTCCACGAGTCTAAAACGGTTTAAATTTCCACGATCCGACATCAAATACCCGAGTTATGAGCATTCAAAGATGACCATATAATATTTTCAGCATTACCAAAAAAATGATATTTTTGGAGCTTTATAACTTGCATATCTCGGCCAAAATGAGTCCGATCTTTGAGTGGTATATCTTTTTGGACTCGTTAAGATCAGAATTATCGATTGACATTTAAAAATTGGCATGTCAGAAAATTTCATTTTTTGACAAATATGACAAGGGGTAACATCACTATTTCTGCTAAAAATGGGTCAGTTCTGAAATCAAAAACTTGAAAATACATTTTATTATGTACACTTCCACGAGTCTAAAACGGTTTAAATTTCCACGATCCGACATCAAATACCCGAGTTATGAGCATTCAAAGATGACCATATAATTTTTTCAGCATTACCAAAAAAATGATATTTTTGGAGCTTTATAACTTGCATATCTCGGCCAAAATGAGTCCGATCTTTGAGTGGTATATCTTTTTGGACTCGTTAAGATCAGAATTATCGATTGACATTTAAAAATTGGCATGTCAGAAAATTTCATTTTTTGACAAATATGACAAGGGGTAACATCACTATTTCTGCTAAAAATGGGTCAGTTCTGAAATCAAAAACTTCAAATTACATTTTATTATGTACACTTCCACGAGTCTAAAACGGTTTAAATTTCCACGATCCGACATCAAATACCCGAGTTATGAGCATTCAAAGATGACCATATAATATTTTCAGCATTACCAAAAAAATGATATTTTTGGAGCTTTATAACTTGCATATCTCGGCCAAAATGAGTCCGATCTTTGAGTGGTATATCTTTTTGGACTCGTTAAGATCAGAATTATTGATTGACATTTAAAAATTGGCATGTCAGAAAATTTCATTTTTTGCCAAATATGACAAGGGGTAACATCACTATTTCTGCTAAAAATGGGTCAGTTCTGAAATCAAAAACTTGAAAATACATTTTATTATGTACACTTCCACGAGTCTAAAACGGTTTAAATTTCCACGATCCGACATCAAATACCCGAGTTATGAGCATTCAAAGATGACCATATAATATTTTCAGCATTACCAAAAAAATGATATTTTTGGAGCTTTATAACTTGCATATCTCGGCCAAAATGAGTCCGATCTTTGAGTGGTATATCTTTTCAGACTCGTTAAGATCAGAATTATCGATTGACATTTAAAAATTGGCATGTCAGAAAATTTCATTTTTTGCCAAATATGACAAGGGGTAACATCACTATTTCTGCTAAAAATGGGTCAGTTCTGAAATCAAAAACTTGAAATTACATTTTATTATGTACACTTCCACGAGTCTAAAACGGTTTAAATTTCCACGATCCGACATCAAATACCCGAGTTATGAGCATTCAAAGATGACCATATAATATTTTCAGCATTACCAAAAAAATGATATTTTTGGAGCTTTATAACTTGCATATCTCGGCCAAAATGAGTCCGATCTTTGAGTGGTATATCTTTTTGGACTCGTTAAGATCAGAATTATCGATTGACATTTAAAAATTGGCATGTCAGAAAATTTCATTTTTTGACAAATATGACAAGGGGTAACATCACTATTTCTGCTAAAAATGGGTCAGTTCTGAAATCAAAAACTTCAAATTACATTTTATTATGTACACTTCCACGAGTCTAAAACGATTTAAATTTCCACGATCCGACATCAAATACCCGAGTTATGAGCATTCAAAGATGACCATATAATATTTTCAGCATTACCAAAAAAATGATATTTTTGGAGCTTTATAACTTGCATATCTCGGCCAAAATGAGTCCGATCTTTGAGTGGTATATCTTTTTGGACTCGTTAAGATCAGAATTATCGATTGACATTTAAAAATTGGCATGTCAGAAAATTTCATTTTTTGACAAATATGACAAGGGGTAACATCACTATTTCTGCTAAAAATGGGTCAGTTCTGAAATCAAAAACTTGAAAATACATTTTATTATGTACACTTCCACGAGTCTAAAACGGTTTAAATTTCCACGATCCGACATCAAATACCCGAGTTATGAGCATTCAAAGATGACCATATAATATTTTCAGCATTACCAAAAAAATGATATTTTTGGAGCTTTATAACTTGCATATCTCGGCCAAAATGAGTCCGATCTTTGAGTGGTATATCTTTTTGGACTCGTTAAGATCAGAATTATCGATTGACATTTAAAAATTGGCATGTCAGAAAATTTCATTTTTTGACAAATATGACAAGGGGTAACATCACTATTTCTGCTAAAAATGGGTCAGTTCTGAAATCAAAAACTTCAAATTACATTTTATTATGTACACTTCCACGAGTCTAAAACGGTTTAAATTTCCACGATCCGACATCAAATACCCGAGTTATGAGCATTCAAAGATGACCATATAATACTTTCAGCATTACCAAAAAAATGATATTTTTGGAGCTTTATAACTTGCATATCTCGGCCAAAATGAGTCCGATCTTTGAGTGGTATATCTTTTTGGACTCGTTAAGATCAGAATTATCGATTGACATTTAAAAATTGGCATGTCAGAAAATTTCATTTTTTGCCAAATATGACAAGGGGTAACATCACTATTTCTGCTAAAAATGGGTCAGTTCTGAAATCAAAAACTTGAAAATACATTTTATTATGTACACTTCCACGAGTCTAAAACGGTTTAAATTTCCACGATCCGACATCAAATACCCGAGTTATGAGCATTCAAAGATGACCATATAATATTTTCAGCATTACCAAAAAAATGATATTTTTGGAGCTTTATAACTTGCATATCTCGGCCAAAATGAGTCCGATCTTTGAGTGGTATATCTTTTTGGACTCGTTAAGATCAGAATTATCGATTGACATTTAAAAATTGGCATGTCAGAAAATTTCATTTTTTGACAAATATGACAAGGGGTAACATCACTATTTCTGCTAAAAATGGGTCAGTTCTGAAATCAAAAACTTGAAAATACATTTTATTATGTACACTTCCACGAGTCTAAAACGGTTTAAATTTCCACGATCCGACATCAAATACCCGAGTTATGAGCATTCAAAGATGACCATATAATATTTTCAGCATTACCAAAAAAATGATATTTTTGGAGCTTTATAACTTGCATATCTCGGCCAAAATGAGTCCGATCTTTGAGTGGTATATCTTTTTGGACTCGTTAAGATCAGAATTATCGATTGACATTTAAAAATTGGCATGTCAGAAAATTTCATTTTTTGACAAATATGACAAGGGGTAACATCACTATTTCTGCTAAAAATGGGTCAGTTCTGAAATCAAAAACTTCAAATTACATTTTATTATGTACACTTCCACGAGTCTAAAACGGTTTAAATTTCCACGATCCGACATCAAATACCCGAGTTATGAGCATTCAAAGATGACCATATAATACTTTCAGCATTACCAAAAAAATGATATTTTTGGAGCTTTATAACTTGCATATCTCGGCCAAAATGAGTCCGATCTTTGAGTGGTATATCTTTTTGGACTCGTTAAGATCAGAATTATCGATTGACATTTAAAAATTGGCATGTCAGAAAATTTCATTTTTTGACAAATATGACAAGGGGTAACATCACTATTTCTGCTAAAAATGGGTCAGTTCTGAAATCAAAAACTTCAAATTACATTTTATTATGTACACTTCCACGAGTCTAAAACGGTTTAAATTTCCACGATCCGACATCAAATACCCGAGTTATGAGCATTCAAAGATGACCATATAATACTTTCAGCATTACCAAAAAAATGATATTTTTGGAGCTTTATAACTTGCATATCTCGGCCAAAATGAGTCCGATCTTTGAGTGGTATATCTTTTTGGACTCGTTAAGATCAGAATTATCGATTGACATTTAAAAATTGGCATGTCAGAAAATTTCATTTTTTGCCAAATATGACAAGGGGTAACATCACTATTTCTGCTAAAAATGGGTCAGTTCTGAAATCAAAAACTTGAAAATACATTTTATTATGTACACTTCCACGAGTCTAAAACGGTTTAAATTTCCACGATCCGACATCAAATACCCGAGTTATGAGCATTCAAAGATGACCATATAATATTTTCAGCATTACCAAAAAAATGATATTTTTGGAGCTTTATAACTTGCATATCTCGGCCAAAATGAGTCCGATCTTTGAGTGGTATATCTTTTTGGACTCGTTAAGATCAGAATTATCGATTGACATTTAAAAATTGGCATGTCAGAAAATTTCATTTTTTGACAAATATGACAAGGGGTAACATCACTATTTCTGCTAAAAATGGGTCAGTTCTGAAATCAAAAACTTGAAAATACATTTTATTATGTACACTTCCACGAGTCTAAAACGGTTTAAATTTCCACGATCCGACATCAAATACCCGAGTTATGAGCATTCAAAGATGACCATATAATATTTTCAGCATTACCAAAAAAATGATATTTTTGGAGCTTTATAACTTGCATATCTCGGCCAAAATGAGTCCGATCTTTGAGTGGTATATCTTTTTGGACTCGTTAAGATCAGAATTATCGATTGACATTTAAAAATTGGCATGTCAGAAAATTTCATTTTTTGACAAATATGACAAGGGGTAACATCACTATTTCTGCTAAAAATGGGTCAGTTCTGAAATCAAAAACTTCAAATTACATTTTATTATGTACACTTCCACGAGTCTAAAACGGTTTAAATTTCCACGATCCGACATCAAATACCCGAGTTATGAGCATTCAAAGATGACCATATAATACTTTCAGCATTACCAAAAAAATGATATTTTTGGAGCTTTATAACTTGCATATCTCGGCCAAAATGAGTCCGATCTTTGAGTGGTATATCTTTTTGGACTCGTTAAGATCAGAATTATCGATTGACATTTAAAAATTGGCATGTCAGAAAATTTCATTTTTTGCCAAATATGACAAGGGGTAACATCACTATTTCTGCTAAAAATGGGTCAGTTCTGAAATCAAAAACTTGAAAATACATTTTATTATGTACACTTCCACGAGTCTAAAACGGTTTAAATTTCCACGATCCGACATCAAATACCCGAGTTATGAGCATTCAAAGATGACCATATAATATTTTCAGCATTACCAAAAAAATAATATTTTTGGAGCTTTATAACTTGCATATCTCGGCCAAAATGAGTCCGATCTTTGAGTGGTATATCTTTTTGGACTCGTTAAGATCAGAATTATCGATTGACATTTAAAAATTGGCATGTCAGAAAATTTCATTTTTTGACAAATATGACAAGGGGTAACATCACTATTTCTGCTAAAAATGGGTCAGTTCTGAAATCAAAAACTTGAAAATACATTTTATTATGTACACTTCCACGAGTCTAAAACGGTTTAAATTTCCACGATCCGACATCAAATACCCGAGTTATGAGCATTCAAAGATGACCATATAATATTTTCAGCATTAACAAAAAAATAAGATTTTTGGAGCTTTATAACTTGCATATCTCGGCCAAAATGAGTCCGATCTTTGAGTGGTATATCTTTTTGGACTCGTTAAGATCAGAATTATCGATTGACATTTAAAAATTGGCATGTCAGAAAATTTCATTTTTTGACAAATATGACAAGGGGTAACATCACTATTTGTGCTAAAAATGGGTCAGTTCTGAAATCAAAAACTTGAAATTACATTTTATTATGTACACTTCCACGAGTCTATAACGGTTTAAATTTCCACGATCCGACATCAAATATCCGAGTTATGAGCATTCAAAGATGACCATATAATATTTTCAGCATTAACAAAAAAATTAGATTTTTGGAGATTTATAACTTGCATATCTCGGCCAAAATGAGTCCGATCTTTGAGTGGTATATCTTTTTGGACTCGTTAAGATCAGAATTATCGATTGACATTTAAAAATTGGCATGTCAGAAAATTTCATTTTTTGCCAAATATGACAAGGGGTAACATCACTATTTCTGCTAAAAATTGGTCAGTTCTGAAATCAAAAACTTGAAATTACATTTTATTATGTACACTTCCACGAGTCTAAAACGGTTTAAATTTCCACGATCCGACATCAAATACCCGAGTTATGAGCATTCAAAGATGACCATATAAAATTTTCAGCATTAACAAAAAAATTAGATTTTTGGAGATTTATAACTTGCATATCTCGGCCAAAATGAGTCGCATTTTCACAGTTCCCAAAAATCAAATTAAGTATGCTGAAAACATTTCAATTAGAGTCAGATTCAATTAATTACGTGGTAAATGATGACTGCATTTTGTGTACACCTATTATGAGTTTGTTCAACCAGCTTAAAAGTGAGTCGCAGAAGCAAAAAACGTTTTCAATTTAGCACAACAACTAGGATAACAGAAGGGACAGCAAACGGCAGCCAAGGACGCCAAAGAAATTCAATTAACCTCGAGTGGTGTCTGCAGCATTGTGTGGCATAAAACAAAATGCTGTGGCTTCAACGTGGTGGCACATTCGCATTCACACCTCATCAACATCAACATCAAGAGCACAACATCAATGTGTGGAGGGGGGTGGCTAGGGGAGAGGAGGTTGCTTTGACTTATATACCACACCCCGAAGCAACTTTTACTGCTGTTTCACTCAGCTTCCAATTGTTAATAAAGACCACGTTTTGCTTGCCTTCTTCACGCCGCAGCAGTTTAACCCCCTCGCCACCCTTGACACAGGCCTCAGGTTAAACTTGGCCCGCGGTAGTCAATAAAAAGTGCTCAGAACTTGGTCTGATTAAGAGCTGGGCAAACAAATCAGCTGCTGTGAGCCTGTTTGCTTAGCCAGTGTCTAAACAGCTTGCTCAACGGTATTTTAAACTGTTTGCGATATATATCTGCCTGCCAGCCTGACTGCCCTCCAGCCTTCTCATGTGGCCTCTCATCTGAGCCATGTAATTAACATTTCAATTTTCCTGCTTGTATTTACGCATATTTCATCCCAATCCAGCGACTTCATCAGGCAAATGTATCTATTCTGACCTAAACTCCTCCTGCTACGGCAATAAATAAATTGTTTTTCAGGGCGATCTCTGCTGCTGCTCCGGTTTTTTGTTGACATATGCAAATTTTTGTTGCCTGCACGCGTACAGCTAAAGTTTTTTGATTGCTTTTAAGCGCTCCACTCTAGCTGGGTTAGGTGCGGCCTGACAGGGGGTATATCAGCCAGATTATTTGCCAGCTTGTAGGTAGTTCAATAAGCTCTGATTGTTTACTCTTTGCTGGTTTTATTACTTTGTCGATAGCTTGAGTAGCACTTTGAAACGTGTCTATTTGATCTATACGTATTTGAAGACAAGCTGCATGTTTAAATCCTGAAAATGTATTCACCAAAAAGCCCGTTTACTTTTTAATACAACATTTTTTAAGGTTAACTAAAGTAAATGTCATCAAAAGTAAGATTTTAAATTTAAATATAATATTTTTGTAAGTTACAATGCATTTTTATGTCATCATGGGAATAATAATTAATATACACCTCAAAAATTTTTAGACAAAGTTATCTATAACAAAATGGATTAATATATAAAATTATTCAATATTTTTTTTTTAATTTTAGTTTATCAATGCAACTTTGTGATAAAAACTTTTTCTAAAAATATTCAAAAGACCATCATCACGAACACATATGATTTGGCAACCTTAAAAAAATATAATTCTTAATGTTGTTTAATATTTCACTTTGCAATAAGAGTGTTTAATAAATGTGAATACTTGATACCAGATAAAAGAAAACAACACCCAACAGTTTTTAAAAACAAACAACACTATACATTTTAATAATTGTAGTATTTTTATTGCATATTAATATAATGAATAATTCAATATTTATTGTATTAAAATCACGTTAATTGATAAATTGTATAATAATTACATCGATATGAGTTGATATGATGTTGCTATGATATTCTTTAGGTTCAAGTTTGTTTAAAGAATTAGCAAGCCACAGTGCTTTTATTGATAGCACAGCAGAAGACCAGATTGATATGACTCCAAATCCAGCTTACAGGATTCTCTGATATCGGCGATAGGAAACGAGCTCCACGCTCCAAGCGCCCGGTAGCTGCAACTGTCTGCTGGAATTCCTGCTGCCACGACATCCTCTTCTCCAGCCGCCAGTTGGGATGCTGCTCCGTCGGCAAAGCTGCTGCCAGAACGCGCGCCCGTTCCAAGCCATCGGTCTACTCCCCTGTTGGTGTTTGTGGTTTGTGTGTGGCGCCAGTCGTGCGGCCTGTGCTTTTATAGCTGCCGCCAACTGGCTGAGCTTTAAACTCCACCTCACCCACAGAACTTTCGTGTTGAGTTTCTGTGCGAGTGGCGTGTTGAGTTTCTGGGGGGGGCGCAAAAGGCAACAATTGTAGCTGCCTAATTGGGTGTACGGAGTATATACTACATACATACATACATATATATGCAGTTAGGTAAACAGCTGTCTATATGTACACATAATATATACATATACGACCTGTTTACATGTGTGTTTGTGACCTTACAAGCATAGCTTCATAGGAGGAGCTACAATCTAACCGAGCAATGGCTGCCGAAAAATCGCAATGCTCAGCATTAAATACCGAAATGAATTTAAAATACTAAACGGAAATATTTCTTGAAATGCCAGTGCTGTCTAATCCTTTGCCTGCCTGCGAGTAAGTGATTAAAGCCATTAACGAAATTATCAGGGATTATAAAGATTTGTACACAATTTGATGCGCTGCCACGTCAGCTTCAGCACCACCCCCCAAGCACCACCCTACCACCCACCGCGTATGCTCAGACGGAGAGACAATGCAATTTACCGTAATCCAGGAGCTTCAATTAATGGAGTGTCGACGTCGTCGTCGGCCCTGCCGAAAGGGGTTGCTGGGCAACCTGCCCTTAGCCCCACAGCCCACCACCACGTAACTTGGCTGCGCACAATGAAGCACCCACAACCCTGCACACCCCTACCCTCCTCTCTTTCACGGCCTGCGCTAAAAAACCGTATAGTTGCTACAGTATTAACCCGTAAACTCCCAGAGATTATTTTCATTTCAAATAATTCTAATTTCTAGAAATAATATTTTTCTATGCAGTTTTGTTTTGTCCATAAATGCGTTGAAATTCTCAATGAGGTAATGTTTCTCAAAAATAAGAACTCTATTTATAAGACGTCTGCAGAAATATGCTTATCTGGATGTACTCACTTCCGAGTGACTACTGTAACACAATGAAATGCATTAGGCTTGTCGTTGCGCGGCAGGGGTAGCAAAGGCGAAGTAGGGGTTGTGGGTAGCTAACACTTCTGGCCTCTAAGGGTTGTGCCTGCTCATTATGAGTTTTTAAACAGTGCATTTTTTGGCAAGTTTCTAACGCCTGACATCATTTGACGTCAGTTAGCTTGACATCGACGACCAAAAATGCTGTTGCATAGTTTTTGTGGCACGCGGCACGTTCATCAACTAAAACTGACAGAAAGCAATGTACACTCAGAAAAAAATGACGTTCTAAAATCATGAACGAACGGTCTCATTTTTGATTTTTTTTTTCTTAATTTTTCGTTCATAAATCAAGAACGCGTGGTCTTGACGATACTTTAAAAATAAGAACACATGTTACAATTGTACCATAATAAGAACGTCGTTCTTAAAATATGAACGCATTTGGATTCTTCTTTGTTATTTGCAGGCTTTGTAGCTCAGTGGGTAGCAGGCACGCCTAGCAAACATTAGTAGCGCGGCTTCAATTCCCGTTCAAGACGTAATATTTTTAAATTTTTTATTTTTTTTTATATTTATTTACAATTTTACATTTAGTATATAACACAACAAATGAGTACAGTCTTAACAAGTACTAACAACAAGGCATTCGACTCAATTAAATCTAATTATTCTGTCGGCTTATCTTAGAGCTTAGCTGCCAAGTTATTAGTACGATGGATAGCTCAGTGGGAAAACGCTCGCCTTGCAAACGCGAAGAGAGGGGTGAGTCTCGTGTTCGATTCCGCGAGAAGGAAGGCAACAAATCTGAAGTTTTTTCAATCTTATTAAATTATGTAAAATAGTCTTGAACAGACAGTATAACACAACTTACTTTCTAAATAATGTGAATTCGTAAAATGTTAATGATTAACAACAATAATACTAATACAAACTAAAAAAAAACTAATACAATTATATAAATAATGTACAAAATATGATCGGACGGACCCCCGCTTCCATCAAAATAAAATTTTTTTGCATCAGCCCCAATTATATATTCAAAATCAGTCACAAATTAAGAACAAAATGTTCTTGAATGAAGACCTAAACGTTCTTAATAACAGAACAGCGGTCTTAATAAATCCGTTCATAAAATATGACCAACGTTCTTGGTATCAAGAAAAAGCGTACATAACAGACTATCGTCAACGAATGGTCATGATTTCGGTCTTTTTAGAACGCTTTTTTTTCTGAGTGTATGCCTCCGTATTTCCTCCGTAGATGACTGTCAACTTTTATTGTGAGAAATGAGAGAATTTCATTTAGTAAACTGTGCTGCCCACACAAAAGGTCAAAGGCCATGAAAATTGAGAAAAATGCTTAGACCAAATGAGGTTAAGTGACAAAAATAATTTATCAGCGAATAAACATATTAAACCAAGTGTGGGTAAACCAATGTGCTAGTCAAGGTTACTGGCAGTTGCCAAGAAAAAGAATTTCATTATGTTTTCTTAGTTTTCGAAATGCTAAATTTGGCAATACGCCAGCGAAAATTATCATATCAATCAAGGCTAAAATAGCATTCCTGCTAGACTCTGCTTTACTTGTCAAGATTATGAGATCCTAACACATACCTACATCAAATACTAACAAACACTAACAAAACACATTTGAAAACGGTCAGCTTATATTAAAGTAAAATATTTGTATTTATTTGTATATATTTGTAAACCAGAGAAAACCTTTTAACAATTAAATGGAGGACACAACAGTGGATACCGCTCCTAATACCGGTCACGATACCGCTCCCGATAGCGCTTCCGTGCCGGTTCCCGTCGAGGCATTTGCAACAGAAATAACCGATACCTTTAACACAGAGGATCCGGACTTCAAATCTGAACTTAAGCTTTTGGATGATCAGGTGTCACTATACGAAGGCGATCACACCGAACCCACCAAAGCAATCAAAGAGGATGTGGAAAATATCAAGGACACGAGTGCCGAAGATGATGGCACCGAGCTAACTGTGGAGGCTTTGGCCCAACTGCATCATGATAAAAAGAAGATGAGGCGCGAGGAGAAGCGTCGAGCGGATGAGAGACTCAGAAAGCATTTCAGAACGCCAGAGCCTGTGCCGAAGCCGGTGTCCGAGCGAATGACTGAGATTAAGACAGAGACTGGTGCTGATGTTGCGGCTGATGGTGATGGTGAGCCCAAGCCTATGCGTAAGTCTGTTTCAATATTGCAGGATCAAGGATCGCACCACACGGATTTGGAAGCAACGCGGCATAAAAGCTCCTTGTTGCTATCCGGCACATACGACAGGCAAGTAATGGAGGAGGTGAAAACGGAGGAGGTATCGTCCTCGGACGAAGAGGACTATAGCCGTCGGGCGTGTTCGGTGTCCTTCAAGGGTGAATTCTTGGACAATTTCTACTTTCCCAGCATCTCGGATATCACGACCGAATCAAGCGATATTATATTAGAAACTCTACGTGCGACGCTAGAGGAACGTTATTCGTCTGTTAGGGATGAGGGCAAATTTGTAGACCCACTGACTGGCGTTACGATCTCATCAGCATCTAGCGAGCAGCAGGTTAAAGAAGAAGCCGAAGAGGAGGTTAAATCGAGCTCATCAACAATATCATTCGATTGGCCCTTCGAAATCGAGGACAAATTCGTGCCCGCGCCGTTGCCGAAAGCGGATGACGCCGAGATGGCCATGGAGATGCTTTTCGAGATACATTCATCTATGCGAGTTGTGAGTGCTGAATCCACCACAGCAATGGAACTGGAGCGGACGGAGCGCGAGAATCGTCAAATTGTTATCGATTTCCTGTACAAAACTATCGACGATGCTGTCGAGGCGGCCGAGTATGTCGATCCTGACACCATTCTGCGTGCCAAAATAGATAAAGGCAAGCTGATAAAGGATTTGCATAGCATGATATCGAATTTCATTTATGCCAAGCAATACAACACGGATTTGACCAACAAATTGTTCGAGTATTATCGCCGTATTGGACAAATGCGCGTCTTCGATCGCCTGCCGCCGGAAGTGGAGGAAACGGAGTTCCGGCGACAACGGGAGGCACTGCTTCACCTGGATCACTTGAAGCAGAAAGCTGCCGAGACGAAGCGCATCAATAATTTGCTAATGGCCAGTGTCAACATGGATCTGACCTATGTGAGCAACATATCGACATCAACGGCCCAGTCGCTCGAAAAGTGCTTTCGCGAGACTCTCATCCGCAAGGATGCCCAGATCATGCCGCGCATCGTGGAGAACGATCTGCGACGCATGCAAATAATGCGCAACGAGATCAGCGATAGTCGTCTCTGGCTCATTACCAGACAACACACGCTGGGCAGACTGATCGAGGTGAGTCGTTAAGTAATATTGTCCCGACTGCTAGATTGGCTAAATTGGCAACTAACCTGTAACACTAATTTGTTTTTTATTAAGCGCAAACGCAATTTTGATCAAATCACCGGAGATTTGACCATGGATCAATTTCTGAATGCGCAACGCGATGTTACAGCGCTGGGCACGAAGGTTGAAGGTGCTTAAAACTAATGAAATAATCCAATATATATATTTGTAACTAAGCCATTTTGTTAAACTAGAGCGCCATCATGACCTGACGCGTATGCATGATCGTTGTACCAAGCACGTCCACCAGCTGGCCTTTATAAGGGAAAAGACCAGCATGATATCGGCCACTTTAGGCAACTATAAGATCGAATTTAGAAAGAAGGCGTTAAGACAGGATGAATTGCGTGATCAGCTGCTCGAATTGAAGCTGCAACATGCACGCCTCAAGAGGCAGAAGGCTGAGCTGCATGAGAAGAGCGGCCTGCTCTATAAGCCCGCACTGTTACACGATTTCGATAAGACGGTGGAAAACTGTGAAGTCAAGCGCGAGATCGTCAAAAACCTAAGGAACACCGTACAAGATTTAGAGGCACGCATTGCTGTATTTGAGAATATTACCCGTAACTCCATCACAGTTCAATCAATGCCAAGAAACACCAGAAAAACATTAACAAAATAATATTGTTGTACAATTACTTTTACACTTTAATACAGATCTTTTGTATAAGACTTCAGATCTTCATCAATTAATACGATTTCGATTAAAAAAATCTATTAATAATCTATAATAATTATTATTGAAAAGTATTTGAGTCAACTATTTTGTACTCAGTTTAAGAATACTTGAATAACTGAATTACTCATATTTTTATCTAACTAATTAAATACGAGCGAGGCAAGCAAATCTCTTTTCCAACTGGAGTTCACTTCAAAGCTTCAGCTCTATGGCAACCATACTCTTTATTTAT
This sequence comes from Drosophila maculinotata, assembly GCA_035045305.1. Classification (NCBI taxonomy): domain Eukaryota; kingdom Metazoa; phylum Arthropoda; class Insecta; order Diptera; family Drosophilidae; genus Drosophila; species Drosophila maculinotata. The sequence goes on from JAWNPD010000430.1 coordinate 967,648, forward strand.
TTATTATACTTTTTTGTATTGTCTCACAATATTGGACGACTTCATGACGCTAAATTAACTGCCAGACATTTCTATTAGCTGCTCGTGAATGCCAAGCCAATCTACGCTTAATATATGCATGATGCTGTCCGCCTGATAACACTTGAAATATGCCAGGGGTGGAGCTGAAGGAGGGGTCACGTTGCTGGGACAACGCGTCCCCTTCTTATCTGCGGCACGTGGAGAACTTGGAGAACTAAATGAATTTAATGAAATGGAAATGTGCAGTCATGAGTTTGGAGATGACTTCAGTTGACTGTACCTGGTAATGCTATAAGATCTTATGTATTTATAAGGCTTAGACCAGGGATGACACTTTTAAATACACTTAAAATCGATTATTAAAAGTTGGAAATTACAAATTAGAATTGACTCGAATTATTTTGATTTATTGTACACCATTAGAAGCGAAAAAATGCTAGGGTAGCTCGCAGTCCCTCAACTGTTAGTCTAATCAACTCTCTGTTGCATACATCAAGGCGTCGGCAAATGCAACAGCAGACAGCAAATATGTCCTGGGAAACGAGAGACGATAAGGCGTCGTCGCATCGCCTGCATAGTCGCAAAGTACCTTTTCACACATGAGCGCACAGGATGCCCAGCTCCTTAGCTCCTTGCTCCCCAGCTTGCTTCCCATGAGGGGTGTTCCGCCTGTTGTTGCTTTTATTGTAAATCACAGAGTGAAACCGAAACCGAAACCGTTAACGTGTTGCGGTTACGCTGCTGACTTTGCTGTGGCAAGAAAAACAGAAAAGAGAAAAAAAACGAAGCGAGTCATTCCATTTGGGCTTTATTAAATGCGCCAGCGGGCGGAGGCTGGCCCAAAGGAGGGTTAGCTGTCAGCCTATATATGTGTGTGTGTGTCTGTGTGTGTGTATGGAAGGGCAACGTCCTGTCTCACATCTTTTTATTGCGAATTTCATTTTTTTAGCGATGTGTTTTGGTTTTTATACTCTGTTGGTAAACTGAAATTCAGTTTACCAAATATTAATGCTTCTGTAATAAATATTAACCATGAAAACAAGCAAAAAATTAATAATAGTACTAAATATAATAACGAATACTATGCATTTTAAATACAAGAAAGTTTCATGACATTTTTCCACCGAAAACAGAGTGTTTCGCAGTTGGGTATTTGCAACTGAAACAGTTTTACTTGTTTTTTGTTGAGTTTATCAAACTTCTTACATTTGTTTTGTTGTAAAATGGGAGCAGCACATACACACACACACATAGGCAAACTTTCTGATTTAATGATTGCTTTTGAGTGCTGTGAGTTTGGCGAATCGATAGAGCTGGGGGAAGGGGCAGGGGAGAGGCTCTGGTTTCGCATTTCAACTCAAGACATACGAAATTGTTACCATTTTTTTACAGTCTCTCTTTTTTTGCAGCCTTGGCAAAGATTTGTCAATTCCTTGACACAATGATGCATAACGTTATCTGAGATTTTGGACCGAGTACGAGCCGAGAAAAAAGCCACACAAACAACAACAGCTTTTGCGAATTAATCTTCTTAATGTTCGTGCCTTTGGGTTAAGAGTTGCCAGCTCCTGAGGCACTAAGTAGAGCGCTTAGGTTTTCCAAATCACATAACGCGATTGCTGATTGTTAGGTGGCTTTAAATTGGAGTATGGGCATAATGCTTAGACAGTGGTCGCTAGGACATGAGAACATGAGAATGAGCAAAATTAGAATCTAGTATTTATAATCATTATCATATATAAGAAGCTTTGAAAACAAAAAGTTATAATTTTAGTGCAGGATATTTTAAAAAGACAAACCATGGAGAAATTGGAATCGAGTTTAACGATTGGTTCAGTTTTGTCAAAGTTATGGCAGTTCAAAGGTCTAAATTTGTAAAAGAGGATGAGTAAGGATTATATACATTTTATAGTACACAATTAAAACAAATCATTCAGATTTGCGACCACTGTATAATCTTTTTCATTTCAGTTAAGAGCTGCTTGCTAATTGCTGCACTTGCCGCATGTTGCATGACCGTTGGCTTGAAGCGATTGAATCCGTGGATGGCTGTTACTATGGGCACACATAATCATATCAGCTTCCACACGATTTAACAGCGACGCAATTGAGTTTTGCGTTCGCATGGCAACTGGAGCAACTGTTCGCTCTCGTCCTGCCCCATGTCCTGCCCACTGCACTTGGTCTGTCGACTTTTCTATACAGTTTTCTTTTTGGCATTTGCTCAACACTTTTCTGGTTTCGCATTGATTGCATGTCAAATTGCGCAATTGCTTGCTAAAAGCATCGAGAAAGCAATCGGCAAATATGGCTGGTATATTGTATTGTACCTACTACAAATTGCAGACTCTTTTATTCAGTGCGATTCTGTTGTCCTGTTGTCCCGTTGTCCTGTGGTGCTTCCTGCTGCCATGACGCTTAAGCTGCGATAAAAATTCCGTTCGATAAGCATTTTGTTTATGTACATAGTTACTGTGGCATGAGTCCTGCTCAGATTGCTATAAGCTGTTGCCAGCAAACAAGCTGATGGTTATAATCGATGCTGGCGGGCTCTTTATGTAAGTATTTCAGCAGGCATTGAACATTTCAATTCAAGACTTTACTGCAGTTTTCATTAACTTGCGACTTAAGGCGAACTTTCTTGTAAATATAATCCGCTTTGGCCTAGTAAAAGTTTTAGATTTCAAAAATTGAAAAAAATACTTTTTGATAGTCCTGATCCCTATGAGTTCAAAAAGGCATACCAATCGAAGATCGTACTTTATTTAGCAAAGATATTTAACTTCAAAAAATGTCCATTTTTGAATTTTGGTTATCCTGAAAGAATGCAGTGGTTTATTGTTATTTGAATCAAATCAACATTATTTTGTTTATCATTTATTTAAAAATGTATTAAAATTATTTATTTATTTTTTATAAAACAAAATTTATTAATTAGAATCGTAAATAAATATTAAAAATAAATATTATATTCTCCCATTCGCCACGCCATTTTGCCAAAACAAAGTCAATCCTACGATTTTTTTGCTTTGGATTTTTATACTCTGATCCCATTGAAAATGGGGAAAAATGAATTTCTGCCAAAATTAAGACAACAATTCTCTTCTCTGAGAGTTTTTATCATAAATTTGAAAAGAGCAGTGCAAAACAATCGTAAAGAGTATATATGTATGTACATATACATATGAATACTTATGTTTATATAAACCGCTTGCAAATTTGGAACCATTATTTGTTGTTTTGCACATTTTCAGTGGCATGTTGTTAGCTGGCCAAAACGAAGGCAAAGTTACTTCTCTTCTCTTGTGAGCCGTGTAGACAGGCAGTCATAATACTCATTACGAACGGCTTAAGCGATTTCCCCCGGGTGCGCACTAAGCCTCTTCACAGTGATTGAGACTCCCACACACGGGGTCTTATTTATGCATATGCATACAATACACATACACACACATACATATTTCGTTTATTTTGTCATTTTTTTTTTGTGAAAGCAATCTGAATGAAATCCGATTTGCAGCCGCATACTACAAAGTCAGCAAATTGGCAGCCAGCTGAAAAGGAAAGCGAATTCGCCAACCGATTGTTGTTGGCCACATCAATCAGTTTTGCCTGTTCCTTGTCATGTTTGACAAACATGAAAATACATAATAATTAATGTTCATAATTTTTACGGGCATTTTTCGTTCCTATCGCTTTTTATGCGCCACGTGATGGGCAAATGGACAACGGACGACGTTTTGCTAATGAAAATAATCTGTCATCAAAGCCAAAGCACAGAGCAACCACCCAATGTGTGCGAACAGGTGGGAATCAACCACCCTACCCACCCTCCCCCTGTCCCCATGCAACATGAATTACCGGCCAGTGACGCCCCCTTTTTGATGGATATGATTACGTTGACTTCCAACTATTAACTCAATATTGGAGTAAATTGTCAAAGCTGAAAGGGTTGCGATTGCAGGAAATTGCATTTGTGTGGCCAAATCAGATAAGATTCAGCTACCAAATGGAGACGTCCTGCGCCAGGATATCACATTAAAAGCGCATCAGGTCGACTAAAGCTCGCATCAACAGCGGAAACTGTTGCTGTAATTACATTGGACGAACAATAAGGAAGAAAAAAAGTCATCACAAAACTCAAAGATCGTTAAAACGACTTTTGTATACCCTAACAGTTAAACCTCATTCGCATGTACTTAAAAATGAGTAGTAACAAAATAAATAAAGAATTGAATTTTAGAAAATATTTATTGAAATATTAATATTTAAAATAAATATTTGTTTCTTGAGAAAAAACAAGAAACAGGAAATCAAGAAAAAAACTTTCACACCCGAAAACATTTTTTCCATTAAATCTCAACTTGGGAGGATATTAAAAATGTCAAGTATACAGCAATAATAAACCGGAGCAGATTATTTCAAATTTAATAGCCAAATTATATATGTAGAAATACCTGTTAATAACAAAGTTGTTATACAAAGTCAGTATACCCGCTTGGATACCCTCTCCCGCAGAACTATGCGCTGGTCATTTGCGCCCCATTCAATCGTCCCGGTCCGTTCATCTTGGCATTGGGCATTGACTATCCTTGACGGCAGCTTTGTTTGCGCCATTAAATTAAATATCCTACCCAACCGCTGCCAAGGACCTTTGGCTGTCTCTTCGTCTATGGACACAATGCGCGCAATTTCTGTCATTTCCTTAATAGAAATCTTATCTTTTGTGACGCCTTCGCCTTCGCGTTGGAGTCAGGACTCAAGGCTCCAGCGCTAAGCCGGATATCGCACCTTTGACATCTGCCTGCGGGGAGTCGCAAAGTGGACATTATTGCTGCCCGATTTGTGTGTGTATATATGTATGTATATACCACACACTATATGCATGTATATACAGAAGTTGCATGAAAATGAGAACTTAACGAAATATTTTAGTTAAGAAATTATTTTAGAATTATTTAAAACATATACCGCTCTCAAAGCTTTTAAATATAGAAGTTTTAGTAAAGTTTTATGACTATTTTTATTTTATAATTATTGAAAAGTTAATTTTCCAATTTCTAAAATTTCTGAAAAATCTTACTTGGGATTCGAATTTTGTAACTTTTGGTGGCTATCCAAATTTGTATTATTTTTGGAAATTAAAATTACTTTTCGAGCAATTTCTGTATGTGTTTACATAGATGATAAATTAAAGCAGAGTAGCCTACAAAATTAGTGTGACATTTATAAATTTCAGACAATTTCTTTTCGGGAAATCCGAACTGAACATATTCCACTACTCCTCCAATTAGAATAGGTTCATGAAAATGAGCTGCTGTCCCTACCAGGCTGATAAGTGCTCGCCGCGGGTCATGGCCTGCTTCAGCCAGCCGAGGAGTAGAACACTGATGGAGCATGCACGTGGTCCGTATCCGGATGAGGTCATTATGGCGGCCCTGGATCGCATACTCTACTATTCGGGCGCCACCAAAATATATCACCGGTTCGGCTTGGGCGTCATGAGTAGGAAAAATTCTGGCAATAAAATCTTTACTTGGATTAATCAGCTACCTTTCCACAGACACAGATTGTCAAGCGACAACACCATCTCTGCCGTGTCTCAAGTTTAGTGACACCTCCATGAGCACCATCATGGGCAGGTCCTGCAGCAACACCAGTCTGAGCAAATATGACAGCGTCAAGTCGCAGAGTACATGCAGGCCGATCTCCATCTGCTGCCAGCCAGGTGCCAAGTCGTCCAGCATGAGATCCAAGGGCACCATACCCATGTGCCTCACACCCAAGTGCGCCACACCCAAGTGCAGCACACCGAAGTGCTGTATACCGAAGTGCTGCACACCCAAGTGCAGCACACCCAAGTGCAGCACTCCCAAGGGCGGTCCACCTAAGTGCGGTCCACCAAAGTGCGGCCCACCCATGAGCGCCCCACCTATGTGCGGCACAGCCAAGTTTCCACGTCCGCGCACTCCGCGTGTGGACTTTGCCAATCCTGTATCCGATACTCGTCAGGCTGCAGGCGGACCCTCAATGTCGGATCGCATAAAGTACTCGCTCTCGACGGCCTCCCTGGCGTATAGTCGCCTCAGGACCAAGCTCGAGGCGAATCTGCCTGGACAGAAATGGCTGTGGACGCGTCTAGTGCGTTCCGAGGATGGCTGCCACGTCTACGAGGTGTACAAGAACTCGGATGTGGATCAAGCACCACAGCAAATGGCGGGTGCTAAGGAACCGGTCATACTCTTCCTGGTCATGCCCAATGGCTACGTGATGCCATTCGAGACCCTGTCGTCGTACTAAATGATAAATGATTTTTTTTTTAATTTGTAGCACAGCTAATCGAAATTATAATTGTATGTCGTATGTTGTAGGTTAGGCCAAAAAATTTTAAATTCTTAAGTTTTAACAAATTCTTAAGTTTTGTAATTTGAAAAAGATTAAAGATTGTAAGTACAAAACTATAAGTTTACCTATTTATATTAAGGCAAAGTTTTACAAAATTGATTTATAAAAATTGACTTTCTGGAGAAACCTACATTTTGAATGAGATATTATTGAGAAATCAAATTGGCAGTTACTAAAAATTACGTACAGTTTTTGGGAAATTAAAAATCAATTAGTTCATAATTTCAGTAATCCTCTTTGATAGAGAAATGTATGATCAAATTAAATTTGTAATTTCATTTAACTGGTACAGATTTTAATTATGTTTCTGACAAGGCTTCAATCTTATAAACAAAATCTTACAGTGTGAAAAATTTAGGAACATTTCCATACTGAATTAACCATATTAAAAAAGAATCTTTACATATAACATAAATAACTAAAAAATTAACACACAATATATAATACAAATAATTGTTTCTTGGAAATCACAAATGGCTCTTAGGCAATCCGAATACCGTTACGAAAGAGCACATAGACGGCACCAGTGCTGACCAGCATATAGATCATCAAAATAGCCACACACTCTGCATCACTGCGCTCCCTCGGTTTCAGTGTCATATTGACGAAGCCCGTGAGAAAATTGGAGAGCATAAAATGCGTTAATCCGTTCATGTTTATCGTCTCCACAAGGGCAGGCAAAGGAGCTGCTTCCGTTTGTAGATTGTCAGCCGTCGTCAATGACTCGACTTTGTCTTCCGATCTCGGCACGAGTAAAACAAACTCAAACAGGAATGTGTAGAGCATCGTCGAGGTTAAGCTTATGCTAAACAGCCAAAGGACGTAGCCAGCATTGAAGGTAACACGAGCGATGCCAAAAAGAAAGTTACAGCCAAAGACCGTCATCCAGCCCATGACGGCAAAGAGCAGCATATATCGCAGCTTGGAACAGAACTGGGCATAGTTCAGTTTATTCCTGGATATATACCACTTGGCACAGTACATGCTGAGCAGATAGAGCGCTATGCAGCCGGGCAGGGAGCTGAGACCTTCGCGGTTCGCCCTCCAGAAGCCATCGCGACCCACGTCCGACATGACAAACTCCGAGAGGCCCAGCTGCAACAGCAGCTCGTGCAGCGCCAGAATACCTGTTGACAGAGAAGGACGATTAAATTTAAACCAACCCAAGCCACGAAGACTTACTCAAGGACAGTGGTAGGAGCTGCCAATCTTCGCGGGCGATTAGACTGCAAAGGCTGCCGAAGAGCTTTGTGAATCCGAGCGTAAAGAAGGCATTCAAATGTTTGCCGTATTCGCGTTCATCCTGATGATAGTCGATCAGTGTGATGACCGCAGTGCGGGCCAAGCCGAGCAGCAGCAGGGGAACTACTACTTTGGGCAGTTTTTTCAGATCACCCAAATGCCGGACACGATGTGAGACAACGCCCATGGTGACCACAAACATGCCAATGCCCACATCCATCACAGAGGCACCATATTCCGGGCTCTTGAAAAACTCCAATGGGAATGCATCAAAGTCAATGGCCAAAATGGCAGCACCCGTGCAAATATACGCATTAGCACGCATAAGCGTAAAAACTACTGGTCTGGTTCCAATCTCGTTGCAGTAATCTCCGGCGTTCGCAGCTACCACAGCTCTCGCCCAGATCCCGGAACGCCAGAGGAGAATGCCAATAAGCGTTGCTACCAGGGCACAATAAAGTTCATTGTAGTCACTGGCCACTGTAGTGCTGCATACGGTGGGCGTGGCAATCAGCAGAAATTCCAGGAAAAACCGTAAAGTCGACCGGAGCGGAAAATGCGAGCAGAGCAGCTGCGACAATGTGAAACCCAGCAGCGTGGGCCATATCACGGGCAGCACCCGTATGCTAGTCTGCAGCGTCTGCCAGGGATTTGAAGGCGTATCCGTGCCCATTTGTTCCACATTTTCCGGGCTACAAACAGCTTGCTCCATATAGCTTTGAAATATGTGAAGCGGCGCTGACAGGCAACATTTGTTCGACGAAACGTACGCATCGTAGTGGTAGTAGGCCCCACTATGTCTGTCCATATTGGATAGAGTAACTAACTCTGCAGTTTACCGGAATTTCCAATTAACCGCTTTTGCCGCAAGAATGTAAACAAAAACATATGATTAAACAGCGCTGCCACACTGTTACCTTCGTATCGATGCAACCTTATCGATAGTGTTTGTGATTTGAGAGTTGTCACACATAGGGCGTGCTATCGATATCGATTATGTTTATCGCTGCTGTCAGTTAATTTAAAAAAAAATTTAACATGCATTGGGTAAATATTGATGAGCTGCATTCAGTCACCACATTTTTAAGAAGTACTTTCTGCAATTATACATTTTTCGAATTACAAGCGTTGCCACACTGATAAGGCGCAACACTGTTATCGATTTCGAAATCTTTGTATCGCTACTGTCGGTTTATATTTGAACAAATAAATGCATTGGGCAATAATAAATGCATTGGGTAAACAAATCACAAAATGCTTAACTACACTAAAGCTCATCATGCTCCTTCGCTGCCTTTGGGAAGTCCTCATGGGCCCGCACTTGCGTAGCCGCCTGAGCCACCAATCGTTCAAATTCATGCACATCAAAGCGATAATTTGTGAATTTTGCATGCGCTCCTCCCTCGGGATGATGTCCCTCATCCTGTGGATAGACCAAGTCGCGTTGCTCCCAGGTGACATAGTGTACGCCACGCAGACGGGCCAGATCCTTGTAGCAATTAGGATCCTCGCAGTTGTACAACTCCATTATGCACGCCCAATTGGGCAGGAAGAGCAAGTGCGTCAAACCGGCGCCATGCATGCCAATCAATATATCACTATTCCGTGTAATGGCCAACTGCTCGGTAAAGGAGAGACTGAGCAAAGGAGAGATTGGTTTAGTGATAAATTCTATGTATTATGGAATATATATCTACCGTTCATAGGAGACGCGCTGCACTACGTAATCGTCGTTGGCTTCCAGCTGGGCTAACAGCTCATTTTCGTTGAGCACCTGCCTGTACTTTGTGCGACGTGACAAATACGTTATGCGCAGCTTCCGCTCTTCAAGGGGCGGCTGGAAGGGTATCTGCAGGCGGTGCAAAATGAACTCGGAGAATGCGCGAAAGAGGCCACTATTGGAACAGCCCTGAATCTAGGAATTGTGAATGGAAATATAGAAATAAGTAAGTACTTTCTAACTTTCTATTTTCTTCTACCCAATTAATATTTTATCTACAATATACTCACAATGGGCGTATTGTAGAACAGTCCGAAGATCATGCGTGGCAGCAGGGGAAGCACAACATTCCGGAAGCACAGCCGCTTGCCCTGCACATCGCTCAGCGTCCAAACGGGTCGCTGCGAGAAGGCCTTAAAGGTATCCCGGAAGGGCGAATCATACGGATACGTTTCCCATATGATAATCTGTACGTCCGTATTGAAGGCAGCCGGATGCGATTGGTTGACAAAAAGCGAGGCATACAGGTTGAAAAAGTCACAGAAATGATGATACATGTTGTAGGTGGCATCGATCTTCATGATGAAGGTAGGCGCATTCACGACCAGATCGCAGGCATCGCTTTCGAATAGCGGCTGTGGGAGGATATCGAAATTACGCAACTCCGGTCCCCAGGATTGCAGTGCGGAGCCAATGTGCTCCATTTCAGCCATGAGACGGGTGCGATTCAGCTCGCAGTGACCCAAAAGCTGGCCGGGATTCAATACATCCATGTGATAACGGATACGCTCTTTACGCTGCGGCAAATCTCTCAAATCAATGAGCAAATTGCGTCCACGACAGAAGCGCAGATAGCGAGTGCATTCCAAGGAGGAGTCGATGAGGTATTTAGGCAAGCAGAGAGGCGTCAGTTCCGAGAGCTGCTGCTGAATGTAGCCAAAGTCCGCCTGGTAGTAGAACGTCTGTACCTGGGCCTCCTTGCTCTGCACCCACCCGGTGTGATCCCCCGGACAGTGGGGCGTCTGAAAGCGCGCCTCCACGCTGCAGTTGCGCTCATGACCCCAGCAGGCCGGGGACACAGACTCTGTGCGGATCGTTGCATTTCCGGGCAGCTGTCTTTTCAGTTTGGGAAATGTGTTCAGGTAGCGGATTAAATGATTGGACGGCAAGTTGGGCAACCTGAGCGAATGCTTTGTTTCGGCAAGGATCGGAGTGAGATTCAGCTGCAGCAACAGCAGCGAATGGAGTATTAACAATTGCATCTTTACTAAGACTATTTAAGTACAAACACTTTCTAAACGCGTCTTCGGCTTTGTTTCGTTTCGTTCACATTTTCAGCTGCATTTCATGGCCGTTGATGATCTCACTTCGGCTGTCGGCTGTCGGCTGCTGCTGATAGATAGATGATTATGATTTAGTTAATTCAGCGACAGCTCCAGCAACAATAGCTGTCTGTCTGTCTGTGTGTCTTTCCCTCTGCCGTCCATCAAAGCTGCGAGACATGGTAAGAAACCCGAAAACCTGCTCAGAATCCAGCAGCTGTTTACCACAGCTGTTCGCTGGCGCAGGGTGACCATGCAACGCAGGTTGCGCAGGAATCACAAGGTTGTCCGTTAGAAACCGCATAAGTTTGATGTGGGAAAATGTATTTAGATGTCGGCTTCAAGTTAGGTTAAGAAAAAGAGTAAAAGGTTAGTTACAAGGAAAGTAAGAGTCTGAATATCAAATAAAATAAATATAAATACTTTTAAAAAAAATCTGTTAAGCAACAGAAGAAAGGGCATTCAACAAACCAATTCAAATATGTTACATACAAACTAATAATATGTGTTAATAATGAACAAGTCAGTTAAATTTGTATTTACTTATACTAACTTATACTACATATTCTTTCAATATCATTTCAGCCCGCTTAAGAGTTCACAACTGACGTCATGCATACTCAAAAACCGCGAGTGCGCATGTTGCCACCTTGTTTATTACGCGCACCATATCTCAGTTTGAGCAGCTGGTCTCATTGCAATTTCGTATTTGACTCTTGAAGGGTATATTTCTTTCTGGCGTGTACATTTTTCAATGATTGCTATCAATTAAAAAACACACAAAACGCGTTCAATTAAAGCCAACTACTATGCGTATTGTGCCGAAATCGTGCGTAACACACTGCAATATAATAATTTAAATAGATTTACTAAGATGTCATCGCACTTATTTCCAAGGCTCGGCCTTTCAGTGACAACCCCGGGTGGCAGTGCGGTAGGAGGTGGAGGAGCTACAGATAGTGGAATATCGACAAGTGGACGACACAATAGTTTAGAGGACATCAATCTGGATCAATTTCTAAAGACCATCAACTATGAGGACACAGTCAAGCAGCTGGACATTTACTATGGCATCGGTGAGTTTATTTCATACATTTTCAAGCCGATTTCAAGAGCAAAAACTGCACTTGTTTTATATACATATATATGTATTTATAACCTTGGGAGGCGACTGTGTAGGGCAGCCAATTTAGCATTCAATCCAATTGTTGCCACGAAGCTGCGTCTATTCTATTTATATACAGTTTGCTATGTTGTCGCAAAAAATAACGGCAGTCTCTTTTTACTCTCTCTCTCTCTCTGTCTCTCTCTCTGATCTCCATGGCGTTTGTTTATTTGCATTTGTCAACAAGTTTAGCAGCATGTGCTCGAAGCATGCGTGTGAAAACCTAAAGCCATTGACACCTGACTGATCTCGTCTTAGCGAACACTCGATACCCTGCACCATAAAGTATATTAAGGGTATATTAAGTATACGCTTAGTAAAGAGATTACTTGAAAATTAGAACACTTCGGTATCAAAGATGATTCTATTTCAAAATTAATTTTTTAAAAATAAGATATACTTAAAAAAAAAATTTTAAATTTTAAATTTGTACTACATTTAAAAGTTTGTAGAATTTTAAAAATGAATAGAAGAACATTTTCCTGCATTAAATCATCATCGCCATATTCATATATATATTAATCCACCCAATTATATATTAATCTACAACTTATACGCATTTTTGTATCCTTATCCGCAGTCAAACGTCAGCTGCTGCGCTACCAGAGCCCCATCACTGGTCTGTTTCCGGTGATGAGCACCGATCAAGTGGTGGGTTCGGTGCGAGATAGTGTCTACTGTGCTGCTGCGGTATGGAGTTTGTATCAGGCCTACAGACGCATCGACGATGATCGCGGCAAATCCTATGAGCTCGGCCAGAGCACTGTGAAATGCATGCGTGGCATTCTGGAGTGTTGGGTGAAGCAGGCGGATCGCGTGGAGCTCTTCAAGCAGCGTCAGTCCAATACGCATGCGCTGCACAGCAAATTTCAATTGCACACAGGCGAAAAGATCTATCCAGATGAGTTCTACAATCATCTGCAAATTGATTGCGTAAGTAGAAATCAGTTTCCCAATTGGCATAATTAATCACTCACCTTTTCTCCATCCACAGGTCTCCTTATATCTGCTATTTCTGGTGCAGATGATCACCTCGGGCTTGCAAATCATTTACACGCACGATGAGGTCGCCTTTGTGCAGAATCTGGTTTACTATGTGGAGCGCGCCTATCGCACGCCCGACTTTGGCATGTGGGAGCGTGGCTCCAAGTACAACAACGGCACACCTGAGATTCACGCCTCCTCAATAGGCAAGACTTATCTTGTTTAAGTTATCAACTATTGTTATAACTTATCTGCTATATTTTAAGGCATGGCCAAGTCCGCGCTGGAGGCCATCAACGGCTGCAATTTGTTTGGCGAGAAGGGCGCCTCCTGGAGCGTTGTCTATGTGGACATTGATGCGCACAACCGCAATCGCAGCATCTTCGAGACAATGCTGCCACGCGAGTCCAGCTCCAAGGTAAGAAAATTAGTCAACGACTATGTGAGTGAAAGCCAGAGACCGAAAACCTGAGTCAGGCATAGCAAGAGAGAAAAATTATAATGTGCATGTAGAAAATTAAAGATCATACCTGTATAATATTTTCCCATTGCTTGCAGGGCGTGGATGCATCGCTGCTGCTGACTCTCTCCTTTCCGGCCTTTGCCTCGCACGAGGATCGCCTAGTGGAGCAGACTAAACAGAATGTCGTCAATCGGCTGCGCAGTAAAATGGGCTTCAAGCGTTTCACGCGCGACGGTTTCCTCAGCAAGGCGGAGGACAAGACACGTCGCTACTATCAGGCCGGTGAGTTGAAGGAGTTCGAGGGACTGGAGTGTGAGTGGCCGCTCTTCTTTATATCGATGATCATCGATGGCGTCTTCAAGAACAACAACGAGCAAATCGAAGAGTTTCAGAATGATTTACGTCGCTGTCTGCACACGGATGCGAATGGAGATCCAGTGGTCACCATGTACTATGAGCCCGATGGCGACGGCTCCTATATGCGTGCGCCATCACAGTCGCTCTTCCTCTGGGGTCAATCGTTCTTCATCATTGCCCAGCTCCTGACCGCTGGTCTGCTGCACATCAACGAACTGGATCCCATTCGACGCTATCTGCCCAGCTATAATCGTCCACGACGTGCCGGTCGCTATTCGGCATTTCAGGTAAGTTTTTGGCGGAGCGGGATGAACTGACTGTCTGTTGCGGGTATCCTCTAGAAAGATTGGCTCCGCGAAGTCCTAGCTTAAATGCCGGCGCCGCTGCTGCTGCATTTCTGTGTGTCTGCTGTGTGTGTTATCTGCGTTCGCTGTCTAATTGGTATTCGATTAAATTGTCATGTTTCTTTAGCTGTTCTTTTGTATAAACATATATGGGTTAAGTGATTGAATTGGCTTCGATATATTTACTACTACTTATCTATATATTTTGTCCATTTTCTACTACCAACGTATATACAACAATTACTACTACACTACTACCGCTTCAAACCCCAAAACAAAATCTATACACACCCACAATCCATAAACAAACCCAAAAAAAAACCTATTTCAATCGGTTGGCATACAAAATTATAAACAGGGTAAAGCTTTCGATGATAAACACAAAGTAAGTAATCGAAATTCAAATATCACAATTTAATCGCACACAATTTGATCATATATGATCTATTTACCAAATTATTATTTTTCTGTATAAAAAATGCTTTCCTTTAGATGTTTTGCACATTAGAACACAATTTCAAATGCAAATTATATTATTATTTCGCGACACACACAAAGCATTGATCGAAACTCAAAGTCTATATAAAAATTACATAACGATCTATTTCAGTAGGAATTTTGAGCAAAAAAATACCCATGTAAAGCCCACGTTCTAATAGAAAACTTAATTAATGCTCGTAATTCCTGCTGGGATGCACATACACAAAAACAAACACATTAAACACTTAACTTATGCCTATTATTTGCTGCTTAAAAAAAAATTATAATATTTAAAATTTATACTATGGCCGTGTTTTTTGTTAACTTGTATATAGTGACAAAAAAAATATTTACTTGCTTAATAATTTTTGTATCTAAATCAAAAAGTTTTTTCTTTACTCTTTTCGGTACTGTTTCTTGTCTATAAAAATCTACTGCATATTTTGTTCCTACACACGCTCTAAACATAGGCTAAACCGGGCACTGTAAGTAATGGATCACCAGACCTTGGGCTCTTGCTCCACATCTTGTTCTCTTACGTAGCTTTCAGTTTGGCTTCTTTCTTTGTTCTTTAACCGATTGTAGCTAACCCGCACAGCAAGCAATTAATAGTTGAAATTATTAATTAATTTGTTGTTTTATGATTTTCTAATTGTATTTGCTTGGGAGGGAAAAAACAGCGCTGAAAGCGGACCACAAAAAACAGTACGCGCAATTTCTGCTTAAGATTGAGATAACAACAAAAACCCAATGATTTTACTAATTAATTGATTTTGTTAAATGTATATATATTTTTTTTCTACTAAAAAAAAAAAACCCAAAACCAAATAGACCAAACCACGCGTACCGCTAATATTGGATTCCAAGAAGGTAATTAGTGGTTGAATTGTGCGGGGTCCTGGGTTAAAAATTTCATATGCGGTGTATAGGCGACAAAAATTGGCAGTCAATGGAAAGAGTTTCCAAATTTCAGTATAATGTTATGCATTCAAAATACTAAAAGTATAAATATTATTTTCTAATTTTCCAATGCCTGAACTAAATATTAAATTCAATTCTTAAAACTAGCTGTAAGTAATTCAGTATTTATGTACATTTTCTTACCAGAATTCTCTCTGTCTCTAAATTGTTTGTCTCTAGCATGTTTTAAATCTCCTCAACACCTCCACACCTGTTATCCTGTTTGTTCCACATTTTCCCCACCTACATCTTTATTTTCCTGTCTCTATGTTAGCATCCTGTATCCTACAAACTGTTTTTAGTGTTATGCTATTTATTTTTGCATTTTGGCATTTG
This sequence comes from Drosophila maculinotata, assembly GCA_035045305.1. NCBI lineage: Eukaryota > Metazoa > Arthropoda > Insecta > Diptera > Drosophilidae > Drosophila > Drosophila maculinotata. The sequence continues at coordinate 983,447 of JAWNPD010000430.1, forward strand.
GCTAGTACAATTTTGTACACCCTCATGTGAAGAATTGGCTCTATGCATTATCTAACTTGTTACTTTTGCTAGATATTACACCATGTATACTTACTAATTGAGTTATATGTGCATCCTTACAGGGCACCGCCACCGATTTGGTGGTGCAAATCGTCCTGATTGCCGAGTCCATGCGTCTTCAGGCCATGATGGCCACCTATGGCATTCAAACCCAGACACCACATGAGGTAAGTGAGTCCGTTCGGAGATAAAGAAATTATTAAGGTACCAGCATGTGACTGATTTGTACTCATTTTAGGTGGAACCCGTGCAAATCTGGAGCTCCACGGAGCTCATCAAAGTCTATCAGCATTTGGGCGTTAATAGCAAAGTGGGCCTCTCGGGTCGTCCCTCACGTCCCGTCGGTTCGCTGGGCACCAGCAAAGTGTACCGCATCTGCGGCATGACCGTGCTCTGCTATCCGCTGATCTTTGAGGTCTCCGACTTTTATTTGTATCGCGATATGGCGCTGCTCATAGACGATATCAAAACGGAGCTGCAATTTGTGGGCAAATACTGGCGTCTGTCTGGCAGACCTACCGTTTGTCTGCTGATACGTGAGGAGCACATGCGCGATCCACAGTTCAAGGAGATGCTTGATCTGTTGGCCATGCTGAAGAAGGGCTACTGCGATGGCATGAAGGTGCGAATTGGTCGACTGCAGAATCTAATCAGCAGCTCCTGCATCGAACATTTGGATTTCATGAACCAGAGCGATCTGACAGACAATGAGAATGCATTCTCTCAAATCAATCACGAATACATCGGCTATCAGTCGCTAACGGATGTCCCCAAGGCGTTGACCTATGTGGAGGAGAAGATCTCCGTAGCGGTAAAATAAATATATAGATACTTTTAACTGTTTAAGCTTATCTCTGTTTCTATTTTTTGACAGCACTATGACAGCAAACCAACGCCCGATATTATCAATGCGCTGCGCAACACCGAGTCCATCTATTGCCTGTGCCAGCTGTGGGGCATTCTACTCAATCGTGAGGGTCAAAACTTTGAGGTCAATGGCTTGAATGTAAGCACGGCCCTAACGCAGCTTTATCATCGTGCTGGATCGCTTCGCTATTGGCGTGCTGTGCGCTACTGTTCCTCGCTGCTGCATCACATTGTGGACTCGATCAGTCCGTTTATTACCACTGTGCTGGTCAATGGCAAGGAGCTAACCGTTGGCATCATTGGCCAAAAGGAGACTGTGTTCGATAAGCCCATGACGCCCGCTGAGATACAGAATGTAATGTATACCAGCGTTCAACCATATGATGTCATCCAGGCGGTGCTGCAGCAGGAGGTGGTTTTATATTGCGGCCGTCTTATCGCCACCAATCCGTCCATGTTTCGTGGTATACTGAAGATTCGCATTGGCTGGGTTCTGGAAGCCATGCGCATCTATTTGCAAATCTCTGGACAACAAAACATCGATGTGGATAATCTGTCGCCGTTCCAGGTGCGCATTCTACTGCAGAAGGTGCTCACTGTCAGCGAGTGGGCCGTGGAGGAGAAGTAAGTACATTATAGAATTCGTTCTGGAAAGAGCATTTCTATAAATTAGAATCTCAATTTTCACCATAAATATTATTAAACTTTGTTTTATAGACTTACAACGCATCAACGTCGACAGCTGGAGGGTTGTTTGTGCCGCGTGCCCAAGCACTTTTATAACAAGATCTGGGAGATTCTGCAGCGCACGCCACAGGGCATCCTGACGCAGGGACATCATCTGCCTGCCACGCCCACGCTTACGAGCATGAGTCGCGGCGAATTGACTTTCAATTTGCTGGTGGAGGAGACGCTCATCTGCATTAATCGTCCCGAGAGGCGTCAGATAACCGTCGAGCTGCTCTGCATTGTGGCCACCATATTAAATCGGTAAGAGCATTTATTACCATATATATTCCTACATTTAAACGTTCACATTCTGTTTTTTAGCAATCCCGAATTGCACTTTAAGCAGGCACTCGATTTGGATGACATAATTGCCGAATCCTTTTCCATGTACTGCAAGGACAACAATATACAGCAGAAGCTACCTCAATCAGCAGATCAGAAGGAACAGCCAAGCAAACAGGAGGATCTAGATCTGAAAGCCTTCTACTCGCTGCCCTATTCAGAGACCACGGGCTACTTGGCACGTGCCGCTGTCAACAAAGTGCTCCAGGGCGGCGTCTTCTCCACGTCCGAGGATGATGTCCAGCTCGATGGCGATCGCTTGCACGATGACAACTGCAAAGTTTCCTAAGATGGAGTAGATCGTTTAGCTTTTGTATATATAGCACAGTTTTGCAAATCTTTTACCAAAACACAAATCAACCGCTATCCAAAGTAGCTCGAATTTGTAGCTTATTCTTATTTTATTTTAATGTGTGACCCTTTTAATTGTCCCCCTAGTTGTTAATTAAATGTTATATACATACCTTGTTGCAAACAACAAATTCTGTTACATCGATGCTTAGTTAATAGGTTAGGGGTTGGAAACCCTTGGAATCGCTTGGCTTGTCAAATGCCCTTAACCTCGGCTTTATGCAATGACTACCAAGGCGTATCGATTAAATGCCAATGCCCCGTTCTTATATCACCCCGTCGCTGACTATAAAAGCGACTCGCCAGCTGCTCCCTCTGTTTACTACAATTGCAACGTTTGTCGTTGGAGGCAGCATGCGAGCACCTGAATGGATGAGCAATGAAATGGCGCGTCTAACGCTGAAACTGGAACGATACAAGCCAACCGGCAGTGGCTACAATCGCATGCAATCCATGCGTCTGTCCAAGAGTGTTACACACATGCTAAACAATCCCTTGCCCGCCGCCGGCGCCGCCAGCAAAGTCGTCGCGATGCGTAACAATGCGCAGCAGGAGAGATCCTTTGCGACACCACGACGGCGTGGCGTGCTCAGTCGCAGCGAGTCCGAGTGGGAGGAAGTGTATCCGGCGGTCAAATTCGGTCGCCAGCACAGCAACGAAAGCGACAACAGCATAGATAGCAACGATTGCAAATTTACGCACTATCGCAACTGCTCCACGCGCATCACCTGAAGCCATCCAAGTGTCTCTCCGTCTGAGCGTTTTATTATGTATATTTATTAAATTTATATGTTTGCTGTGTACCAAGCAATATCATGTAAAATAAATAAATCGAGTTTAAGGTATTTGGAAAAAGAAATCAATTGTAAAAATTTATATTTATAGATTTTGGGGCACTTTTACCAAACTTGGCAATTTATATAATTTGGATTTTCTATTTATATTTATTAAAAGTATTTTCGAGTTTTGTAAGTTAAATAAAATTTTAAAAAATAAAAATAGATACATTTATTTACTATAGCATTTTGTTTTTTTGTTCGTTGCTTGGTACAAAAGTTAGTTAAGTTTATTTTCAGTTTATTACATTTATTAATTCGTTTAAATATGTATAAAATAGCATGTAAGTTTTAGTTGGCGTGTGTGTGTGTGTGTTTGTGTTTAATCTAATGCTAATAAGAGATTGCCCATTCGAGATACATTTTAGTATTTAGTATGCAGGCATAGTTGATGATAACTTTTTTGAATTCGAAGCATAATGCGTTCTAAGCCTTTTTTCAATTATTGCATTTTTGCATTTTGATATGAAATTGCGGTTTAACATTTAAGCAAATGATATTTGCATGCGATATAAAAAATATGATATATGTGATATGCCTAGAAATAAATTCAACGCTTTTATATATGCAATATACACGATATCTAGTACAATAGTTTAGTCTAATAACAAACTTTTCAACATATACAATACATAATATCAATTTTTCTTTTTATAATTTTCAAATATTGTTTTCTAAGGCAACATAAGTATTTACGTAGAAAATATTATATGTAATTTGAAGATTGCGCATACGACACGTATTACATTTACATATTAAATATAGTATATATATAAATATAAAACATTTATTGTGGATGTTTTATGGCTTAACTTACACAAATAAGTTAAATGTTTCATATATAGTTTAATTATTTGATTTACAATTAAGTTGTTTGTAAAATGCTAAAAATCCCTGAATATGAGTTCTCATTATTATTATTATTATAGAATTTATACACACATAGGCATATATGACTTAGTTATTAACTTAGGCAAATTCTCTATTGTTTCGTTTAGCTATTTAATTCGTTAATTAACAAACAGCAACACTTTTTGCTTAATTAAACATTAGTAGTTGTAGTTTTAGTTACAATTCCTATATAGTATGCATATATATTGTATTGTATGCCCTATAGAATGCATGCACTAACTAACTAATTGGTTGGTGTACAATTTCATTAACTTTTACACATTTTTTTTACACACGGCAGTACTTGACAAAATTTAACTACATACATATTGTAATTAAGTTTTTGTGATGTGTTTGATTTTTCGGTGTTCTTTACTCTAACTAATTGCTGTATAAATTTAAAAAAGGACTATGAAACCTACGTTAACGTGATATACGCACCAAAAAAATACGTAAACAAAAACTCTAATTAACTCAAACATTTAGATTAGACCTATGTTATTGTTGCTGCTGCTGTTGATATTGATGTTGTTGTTGTTGTTGTTGTTGCAGCTGCTCGTTTCGTCGCACACTCATGCGACTGGGTATCGAGTCCGTGTCGCCATCATCATCCATATACTCCTCCTTGGGTCGTGTCCATTTAATCAGCGTTTCGGGCGAGCGATACAGGAAGAGTAGTTTGGCAAACAGATCCTCCTCCAAGGCGAATTCCAGCGCCTCACGAACCTGCAAAGCAAAGGATTAATTTCTTTTTATATAACAAGTTTAAAAGCACACTTACCAAGTAGATGTCCAGGCATAGCTGTAGCACTCTATCCACGTAGGGCAAATCCTCAAACATGATCTTGCGATTTTGGCCACCAATGAAGGATTTCATGAAGCGCGAGGCCAATAACACAAATGTGGTATAAAGACCAATGATGCTGCAGGCAAACAGAGAGACATTAAATAATGATAGATATAAAGGAGCAATTGTTACTCACCCGCCGGCTGTGAGAAAACTGAAGGTCGATGGGAATTTCTTGTCGTTAAATGTGTACATAACGATGCCCGAGCTGCAGTTGCTGTAGGCCAAGTCCTTAAGCGTGGTATTGTAATAGTTATCATCGCAAAAGTCTCGTATCTCCCACCACAGCCCATTTGTGGAATTATCGCGATGCATTTTAATGACCAGCGGTCGATACTCCTGCTGCTTGCCGCTCAGCACCGTCACCACAAACGCATCACCCGAGTTTAGCACTTTTATGAACTTGGGTATCATGTTGGGCAGCACCACCACCACCTCGCTGCTGCTATTTCCACTGCTGGTGCTATTTCCACTGCTGGTGCTATTTCCAGTGCTGGTGCTATTTCCAGTGGTGGTACCATTGCTATTAGTAGTGCCATTATCATTGCTGCTGCCATTGCCTTCCAGTTGATCATACGTTTCGTTTAGCATGTTGATAAGTGCCGCTCGTCCCTCAAAGGTTTCGTCCAGCCTTATGACGTGCTCATCGCCCACATTCTCCTTGAGTCCCTTTGCTGGAGCCTTGCGCGTCAGCGAATAGGAGAAACGCGCAATTAGCGTATGATCTGTGGGAGTCATAGATTAGGTTAATGTACTGTCAATGTAAGTACTCTCGACTCGAGAACTCCCATAACTTTGTCAAATCTTAACCGATTTTCAATCCCGAGGCCATTTTGATCATTATTTTTCATCTAGTTTAATTCTAAATCTCAAATTTATGAATTTTTATAAAAATTATATTTTTGATTTTTTTGGCAAAAAAAGCATAAGGGGGGACCCTTACAAATTTTGATTTTTCAAAAAATAGAATCTTGAAATTTTACGTTTAATCGATTGTGGGTGTCTCAATTAGTATAAAAAACTATACGAAAAGTGATTTTGTGGTAGTTCATTTTTCTGTCAAAAATCACGCCAAAAGTGACAAAAAAAAAGACATGTAAGTGCCCAAACATCGAAAAGTTCCTTATAAATAACCTTCCCAGACTTCAAACTGCCACAACTTTGTCAATTCTTAACTGATTTTCAATCTCGAGGCCATTTTGATCATTATTTGGCATCTAGTTTAATTCTAAATCTCAACTTTATGAATTTTTGTAAAAATTATATTTTTGATTTTTTTGGCAAAAAAAGCATAAGGGGGGACCCTTACAAATTTTGATTTTTCAAAAAATAGAATCTTGAAATTTTACGTTTAATCGATTGTGGGTGTCTCAATTAGTATAAAAAACTATACGAAAAGTGATTTTGTGGTAGTTCATTTTTCTGTCAAAAATCACGCCAAAAGTGACAAAAAAAAAGACATGTAAAGTGCCCAAACATCGAAAAGTTCCTTATAAATAACCTTCCCAGACTTCAAACTGCCACAACTTTGTCAAATCTTAACCGATTTTCAATCCCGAGGCCATTTTGATCATTATTTGGCATCTAGTTTAATTCTACATCTCAACTTTATGAATTTTTGTAAAAATTATATTTTTGATTTTTTTGGCAAAAAAAGCATAAGGGGGGACCCTTACAAATTTTGATTTTTCAAAAAATAGAATCTTGAAATTTTACGTTTAATCGATTGTGGGTGTCTCAATTAGTATAAAAAACTATACGAAAAGTGATTTTGTGGTAGTTCATTTTTCTGTCAAAAATCACGCCAAAAGTGACCAAAAAAAAGACATGTAAAGTGCCCAAACATCGAAAAGTTCCTTATAAATAACCTTCCCAGACTTCAAACTGCCACAACTTTGTCAAATCTTAACCGATTTTCAATCCCGAGGCCATTTTGATCATTATTTGGCCTCTAGTTTAATTCTACATCTCAAATTTATGAATTTTTGAAAAATTAAAATTTTGTATTTTTTTGTCGAAAAAAGCATAAGGGGGGACCCTTACAAATTTTGATTTTTCAAAAAATAGAATCTTGAAATTTTACGTTTAATCGATTGTGGGTGTCTCAATTAGTATAAAAAACTATACGAAAAGTGATTTTGTGGTAGTTCATTTTTCTGTCAAAAATCACGCCAAAAGTGTCAAAAAAAAAGACATGTAAAGTGCCCAAACATCGAAAAGTTCCTTATAAATAACCTTCCCAGACTTCAAACTGCCACAACTTTGTCAAATCTTAACCGATTTTCAATCCCGAGGCCATTTTGATCATTATTTGGCCTCTCGTTTAATTCTACATCTCAAATTTATGAATTTTTGAAAAAATAAAATTTGGGAGAATTTTGTCGAAAAAAGCATAAGGGGGGACCCTTACCAATTTTGATTTTTCAAAAAATAGAATCTTGAAATTTTACGTTTAATCGATTGTGGGTGTCTCAATTAGTATAAAAAACTATACGAAAAGTGATTTTGTGGTAGTTCATTTTTCTGTCAAAAATCACGCCAAAAGTGACAAAAAAAAAGACATGTAAAGTGCCCAAACATCGAAAAGTTCCTTATAAATAACCTTCCCAGACTTCAAACTGCCACAACTTTGTCAAATCTTAACCGATTTTCAATCCCGAGGCCATTTTGATCATTATTTGGCCTCTCGTTTAATTCTACATCTCAAATTTATGAATTTTTGAAAAAATAAAATTTGGGAGAATTTTGTCGAAAAAAGCATAAGGGGGGACCCTTACCAATTTTGATTTTTCAAAAAATAGAATCTTGAAATTTTACGTTTAATCGATTGTGGGTGTCTCAATTAGTATAAAAAAACTATACGAAAAGTGATTTTGTGGTAGTTCATTTTTCTGTCAAAAATCACGCCAAAAGTGACAAAAAAAAAGACATGTAAAGTGCCCAAACATCGAAAAGTTCCTTATAAATAACCTTCCCAGACTTCAAACTGCCACAACTTTGTCAAATCTTAACCGATTTTCAATCCCGAGGCCATTTTGATCATTATTTTTCATCTAGTTTAATTCTAAATCTCAAATTTATGAATTTTTATAAAAATTATATTTTTGATTTTTTTGGCAAAAAAAGCATAAGGGGGGACCCTTACAAATTTTGATTTTTCAAAAAATAGAATCTTGAAATTTTACGTTTAATCGATTGTGGGTGTCTCAATTAGTATAAAAAACTATACGAAAAGTGATTTTGTGGTAGTTCATTTTTCTGTCAAAAATCACGCCAAAAGTGACAAAAAAAAAGACATGTAAAGTGCCCAAACATCGAAAAGTTCCTTATAAATAACCTTCCCAGACTTCAAACTGCCACAACTTTGTCAATTCTTAACTGATTTTCAATCTCGAGGCCATTTTGATCATTATTTGGCATCTAGTTTAATTCTACATCTCAACTTTATGAATTTTTGTAAAAATTATATTTTTGATTTTTTTGGCAAAAAAAGCATAAGGGGGGACCCTTACAAATTTTGATTTTTCAAAAAATAGAATCTTGAAATTTTACGTTTAATCGATTGTGGGTGTCTCAATTAGTATAAAAAACTATACGAAAAGTGATTTTGTGGTAGTTCATTTTTCTGTCAAAAATCACGCCAAAAGTGACCAAAAAAAAGACATGTAAAGTGCCCAAACATCGAAAAGTTCCTTATAAATAACCTTCCCAGACTTCAAACTGCCACAACTTTGTCAAATCTTAACCGATTTTCAATCCCGAGGCCATTTTGATCATTATTTGGCCTCTAGTTTAATTCTACATCTCAAATTTATGAATTTTTGAAAAATTAAAATTTTGTATTTTTTTGTCGAAAAAAGCATAAGGGGGGACCCTTACAAATTTTGATTTTTCAAAAAATAGAATCTTGAAATTTTACGTTTAATCGATTGTGGGTGTCTCAATTAGTATAAAAAACTATACGAAAAGTGATTTTGTGGTAGTTCATTTTTCTGTCAAAAATCACGCCAAAAGTGTCAAAAAAAAAGACATGTAAAGTGCCCAAACATCGAAAAGTTCCTTATAAATAACCTTCCCAGACTTCAAACTGCCACAACTTTGTCAAATCTTAACCGATTTTCAATCCCGAGGCCATTTTGATCATTATTTGGCCTCTCGTTTAATTCTACATCTCAAATTTATGAATTTTTGAAAAAATAAAATTTGGGAGAATTTTGTCGAAAAAAGCATAAGGGGGGACCCTTACCAATTTTGATTTTTCAAAAAATAGAATCTTGAAATTTTACGTTTAATCGATTGTGGGTGTCTCAATTAGTATAAAAAACTATACGAAAAGTGATTTTGTGGTAGTTCATTTTTCTGTCAAAAATCACGCCAAAAGTGACAAAAAATTGGCTTGTGAAGATCCCAAACAAGGAAAGTGCCTTAGAAATTACATTCTATGATTTCAAAATCCCATAACTTCGTCAAATCTCAACCGATTGTCGATCCCAATGCCATTTTGTTCATTACTTGGCCCCTAGTTTAATTCTACATATATTTTATGCACTTTTGAAAATAAATTTTTTTAAAGTCCATGTTGTTTAAGATTGATCTCTGATTAAATGATTTTAAATCGAAAACTTACTGTTACGCAGATCGTTGGCCAAGCCCTGCCTATCCGGTGGTGCTATATTCCATAGTGATGGCGAGTTCCCGGCCAGCTTAACGGCAGCCACATCAGTGGCGTCGTAGCCGGCTATAAAGGTGAGCGCCTGTTTGCTTTTGATAAACGTATTCGTCATCTGGGCATACATATCGGAGTCGACTTCGAAAATGCTGTCATAGTTGTTGGTCGTGTAGATGGGATCGTAGGGTCCAATGCGTATAGAAACCGACACCTGATAGGGCACATTCGAGGTGCCCACTGCATTGCCGAGGGCGAACAAGCAGAGCGGTCCCCAAATGCAAATCACAATCAACAGGACCACTGTACCGCCCATTATCAGCTTGGAGAGCGAAGCCTTTTTCTGGGCGCGCATCGCTGGGAAATCGGTTTCCGATTGTCTCGTGCAGCGGATGAGATAAATGTTCGAGAAGATGTCCTCCATTTTGAGCCAGTCAAAGATTGTCATGGTGCTGTCGATGCACACCCAATCCAGGATCGTACGCAGCTCATACAGGAAGGGTATCTGCATGTAGACCTTAAACGCAATCATATTGACCATCGAGAAGCCCTTGGTGAAGAAGTTGCCCAGAATGCGTTTGGGATAGCCCGACTTGATTTGATACGAACTCAACAGCATATAGAAGCACTTGATCACATAGAATATAATGGGCGGTGCGAGTGAATTAAATGTGCGCTCCGTCACCGCTGGCACCACAAAGAACATCCAGATGTGTATGCCAATGACCGAAAAGAAGTGGAATATGATCTTGTTGACGAGAGCCTTCCTCAGATAAAGCGCACGATCGATGACAATCAGCAGGAACTGCACCAGCAACATAATGAGGAAGGGCACAGGAACCTTATTCTCCGCCAAATAGGTTTGAACACCGCCATCGCTTTCAGTTTGTTGGGTCTGCAAGAGAATCGAAGAGGATTATAAAGGTTGCTGGAGAAGCACACCTAAAGCTACTCACGCCAAATGCGGTGAAGCCAAAGAGCAGCACAAAGAAGTTGACGAAGTCGCAGAGGAACATCAGAGCATACACATCGGTGGCCAGTCGCGATTTGTGCACCAGGCTAAAGAAGAACTTGTGCAGCGAGGAGGTGTATTTCGTGCGTCTGCAGAACCAGTTAAAGGATCAAGCATTAGGATTTATTATAATTAAAATACTAGAGCGATTTACTTACTCCAATTGATTGATGGCCGACTTGCTGTACTCCGGCGAGCCTGGCAGCGAGACCTGGCTAACCTGCAGGCTCAGCTTGTGGGCGGCATCCTCGTTTAACTGACGCGAATCGGGCTGTGACATATTATCGCTATCCTCGCGATCATCGCTGAATTTATATGAATAGATATATAGATTAGGCTGATGTCTGCCTGAAGACATAGTACCCTCGGTATTTCAGACTTACATGCTGGCGGTGGGCTGCTTGGCGAACTGTTGATTTGTATCCTTGTAGCCGGACTTCCACAGGCCCTGCGACTTGAGCAGATAGCGATGCAGGAAGAGCACCAATAGCAATATCAAATCGTAGACAGCATAATGGGCTTTCATCTCGACACCAAAGATTTTGGCTGGCGTCAGCGGCTGATTGAGCAAATTCTGATAGTTGGCCCAAATCAGTTTGAACTGAAAGATGCACTTGATCAGCACAATGGCCTGTGTGTAGGCAATCAAGGTGACCCAAAAGGTTTTCGTTGGACGCGGCAGCGACAAGGTGCCCCAAAGGAACACCATAATGGGCAGCGGCAACGAAATGACGCTGGCATTGACCACCTGCAAGATGTATATATAAGTATTGAACAAAAATGAGGATTCAAAGAGCAAACTTACCTGATTGATGAACACCACAATGTAGCAAATGAGATCCGTGTTGGCCAGCAGCGCATACCAGGAGGAGATGAGCACCTCGACAATGATGTGATGATCGCGTTGGGCAAAGTTCTCTTCCTCCAAATTAAAGTCACCCGTACTGCAAGTGGCCCAGAAGGATTAGTCAAGGCTCTCACATGGAGAAAACAATTCTAGATTCTGGACAGGATTAGCCATAAGCATGCCTGGTGTTTGTAAAATTTTGTGGAATCTGTGCGCTGCATGCAACGCCATCTACATGCGTGTGGGAGTGCCATGTGAGAAGGAACTTAAGATCACAACTCATAAGTGGGGAATGGGAGGATTTGGGTTAGAGGAAGCCAAACGACAACAACAATACATACATACATACTAGCAAATAACGCACAAAGAGTGGCATGGACTTAAATTAAAGCAGATGCAGATAAATTAGTCAAAGACAGCCACAGAGATTAGAGAGCAAGTTAGTTTGAGGATTAGGTTAAGAGATATGTTTAGGGCGCATTCAGAGGAGAATTCTGATAAGTGAATTGAATTGATTTCGTTAAATAAAATAGGAGTTTTCTTCGGATTGTGATAAGATAAGAATACTAAGGATACTTTAATATAAAAGAAAAAAATGTATAGTATACTTTATGGGGTCAAAGATATCAGCTCACTGCAAGGATGTACTAAATGTATCATACTATTTCCGCAGTACCCAGTGATATTAATCAAAATTCTTTTCTGAATGCGCCCATCTTTAAAGAGTTATAGATTGTTAGACTTAGAATGATAGATAGAGAGAGAGAGAGAGAAAGAAAGAGAGAGTTACGATGAGCATATTCCCGTGATAAGTAGTTGATAAGGTTGAGAACAACGTAACATTTAGCACAGTAACAACAGCGACAACAGCAACAGCTATACGAGTACTTGCAACTGGTTGGTTGGTTGCTTGATTGGGTGTTTTAATTGATTTGTACATATGTGACTGGGTGCTTGCTTGGATGGATGGGGGCGTGGTCAGTACCTGTCCACGTGCTCGTAGGACCAGTGCTTGCTGAGCGAACCCGAACCGATGCTCGCCTGCTGCTGATGATGCGGTTGATGATGATGGTGATGATGGGGCGTGTGTTGAGGAGGAGGAGGCGGCGGCGGCGGCTGCTGTTGCTGCACGCTGCGCTCGATAGATGGCGCTTTAATGCGTATTTCGGGCAGGCCGCAGTCCGATTTGCGGCTTTATTTATATGTGTTGTATATATATATATATATATATGAGTATGTTTATATTTATGTATTTATGTGTATATTGTGTGTTGTTTTGTCAAAATGTAATCAAAATGCACATTTATAATAGAGAAATGAGTTCATATTGTACGAGTAGTAGAAACGAAATCTTTGCTCAAGTATTAGAGGTGTTATATAAGTATAAGAGAGTCTTAAGAGATATATGGTGTGGCTGTTAGTTGTCCATGAAGACAGTTTATTTTTATTTTTTAGTATCTTTATCGTTGTAAAATTATCTTGAAAAATATGTTGTAGAATTTTACTTACCCTTTGGTCTGCGGCGATGAACTGATTGATTGTTTTCTATAAACACAAAATTCAGATGATCAAAATGCGCGCAGATAATTGTAAAATGTAAGAAAAAAGAAATTAGTAAAGATTTGGACTTTTTTCTCTCGAATATCAATTAGATTTGGAAATCATAAAGTCAATTGAAAAGAAAAATTAATTTTTTGATCAAATCAAAGCGATGTGTGCTGTTAATAATAGTACTTTGTTGCAAGTTATAAATTACTGCAAATGTCTAAGCTCTAAATGTTTTGCAATGATATAATACGAGCAACCCACAATGTGATTTTAAATAGATAACTATGTAACAGTGAGGATATTCAGCTGTTGGAACTATTATTTTTATTATTAACTTGAAAATAAAGAAAAGAAGTACATGACTTTCCGATTTGTAATACAAAACAATAACTTTACTCAGTTATAAACCTCTACCAGTTTTCCATTTTGATTATTCCCCCAAAAGAGAGCTATGATTATTTTATAACATCGCCATTTGCTTACAGCTGCTTTAGGTCACTCAAGAATGTTAATAACAGCTGTTAAATATTTTACATAGTTGACTTTTAAACTTAACAGCCAGTACTGGGTATTTAAAAAGCTATTTTTGGTTTGCGTTTTACGGGGGATGTGGAGTGTGGAGTGGCAAGGATTGGGGGATTTTGGTGAGTTTGCTGGTTTTTTTTACCTATAGATTGCTGCATCAACGGTATCTACGGGCACTGCGATGATATCTTCGACAGCGTGTGATTGTTGTTGTGGCGTACTTGTTGCTGGTGGTTGTTCATGTGGTTCTGGCGGTGTGAGCGGTGTGGTTGTTGTATTTGTGTTAAGTGGTGTGCTGAAGTGTTCATTTGTGAGATTGTCTGTTGTTGTTGCTGATGTTGTTGTTGTAGGTGGTGTTGTTGTTGTGGCCAACGGTGAGCGACGCGGTGTGGATGATGAAGCGGCCTGACCACCGTTTTCATCACTATTCAAAATTAATGCATTCAAACGCAACATGATGAAGGTGAGGTGAGTTTGTTTTTGGTGTTTTTGTTTTTGTTTTTGATTGGTTGGTTTTCGATATTGTGGAAGCAGGTACACAGTTTCAAACACACGTAACACAAAAGGTAACATATGCAAATAAAAATAAAAAAGAGAAAAATAAAACGAAATCAATAATTTCTCAACACAAACTTTAACCAAACGACAAATGATATCATATGGTATAGAACGTTTAAACAAAATTCAAAATCGCCCAAAAAACGTTCGCTACGCTAAGAACGCACATTTTCAGACTCGATAAAAAAATTCCAAAAAATAATAAAAGATAACTGGTAGAATTTAAAATGGTTAGGATAGTTTAACGCAAGCGGCGCACACTCCTTGGGGAGTAAGGCCCACTAAATACCTCTCGAGATTCGATTTGAGAAAATGGAACATGGCTGCAGCGCTGGACAGGCCCAAACGATTCAGCGAGCTGGATTCCTGGGAAGCAAGAAGATAAATATAATAAGTATAATATAATACAGTAGTCGCTCGAAAGCAAGAACTCGAAATGGTGACTTACTTTTAGAGTTTTCTTCTCGCCCGCCAAAATGCGATTCACAAATCGATAATTGCGAGAGAATCGATTCAGGCGAATGGTCAAAGTAACCAAAAAGCCCTCCAGCAGGCGTATAATGGGATTTGTATCGAAATCCTCATCCGAATCCTTGGCCGTCACATCGCCGCTGTCAGGCTCCATTTTCGATTTACTATCCGAGGTCTCCTTGGAGGTGGCCTCGCGTGGTGCTGCCGTGGATAATGCTGCAGTTGTGGTCGTTGGCAAATCGGCGACATCCTTGGTGGGCTTGGGACTGCTAATGATGATGGCCGCATCGCGCTCCTTGGAGACGCCTTTGCTGGTCGAGGGAAAGAAATCTGTGGGCGCATCCTTCGATTTCTGTAGGTGTTGAATAGAATAATCAAGAAAATTTAGAATAAAACTTAAGACATTTTTGTGCAATTTACAACATTGAAACGAAATTAAGCTGAGAAATATTACAAAATATATAAGATATATACACATAAGAATTGTTATAAAGGGTATGGTATTTGTACAGTTATATATGTATATTTATATAATAGAAGTGTGTGCGCCAACTTGCAGTTGTTGTTGTTGTTTGCAGCGCATTAAAACTCGTGATCGAATATATAGTATATTAAATGTTGCACGATATTGAAATAGGTAAAACACTCGTTCAACAGGTGCGCCAATTAAAGAATTTTTTATGTTTTTTTTTTTTTTTTTTTTTTTTGCTGCACACTCACAACTGCATCATGCACCGGATATGGTGGCGGCGTTTGGGTATCGAGCAGCGTCTGACTGCGTCGCCCAAAGTCAAGCGGCTCGGAGAGCGTCGAGGTGCGCATGCCGATATCGCACTCAATGGTATCATCGTCGTCGTCAACGTCATCAACCACATCGTGAGTCACTGCATCCTCATCCCGCTCAATAATCTCCTTTTCCGCATCCAGTTTGAGTGCTATACGTGAACCCGGCTCGGAAGCATAGGAACGTTCACGCATATAGAAATGACGACGATATTCGGCATCGTTTAAATCCTTCCAAACCTTTGTTTTTTGTATTTGGATTCAGTGTCAGTGTCAGTTTGTTTGGGGGGCGTAATTTATAACGGAATTTACAACAGATTATGTATGTATATATAGCACATGCATAGAGCAGGCAATTTAATTATGTATTCATTCCTAAAATGTAAAACTGGATTTCAGATTGATTCACTTACATCGTATAATGTTTTGCGTCGCTGCATTTTCATTTCACTCTCTGTAATATTCTCCTCCTCCAGAAAATCAATCTCATCGTGTATTAGATCCAGCTCAAACTTATCATCCATTTCCTCAAACATATAATAGTCGCCGGCACGTGTAGCTTTTGATTGCGAAAGAAATATAAATAATATTAGTTAATTTGCACTAAACAATTTGCTTGATCTAATGACAACATTTAGAGATGGTTATATACGAGTAGAATTGGTAAAAAAAATGATTATAAATATTTGTACAGAGGAGCGCACACAAAACTGCAGCTTAGAGCAACATTGCATGCAGCTTATGGAAATATAATAATATATATATCTGGTATTTAGATAAAGTACTGCTAATCGATTATATACAAGGCAATACAATATCGGCATGATGTTGCTGACGATCAATAGCGATCATTCTATGTTATTGGTATATTAATGGGATTTATGATGATACAAATCAAGCACAACAAACGAAATAAAAAAAACTTTACCATGTGGATGCAATTTAATTTCCTTCCTTCTGCGTACTGTTGGTGCAGGAAGTGGATAACCATGTTCTATAATTAAACACACGCACATATATAAACAGAAATTAATTAAATGATAAAACAAATAAGTATAGAAATTAAATTAAAATATAAGAAATATATGTATAATATTAACATCGGCTGGCCGAAGCAGTTTATACCTGTATCTGTTTATAGATATGTGTATATATATACATATATATATATGTATACTTAAGCCGACCTCATTGATCATTAAGAAGTAGTTAGAATAAATATTTTGGTATTTGTTTTATTAGTTTCCCAACTATTGTTAAAGTTTGTTGAATAGTTTCGTATAATCAAAATTAAAATAGAGTTTAAAATCAAGCTAATCAATATACTTTTTTATGTTATAAGCAATTAGTTTTTTTGGCAGCACAAAAAATAATTCAAAGAGAAAACTGAGCAGTTAGGAAAATTAAATAGAGCGCGTAGCAAACGGTTTTTTAGTAGTAGGAAAACACAGAGAAGAAAATGCAGCCTTAACCATTATAAAAAAAATATTTATTTTATATAAGAGATTATATTTTACACTTGTATAAGCGCGCCAAAGTCTTATAACGCTTAGCATTGATTATATGAATCGTTGCAGTTTATAGTATAAGACAAATAAAACCGCTAGAAAAGTGTTATTTACATAAGTAGTTGGGGTAGTTGTTGTTGTTGTTGTTGTTCTTGTTGTGGGGGGGGGACGTTTGTTTTGCTTGAGGCCTGCTACACACGACCTCAATAGAGTTTTATTAGGCACGCACATTGAACAAAAATCTTTATACAAAGTTTCACTTTTAATAGTATATATAAAATGTAAAAAAATATATATGCATAAGTTGATAAAAAAGTTTCATCCAATACATGGTCCATGCAGCAGTGCGGGCTCATAGAAGGCGCACATCAGCGACTCCATATAGTAGACCGTACCGACGGGTCCCCAGCTATGCGGACGCTGTGCGTCTCGCAATGCCGCCTCATCCCTGGCGCCGGATATGTTGCTGGTGCGTCGCAGCCGTGCCTGTGCCTCATCCAGCGAGTAGCTGGCATTGCCCATGCTCTGATGACGACGATGCAGCGACTTCTGACGCATCGTCACCAGCTCCTCGCGCTCCAGCGACTGGACAGAAGACAAGAGTGTAATCAATAGCTGGAACCACATGTTTCACACGGATTTCTTATACCACATGTTGTTTAAGGGGCGATCGCTTGATGGACACCGTTTCGTTCCAGGAGACGGCGGCATTTGTGGACGACTGCCGGCGATGCTGACGCCGCAGATTGGGCGTCAGATTCACCGAGGCCAAAGCTGTGGCATATGCCGCCAATGGTGGCACCAACGATTGCATTGTCGTCGGAGCACTCTGCTCGGATGGCGCCAAGCCCAATGAAATCCGCTTCGGTTCCAGAAATCCCTCGGTGAGCAGCGCTGACAGAGCTTCGGTGCTGGGCGTTGTCGGCTTCGAGGAATTCAAGTTGCAAGTTGAAATATGTAAATTGAATTTACTCCGGACTTACAGCTGTTGTGGTCTGGACTGCCTCGGGTCGTTTGATGGCTGGCAGAGTTGGCTCCTCGCTAAGGGATTGCACATCCGCATAGTCAATGGCATCATCGTACATCATAATATTGATCTCCGGCTCAATGATGACAGCAGCATCGGCGCTATCGACGCTCTCGGCGCTGCTGCTCCTACCTGACAACAGGGAGGCACGTGCCGGCGATGAGCCGGAGGATGAGCTGCTCTTGGAGCTGGGACCATCGGGCGTCTGGTAGCCGGAGCCCTGACACGAAACAAAGCTGCTCTGATGCGCCAGCGGTGCTGCCTCGGCCAGACTCTGCTCCAAGGGCGTCCGTTGGCCTTTTTTTTTATTTTGCATAGCAAGGATTAGGATTATGGAACACACAAACAACACACGCGCGCGATTCACGAGACGACAATTTCCAAATATACAAAATACAAAAGTTGGCAAATTGCAACGCGATAAAAGGTGGCCAAAAAAGATGCACCAAACCCACCCAACGAAAAATTGAAGCCATTCAATCAATATCAAAATCCAACTTACCATCGAAGTGGGTTTGCTTGTCCAAGGGACGCAGCATCTTCTGCTGTGTGGCGCGTATGCGTTCCATCTTTCGCTTGATCTTGTGCAGCACCTGCTTCTCATGGTCATGACGATGGGCAATCTGCTTCTGCCGCAATGTCTCAATTATGTCGGCACCTCTGTAAAAGGATAACAGATGAATGCGATTGTGGATGGGATTGGCTAACGCAACTTACCTGGAGGCGAGAATATTATTGGCCTTGGTGTCCGTGATGATGTGACAGAAGTAATGCGATTTGAAGATGCGCAGCTGAAAGATGATAAATGCAAAACAAATTGCATCCCAGAGCAGCACAATTTGATGCGTGATTTTGGGACACCCATCGGAGCCAATGAGGAGATCGGACTCCTCGCTAAGCTGCAGCTGCTCGTTGAGCACATGGCTGGTGCAGGTGATGCCCAGCATATGGACCAGCCAGCAGCAATGGGTTGTGAGCGGCGTCATGAACAGACAGCCGGCCATTTGAAAGCTCGTCTTGATCAGGATATTGGCCACATTAAAGGCCAGCAGCCATTTCCAGCGACTGATGATGGTGGCAATGGGACGCAAATAGAAATCGGATCCCTGCCAGAGGAACACAAAGGCGCCAATCAGATAGCCCAGCGCCAGCAGATCCGCAATGTTAGTGCCGGCCAAAAAGACCACAGTCAGCGTAAACCAATAGAAACCGCAGAGCACGCCATTCTTCAATATATCCGAATAGTTGCGTATGTAGGAGCAGAAGTCATGCGTGGGATTATCGAAGGGCGTACGTCCCAGCTGAGCTATATCGGCAATCACACTGCGATTGCTGCCTCCCGGATAGTCATCGTTGGTGGCATAGCGCTGCTCAATGCAGAAGATGCTCTTCTGACGATTCAATATGATCAGCACTATGAAGTCGAAGATTAGCTTGGGCACATGATTGAAGTGCAAGCTGCCCGGCAGCATTGTCCAGCGTTGAATGCTCTCGCCAAAGGCGCCCTCATCCCACGGATAAACTGCAATGTGACAATGTGACATATAAAGAGACGGTATAATTTGGATAATCTCAATCTTACCCATGCACCAGCTAGGCGGCAGACCCACCAGCACAATGTACTGCAGCAGTATGGAGATGGCGAAGAAGGCCTGGAATATGCCCCACATTTTGGCACACTGTGAACGCTTGAGCAGCAACAGGACGACCAGCCACAAGGCATAGACCACAGCGACAATATCCTGGCGATAGGTTATGGTCGAGACGAGAGCAATCAGCGATATCTCGATGCCAAACTTATAGAAGCCAAAGTTGAGCAGATATTTGGCGAGGCCAACCAAATCCTTCTCAGCATCGGCGCGCGTTATATTCTGGAAGAGCAGCTTGGGCTGCGTGGCGCTGTTCTCGCCAATCTTCATGCGCATCTGGAGCTGACGCAGCGAGATGACCGCGTGCATGGTGACAATGACCATGTAAATGATGTAGGTGCGCAGCAAGCTCATCAGACCGCCCTCGAGTTTCTCCGCCTTGTTGAGACCGACCCACTCGGCATTGTTGGCGGTCCGATTGTCGGACTGGGAAAAGAGATAAACCAATCAGTTGAAGTAGGATTAGAATAGAGTGATTACTTACACAGGTAACGCTGTACATGCTGTGATCCAAGTACTCGATCTGATATATCATCTTGGACAGCACAATAATGGTGACAATAAAGCTAATCAGACGACTGATCACCACTTGGACGGCCTTACGTGACGTGGCACCCAGCACACAGAAGCCCACAAAGATAATGTGCAGGACGCAGACTTCGCTGACGCTGCAGACAAAGGCCGCTATGTAGACGGCCTTCATGATGTGCAGCTCGAGGAAGCGCCAGAAGACTGTCTTGAATCTCTTGAATATGTACTCGGATTTGTTCTTGATCTTGCGAAACGAGATGCGCACCAAATCCCGCACAGATGTCTCAAAATCAGTGCTGGCGGCAGCAGCAGCCGTTGCCTCCGCGGTGGGGCCAACGGATCGGCGCAAGGAGCCGGCGCTGCCACGACGCTTCGATGACGACGGCTCCAGAGCACTTGACTCCGTCGGCTTCTGGTGTAGGGCACCAGCGGCGCCCGCCGACGGCTGCTGCTGCAGTGAGGCAATGAAGCGTTTGTGGAAGTAGTGCACCTGGATGACAGTCAAGATGACAATAATTGTCGGCGATACCAGGTGCAAAAACAGATCCTTAGTCTTATATAGCTTCAGGCCAATATCAGCTTGACTGCAACGGGGAAAAGAGACTTCCTTAGAACACAAGTAGTGAGATAACTTTGGGATTTGTGAAACTTACAGCGTTTGGGACACATTGAGATAGTCCTTCCAGTAGGTGTCGAACTTATCGAATTGATATGTATAGATCAATATCAATATGGACATGGCGTAGAAGATGAGGAACAGCCAGAAGCCGTACATGATCTTGACCCACGCCTTGGACGATGATTGAAAGACGAGCAAGAAGAATAGGAACAATGCCATATAGCAGATGCGGAATCCCGTCATATCCTCGCCAGTGATGGCGCACAAAAAGATGACCAACACCAGCAGCCAGATCCACAGACGCACCAGCAGATTCTTAATCACATCGCCCGCTTTCTTAAGGAACTTGGATGTCTTCTTGCCGTCGTTGATGAGATAGGTGGACCCCGCCGATCCCACAGTTATCTGCAGCGGCGCAATAATGTCCGCCAAGGTGCTGTCCCTGCGCCTATCCCGCTTCTCCTTGAAGAACTGACGCGACGTCACCCAGAACATCAGCACAAAGGCCGTCTTCACGATCAGCGGCACACATGGACGCATATGATTCTCAATGGGCCGCTCGAAGCCAATTTGCTGCAGATTAATCCCAGCAGTCTGCAAACAAGAAATTAAAGGATACGATTAGTAACTAGACACATTTCAATCGTTTGGTAGGGGAGGGAACTTACTGAGACCTTGGTAGGTAGCTCATCGTTGTTCAGATCCATGCCATAGATGTACTGGGCCAGCAGCAACAGCTCCGCATAGAGCACTATAAAGGGACTGGAACGCATCATTGCCTTGCGCTGATTGGGTATCATCCAAAGGACATTGGCCCACAGCAGCAGCACAAAGGTCAGCCAGCTATGATAGACAATAGACCAGGCCTGAAGAAAGTAAAGGTAAAAGTTACATATTGAGAATATATCTATATCTATGGTTTTATATATTATCATAATTTGGCTTGATTATTTGAAATTAATTAATTTATAAGTGATTCATTAAATGATATTTAAAGTTATTAGTTAAGGTTTTTTTTTATAAATTCTACGAATTTATTTTTCATATTTTATATTTATATTCTTATTTTATAAAATTTTAAATCGTTGATTTTATAATATTATTATTATGTTAACCCAGGATTTAATCATGATTTGGTTTCATTATTTGAAATTAGATAATTTATAAGTGTTTAATTAAATTATATTTAAAGTTACTAGTTGAGGGTTTTTTTTATCAATTCTTCGGACTTATTTTTTATATTTATATTATTTTTTTTATACAATTTTAAATCGTTGATTTTATAATTTTATTATTATGCTAACCCAGGATTGAATCACAATTTGGCTCTATCTTATTTTCAAAGTTATTAATTAAGGGTCTTTTTTTTATAAATTCTTTGCATTTATTTTTTATATTTATATTTTTAAATTATACTATTTTAAATCGTTGATTTTCTAATGTTATTATTATTTTAAGCCAGCTTTCTTTTAATACTTGAAAACTTTCAAAACTTACCATCATCAGAATATTGGTGAATATATAGCTATTCTGATAGATGAAACCTCCCACGCTGACAAACCCATAGGAGATTTGATCGAGTATAGAGGTGGTATTATTCTCCTGCTCCGAACGCCGCTCCAGTGTGTCCAGCTGTATATCATTGCCACCTAAATCACTCGGTGCTGCCGTTGCTGCACCAGTGGACTCCAGGGACTGGGGCGAACGGGCCTTCCGAGTGCTCTGACGCACCAGCTATAGAAATACCAGACAGAGATTTGAATGTCTAATAACCATATGGAATTTACACATATTTAACACATAGACAGAGAAAGAGGGGGAGGGGGAGGAGGCAGCTACAGAGTTTATGGCAGGCTTTAGGTGTTAATGTTACTAACCAAAACTAGGTGAGTATTTTTTTTTTTTTTTTTTTTTTTTTTTTGGTTTTGTTAGCTATTTACAGACGACCCAAATCATCACACACACACACACACACACATAGGAAAATACACAAACTCACTTACGTCGCATATGTTGGGGGTTAAATTACATAACTATGAGTTAAAGTTATGATAAATATTATAGAACTGAAGAACTTTTTTAGTACGATCGATGTTAGACAATTACAATTACAAATTTACAATTACAAAAGAACAAACAGTTATAATAGATAGATACGATAGATAGCTAGTATAGATAGTTATGCAGATAGAGCGATGTTATATAGATATAGCTATGCTAATGATCATCAACAGTTAGTTAGTAGTTTTAATATTTTTTTTAGTTTTATTTTTTAGTTTATGGTTCTTAGTTAGTTTACGTACAGGCGTCGTCTCAGTTGGTTCATTTAACGTTGCACGCTGTTCACGGCGTAAAGAAACCTAAAGCAGAAGAGGTAATAAAAGAGAGAGCGTAAACAAAAATCGAAAGAAAAAACAAACATAAAAGAAAAGAAAAGAAAAGAAGAGGAAAACGCCAGAAAGCGCACACAACGACAAAAGAGAAAGAAAAACAACTATCAAACAGCTGGTTACAAATTAGCACAACTAAAGAAAATTGATGGAAATCGCCAAGCAAATCGCTTAGCTTCTGGAGAAGGAAGTACAGTTTGTTAATATTATACGCTGGCAACGTTTTAGTAGGCCTTAGTTTCGGTTAAGTATTAATATTAGGTATTAAGTTGGATTCCGAAAACTTTTCCATTTTCAAATGGAATTTAATTAATATTTTTATAAATCAAATATTTAAATTTGTAAAAGATAGTCCAAAAAGAAATAACAAATTCGTATTAAAATTAAAAGTTAAGGAAGCAAATGTATTTTTAATAACTAAAATACATAGCTAAATTTAAACAAAAAAGTTTAGTTTTCTTTTAAAAGAACTCTTTAAGTGAAATATTTCGAATTGTTTGCAGTAAAAGTTTTACGGAATCCGTTTGACAGGCACTGAAAAGTTAGTGAATCCCGAGTTTCTAGTTAGTTCAACCGTTAAAATATATAGAGAGCTTTAGTTAAGCCGTTATTTGCCAACTTCTTTGCTCTGCTTGCATCAGTTCTCAATTGATTGGTCGCCTTTAACTATATAGTATATAAAATATCCGCAGGCTGCGTCTGCTTGTTATCAACTCTTTTTGACTCAGCAATCATATATACACTTCCTCCCACACACACTCGCAGACTCACACACACACACACACACACAGTCAAGCTTACACTCAAACGTTGTGTGCGACTTGAGGTGGCGCCTCCGCCGGCAGCGGCGCCTTCCTTGCCGCTGCGTGATGTTTGTGACGTGAGCAACGAAAGCTGCCGATTGATTTTGTTGTTGGTATTATTGCTGTTGCCGCCGCCGCTGCTGCTGTTGCACTCCAGCTGCTGTCCAAAAGCGGTGGCAGGCTTCGGCTCCAGCTGGTTGAGTGGTGCACCAGGTGTAAAAGTGGCAAGTGGCAACATTTTTGGGTTTTGTTTTTAAAGGTGTTAGTGACAAGTTTGTGTGTTGTTGTTATTGTTATTGTTATTGTTGTTGTTGTTTGTGTTTGTGTGTGTGTTGCATGCGTGAGAGTTTTAAGTTTAAGTTGATATGTTGGTGTTAGTTTATCACAGTTTTCCCAATGCACAATGCGAGCAGCAGAAGAAGAAGAGCAAGTGGAAAATCAGAGAGCAATAGTTTTTCACTAAACCGAGTTAAACAAAAATCAGGAAGGAAAAGGAATCTTCGGATGGCCGAAGGTAAAATAACACTGCAGATTTCATAAGGTTTATAACTGCCTAATTTTGGATGAGACAGTGATGCGATGGAGATAGGATGGCTAGATTAGGAGTAGCTTTTGAGCTTGATCAAGATATATTGGCAAACAGAAAAGAATTTTATGTTACAAACTAATTTTCGACCGATAGTTACTATTGGATGCTGTGTGATTTAGTGATCTGAAGTTTAACGAGAATATCTCTATAGAATAAAAGTAGTTTTCGGACGGACTATAAAAATTCATGTCTTTCTTATAGTATCTCTTAGATAGGCGATACCCTCCTTAATAATTTAAATTATGTAACAAATTTAGATACCCTCTGCAAAGTTACAAATCAAAAGACAGGAAAATCGCATGCTGCAAACTTACCCTTGGCTTGATGAGATGCTTTGTGGTCAGGGCCAGCGCAAAGTAGGCAAAGAACAAGGCAAACGGATTCAGATACGAGTCCAGGGATAGTGTGTTATTGTACAGCAGGACGCGTATATCCGGCGAGCAGTAGGACTCGATGAGGGGCTCCAAGCCAATCAAGCTGTCGTCACAAAATTGAGTTGGATTAGTGGCTTGTCCAAAAGTAAGTTGGATTTGTGGCGACTTACCGTGCCGTCAGGCTGGTGTGATTGAGATGGCTCTGCATCCAGGGCGTCTGATAGGAGACAAGGCACAGCGAATGCAGCACAAGGACGAACATCACACAGCGCAGCAGCAATGCAAAGCCACTGGAAAAAACAACAACAAGGAGACAATTTTAGAATGACGTGTGAAAGGAGGGGGGGAGCGGAAATCGATTGAATGGTGGCTAGGTAGAGAGTGCTACGCACCGTTGCAGCGTCTGGCAGGTTGCCCAGTAGGTGCCCGCCAGCAGGAAAATGAGAAAATAGAAGCCACCCGGCACAGATGGACGCAGTGCGGCCGCAAAGAACAATGTGGCCAGGCAGAAAAGGGGTGCTGCACAAGGGGAAAAAGAGAATATGGATTAGTTGACAGTTGAAAAAACAGTTAAGACTTAAAATAATATGTGTGAGATATAAGGTTCTAATCCGCTTTAAGGCATAGTTAACTTTTTGCACAGTTAGCAATCCACTTCCATGTGTTCACTAATCCCTAAGATCTAATTTTGTCTCGGGATTTATATAATACTTACATATCTTGATCAATCCCTCAAAGTGTATATGCTGACTGATCATGGAGACCCGCTTGCGCAGCTGCTGCTGTTGCTGCTGCAGCGGCGTTGTTGCCGTCGCCTGTTGCACATCCGCCCCGTTGGCATCGCTGGCCGCCTGCTGGCCAACTGCATGCTCCGATTGAGATTCTGGCAGATCGCCATTTTCCAGCTGCTCGGCATTGATGGCCTGCGTCGCCTGCGTGGCCAAACGCTTGACACTCAGGTAGGAGCCCAGCGAGGTGGCAAAGACCAACACCTCCGGCATTAGCCACTCGGCAATGGCCAGGGGTCTGTCAAAAAGCAATTGTATTAAATTTAAGCCGATTCCAAACTTTAATTCACTTACTTCAGATCAATGAAACTCATGAAGCCAATGTGTCGCAGCAGACGCTCGCTGAAGGAGCAGTTGTAGATGGGCAGCGAGATGCTGACCGCGAGCACCTGCAGTGCAATATGACCGAGCAGCACAAAGGCGCTCAGGGCCACCAGGATGATGAAGAAGGCGGTGACGGAGCCCTTGAAATTGCGTCTCGTTGCCAGCGGTATGAAGGGTGACATAAAGAACATTAGGAGGTACACAAACGAGATGCCCACCGGCCGCATCAGCGAAGCTGCAGGACAAACCAACAAAGATTAGGCATAAATTGCAACAGTGTAACGGTGTAAACTTACCCAGGACCAGCACCGCCGGCATGACGACGCGCTGCAGCACGAGGCAGGCATAGCTGAAGGCCATTTTAATGCGGTTGCGAATGCGGAGTTGTGCGACTCCTGTTCACACTTTGCGATCTGATCCTGTGACCCCGCAGTCGACTCATTCATATAAATTGCAGGCGCAATTTCCAACGGCCACCGCTGTGTGAACACGCAGCGCAGCGCAGCTGGAAAAATATACAGAAAATAAATTAGAAATTATATTAGATAAGCGTCGGATGGGTGGTTGCTTGCTGGTCACCAGGGTCGCCAGCTGTCCGAACATGTCGCAACTAATGGCAACTGGCAAAGAGGAAGCGCTGCAAAGTGCAGCCAAGCAAATGACTCGACTCCTGCCTCAGTTGAGCCTGTCAGGCTGTCTGTCTTCCTGTCACCCTGTCACCTCCCAACGGTCGCCCACAAAGCTTTAAGTAGTTGGCCAGCAAACTTTCTAATCTTTGGCTTATAAACATTAACTTGGTTTTAATTACAACTAAAAAAACAACAAACAAGCAAACAAACAATTTTGGCAGTCGAGAGTTGGGCGCGTCCAAAGCGATAAGAACACTAGAGTTGGGCACGTGACACGAGCACGGCTAAAAAAATCAAAGTTCGTATAAAATATACAAAAAAAAAGTTAAGATCAATAACTGACGATATCCGACAAAAGCTATGCCCGTCAGCAAATGCCAATAAAATTATATCTCCTAAAATTGTAAAGATGATTTGGTGACACTAGTTTTCACTCCTGACTAAAATCGGTCACGCGCCCATCTCCAAGGAACACACACATACGTTTTGTGGGCGTGTCAAGTCACCAGCCCTTCCTAGACAGTAGTCGTGGGGAAGCGAGGCGACATCGCACGCTATTTCGACTTGGGTTGGGTTAGTTTCAATTCTGTCTTTTCTGCTTGGCTTTTATGTGTTGTGGCTGTGACGGGGATTGGCCTCCAAGGCGCCCTTATTAGTCGAGCAATTGAGTGCCATTTTATGCTCTGACGGCCGAGGGGCAGCAGCAGTGGTAACAGGGCACAGGACCTGCAAGCCTGCCCCTTGGATAAATGTGTAATTGACATTCAATGACACATTATGTGGCATTTATTTGCATGTGCTTACGTTAATGTCAAAATTGTAGACCTAGATAGAGAAACCAAGCAAATTAGAAGCTCATCAAGTGGTCTACAAGTATAGGAACCGGAAATGTTCCTTGAAGCCACTCAGAATGATAAATGAGGTTGTAACTGTCAAGGAATGTGCTACATATATGCCCAACTACAATATTCCTGTAAATAAATGGGCTTTCCTCCATTAAAAATGAAACGTTGTTAAAGATAAAAAGCCATGTCTAAAATGCGCTTGGGATTGGGCACTTTGTAGTCTGGGGAAGGCATTTTAGGGACTTGGTCAAGTCAACATCTTGTCATGATTTATGACATGAAATCCGAAAAGTGGAAGTTTCTCGACTTTGAACGTAGAATTGTTAAGGAGGACAAACCATGATCAAAATGACCTCAGAATTAAAGATCGGGTCAGTTTTGACAAAGTTATGGCACTTTGAAGTCTGGAAAGGGCATTTTTAGGGACTTGGGAAAAGACGTGTCAACATTCTTGTCATGATTTTTGACATGAAATCCGAAAAGTGGAAGTTTCTAAACTTTGAATGTAGACTTATTAAGGAGGACAAACCATGATCAAAATGACCTCGGAATTGAAGATCGGGTCAGTTTTGACAAAGTTATGGCACTTTGAAGTCTGGGGAAGGTATTTTTAGGGACTTGGTCAAGTCAACATCTTGTCATGATTTTTGACATGAAATCCGAAAAGTGGAAGTTTCTCGACTTTGAACGTAGACTTATTAAGGAGGACAAACCATGATCAAAATGACCTCGGAATTGAAAATCGGGTCAGTTTTGACAAAGTTATGGCACTTTGAAGTCTGGCGAAGGTATTTTTAGGGACTTGGTCAAGTCAACATCTTGTCATGATTTATGACATGAAATCCGAAAAGTGGAAGTTTCTCAACTTTGAATGTAGAATTGTTAAGGAGGACAAACCATGATCAAAATGACCTCGGAATTGAAAATCGGGTCAGTTTTGACAAAGTTATGGCACTTTGAAGTCTGGGGAAGGTATTTTTAGGGACTTGGTCAAGTCAACATCTTGTCATGATTTTTGACATGAAATCCGAAAAGTGGAAGTTTCTAAACTTTGAATGTAGACTTATTAGGGAGGACAAACCATGATCAAAATGACCTCGGAATTGAAGATCGGGTCAGTTTTGACAAAGTTATGGCACTTTGAAGTCTGGAAAGGGCATTTTTAGGGACTTGGGAAAAGACGTGTCATGATTTTTGACATGAAATCCGAAAAGTGGAAGTTTCTCAACTTTGAATGTAGAATTATTAAGGAGGAGAAAATATTACCAAAATGACCTCGGGATTGAAAATCGGTTCAGTTTTGGCAAAGTTATGGAAGTTGCAAATCTAAAACTAAGATACATTTTTTCAAATAATTTTGAAATAGCAACAAAAAAAGCTAATCTCGCCGACTGAAATGCGCCCCATAAAGACAAACAAGAACAGAAACCATGACGTAATTAAGCATGTACGAAACATTATTATTCCTAATTTTTCTCGGCACAAATGAACAACAATGAAAACAAAAGAATTCAACACAGAAAATGACTCGCATATCCGTATATGTGCTTGAATGAGTGTGCGTGTGTGTGTGTGTGTGTGTGCGTGTGTTCCGCTTTGCATGCCAAATGCTGACGCCGACGCCGCTCATTCAAACACATCAACATAATGTGGGCTAATGAGAGAGTGAACAAACACACACACTCATCGACTGGCAGACAGACGGAGAGAGAGATAGAGAGAGAGAGAGCGGGAGAACCGGCAAAGCTCAAGTGTGGCCCCCGCCACATTTAGACAAACAGACGGCGGCTAGACGAAAAAAGTAGGCAATAAAAAAATGTAGTAGACATACATGAAAAAGAAAAGTAGTTTCGTAGTAGATGACTGCCAAAGCAGATGTCTAATGGCTCAATAATGTGCCTGAGGGTGCGGTTGAGCTTAATGCACACACTGCCAGCCATAGGTAAGTGTATTCAAGCACACACACAAGCACACACGCACACACAAAGATGAGAATATTACACAAAAACAAAACAAAAGTAATATTAAAGTAAACATGAAGAGAGTTTAGAAATAAAACCATCAATGGTAAATAAGAATTTTTGTTTGATTATTTGTTAATTTATATTAATTTAATCAATTATAACACATACATTTTTCTCAGCCTAGAATTGTTCGATAGTGCAAATATGCAAATTTTGTACAAACATTTGTTTTCCATGTGCACAGAATTCGCTATTATCATTTTCACAAATTAGCATCAAATTAGAAAAATAAGTGTGAAAACCAGTTTTCATTGCCTCATCGCAGTTGAAGAAGAGTGCGCTTGCTGTACTTGGATGACTTTGTCGACACTTTGTAACATATTTATGTATATATATATGAAATCAGGGGCACCATTGGCGCCTATACTCGTTGCTTTTATGGGTGTGGCAGCCGCCGGAGAGCGGCGAGCGGAGAGCTGCTAGGCACGTGTTGCTCCACGTCGCAGAGCAAATATTGACGCAGACATTCACTGCTGGGAGTTCGTATTTGTCGTTTGGCTTCGCAATCATAACAAAAGCCCCACTTTGAAGCCCCAAAACCCACTAAAACGAATTGATTTTATATTCATGCCAAACTGATGCCAGACTTGAAGCGTGCTACTTGCCACCAATTCATTTGCGGTGCACGCATCGTATTGGCTTATATAAAACAAAAACATAGACAGATAGATAGATACTTTAAATATATGTATGTATTTATGTTTATGGTATATTGTTTTGGCAGGCGGCAGATGTTCTTCATCAGCTTGATGATTGTTGGTTGTTGTTGCTATTTCGATTTGAATATTCAATTATAATGTTTATTTTGACGTTCCAATAAAAGTAGACATTTTGATACTCTTTAGCTTTAGCACAGTGGGGTATAATATGCAGCTAAAATTGAAGAGTTCTACTGCAAATTCTTTAAAGCTAAAATCATAAACACAAAAGTTAATAACATTAATTTTTGCACAATGATTTGTATCTCGCTTTAGTTACAGGGTATCTCATAGTTGAGCTCTCTTGACTTACTGCACTTATACTTGTTTACTGTTGTTGTTGCTTTTGTTTCGTTGTCTTTGTCTTTCATTGCATTTACTTGGCACACATTTTGCATTTGGACATTTCATTGGCATCTTCTTCTTTTTTTTTTTTGTTTCCCATTGCAAATATGTTCATTTCGTGTGCAATAAATTGCATGTGTACTTATTATTTTAGCATTTTAAATCAACATTAACATTTGTTTAGTCAAATGCCAAACAGCTGTAGTCAGTTCAGTTTCCGTGCGTCCCATGGGTCGTATACTTGATATGCATAACCTTCAAGTGCTACTGTTAACTTACACGTCTCTTTAGGGCAATTAGCGGTTGTTTATGTTCGTAAATGTGTGCAAATAATGCATTGTAATAGGTGGGTGGGAATATTTATCACAAATCTAGCGAATGACCTTTTCTACATAAGAGATAATTCATCTTGCTGTCATGACTCAGCTGTATTTTGCCTTATTTTCTCTCATTATTTATCACTTTGGCGTCATCGTATTTGCTTTTCAATTTCGCATCTCTTTTGGCATTTCTCCCACTCACTTTCCTTTTCATTATTACCTTAGCTTACATTTTTTACACATATAAGTATTTAATTATGCATTTTTATTTTGTATTTTATCTAGTTTATCTTTGCAAATTTAATTACATTATGATCAACAACTCATATATGATTAACTAATTTATATCCAGCGACTTTATGATTATTCCAATCAACTATTATCGAGCACACTATCATATTTCTTTCTCCAACCAGTTGTCACCTGTTGACATGCCCATTTCTCTTATTGAGTTACTGCTACTGGCTGGTCTCATGTTAATGTCAGGTCATAATCCATAGGCCAAACGCCAGAATGACACTCATTTGACAGTTGGCTGTCATTGACACATTCCTCATATGGGCGGGAGAGGGCAAAGAAAAACTGTTGCGTGTTGGTGACACAAGAAAAAGTACGAGTCATAAAATTTGACTGACCAACCCACTGATATATGCAGATGAATGTTTATGATGGATGACTGAGTACGCGGACATTTTCAGCCAAATAAATGGCTTTTGCGGCCAACCTCTAATGGAATTAGCTAAGGAATTCTGCATAAAACTGACAAAACTTTATGACAGTCCCAAACAAAGAATTTTATGATATAAAAAAAAGTGTGGTATGCAAAAGCGTCAAGTCAGGTGTGTACTACACTCAAAACAAATATATCCCAAAAATAATTAAACTATCTAAACTACTCGACAAACCCAAATATAAGCTTTTAATTTCTTCCTTTCTGAAATTCGAGCTTTTTAAAGATAGCATAAGGTATAAAACATTATATACAATTTGTAGCGACTACAACTCTCTATCTAAAATTCATAAAAATGTATCCAATTTTTCTGAGTGTACCCACATTAGCCATACCTTTCCCTGGCAGCTCATTTTCATGACATTTGTCAGTTGGCCAACTATTATTAGGCCCCATTAAATGCCAGTTGCGACAGGCCGGCGACATTTAACTGGGCGTAGTAATTGCGAATTTGTGAAGAGTCGCCAGTTAGCATGCGTCCTGTACGTGTCCTTTTTAATAAATTAAAAAACACATATACAATAGTAACCACACTAAAGGAAGGGGCAGAAAAACGGGGGCTTAACACGTGCCAACAGCTGCGATAAACAAGCCATGAAAATGGACTGAAAACGCGCTCGTTGGGCTTGTCCAAATGCATCAGCCAAATTGTTTGTCAATGGCGCTACGTGGTCCTCCTAATGGGCCAGCGGAACATCAATATGGGAGCCAACATCAGCCAAAGCGCAACACATGTCGTATGTGTAATATCCACTGACAGGCTCCCCAACGAGCCACACCCTTAAATTGCACTACTAAACTGCAGGACCTGCTGCGCACCTCATGTCTGGTAGTGACAGCTACAAATAAATTTATGTTCTTCCACTGCACTTCCATGAATTTACAGTGGGTTGTGTAAAGTTAAAGATAGGCAAATATTATTAAATTAAACTATACTATAAGCTATTCTATCATTTAAACATTTAAAACAGAAATTGAGACAGAGAAAGAAAACAGCAGTCAGAAAAAGAGAGAGAGAGTAGTCAGAGAGAGAGAGAGAGTAGTCAGAGAGAGAGTAATCAGAGAGAGAGTAGTCAGAGAGAGAGAGAGAGAGAGAGGAAGAGACAGGTGAGTAAGAGAGAGACAGGATAGTAGGAGAGATATAACAAGACAGTAGTCAGAGAAAGAGACAGAAGAGTAGGAGAGAGAAAGAGACAGGAGAGTAAGAGCCAGCGAGACAAATTTAGAGTTGGAGAACAGAGTATCAGCTTTCTTTTATCAGGAACCCCCAACTCACTTATACAGATCACTAAAGCCAGCCAAATTCTTGAGAATCGCGTAGAAGGGCATCATTTAATATAGGTTATTTTTAAACAAAGGCGATGGGGAGCTTTTGTCACAAAAGTAATGTTACCATATTTTTGTATGATCTAATATATCCAGCTCTAACAGCTTTGGAATCCATACAAACAGACAGACGGACAAACAGACTGACAGGCAGACTGATGGACAAGGCAATATTGACCTATAATCCTATACACATATATATATATTTTTTATTAAAACTATTTGGTTTCTGTTCCACAGCGCTGACTGTGGGTGTCGGCCAAAAAGATAAATGTAGGCCAAGAGCAGCAAGCGATATGCATTTTGTATCCGTGCATCCGTCCGCTTATCCCTCCATCCGTCCGTCCGTCCAGCCGTTTGTCAGATTGAGTGAAGCCCGACGGCGTAGACACAGCTTGCCGGGCCATTAGTTCGTGTGGTTTTTCGGGGGCGTAACCACTTTGAAATGAATTTCCCAAGTGAAATTTACGTATACGTAATATAAAGTGAGTAGCACTTGCAACACATGGCACACTTGCCCCTAAAAAATGCAATGAAGGGAAGGGGAGAGAAGAGCGCCACTGACCCAAATCTTGTCCAGCTCAACCCGCTGGTACGGCAATTAGTGGGGGTCTTATAAGAGATTTATAGCACAATTTCACTCAGTTTTTTGTTTTTGCTTTTTTAATTGAATTAAGCCCGACCGAAAATGGGAAGTCTCGATATCAAAAGTGGAACACTTTCGTGACACTTTGAACTGCCACTGACCTCTTGATATGCAACACAGAAAACAGAAAATAATAATTAAATATATTTTTGTTCTTCACTGCTACCCAGTTGTATATAATTTCGTAGAAAATTGCTCGCTCAGTGAAGAATGTGCTCACAACAAATATGTGCATGTATTTGCTATAAATGGAATTTCTCGTTTGTTGCTTTCATTGCGTGTTCTCAACTTCATTTCAGCAAACCACAATTTTAAAGCGCACAATGCAAGCCCCCTGCCCCTTGTCCTCCCCCCCCCCCTTGGCAGACAAGGGGCTAACAATGGCCATGGTGTATTGACATTGACAATCATTACCCACGCATGACGTCACCAGCACCAAAGTAGATTAAAAAAGCAAAAAAACGCGTGACATGTCAGCGCTACCCTCAATATATAGTCGCAGTTAACGGGACAACACACAATTGCAAAGGGCTATAAATAGCTCTCCAAACTGTACCATCAGCTGGACAATAATCCAAAGATTACAACGGCTTTCCAATCGTTAAACTAAATAATACAAATTATCATTCAACTACAGAATACCCTGTAAAAAAGTTACTGAGTAATATTAAAATTATTCATTACAGCTACTAAAATTATTCAGAAATTATATAAATCTAGAATTCAATGCTCATATTTTTTTACCAATATATTTTCAATTCCGATTCAATTTAACATCATATAATTTAGCAAAAGAAAAGTTCATTTAAGCAAGTTTTAACATTTTCAGCATTACTCAACATTCCTTTTAGTGCTAAGAAATATAGTCTATACAGGCATTTAAATCTAGTCTCAAACCTTTGACTTCTACCGCCTTTAAAAATGTCATAAAAAAAGGAAAATATATTCTACAAAGTTCAGAAAGCATTTCAGTAACTTGAACACACATTGCTAACATACCCTCAACCTAGTACTTATTACAGGATATAGATAAAAAAACCAAAGAACGCGCTAGTGTATGACGTTGGGTAATTAATGTGAAATTAATGGGTAGTCGACACGCGGATCGTTCGAATTGCTAGTTGGGTGTTTGATAACTGCCACTAGATGGCGCCACCTGTACCTGCGCACGGGTTTGTTCTGTAGGGCACTTCAAAGGGTGCCACTTGGAAGAACTTTGTCAAGTGCATTAAATACCAATTGCAAATGTGATTACAAGTTGCCAACGCCCGGGCAAAGTTCAAGTGGCCGCCAGACATGGAAATGAAGATGAGGCTGCTAATGAAGAGCTGAGGGAAGGGCATGGAAAAGGGTTTCACAATATGTTTGTATAGTCTGAGAAATGAGACCCGACTTGAGACGAATTTTCAATTGAGTTGAGTGTAGGACAACAAATTCAAATTGCTTGCAGATAAATACGCCTCGAGATGTGCTTGGTTGAGCAACTGTAAGCTGCTCATTAAAATGCTAAAGTATAATCTGGCTTATTAATCATCAATGAGCCATAAGTGCAGATAACAAAATATGAGTAAGGCCAAGAAACAGTGAACAAGTTAAAATTAAATATATCAAGTCGATTTAACCTAACATTTCTTTAAGTTCATTTTCTTACTCAGCAAAATAACAAAATTTAAGCTCACTTTATTTTGGGTAATAACAAATATAAACTAAACTAAAATTACATTTTATAAGACTTGTTTTTCTTAAGTAAAAATAGTTTATATAGCAGTTCCATTTCTTTATGATCTACCCCAACATTTTAATGCCAACTGACCGCATTCTCAAAAGATTGTTTTAATTAATGAATTTAAAATAAAAGCAAAATAAAAGAGAATTCTATGCAAATATCAAAAACACACTTTGCTCTCACAGTACTATAGTATATTCCTCTATATGTGACTTCTTTATAAATGTGCTTTGTATATTGTTGGGTGGCGCTGAAGCGTTGCAAAGGCAGGGAACGCGTCATTGAGCACTTGAAGCGATTTTCCCAGGCAAATCGGGAACATATATGTACATATGTATACTGTTTATAAAGCGAACATTAACCACAATAAATACATGTGTATATTCATGAGCAAAACTAAATATTTGCAGTGAGCAAAACGCATTGAGGCGTCACCCGTAGCAAAACGCAGCATTTACAATTCTCTCACGGCCCCACAAATAAGATTCACGCATGAAATGCCAGAAATACATATGTATGTACATACATACATATACATATGTGTATAAATATAAATATTTTATATATAGCTAAAACTTACCACCTACACATATTAAAAGACTTAGACGATAAGCCGTCGCTAAAATCTTAAAATAGAAACGAAGAAATGAATTACAAAATAAATAAAAATGTCATGCGATAAATTTGCCACTTAATTAAAACAATTTAGCAGCGTGGCTGCAATATAAATACATACATACAACAAAACAAAACAAATGTATGTATGTATGTATGTGTACATATACATAGATAAAAGCTGACTATGTAATAGAACATTATAGAGAACAAGTTTTGCGACTGGCCGGCAAAATGACTAAAAACTAAAAGCAAATACACAAAAACAGTTGAGAAAACCAGACTTGAACATTTTCGGCATAGCTGCTCTCTAGTGAATATAAACCTCTATGTATGTACATACATACATATGTATGTATATATATGGTATATGTACAATACATATAAGCATTTCCGTAAGCGATGACGCAACTGAAACAAACGCACAGAATGTTTTCAGGAATTTCGTTCAGTTTTTAACCCCAGCAGCATACATACATACATACATATGTACATATGTTGAGTTTTATTTTTCAAATGTTTTCTTGTTGAGCTCTATAAAAATGCCAAAAGTGCCACAAAACCCATTCCGAAACAGGTAGCAAAGGCGAAAAGCGAAAAGCAACAACAGCTGCTGCCTGAAGGATGCACTTTGGGCCAGCTACCTGGTCAAGAGTAAAAGATAAAAAGTATAAGGCACAAAAATAAACGACAAAACAGGCAAACAGCGGGGGACAGGTTAGAACAGCAGGGGACAGGTGGGGTCGAAGGTGCAGCTGTAGATAAGAAACGAGAAAATAGACTCACTTTATTCCTTTTAGGCACGACTCGGTTGCCGACATTGTGTCAGCCTTTAATGGAACTAGTTCAAGGCCAGCTCAAAGCGGAACTAGTTAAATACAATTTGCAATTAACAAATTATAGCGATAACAACTTTTGAATAGTAAACAAATAGCTCAAATCCCAATATATGTTGTACTTAAAATTTGATAAATATTATATATAAAAAATATCTAATTTTTCTAACACTTATATATTAACATAATTTATATTAAAATATACGTAGTTCACAATCAACAAATCAAAACTAGTTCACTTTAGTTCAACTCTCAGCGACGGAACCCAAATTGAAAACATTTATCAATCGGCGGAAAACAAATGTGAATTCATTTGGAAGATTTCTCATGCGGTCTGCAGCAGCCGTTGCTCTATGTAAAATAGAAAATCAAATATGTTGCATTCGATTGAAAATGCGACACTGAAACACAGGAAAACAAGAGAGAATAGTTTAGTTCAACATGACAACGTTTAAATACCCTGCACAGCCAAAAATAGCAATAATGACAGCCGTACTATATATTAAAACCGAACTTTAGGTGTAGATATCTACATCTTAGAGTTACAGTTGTGACGAAAGACCTTTTATATTTTTCAGACAATAATGAAAGCTCTAATATTTTTATTATACAATTTATTTCTACAATACACATGTCATGTCATAGCCGATATACCCTATGCGTGTATAAGAAGTGTATAAGAATGGCAGCGAAAGCAATGACAACAAACAAGCTGAAAAATAACTGCAGCTGTTGCAGTTTTATAAATGCGGTTACCCTCCATACCTAGCGACCAAACGACCCAAACTATCTATCTATCTATGTATATATGTATGTATATAGTACATGTGCATCGTATATATATAGTATATCAATATCATAGTCTCTATGGTATAGGTTAGCCATGTAATGTTGAGTATGAGTTCTGGGCTCGCTAATATAACTAAAATTTGGCTTGCCAACTTTGGGCCAACTGAGGGGGGAGTTGTGGGTGGGTATGTTGAGGAAGTGTAGTAAATGACTTTTAACGCTGACAGTGAAAACAGTTTTTGGGCTCAAACTGAATCGCGGCAGCTGGGCCAAAACTAATTGCAGCTACAATTTTGTTTGCCGGAACAATGCGAAACTAAAGAGTGCAAAAACTTTGATAAATGACACAAAATGTGTAGAGTCATCCAAATGATAAGACTTTACGAAATATAGATATGAATGGCTATTGTCATATCAAAAAAGGATTTTGATAGCAATAAATCAGTGGCGACAATTATAAATTGATTGAAATTGTAATTAAATTATTCTTAAAAGTTATTTTAAATATAATCGTATTGAAAAAGAATGTAAAGGCCAGAGAAGAGTAATAAAAATACACGTTTGTTTAAAGCAGACTAAAATCTCAATTCATGCAGCTGAGGATGCTGCCAATGACCAATTAATGTATATCAACGCTGCAAACTTTGATCCGATAAACAATCGACTTATGCACAATGTATATAAAAGAGAAATGAGTCCAATAAAAACCATAAGAATGTGCATAGTATAATCAAAATAACATTTGTATACACTTGGAAATAATGAAAAGCTTGTAAATATTCTGTTTATTTTAGAGAGAGCTTTAAGCTGATTTAATTGTATTTGGCTGCATGCAATTTAGATTACTTAAAACTTTAAACTCGCTTTTATTGTCAAACTTGTTGTTGGCCGTTATATTTAAAATGTGTGCGAATGCAGTGTGGCCAGCCTGCCAGGTATTTACACACATGGCAGCACTGAGTTGCGCATGTAGTCAAGACCTAGATAAGGCGTTGCCACATTATTGTATACAACATGTTAAACATGTGGTTGACGGAGAGGATCTCTTGTGGCCTCGTTATATATATATGGCGTTGCCAGAACTTGCACTCAATTTAAACACTATGCTGACTAGAGAATAACTTATCTTTTTCTCAACTCACCCTGCTTACTCTTCAAAGCGTTGTTGACATTTCGCTGAAGCCTCGCCACAATGAGCCATAATGAGCATTAATGTTGACGAAATTTGAGACTGAAAACTATCATACTATGTGAGCAGTTACAGCATTAGTTATGAGCATTATAAATATAATATAAAAATAAACATGCTGTACTAGTACATAATTATAATAAAGTTTTTAACACTTTTGAACTTGTTTAATGTTGCCAGATTTTCACATAACTTGAATAGTTCAATGACAAGATAACAAAACTAAATAAAATAAAATTAAAGATTATTAATTGTTATGCTCTTGGTATAGTTACAGTCTTTATTATATATATGTATGTAGTTATTATAAGTATGAATATTGATGTAGTAGTCATAATGGATTTATCTATTTTACTAGGCGCCCAAGTGGAACCTTGAGAATATCACAAAGTATTTTTTGTTCTTAGTTTGTTCATGTGCTTGTTATTATTATCTTCATTGGTAAATTAAAAATATCAGTCTGTATCATCATCATCAACTTGCTCGATAAGATCATCCACTTCAAAATCTGTTGGGGACACTATTGTCACTCGATTTGTGTTTATCTTTGTGGTAGCACTCAATTTGCCCGCATTACTGATGGGCATTGCTGGCAGCCGGGATAGCTTGCTGTTGTTGTTGTTGTTGCTGTATCCATAGACTGCAGCGGAACGGGAGAAACTGGCAGGTCTGCCTGTGGCTTGGGCGCCGCCATCATTGTAGCGTGGACGTTTCTGTTGCAGCTTGCTGGCCCAGGATTCGGCAGCACGACGACGAGCATTGCCACAAATGTTTTCACTTGGAGCAGTGGCGGATTGGGATTTGATAATGCTGCTGCTGGAACTGCTAGCGTCGGCAGTTGTGATATGTTTCTCCTCGCTGCGGTGCTCCAGATCATCCTCCGAGTCCAATGAAGCCGTTTTGGCTTTGGGTACACGTTGACTGCGAAACTCGTGCACTAAAGGATAGATGCGTTGTACGCTCATTTCGACGAATTTAACGCAGGATGCTGTCACCGTAATGCTGCCTGTGGAGAATATCTTCATGGTGGACTTGGGATCACGCATGCGGTAGGTAACGCCCGGATGCAACTCCGGCTCGTAGCTGGCATTCTCGCGAAATTGTTGCGAGAAATTGACAATTTTAATGGGCCACGGCATGCTGCAGGTGCCCAAAACATTCACAATGCGAAAGTTCTGAAAGTACACGGGAAATCCAAGACGTCCCAGGCAGCGGGCATAGCGACGAGCGGCGACCTTGGCCTGCGACTCCGATATGGCACCCGTGCAAATTATCCGGCCCGATGACCAAATCGTTGCTGTTGTATAAGGGCGACGCAGGCGCATCGTTAGCATTCCATTCTCCCTCCGGTATTCCACATTGGAACCATTCAAAGCGATCTCGCGTAGTTTAAGGTGACAGCGCACGCTGAACGAACAGACCACATTGTTGATAACAACATCCACTTCCGATGCAGCTTCCGGTTTAACATCTGTTGCTTCTGCCTCTGTTGATTCTGATTCTGCTTCTGCTTCGGCTTTTGCTTTTGTTGCATCTGCAGCTGGCTCTTCTGCTTCGGTGATCGGCATCTTTTCGTCGTCAGCTGTCGCCTTTTCCGTCGTGGGCAGCGTTTGGCTGTCATTGATAAATACCATTATTTTTGTTGGATTTTTGTATTTTTGGCAAATTGAATTTATTATTTAGTTTATTTAAACTAGCTGGATTTATTTGTGACTAGGCCCTGGTTAATTGTTTTCTTTATTCAGCTGACAGACGCTTGGAAATATTTTAAAACAGTGTGACCAAAAACGGACCATGCTAAAATACCCAAAACGATCACTGACTCGATTTCCAGCGTCTACTTAGATTTAAAAATATACCAAAATGGTTTGAAGTGTTTTCAAGAGAATTAAAAAATACTAAATTCTTAACACTGCCGATTTTAGAAGTTTAATAGTTTTAGCGATATCTTGCAAGTTTTATCGTGAATTTATTATGCAATTAAATACAAAAATTGTTTTATATTTATGTTAAGCAAATCTAGTTGTTTAGCTTTTAATTTATATTTATTTCAAATGAGTTTGTTTCCACATATTTAATGTAGGTCTTGAAAATTTCCTATTTTGTAAGTATCTAGGTTAATCTAGTGAAGATAAAGCAACACGGACGTAAGTGATCACATTTAAAGATCCAAATTGATTAATGTCAAACTTCAAATTAACTTGAAATATTTAAATAGAACCCAGCTGGTTTATATGTTTATAAGCTATCACTTTGTTTTATTCTATATAAGAATATGCACTCACTCCCATAGTTCAGGGTAATACAACAGAAAAAAAATAAACAAAATTACATTTATAACCTGATAATGCCTGAGCGTCTAGAGTCTAGACAATGGGGAGAGGTATGAATGCGTCATTTATTGGTTTGAAATGAAAAAACGCTGCAAGCAAATATGCAAAAAAACATCTAAAACTGAATCATCAGACTGCAAGCAAAAGGCAACAAACCACATTTTGGATATTTCCAGAAGAATTACAAAGGTTGACGAATTTAAAAAAATATTAGGTGAATAGTAGTTGGATAATAATAGTAGAATATGATCAAACTGATAGCAAGAACAATGCTTCTATTGTTACTGGTAATTCGAGTCGTTGTAAAAACAATAATTTACACTTTTTGGAAACAAATATTACAGTCAAAAATGCCAAACGTTTATTTCAAATTTGGATTGTGAGTAAAATAATTTTTATACAATTTTAAATTAAATTCTTCTCAATTCTAGATAAAATTTTGTTAAATTATAGTTTTTATGTCAATGATATAGTTGTGTATTTCTATTAATTGTATCACAGGTTAGTTTTAATTAAAAAGAAACTCAATAAATTATAAACTTTGAGCGAAATTACTTTTACCATGTTAGAAATTAAAAATAAAAAGTACAGAAACCAATATTAATATAATTATTATTGTGGCAAGTGTCTGTGGTCTCAGGGCAAACTACAACAACTACAACTACAACAACAACAACAACAACTGACCGTGTGTCGATTGTCAGCTGCAGCTGCAGTTCAAAAAGGGGGGCAACTACTCGGTTAAGAGCTGATAAGTATTCCCCCACCCTACGCCCCTATGAGTTGAAAGCACTTTAAGCAATGGCCATGACTAATTAAGAGCAGAGAGCGATGCCGAATGGGTCAACGTTTAACGTTTAATTAATCGCAGCAAATAGAAGTTAAGTGAATTGAAGGGGAAATCAGGGAAATCAGCGAAATCGGGGGCTTATCAGTGGGCTCAAGTGGTTAAGTGCAATGTCAACAAATGAAAGTAAGTCGGCTAATTGTGATTATCAATAATTAAGAAGTGTTCTAAATTAAACGAGCCAAAAACATTGTTGATAAATGGCGCTGTAGCAATGTGTTAATGAAATTATAAATAGCTCAGCAGCTGCATAAACAAACAAGATAAAAGGAAAAGTGAGAGCTCTGTGAAACAGAGCAAGAAAAAGAGTGGTGGAGGGGAGAGAGGAGAAAGGGGAGGGGGCGAATATAGAGAGACAACTTCGGTCGATTTTTCAATAAAATATAAATAATATATTGTCTGCACTGTCAACTTCTGTCTGCTTTTTTCATTCTCCTTTCTCCTGCATTCTTAAGCGTTTTGTCAGCAACTCTAATTTCTAAACCATCCCTCTCTATCCCTTCATTTCATTATATTTTTCTATTTCATTTTCTGCCCTATTTCCAATTTGTAACAATATTAAAATCACTATGATGAATGTTAAGCCATTATTCAAACTACACAAATTCAATTATCAAATACATACACAAATTTTTTCGCTAAAAAATGATGTCAAATTATAAATTGCAAAAGATTTCCAGAACATTCCAAAAAAATAAGAACAAAATAAACTCTTATCTTTAAAATGATCTAAAAAAATGTGCCGCCAATTTAAAATAATATGTTTAAACAAAATATAATAAACGACTCTCTAGCACAGTTGCCGATAAAATCTAGCCAAAAATTAAAAATTTTAACAAACAATGAGATGGGCAAATGAAACTGAAACCAAAAGGAGAACGGAGAATGGAGAGAATTGGGAGAATGCCGCATATGAATAGCAAAATCAAAAAGTCAACTTTTATGTTGTTGTTTGTGTTTGCTTTTCGCACTTCGTAATTGTTGTTGGCTGGTAGCTAAAATTTGTTTAGCTTAGAAAAAGAGCACAAAACAGAAACACAAACAAACCAACACAAACAAACACACACACACACACACACATGACCAGCAGTTAACGTCGCGAGACTAGGCAATAAATTGCTTGCATGCTAGACAAAAATCGCACCCCCAAATCGATTCCAACAAAACAAATTCAAAAATGTTCCCACAAATTTTATTAAAAATACCAAAAAAAATAAATATACTGTAACGTGTTGCTGACCAATTAATGTACATATTAACGTATAAATCAACATAAGCAGCTAGCATTGTGAGACTAGGCTATAAATTTATCGCATGCCAGACATAATCGCAACCGGCACAGAAATCGATTCCAAAACAGAATTTAAAAACTTAAGAAAAAATGTTGGTAAAAATACCAAAGAAAAAAGTGAACATACTTATAAATTTAAATATATATATAATATTATATATATGTATATGTAAATCTATACCTATAATCTATTTTACTAGTTGCTAGGGGTAAATTTATAATCATAATAATAGTCTTACCACATTTGCATAGGCGCGCCGATTCAGCAACAACAAAAGATGAACACAAAAACCCTAAACGAATTTATAGCAATAACAAATCGCTTTGGGTTTTTTTTTTGGTTTTTTTTGGCACTTTCTCTTTGATTTTTGGTTGTAGTGCGCTTATTTATTAAGAGAGTATCACTTTTATGGCACACACTGCACTTTTATTACGCACACTATTTTGTTGTATTTGTGGCTAATATTAAATTTTTTTTGTTGCGTTTTGATTTCGATTTTTTACTACGATTTATCGCCCACGCGTAAACACGTCCGTTCGCTATGCAAGTTAAACGCGTAATAACAGCAGTAAGCTAAAATTGCAGCTGTTAATGCAAATTGGAGACTGTTAAGTGTCAGTGCTGTAATGTTAGCGGCTTAGGCGGCACACCTGGCTGTTATGAAATGCGCTCATTTAAATACAGGTTTATATTTGTGAAAAATGTTTAATAATATTTTTAATATATGTTTAATCATATCTTTAATATAATATATAATATAATTACACACAATTTATTCTTATTTTCAACAGCTGGCAGCGCTGCGCCTGTTAAGTTAACAGTGCCGCTCTCTCGTGCAAACTATCGGCGTTGCCTAGAGATGA
This sequence comes from Drosophila maculinotata, assembly GCA_035045305.1. Taxonomy (NCBI): domain Eukaryota; kingdom Metazoa; phylum Arthropoda; class Insecta; order Diptera; family Drosophilidae; genus Drosophila; species Drosophila maculinotata. The sequence continues at coordinate 1,027,435 of JAWNPD010000430.1, forward strand.
GCAGTAGCATATCAAATTAAATATTCAAACATGTCAGAGCTGCAGGTAAAATGTGCACAAATTAATATTAAAAAGGTATTTACAACTATTTATTAATGTCAGGAATTCAACCAAGCTGCCGAGGATGTAAAGAACTTGAGCAGCACACCAGCTGACAATGATTTACTCGAACTTTATGGCTTGTACAAACAGGCCAATGTGGGCGATTGCAATACAGGTAAAAAAAATGTACACGTTCTGCTCAACTTAACAGTGCGCTGTTATAATTCAAAAATGTGGAATAATTAACCTATGAATTCTGATCCCATAGATAAGCCCGGTTTCCTAGACTTTAAAGGCAAGGCCAAATGGGAGGCCTGGAACAAGCTAAAGGGAACGACCAACGGTGACGCCCAAGCCGCTTATATAGCTAAAGTGAAATCTCTGATTGCCGCTGTGGGTCTAAAGTCCTAAATTTCATTCGGGAGGCTTTAAACTTTAAAATTTATCTGAATATTTAAATTTTTGCATTTGTCACATGTAATACGCACAAAATACAAATACACAAAGACTCACACAAACATTTGTTCACATTTATTAAGTCAAAAGCAGGAATGAATATATACTATATATATAAAAACACATATATATATATATTCATATATATATATATATATGCATACTATAGGCATGTCTAGCTGTCTAACTGGGCTGTTCCCGAGTTCCGCTGTCTCTCGTACACCTCCCGCTGCAGTTCCCGCAGATTGAGCTCCAGAGTCTCCACCACATCGAAATTCATATCCTCGCGTGCCTGCTTTATATATCCTTTGATAATATTGATTTGTTCAATCAGCGGATCGTCGACACTGGAAATTGTGGATGCCTGCGGCGCTGACCAATTGTTTAACGATTGCAGATCAGACTGGAAAAGGGATTGGAAATATTAATCCTAAATTTTACAGGAACTCCGACTTTAAATGTAGAATCAATCAAGACGACAAATAAAGGCCAAAATGGCCTCCGGATGGAGAATTGGTTCAGTTTTGACAAAGCTATAGCACTTTGAAGTCTGGGAAGGGCATTTCTGTTGTCATGAAATTTGAACAATTCACATCCTGCTTAACTTACGCCTTGGGCAAAGCTGCGACTCTCCAGACTAACTCCGGCTTGGGCTGCCGATCCGTAGCGTTCGTAGGCCTCTGTGGCCATGCGCTGCTCGGTAAGGATGCGCTGTTCGGTTTCCATGCGCTTGCGCTCCTGAATCTGGCGTATGAGCGCCTCATTCGGCAGTGGTGGTAGCGAGAGCATCCGCTCTTTGATGGCCTGCACACAGCTCAGTCGGATCGCCTTCTTCAGCGCCTCCTCGCGGCTGCCCGGCTCCGAGTGTATGGTGAGGATGCGCTTGCTGCGTAGATCGATCTTCTCGGCCACCTGACCAATCTTGCCGCGCAAGGCGCCCGCATCGGCAATCGTAAAAATGGATTCACCATCGTGCAGACTGTTGATAATCTTCAGGTACATGTCCAGATCTGGGGTCACCTGTTTATGCAGCTGCCTGATCTCCTCATAGACCTGGGCAAGCAGCGGTCGGCAAGTGCGGCTCTCGTGCATATCCTGGCGCGTGTCCAGCAGCCACAGGCAATGCTGGCAGAGCCTAATGGCCCGATCCTCATGGTGCTGCATCTGCTTTAGTGGCTCCCCACGTGACGTCGACAAACTGGCCAATTGCACTGGGGGTTTACATATGTTTAGGTATATAAATAAGCAAGCAGGGATTTGACGGGCTTACTTGCATTCTCGAGCTGCAGGAATCGGGAGCAATCGTTGCACATGATGCCACCACAGAGGCGGCAATGATGCTGCCTGCGTGCAATGTGAAAACTCTTGGCGCAGTTGGGGCACAGCTTCACCGAGCTGCCATCGAGCCAAGGCACCGTCTGCTGCTCATGCTGCTTGCGCTGCACCGAATCCGTGGGCAGATCCTTGAGCAGCCGATGCAATCGGATGATTAGCTTATTTGTCTCACTGGCATAGCGTTCCAATCTGGGATTACGCACCGATTGAAAGTACTCAAAGTAGGAGCGCTCAGCGCCCACACTCTGCTTGGACATGTTACTATACATATTTAGCTGCAACCTTGATCCCCCTCCTCCTCCTCCTGCTGCTGCTCCTGCGCTGGAGGCGGGCACTGCTGCTGCCTGTGCCGCCCGACTGCGATCATCCTCAAAGTTGTTGAGGATCTTCTTTTTGGCTTTGGTAAATATATCCTTGAAGACGGACTTCAGGGCATCTTCCTCCTCGGCGTGCTGGCGTGCAAAGTGTTCCGTGAGGAAATCAATCGATTTCAGGTCCGCCCGGCAAATGGGACAGAGAAACCCCTCCAGTATCTCATCGCTTCCACCACTCGGCTCCTCCTCGCTGTCAAAGGGATTACCGGACATGACTTTGGTTCCAGGTTTTCCTGTTACCAGCAATGAGTAATCCACTTTTTTGTGGGTGTATTTATCAACTAACTACATGCGAAGAGACCTCTTCAGCCAGTTATCCATGGACATATAAGTCTTTCCGTTGCCAATTGACTTCCCAGCTGCTTCTAATGAATTTAAATATGTAATTTTAATTGAATTTTGAATAAAACTCCCCCCAGTGCCACCCACACGGTGATAGGTATGGCTTGCCAGTCACATGTATACGCGCTGAAGAAGTTAACAGAGCTGCACAGCCGCCGAGCCAGGTACGCTGTTACAGCTTAAAAATTTTGAACAAACAAAACCTGAAACAAACTATTTAATATATATTTTGTTTCTTATAATTTTTTATTTAATAAGTGAATAATAAACGTCTAGCAAGATTTTTCTTCTGAACTAAATTGATATTTATCTTTGAGTTTTGACTTTTGCGGTATTGACATTTTAGAAAAAAAGTTCATTTTTCAAAGCTAAACAGATATTTATCTTTGGCTTTGCGGTCTTGCCATTTGCATGTGCACGTTCTGTGCAAGCTAACAGTGCTGCTGCGTACGCTGTTACAAATCAAAAAAAAAAAACGTAAATTCAAAAACATAAAATTTGTATTTGAAAAGAACACACTTTGGGGATATTTAACAAATTTAAATAGAATCTTCTTCTTCGTCACTGAATTCGTCTTCATCTTTGCGCTTCCGCGTCTTGCGCTCCAGCTCACGTGCCAATAGCTCCTTAAATGCTTCATATTCCGGTAGCGTTACGTGACATATCTTTGTGGCAAATGATTTCTCCGATGTGTCCGTTATCTGATAGAGCCTATTGTTTGTTGTCGGCTCATTGGGATCCGCTTTAAGTGCACGGGGCTTAAATAACCCCAAACGCAACAAGAATACGTGACGATAGCGGAGTTCCTCAAAAGGCAGCGACAATGCGGCGGATTTCACAATTTCCGGCACTTCAATGCGCATTATCTCAAACAGATAATTTAGTTTCTCATCTATAGTTGACTCCAGCTGGGCCAGCAAATCCGGGCTGTTCATCAGCAGCTTCCAAACATTTTTATTCGTCGAAACGCGACTCTTCAGATAGCCGGATAAGGAGAGCAGTTGATGTGCATCACTGACATCCAACAGTTCCGGATATTTGGTCAATAGCAGGTGCAACAGATGCTCCCCGAACTGACATGCGCGCCAAATCTCCAAGCTGGAAACTATTCGTTCCGGCGTCCGTTTTAATAAAGTGGGATTTACGGTTACAATCCGGAGGAAGCTCATCGTCTGCAGGCCATGATTTTGAAACGTTTCATGTGCCCGCTGCCACAGCTCCGGAGTGTAAATGGAGAGGGCCGGCTCCATTTTGATGGCTTCCTCAATGTGCTCCTTTTCCAGTTGCACAAATTTTGGAAGAGTCGCTTTTCCAGCCAATTGACGCACAGCTAGACATTTGATCTAAAAAAAAGAGAATTTTTAGTTATTGATTTACATTTTTAATAGTGTAATCACACCTGTTGTTTATTGAACAATAGTTTTTTTAACATTCTAAATATATTTTCGCACTTCTTTTTTTTTATTCAAAACAGTAAACAGCTGTTTGCACTTTGCTGTTAAGCAGCAGGCAGCGCTGCTAAGAGTAATGTTAGCTTAACATTCTTTACTATTGGCACTGTGTTGTATTCAAAACAGTCAACAGCTGTTCGCACTTTGCGGTTAATGTACAGCGCTGTTAAAGAACTATGCCTAGCTTTGCAAAATGAAAACAATAACACATGTTTCAGTGCTGTAGCCCTGGCTTTACAATCAGCCAACGCCGCGTTTTTAATCTGTTTAATAAACTGTATTTAAACTATGGCCAAAAGTAAGAAACAACAACGCGAACAGCAGGCGGCGAGGGAAGCTGCTCAAGCGACAAACACTCGACTGGAGACGTGCAACGATGCCTATACGAGTGGCGCATTTAGTTATCTGCGTTTTTTGGTTCATTTACTGGCAGCGGCACAATTCTCATATGGCATTTATTATTATCTATTTAAATTGCACTGGCCGGAGGGTCTGCACGAGGAGGAGGAGCTGAAGACGCGCTGGGGTGGCAAATTTAAATATCTGACATTTCTCGATGTTATTATTCAAGCGATGTATCACAGTGTGGCCTTATTTAATGATCTCTTCGGCAGCAATACGGTCACGCTGGCGCCAAAATCCTTGCTGCGCCAGCTGCGAGATTACGTATTCGCCACGTTCGCCTTTCCCATCGCACACAATGTTTGCATTTCCTTTTGGGTTATTTATTTGTATGATCGAGAGCTCATCTTTCCCGCCGCATTGGATGAAATATTTCCCAGGCAAGTATTACATTTATTATTTATTTAAAAATGTGTATTAATTTATATTTATTTTGCAGTTGGCTAAATCACGTTGTTCATACGAATGTTGCCCTTTTGGCCATCATGGATTTGTTTACCTGCTTCCGTCGTTATCCCAGCCGCTTGGCGGGCATCACTGGTAACGTCTCCTTTATGATCCTCTACGTCATTTGGGTGCATATCGTCAAGTATTTTAGCGGCCAGTGGGTTTATCCTTTACTCGAAGTTCTTCCGTTTCCATTACGGTATTTAATGCTCGCTGGCTTGGTGGGTTTGAGTTTGGTATTTTATTTGCTGGGCGAATTTATCAACCATTTTGTGTGGGCGCCAGAATTTAAACTGCTGCAGCAGAAAAAGATCAAACAGGGGTAAATCTCTGTATAGTTGTCGCTCGGAAATTAGAATTATCGAAATAACTAATCAAATTTTTAATTTTTAGTACAAATTTATTTTTGATTGACTTTTTACATTTTTGAAATTAAATTACTCCAGAAAATTATTCACGATTTAAAATCATCTCAGGATCCGAAGTATTTTACTTTCCGAGCGATATTTACCATTTATTTACTCATTTGAAAACAAAAAGAGATTTATCTATGGTGTTCGTTTTGCCCAAAGAGGCTGCTGTACAATACACTCCGTTGTATGTTTAGTATAGGTACAAAATTAATTTAAAGTCATGCCTTAATAAATGAAAAACACTTAGCATTTCCCAAAATTCTTATCTATTTAGCCCAATTCAAACAATGCGCTCTGTTCGCACTTATTATCGATATTTAATTATCGATTGCTTAAGATTCAATGCAGCTCAATAAACATTTTCAAGCAGCAAGTAAGTAAAATATACTCTCAGATTATAAATTGAAAATTAATTCAAAACTACTGCATGTTGTATCTCAAATCTTACCGTTATAATCAGAAAAGTCAAATGCAGATATGTAACAATCGCATCTTTGCGCGGATGCGGTTTTCTATGATTATAATTAGCAAACAGTGTGGCAACTCTGGCGACGGCAAGGCGAATGAAAATTGGCTTAACAGCAAGCCGAGTGAACACAATGGAATTGTGTTAACGCTAACGCACATGTAAGTGAAAACCATAACGATTGTTTTAAATATGTGTATGCTGTGCAAAAAGTTAACAATTAGCCGTGTGCATAGTTTTTCAATCGGGCTTTGTTTGTTGGTTGAGTGAGTGTATCCCAAGCATACAAGTGCGAGCGAGGTAGCAACATATTTGCAATTGTGTTGGTGTCGTGCCAGAACTGCCAACCCGCTTGCTGCGTTTGCATTTTACCCTGACAGCCAGCGCTCAGCTGTTTAGCAGTTTCCCCATAACAACAATGCACGGATACATGTGTCTCAAGTTGAGACTCTCAACACTGTCTGGCAACACAGTTTGGCATGCACATTAATAACATTGTCAATGTTAATAATGAATGGATTTTCCCACAACAATATGTTAAATGAGTTTGTAAATATGTAAGTTATAAGGCAAATATTTTTAATTAATTTCTTAAATATTAATTGGTTTTCATCATAATGTCTTAATTTCTTAGCATGTCCAAAAGTTGCGCATTTAATTAAATAAAATTATCGCGTATGTTTTTCAACTTCAAATTTTCAGAAATAATTAAATGGGAATTTTTTTTTAATTTTTAAAATTTTGAAAACTATGTTTTTTAGATGCTCAATTTTGATGTCACGTCACGTATTCATAAACTTGAGATTTTTTAGATGCAGACGAAAACTATTTTAGTTCAATTTATATATCTATGTATATATATTTGATTGCTAAGGTTTTAGAATAGCACTTTTCGATAACCATTAAGACTAAATATAGTGATAGTGCTAAGTCTAAATTTGATTTAATATTTATTTTCTACCAAAGTTTAAAGTGCCACTGTCAAATGTGTTCTTTTATAATTATTAACTTGCATTTAATTTATTTAATTTTTTTTGTTGTAGAAAAATGACAGTCGCGTCGCCAAGTTAACTCGGTTCGTCTACCCTCATCAACATTGGCCGCCAGCAGCTTCCACATTGCCTCACGCTCCGTTCTCGTACTCGCTCTCAGGATCTGTTGATCTCCCTCTCTCTCCATCTAGCATCATACTCACAACAACAACTACAACAACAACAAAAATGCCCATGAGCGATGTGGCCTCAGTGTTAATCTATACGGAGCACGGCAACGGTACATTGACGAAGCACGCAAAGACGTCGCCATCAACAACAGCATCCACAACAGCAACTACAAACATGACCAACTCGTCCAAGGCAGATGTCATAGCTGGCGGTGCAGCTGCTGCTGCTGCAGCACAATTGGGCAACATGCTGGCACCATCCTCCAGTCCATTGCTATCCACCATGCAGGGCCAGAAATGGCAACAGGTTTTCGATCTGGACAAGATGATTAAGCAGCTGCGCGCTGCGGAGAAGACACATTTGCGTGGTGCCCGAGCTGGAAGTGATGCCAAACATGTTGTCCAGGTGCAGCGTTTAAATGCCGCAGATATGGCCTACTATGATATGGTGCCTAAGTTGGCATCGCGAGACATTGTTGTTTGTAACTCCTGCAATGGCAGCTACACCAAAGCCGGTTTCAATAATCACATTGCGCTGCAGCATCCCAGCATCTGGGATGCGATACCCAACAAGCTAAGCAGCACCGAAACACGTTCCAGTGCGGCAACAGCGGGTGCGGCGGACAACAGTCCGGATGGTGTGCGTGAGCCGGCGGAGCTGTTGGGCTCACCCACGGAGACGCTGTCAGCGACCATGTCCAGCAATTCCAATGGCTCTAGCAGCTCCATAGCAACAGCACAGAACAGCAGCAGCAACACCACGCATCCAACCAGCAGCTCGACATCTTCATCGTCGTCGCGTCATAAAAGCAGCAGCAAGAGTAGCAGTTCCTCAAAGACCAACAGCAGCAGCAGCAGCACGGGTCGTTCGCGTTCCAAGTCATCCAAAAACCGCCATCATTCCGATTTGCATCACAAGGTCGGCGGTGGCTCCAAAAAGAGCAGTGCCATAGCAGCTGCAGCAACAGTTGCTGCAGCCGCACCCACAGCAACAGTTGCCGCTGCACCCATTGCCGTCAAGGATGAGGCGCCGGCAGCGCCCATTACGGTATTCTCCTCCTCATCCAATTCGTCGTGCTCGCTGCCGCCAACGCCAACGCTGGCAACTGTTGCCAGCAATGGCAACGAGCACGGCGTCAACTACTCCCCCGCGCCCGCGCAACTAGCCAACATGCTGGAAGAGACGCAGCCAAATAAGAAGAAGGTACATATGGATAGCTTAAACATCCAACTATAACTCTTAACTTGGGTCAAAATTTTTAACTGCCATAACTTTGTTACATGATATTTAAGTTTTCACAAATGGTTGTAATTTAAATGCATGATTTTTTAAAAAGACAAACCATTAAGAAAATGCCATCGAGTTTTAGGATCGGTTTAGTTTTGGCAAAGTTTTGGCAGTTCAAAGGTCTAAATTGGTTACAAAAAATTATTAAAAAATCATGGCAATGTTCCAAGTCCTGAAAATGTCTTTTTGACAGGAAATTTTGTATCTGAAACCATTTTTGAATCCTGTTAACAAATTTGAAAGCAGGATAGGTCAATCTTAAAAATAATTTTCTAAGCAACTATTAACCAATTTGTTTGCTTGCAGCTGAAAGGAGCCGCAACCGTTGAAAGCTCGTCGCATCATCGCAGCAAAGCTGTCAAGGAGAAGCAATTGGCGCCGCTATACGAACAGCAGCAACAGTTGAGTGAACTGGATCAGGCCGTGTCCTCTATAACCGGTCATGTGGAGGTGGAGTCGCAGCAGCAGCAACGGCATCATCAAGTTGATCTGTCCGCTGCTGCGGAGGAGCCACTGCCGATGCATAATACATCCGATGATAATTCCATATCACTGACACTGGACGACATGCTCGACAGCAAGTTCATCAACGAGATACTAAACAACGTTGAATCCGATATACCCTTCGATGAGAGCGCACTGGACACCTCGCAGCAACAGCAGCAGCAACAGGTGCCGGCGGAGCAGCATCAGCCAGCAACAAAACGTTTGCGTTACGATGATGCCGCCGATGCAGCGGATTATGCAACTGCTCTCTACCAACAACAGCAACAACAGCAGCAGCAGCAACAGCAAGTTTACAGCGAGGAGCAACAGGAACAAACGCAGTTGACGGCCATTGATGCAATGCAGCTGCAGCAGCTCATCTATCAGCAGCAACAAATGCTCGAGGAGCAGGCAGATCAGCAGCAGCAACAACAGCAGCAATTAAAGCAGGAACTCAACGAGGAGGCAACGGCACAATTCAGCGTTTACGATGTGCCCTCACTGACAGATGATGCGGAAACAACGACAACAACGGCAGCAGCAGCCGTAGGAGCAACAACAGCAGGTGCCGATGAGCAAATGATACTGCCAAGTATTATCTATGAGATTACGGACAATAATCAGGTCTCGGTGCTGGATCAGCAGAGTCAGCAGCAGGTCATTGCCGAGTTCCTAACCCAGGCCGGTTACGACAATTGCGATGTGAATGTGTTGCAGGCGGGCAACAGCGATATTGCTGCTACCAACAATCATTTCAACGATGAATTATGCGATTTGGACTTTACAAAACTGGAGACTGTTTGCGCGGAAGCCAACAACCACACAAAGACTGTCAAGCTGGAAACCCAGCAACAACAACCACAACAACAACAACCACTACAAGCCACCAACAGCAATCCTTACAATAGCTATGAGTGCAATACTCCCGCACAGCCACATCGCCAACTGTTCAATGCCAAATATCATGAGGATACCAGCACCTATTTCAATATGACACTATATGCGGGTCCACCCCGCCCGCTGGCAATGAACACCTTTGGCCTGGTCAAGCTGCCCAATGGCATGGGTGCAACGTTGCGCAAGAATCTGTTGATGACGCGCAAGGCGAATAATAGCCTGCTATCGCTAAATGGCAGCAGCGGCGTTGTGGGCACATTGGCGCGTCCACCGCCGCCGCTGCCAACAACAAATGTTAATTGCAATGGCAATGCAACAATGCTGCCACGTAATACCTGTCCGGGCAAGACAATATATGCGCAAAAGGGCAGCGTTATACAACAGGAGCGACTGCGATGCAATAAGCGTGCGCTGCTAAATCGACTGGGCAGCGGTAGCAACAATAGCGTCAGCATGACTGTAAAGCGCCTGAATGACTTGCTCTCCGGCAAGTTGAAGTCACAAGTGGACAAGGAGAAGCCGGAAAACAACGAAGAGCAACAGCAGCAGCAACAACAGCTGGAGGAGAACAAGCGCATTCAGAGTTTCTATGAGAAGCGACGTAAATTGCTCGCAGCGCGACAGCAGCGACAGGCGCCTATCGGCAGCAACAGCAGCAATAGCTATCGGCAATTGTTGCGTCCGCGACCCATGCATTTACCACTGCATCTAAACAGCATTGGCAGCCCAAGTCCGCAGCAGCAGCTGCTCAAGAAACAGCTGTTACGCACCTTGTCGGACAGCAGCAATATACAAGCGGCAGCTGCTGCTGTTGTTTCCAGCAGCAGCAGCAACAATAATCCTTGGAAGAGCAACAGCTCCACGCCGGGCAGCAATTCGGCTGGCAGCGATCTTATGCGTGTATTTGTCTGAATATACATATACACACCCATAAATTATACAAAAATTATTGCAATTATGCAAAAGAAATGATTATGATTATGATATAATGATTAACTAACAAATTTAAATTTATGATTATTTTATATGTAGCGCCCTATGTTAAATATTTTAACAAATTTTTTTAATTAATATTTTTCATTTTTTCTTTTTAAAAAGTGATAATTATTTTCTGGCTACTTGATTGTATGTAGTTTTCTGTTAGTCTATGCGCTAAGTTTAATTTAATTTTTTGATGTTAAGCTAAGACAGCATTATGTTGATAACCCCCCCTTTATTTATACAGTGTAAACTTTTAAATATAATTATATATATTAATATATATATATATCTATGTATACAAATGCATGCATACCTTTAAAATGTGTTTTTGTACATTGGCAGGTATTATCAACCATGGTATATAAGATTTCAGATTTCCTACCCCTTGCATTTTTCAAAATTGTTCAAATGCGTAGTGACCAATTTTTTTATTATAAAATCTTTGAATGCGTTTTTTGATCCAATTTCGATTGTGAACATATTTTTCTATGTGGGGGGTAGGTTTTCATAAAAACACTTATAAATAAAAAACACATGCATACATTTTTAAAAAGCTGTTAGGATATAACAACAAAACAAAGCTTAAAAACAAAACGCTGGTCACATTGCATTCTGTGAAACAGTGCTATCGCAATCGAAAGAAATATTGCTATCGTTATCGAAAAAGTTGAGCTGCCACTGTTTTTTTTTGTATTGGTGCGTGTTTTGTTTTTCTGCGATTTTATGTATTAAATTAAGTTGCTTAAAAGTGAAATTTGTTGTATTTAGGTGTTCCTAATCCGTAGTTGTAAAATGCGCGCATTCAATGCGCTCATAGTATGCTCCATCCTGCTGAGCTGCCAATATGCTTATTGCACTTTGTCGCCAGACAGTAAAGCCAAAAACAAATACAAAAGCTCAAAGTTTTTACGTGGCCCACAGGATAATGATGTAGTTGGCTTGGACTTGATATCACCGGAGCCCTTGCCAAAGGACATACTTATGAATCATGAGGCATACTACAAGGATACTGGATTACGGCATTTTAATGGCACAACGCTGGGATTTGTAACTCCGGTAGCCTCATTAACTCAAATGTAAACTGCGCAAGTCCTTGAAAAATATGAAATTTAATTTTCCAGTGGAATTCACATGGCTATGATGTGGCCAAGATATTTGCCAAGAAGTTTGACATTATTTCACCTGTCTGGCTGCAGATTGTCAAGCAGTACGAGGAATATGCCATTGCAGGCACCCACGATATCGACGCCGGCTGGCTAAGTGAAATCCGACGCAAGGGAAAAGTCCAACAGCGCACAGTCAAAAGTAAATTCCCTCTTTTTGTTCCATTAATATGTATATCTTTATATTGTATGTTTCTCCTTTACAGTATTTCCGCGTGTTATTTTTGATCACTTTACCGATCGCGATATTAAATTGCTGCTCAGCGATGGCAATGAACGCACCACACTAAACGACTTGCTTATCAAGACATGCAAGGAGCATGGCTTCGATGGACTGGTCTTGGAGATGTGGTCACAAGTCGCTGGCCGCATCGATGATAAGATTCTCTACACACTCGTGGTGCAAATGGGTGAGTGTTTTTATAAATGTAGAAATTAATTTCCAAAAAAAAATAACAGAAATATATCTAATTGTGATATTTTTACACACAGCCAAGGAGCTAAGGAAGGAACAACTGCGTCTGATATTGGTGATTCCGCCGCAGCGCCGGGATGTGTCCAACTTGTTTAGCCAAAAGCATTTGGATAAATTACACAAGTATATCTATGCCTTCTCGCTGATGACCTATGACTTCTCCAATGTTCAGCGTCCGGGTGCTAATTCTCCACTCTATTGGATACGCAGCGCGGTGGATCATATTGCTCCAGATGACAGCCCCGACGTGAAAGCGAAGCGTGCCAAGATCCTGATGGGCATGAATATGTATGGCAATGATTATACCCCCGATGGCGGTGGACCTATAACTTTTGCACAGTACTTGGAGCTGGTTAAGCAGCTAAAAAGGCCGCTGACCAATGATGAGCGCGATGTGGAGAACTTCTTTGAAGTTAGGTGAGTGTTAATGAATTTCATATACCTAACATTTCATCTATTTAAATTTTGCTTAGAACTGAAACTGGTCGTCATACTGTGTTTTATCCATCACTTTATTCGATCAACGAGCGTATCAAACTGGCTCAAGAACTGGGCATTGGCATATCCATTTGGGAGCTGGGTCAAGGCTTAAACTATTTCTACGATCTCTTTTAAAAAAACGCATTCCAACCAAATGATAAATATGTGTTCGAATTTACTGTATTTGATGTTGTGCAACATATGATATTAAATTAAAATTAAATAAAATCGGCAATATTTTGTATAAATGTACATTTTGAGATGTCTTTATATTCTTTTGATACTTGTAATCACTGTATTAAGAGGAACTGTTGATAAAAAGTCCTCGGGATTATAAATCGGTTCAGATTTGACAAAGCTGTGGCAGCTTGAGAGGTCCCCCCTTATGCTTTTTCCGCCAAAAAAATCCTAAATATTATTTTTTCAAAATTTCATAATCTTGAAATGTAGAATTGAACTAGATGCCAAATTATGATCAAAATGGCCTCGGGATTGAAAATCGGTTCAGATTTGACAAAGTTGTGGCAGTTTGAAGTCTGGGAAGGTCATTTATAAGGAACTTTTCGATGTTTGGGAACTTTACATGTCTTTTTTTTGTCACTTTTGGCGTGATTTTTGACAGAAAAATGAAACACCACAAAATCACTTTTCGTATAGTTTTTTATACTAATTGAGACACCCACAATCGATTAAACGTAAAATTTCAAGATTCTTTTTTTTCAAAAATCGAAATTGGTAAGGGTCCCCCCTTATGCTTTTTTCGCCAAAAAAATCCAAAATATAATTTTTTCAAAAATTCAGAAATTTGAGATGTAGAATTAAACTAGATGCCAAATAATGATCAAAATGGCCTCGGGATTTAAAATCGGTTCAGATTTGACAAAGTTGTGGCAGTTTGAAGTCTGGAAAGGTCATTTATAAGGAACTTTTCGATGTTTGGGAACTTTACATGTCTTTTTTTTTGACACTTTTGGCGTGATTTTTGACAGAAAAATGAAACACCACAAAATCACTTTTCGTATAGTTTTTTATACTAATTGAGACACCCACAATCGATTAAACGTAAAATTTCAAGATTCTATTTTTTCAAAAATCGAAATTGGTAAGGGTCCCCCCTTATGCTTTTTACGACAAAATTCTCCCAAATTTTATTTTTTCAAAAATTCATAATTTTGAGATGTAGAATTAAACTAGATGCCAAATAATGATCAAAATGGCCTCGGGATTGAAAATCGGTTCAGATTTGACAAAGTTGTGGCAGTTTGAAGTCTGGGAAGGTCATTTATAAGGAACTTTTCGATGTTTGGGAACTTTACATGTCTTTTTTTTTGTCACTTTTGGCGTGATTATTGACAGAAAAATGAAACACCACAAAATCACTTTTCGTATAGTTTTTTATACTAATTGAGACACCCACAATCGATTAAACGTAAAATTTCAAGATTCTATTTTTTCAAAAATCGAAATTGGTAAGGGTCCCCCCTTATGCTTTTTACGACAAAATTCTCCCAAATTTTATTTTTTCAAAAATTCATAATTTTGAGATGTAGAATTAAACTAGATGCCAAATAATGATCAAAATGGCCTCGGGATTGAAAATCGGTTCAGATTTGACAAAGTTGTGGCAGTTTGAAGTCTGGGAAGGTCATTTATAAGGAACTTTTCGATGTTTGGGAACTTTACATGTCTTTTTTTTTGTCACTTTTGGCGTGATTATTGACAGAAAAATGAAACACCACAAAATCACTTTTCGTATAGTTTTTTATACTAATTGAGACACCCACAATCGATTAAACGTAAAATTTCAAGATTCTATTTTTTCAAAAATCGAAATTGGTAAGGGTCCCCCCTTATGCTTTTTTCGACAAAAAAAACATAAATTTAATTTTTTCAAAAATTCAAAAACTTGAGATGTGGAATTAAAAAAGATGTCAAATAATGATCAAAATGGCCTCGGGATTGAAAATCGGATCAGTTTTGAGAAAGTTTTGGTTTGGCAAAGTTTGAAGTTTCATTAGCTCATCTGTTGGCGCTTGGAAAAGGAACATGTCGAATCAGTTAGTGCGATTGCCTGAAAGCGCCAATTATCGATTTATCGATAAGCATTTCAAAGTTCGTTGCCTCCTCATTTTAAAACCGGTCTTCAATCTATTTGCAAAGGCTAGAAAAAAATGTATATTGAAATGAAAAAATGCAGCAAATTTAAATTATTTAAATATAAATTAAATGCAATTATTTAGTGGTAATTGGTAACGAACTAGCAAGAATGGCCTGTAGCCCTGGTTAGCTAACAACTTGTCAGCCCTATGGGTAAAAGTTGCGTTTCTGCATCTGTTTAACTCGCCGGCAGTTGATAAATATAAATATTATTGAATTGCAACAACAATGCGTTGTCTTTACGCTTGCTTTGTTATTGTACTTTGTGCGTTAATCTTTTGCGAGTATGTTGCGGATTTTGTGGTGCTACAAAAGTGTCAATGGCCGGAAATCAGGCGTAAAAAGTATGTTGATGATCCGTTGAGGGCGATGGTTATAGCCGATCCGCATTTGCTGGGTCCACATCGTGGCCATTGGCTGGACAAGCTCTACCGGGAGTGGCACATGACCCGCTCCTTCCAAGCTGCATCGCGGCTGCTGCAGCCGGACGTAGTCTTCGTCCTTGGCGATTTATTTGACGAGGGCGACATGGTCAGCGATAAGCAGTTCCAGGAATATGTGTGGAGGTATCTTAAAATGTTTAATCTACCAGCGGGCATACCGCTAATCAGCGTAGTCGGGAATCACGACGTAGGGTTTCACTACAAGTGAGTAGCGGCCGAATCCATTGCTCAAAATTCAGTTTCAAATTTATGATTTTTCCAGAATGCATCCGTTTTTTATGACCCGCTTTGAGAACTATCTGAACTACTCCAAGGTGCATTTGTACACCATAAAGCAGATACACTTTGTCGTTGTCAATTCGATGGCAATGGAGGCGGATGGCTGCCTGTTCTGCGATGAGGCAGAGTCGGCCTTAAAGAACATATCGAAAACGCTGCACTGCATGCAGCATCCGCAAGTGGCGGAATGCGCCCGTACGCGTCGTCATCCGTACAGTCAGCCCATTATAATGCAGCACTTTCCCACATATCGCATATCGGACAAGATGTGCAGCGAGCACGATGCTCCGCACATTGAGGCGTTCCGAGAGCGCTATCATGTGCTCTCCAAGGACGCCACAGATTTGTTGGGGGAACTGCTCAAGCCGCGGCTGGCCTTTGCCGGCCACTCTCATTACTATTGTCACAACATCAATCGATTGGGCATTGATGAGTTTACGGTCGCCTCGTTCAGCTGGCGCAACAATGTGAATCCCAGCTTTATGCTGGTAAGCAGTACTGTTATACGCAGCATATTAATTGATATTGTGCTCTTAAGACTAGTAGAAGAAACTAGCTAAAAAGTAGTCAGTTCTAAGTATCTACTGAATGTGGCAGCAATTTAAGCTCCCTTCTCGACTAGATCACTTTTACTTGTTAATCTGAACTTTCTGTTTGCATTTCAGGCCACAATTACGCCGGATGATTATGCGGTGCTCAAGTGCAAAATGTTGCCGCAACAATTTGTCTATAATAGTTACGTGAGCGCTGGCGTTGCGTGTTTAGTGCTGATTGCTATCCAGTTGCGGAAGTATTTTATTCGGAGACGGCAGCTGTTGGAGGAGGAGTTGACGCATTCGAAGCATCATTAACTGTAAATCTGCATAGCGGCAGATGGAGTACAAGTATGAAGTATTCCCTCATTTTGTGATTCATGGCCAAATTAGAGGCTTAATTTAAGTAGCATAAATGCTAGGATATGCGCTTTTGCTCACTAAATCATATCAATCAATAGCAAACTGCAACTTCTTATATATAAACACTATATATATATATATATATATATATACAGATATATATATATATGTATGTATATTTATTAAATTTTTATCACAGACATAATGCTTGCTAAGTCACATGGAATTTGAGACACAGTCTGCAGACAAATTAAACCAACATAAACAAAAATGCCAAAGAAATACGTTTAACAGGAATCAAAGAAG
This sequence comes from Drosophila maculinotata, assembly GCA_035045305.1. Taxonomy (NCBI): domain Eukaryota; kingdom Metazoa; phylum Arthropoda; class Insecta; order Diptera; family Drosophilidae; genus Drosophila; species Drosophila maculinotata. Next base: position 1,044,176 of record JAWNPD010000430.1, read on the forward strand.
AACAACAACAAAAAGAAATAGAAAGAAACGTTTCAATAAAGCTACATAAGTACATAAATATAAATATAATACAACAATTGATTTGTGTGTTTGCAGATTCATAAATTCCTGTACCCAGTTTATAATGTGCGCCCTTCTACATAGAAACAAATAATAATGAAATCGAACTGCAATTTGTACTAGTACTAGACTAAATGATATAAGTTAGGCTAAACTATGATAGTACTTAAAGAATGTCGGAGCTGCGACTCCGTTGGCTAACAGAGCTTGTCCACAAAACGTCTTGATATTAGGAATTCGGATTGTTAACTATTTCACGATTATTATTATTATTATTATTGTTATGTGCGATTCATGAGGTTCGTCTGCGCCAGCGCCTGATGATTGCGTGCGGCAAAGCATTCCTTTGGCAGAAATCTGTGGAGCACCGGTGATATCAGATCCGGATCGAGTGTCTTAACATCCGTGGGTTTTGTCAGCAGCGAGACAATCGAACCGACAACAATAACCGTTACGACGCCAATGGGATTGATCCAATGATAGGATAAACGATATAACGGAAACACGTGCTCCTCATTGACCCAAACGTTATCCGGCTCCGTTACATTGGAAGTGCAATGCGCCACAGAGATGTTCAACTTCTGTGAGTTTAGCTCACCCGCAGCGATGGTAAACTGTGTGCCAAAGGATATCCAGCCGGCTAACAACGCACCAGCAATGCCACCAACAGCAGTGCCAATATTGTTGGCCCACGGCACCAGCATGCCCAGCGTGAAGAGGCCAAAAGTGGTGCCCGCCGCAATGGCCGTCATCGAGGTGCAAATGCTCAAGATGCCACTCAATCGCTCCAGCACAAAGACCAGCGAAAGTGCCATCACGCCGAGCACTATAATCGAGCCCTTCACCAGCACCGTGCAGGCGCGCTCACTGGGCTGCATCTTGAAGCAGCCGCGCACAATGTCCTCCAGTATGACCAGCGATGTGGAGTTGAGCACCACCGACAGCGAGCTCAAGGCGGCACCAAAGATGCCAGCGATGAAAAGCCCCGCCATGCCATATATATGCCCCACGCTCTGGACCACATACAGCGGCAGTAGCTGATCATCGTGTGTAATTAAACCCGCACTCAATGGATCACAATCCTGATACTTCTCAAAGATCAGCAGTCCCACATAGCAGCAGACGGAGACAAAGGCAGCCACGCCAATTGTAAAGATGGCCATCGAGGCACGCGCCTGCTTCAGCGATGGCAAGGACATATAACGCTGCACCATGGTCTGGTTGACGGCATTAAACGACGTCCAGTAGGAGAAGCCGCCAATGAGTACGCTCCAAACGGTATGACGCACATATGGCGATGGATTTGTATTGGTAAATATGAGACGACCACCCTTGGCGGCATCATCGAACAGCTTATCCAATCCATTGGCATAATAGGTGCCCAAGACGGCCACCGCAAGCACCGACAGAAACATCACCAGCGTCTGCCAGGCGTCCGTGTGCACCACAGCCTTAATGCCGCCCACAAAGGTGTAAAAAACGCATACAATCACAATCACCGATGATATCACATGCAAATTGATGCCAGAGACTGTATGGAGAATTTCGAGAATTTTTGAAATAATTCGAAAACAAAGAAATCTGGTGAGTTACCTTGATTCAATGCTATGGCGGGCACATATACAACAAAAGGCAGGAAGAGTATCTGAAAAACGAATTAAAGTAATTAGTAAGGAGAACTTACAATATCTATTATGATAGACTCACCTCATCCAGAATAAACATAAAGGATGCTATGCTACGTATAACCGAATGGAAGCGCATTTCCAGATACTAAAAAATGGGGAAAAGTTAAGAAATATTACAGTTTTTTAGAAATCTAAATGGTATAATTACACTAATAATCAGCAAACTGTTTTTTCCAATGGTTTGTTTTTAGCAAACTTTGAAGTCATAAAAAAAAAACTTTAAACAAAAATCAAGTAAACTAATCGACTGTAAAATTAACACTTAAAAACTATTTAGTATGACTTACAACAAATCAGAAACTAATAACAGCCCTTAAAAGCTAACAAAACACTAAAAAACCTTCAAGTGAAGTGCTCATTCATTTTGAATGTGATGGAAATCAATATATCACGCAAAGTTGATCCAGTTTTATTGTCACTGTGAAAATAATTACGATTCTCTAGACTTGAGTCGCAACACAACTGTCAAGTGGTTCGGAACTACGAATCTAATTTCTAATTAATCATAACGAAATTTCCGCTTGTACGTATGAGCAACAAGTGAAATGATCAAAGTCCGAAATCCAACGGCATTTGACAAAGTCTTTTCCTTAATTAAAATGTACGCTACAATTGGCACTTGGGTTTCAAATTGGCCAAGATGACTTTTCAGGCCAATGACGAATCAAAAAGCGAAATGAAAATGTTGTCGCGATAAGTGAGCAAAAACCATAGAGTAAAATAAGTTTTTAATATCTAGTTTGCCATAGATTACGCAAGAGAAGAGAAATTAAAGTCAGATAAGTCTAAGAACTTGCAGAAATTAGATAATAATATTCAATTGAGACGCCTTGAAACTAAAAGTCTTTTTCTCTAAGAGCAATTTTTTTATGATCTTTCGATAATCATACAATAAAATACAAAATATAGAACTCATCAAATTTATATATATTTGTTAATATTTTTTTTTCTACGTAAATATGACTTGCTGAAACCATAATTATTAGCATCTGAAACGGAAGCCCTATAATTTGCCGATTCGATTTTCTCTAGATAATAATGTATAACCATCAAAATGATAGTATGTCAGAGCTATTTTGTTATTGTTGAATGAAATGGCAATTCTGTAACCCAGGATTTTATACATTCAGCATACATTGATCCGAAACAAATTTACCCAGTCGATTGCATTGTGTACGTGGTATAATTAATTGAATACCATACCATATAAGAGTCGGGTTACTTCTTATCATGTGTGCTGTGATTCTGTTTAACAACTTTTTGATACACTACTCCGTCCCGGCAGAGTCATTAGGTTTATGATTTGATTTTAAATAGAGATTAAAGATACTAAATGTATTTTTGTACGTACCTCATAGGAGGAGCCGACTTTTAGAGTCGTAAATACTGGTATGTATATATAGGAGACAGCAATGCCCTGTAGAACGATGGCAATGGCAATAAACCAGTATTGTGTGCCATAATTATATATCTCTGATGTGGTGCCCAGTATTGTAACGCCCGATACATAACTGTAGATAAACGAGAGAAGATAAGTTTTCAGGCACTGTGGGTGTTATATGTCCATGTATTTCACTCACCTGGCTATCAGACTCATCGCAACAGGAAACACTTTCAGTTGTCGCGATCCCAGCAGATATTCGCTCATCTTTTCCGAACCAAAATCATGCTTTCGCGGCTCCTTTGGTATGCTGGTGGGTAAAGTGGGTTCCACTTCCTCAATAGACTTTTTGGTTTTTCTAAAAACAATAAACCATTAAGTAATAACTATAGAATAAACATAAATAAATAACACTTACTTTATGCAGCCAAAATAAATGCCAGTTCCCGTGGATAGAACGATCATGCCCAGAAAGACGATATAGTCAACAGTCCCGAATCTGAAGCTATTATTCTGTAATAAAACGTTTATTGTATAAGTGTTATTAAAGCTAGCGAGCTTTTTTGTGTGCACATCACAGGTAGATAAAAATTGTCTATCTCTGGAGGCGTTAAATGACACACATAAATCAAACTCTTATAAACTGACACAATTTTGTTAAAAAATATAGGTTAGGAAAGTATGAGACTGCTAAGTGAAGGTATTTTATTCGCTGAAAACAGAAGGGTTATAAAAAGGGAACTTTTAATTTAAAGAATTTCATTGTATTTTTCGCTTGACAAAAACTAAGCACAGGAAAATTCTATTTTTTCTAAGTCTAAGTTTTATCATACAATAACAATACTTAATTCTACTTGGAACACGCTCGCCAAAAATGTGTTTCAACAAATCCGAAGTTTTTTACATACTTATATTAAGCTGATTGCCAGCCGATACTCGTTAATCCGGTGGCAAACTTATTATACTTATCTACATGACTAGTTTTTTTTTTAGTTTTTTGATAAACCCGAGAATAATTTAACTTCTTACACGCAAAGGCCTATGAAGTGTAGTATATGGGGCAAGCGGGGACTTTAACCCTTTGCGCAATGCGCCCCCCTGAAAAGATTATCGCATTTGAACTTTGAAACTGACGCTTTCCGTTCTACCAGACTGATATACGTAATTGTTTTGCATAAATGTTTTTGGGGGGAGACCTTTTAAGCTTTTGAAAGCATGCTTACCGCTGTTTCCATGTTGATGTTCTGGCTTTTACCGGTTGACGAAAACTTGGATATCGAAAACAAAACAAAAGGAATAAACGCCGCTAACAACAACTATAAAAATGTGCGTCACTTACGAAAAACAAAACACAGAGAGAGACGTAGAGAGATAGAGAGGGAGAACTCCAAAAGTTCAACACAGTGCAATGGAATATATTTGGTTTGCTTGTGAACTTTACAAATATTTTTGTAAAACAAAAAACCGTTTCATAATTTTTATGTTAATTTGGCACTTCAAAAAACTGTTATCACAGCAAAAAAACAAAATCGAAAGCAGATACTAAAATCGAAAACGAAAAACAAAATAGAAAGTTGTTTGTCCACGTTCTGTGCAGCTGCTGGGCGATTCTTGAAAAGCGAAATGCTGAAAAAGTCGAGACACGCGTCACCCACACTGATGCCGAGCCGATGCCGATGCCGATTACGAGGTGAACAGGGAAAACAACCGTTAACAACGTACGCACATCGCTCAGTCCCAAACTGCACTGAGGCCACCTCAGCGCGTGCGTTGGGTTTGAGGGCGCCCATCGTGCAAAAGCTCTCCCCTCGTAAGACAATATGTGGGAGAGAGCAGCGAACTTGCGTGAAAGCTTCGTCAGTTTCATAGAGAGTGAGAGTGAGCGCGAGGGAGAGTGATGTGAGAGTGGGTGATAGGTTGATCGACATTAAGAAATGGTGCATTTTGATAAGAGTGCATTCTTAATAAGATTGTGGCATGGACTTTAAAACCTAAAAATAAGTGACGTTAATTGTTTGTCTGTATTTATACATACATTCTATACATAAATATGCGCTTGTACATAAGCATTATATAATGGCGGGAACACACATATTTAGACAATTTTCATTATTAAATCTTTTTTTAGACTTTCAAGTTCCATAACTTTGTCTGGATTGATCGATTGATTTGGCATATTCATTTAATTTTTAATTTTTTAAATATTTTTTTTTTTTTTTATTTTTGTTGGTTTAAAAAAAACTGAAACATCATACATGGATTAATATTTGACCTTGTTTCAATTTGAAAGAATGCGAAATCAGAAATCACTGACGGCTATCAAAGAAATATTCACAGTTGTCACTTAATGTCGGTTTGAATATTACCCATTTTGATGTGAGGGCTTCAATGCGAGCTGGCAAAGCCATTCCACCACGAATTGAGTGCGAAATACAACTGGCAATGTCAGACGGAGACAGTTGTAACCAATTTGCAGTTCGCATTTTGTTTTCAGTTAGTAATTAGATTAAGCATACGACGCGCTGGCCGTTACAGCTTTGAGCCAATGAACAGTTAGAAACGGAACGCGCAGCTGTCAAGTGGATTGGAGCAGTGGAAAATATCAAGCGATTGATTGCATAACATTAATACCCAATACCCATGCAATGAGTAAAAGCAACAGCAACTCACCGACGCGACATACGAAACTCACTTTTAAGCGCCACTCCAGGAGCAATCTCATCGACTATGAGCGAATGCAGCTAACAGCTGCCGATTTGGCACCAGCTTCCATGCCAGCAGCAACAGCAGCAACAACATTTGCTCAAAATGAGAAAATGCAGCTCAAATTGAGCGCAAGTAAAATCAAGTTACAAGGCAGCGCCAATCAACAGCAGAAGCAGCTGATGGAGTCGGATCCACTGCGTCGCAAGTCGGCGCCACAGCTGCTCAGCTTTAGCATTGCACCACGAATGGTAGCAGCCTTGGGCGAAGTGCAAACAGTGCCTCGACTGCCCGTCTACAACCTGAGCAACTGCATCCGGCGTTCGCGCACAGAGGTGCTACAAAATGTAAGGATTTGGGCTTAAATTTGATAATAACTTCCAAAATTGAAATAAAACAAATATAAAAGAAAAATTAATAACATAATTGAAAACTTCAAACAAATAAAAAAAATTTGGAATTAAATTGAAATTATTATTAAGTGAAAATTACAAGAGTTTTATATTTTTTAAACTTTTTCTAAGGTTGTATGTTTTAAAAAAAAACTCCAAAAATGTTTAACTTAAAACTTTTGTTAAAAATTTAAACTTACCCTTATTTTTAGTGTGCTGTGCAGCAGCTGAGCTCCACGGACAGCAATAGTGATCCGAGCAGCAGTAGCATCACTGGCGGCAGCTCCACGTCGCCGGAATCGCTGCTGGACAACATTTTGAGCGGCGCCTCTGCCGTTACCGTGCAGAGCAGCAGCAGCGCCAGCGATATAACTGTGGCACCAACGCCACCACTACCACCACCACCACTCCCAGGTGCTGTGATCCGCTCACTAATGCTGCCCAAGCCCAAGCGGCTGCTCAGTTTGAAAGCTTCACCGGAGCTGCGCATCTCGCCGCCTACGCCGGATAGCGGCGATCATCTGGAGGTGAATACGTTGCTGCTGCCCGCAGCTGGCAGAGATTTCTACGACAATGCATCGTTGGTCTCCGGAAGCCGTACATCATCGCCCGCAGGCACTCCTCAGGTTTCACCATCGCCCAGTTTAACATTGCAGCCGGCCACTCACTATGTGAGCATCACTTTTCCGGAGGATCTCAAGTGCGCCATTTGCATGGATGTCTACACAGATCCGCGTACGCTGCACTGCCTCCACTCGTTTTGCCTGCAGTGCCTGGTCAATGAGAATCTCAGGGAGGAGGCGCTGTGGGAGGATCGCTCCAGCTACAGCCTGATCTCCTCCACGCCGGACATAGCCAGTGAACTGGCCACCGTGTCGCCTGCCAGGCAGCGTGGCGCAAGTCTTAGTCTGCGTAGCAAAAAGTCCTTAGATCGCATGGTGCTGAGGGTAAGTAAGAGTTCCTTCAGGTCATCCAAGATCAAGCAGAAGATCCTTTCTTGTGTGTTACCAGGACAAGATTGATGGGAAACGCTTGACATCGGCGTGCTCCTCCAGCACACGTTTGAATGCGAACTTGGTCAGTGAGCCGGACACAGTGCGCTGCCTTCAATGTCACATCTGCCAGTTCATCACGGAGCTGCCGGCGCTGGGAGGAGTTCGACAGCTGCCACAGAACTTTTTGCTAGTGCGACGCATTGAGGCACTGCGTCTTCAAGCCGGTGACGATGTCATCTCGCGCGTTTGGTGCTCGCTATGCAGCGACGAGATTAGCGTGAGATTTCAACAAAAACATATAGTGAGAAAAAGTAACTTATCGCTTTGCAATATTTTTAGGTGTTTGCTTAAAAATTAATATTTTATTATATTTGTTTTTAATGTTAAAACGTTTATTTTGATTTTCACTTAGTAATTGTGTATTAAAAAATCATCCTTAAATGGCGAAAAATTTAAAATAACTTAAAGCTAAAATTAAATATTTTTTTCAAAATTAATATCAAAATTTCTTTGAAAACTGCGATTTAAATTTCTGAGCAATTTAAATTTCTTTATAGTTGAAATATTCATATTTATATTTAATTCTTTTTAATTATTCACTTTAATATATATTTTATCTAACTTAATCTCTACCCTGCAGGCAACTTACCATTGCATCAGCTGCACGCTGAATCTCTGCACTCTGTGCAAGGATGCACATGAGCGACAGCGGAGCACATCCAATCATCGCATGCGGAATATCCTGGAGCTGAGACGCGCTCGCAAGCAGAAGCAGCAACAACTGGGACTGGGAGACAGCAGCCATCTGTTGCTCAAGTGCGGACTGCACGGCTTCGAGCTAAAGTCCTTCTGTGTGTCCTGCCAGCAGGTGAGATTCCAGCAGCCATTTTCATTGTTATATTTAACTCCTAGTAATTTTCGTTGCAGCTGGCGTGTGCGGATTGTCTGGTGCTGCAGCATCGCAACCATCGCCATGAGATCGTTGCCAAGGCCGTTGTCCAGCTGCAGGTGAGCAAGCAGCTTGGCGAGGCGACGGATCAAACGCGGCCACTGTGCCAGTATGCGGAGCACTCGATCGAACGGCTGCACGAGATCACGCGCGGCATCAATGCCAGGTGCGATGACATCCAGGCCCAGGTGGAGACCTATATGAATCGCTACTTTGAAGCACTCCAGGCGCATCGCAACACGCTCCTGCAGCAGATCAGTCGCGCCAGGGAGTCCAAGGTGGAGCTAATACTTAACCAGCAATTAGAACTGGGTAAGGGCATAAAATCCGCAAAAAAATAGGTTCATCATTTTTAGATCAAGAAAAAATGTAGAGGACAAACCATTGACAAAATGACTTTGGAATTGAACATCGGATCAGTTTTGACAAAGTTATGGCACTTTGAAGTCTGGAAAGGGCATTTGTAGGGACTTGGGAACCAACATGTCAACATTTTTGTTATTATTTTTGACATGAAATCCGAAAAGTTAAAGTTTCTCAACTTTGAACGTAGATTTATTAAGGAGGACTAACCATGATCAAAATGACCTCGGAATTGAAGATCGGGTCAGTTTTGACAAAGTTATGGCACTTTGAAGTCTGGAAAGGGCATTTTTAGGGACTTGGGAAATGACGTGCCAACATTCTTGTCATGATTTTTCACATGAAATCCGAAAAACGGAAGTTTCTCAACTTTGAATGTAGACTTATTAAGGAGGACAAACCATGATCAAAATGACCTTGGAATTGAAGATCGGATCAGTTTTGACAAAGTTATGGCACTTTGAAGTCTGGAAAGGGCATTTTTAGGGACTTGGGAAATGACGTGCCAACATTCTTGTCACGATTTTTCACATGAAATCCGAAAAACGGAAGTTTCTCAACTTTGAATGTAGACTTATTAAGAAGGACAAACCATGATCAAAATGACCTCGGAATTGAAGATCGGTTCAGTTTTGATAAAGTTATGGCACTTTGAAGTCTGAGAAGGGAATTTTTAAGTGCAGAATTAATATAGAGAACAAACCATAGCCAAAATGACCTTGCATTTGTGAATAATTCATATTTTTCAGTTATTATTTTGGAACGTCAACTGTATTGACACTTATTATCTCTGATCCACTAGAGAAACGCACGCAACAGGCCATGGATGCGATACGCTTCAGTCAGGAGCTCTGCGACATTGGCGCCGATGTAGAGATTCTAAGTTTTGCTCGGATTCTCTTAAGGCGTTTTGAGTATTGTCAACAGTTCAAGCCGCCTGTTGATCCCAAGGTGAGTATGATTTCAATGACCTAGGCTTAACTATCAATTTACTTATAATAAAATCCCAAGCAAATCTGATCTTAAATAACTATGGTCTGATCTAAACAACCTTTATATAGAAAAGAAATTTAAGTATAAACAAAGAAAATTTCTAAAACTGCATATTCGGATACCTCACTTCTCTTTTGTCGCAACTGTACCAGTTTCAATGTTCTTCAACATAACCTAAAAATAAAACAGTCACGCGTGGTTTTCGCTCTCCTTGCAGATATCCGATTCGCTGCATTTCCTTGCCAAAATACGAGCGCCTGGCACAAAGGACCAGCATGATATTCCTTTATACGGCATCATAACGATGCAAACCGTAGAGCCATCGCTGTGCACCCTACAATGGGAGGGTTTCTCGCAGTTGCGACTACACAAGAAGGTGGATCTGTTGCTATTGTCACGCGACGCCGATGGGGCGGCTTTGTGCCATGGCGGACTGGAGATCAATTGCATGATTAAGTACAAGGATGCGAGCGCCAAGTTTCTACCCATCGATGTGTCCGATCATCGCGACGGCACCTATAGCATATCCTTCACGCCCGACACACAGGGCACACTGGTATTGACGATCAGCATTAACGAACGGCAGATCAAGGGCAGTCCATATACATTCCACTCGCGCCAGGTGCGTCCGCACAGCGGCATCTATCACTGCTGCGCCTTCTGCTCCGGCAAGGGCAGCAAGAGCGTCAAATGCTCGTGCGATGGTCGCATGCCTGGCTACAGTGGCTGCGGCCATGGACACGCAGGACACCCGGGCCGTCGGCATTGGTCCTGCTGCGGCAATGTGCTGGAAAACTCTGAATGTAATGTGGCAAACATGCTGCTGAATCCTTAGATTACAGCGCATCAGCTTGACTTATGTCGGCTAAGCTTAAAACAGGTGTCAACATACATAATTTCATGTTTATTGTGTGGAATCATATGATTAAAATGCATAATGTTTAGTATGTTGAGATGAGAAACTTTTGATGAACAGACGATTTTTGGATTGAATTGGATTTACAGCATTCAATCTTCGTTGTCTGAATACCAGGAGAGACGCTCCTCGTAGAAGCGTATAACCATTTGTGGTATTTTGAGATTAGCCACTGTCGATGGCACCATCTCCGCCTGATCAACGCCCTTAAATTGGATAAGGAATGTGAGGCGGCCATTGTTATCGGAAGCGCCAAGTATCTTTTCAGCTTCCAAACCTCGATCAAACCCGGTGCCGCCAGCGGGTATTACATCGCCATCTTCCGGTTCAAATCGCTTAGATTTGGGTCCTGTAGTAGCTGCTGATGAGTGTTTTCATTAGTTATTTTTCTATATGAGAAATAAGATTTGTAGCTTACCTGGCTCCTCTGACTTCCGTTTGCTGCTGTTGCTGGCTGTTGTACTGGTGCGTCCAGTTGATGTCTCCTTATTCTTAGCACTGCTGCTGGGTCGATCCTTCTTAGGTGCCGTAGATGTTGATGCTGTGTTCGCCTGCTAAAAAACAGAATAAGGAGATTAATATAACGCAAAGCGACTGTACTTAGAGCCGGGACGTACCTCATCCTTGCGAGCCAGTTCATAATGTTGGATGAGATCCTGGCAATCTAAATTACCCTCCGGCTCCCAAGTGTTCTCTGTCTCTGCGTAACCTTTCCACTTGAGATAATACTCAACCTAAATAATTAATAAACAAAAACATAAAATTTTTTATTTGTATGTAAAAAAAAAAAAAACAAACCTTGCCCTTCCGCACGCGTCGATCGAGTATCTTCTCCACTGCATATTCCTCCTCTTCCTCCTCTGCGCCGGAGGAAGCGTTATTTGTTTCCGAATTCTCGGTTTTCTTGCCCATTTTTATGTTTGCAATTTACTCGCTAAAAAAAAGAGACGCGTAAATACATATACATATATTTGTATGTATCCATGTGTGCAAGTTAGCACATACAAAATTTGCAAATTTGAACGCAACTTGCAATTAAATAAGATCATGCAAACGCTTACCAAATATTTAAACTGTTTTACTTAGGAAACCAATTTATTTATTAAATTGTTTCTTTAAAAAATTTTTAGCGGCAACAGAAACTTTACGACCAAGAACGAAAAGTGAGCGTCTATAATATGATGCCGCGAGTAACTGCGAGTAAAAAATGCGGCATAAGTATTTTGATATATATCGATAGTTTGATATATATTTTGTACAGTAACATTTATCGACCGATATCTTGAAACGGAACTTTTTCTAAATTTGTAGTTTTCCGCCCAATTTAGACATGCATAATTATTTGAAGAAGATAAAAGAAAATTTTTTAAACGTAAATAAAAATATAAGAAAAAATTTCATTAATATCGATAGGTCGATAAATATTTCCAGTAACAATCGGTTACGTTCACATGTGAATGTCAATTTTGCTGACGCAAAATAATTTGCGCCAAATTTTCTAGGCACATATGTATTTAGATATAAAGAAATAGCAATGCCTAAAGTACGAAAACAAAAAAAATCCTCGTCCGACAGCGACAGCGGCCCAGAAGATGTAAGTAACAAATGCTTGCAACCGCTGACAACCAATTGATTATAAATATTTAATATATGCAGCGCAATCCGCCGCCGCCAAATAAGAAGGCAAAGGAGAGCGTCACAGAGGGGGGGAAATCAAGCAAGGCTGATGCGTCGGGTGGTGGGGGAGATGGTGGCACAACCACCTGGACACTGGAGGGTATGCGTCAGGTGCGCATCAACGAGTTTCGCGGGCGCAAAATGGTCGACATCCGTGAACACTACGAAAAGGATGGAAAAGTCTTGCCGGGCAAGAAGGGTATTTCGCTGTCGGCTTCCCAGTGGCGCAAACTGCTCGCTGTGGCCGATGATGTTACTCGCGCCCTCGAAGAATGAGGCCAAAAACACTAACATTAACATAAAACACATGAGAATTAAGTAGTTCTTAGCATTTTCTAATAAAAACAAACTACAAATACAAATAAATCATGCTTAAGCACACTTGTTGATAATAATTGTAGGTCTTAAAAGTAGACGGCTAGCAAAGTGATAATAGTTATTAGTATGGCAAATGGTAGCCAAGTCTTAATGAAGCCACAAACACCCACATAACGGCCGCAAAAAAACATCCAGAAGGACAGGATAACCATATTCCAACTGGTGGTGTCCTTGTAGCGCATATTGCTGAGAGCCGTCGCCACATGCGAGTGACAATTGTCACAAAACAGATTGTGTGTCCGTGTGCCATATAATACTGATGCCTTGGAGACACCCTCGTCCCAGGCATAGGGTCCGCCTTCGACGTGTTTCGGATGCAGGCGCAAGTAGCGCGCTGGTCGCCCAAAGGCCATATTATCCTCCGTCACCAGATAGGGTCCGGCGAAATCCCGGATAACCCCATTGCTCATACAGATGCCCATGTGGCCTATGAATGGTATTATCCAGGTGAGCACTGGAATTGGTGTCCACACAATGCAGTAGGGAAACCGATCCAAATCATAGTCAATCGGCGGCAGCCTCTCCGGTACTCGATCCCCTCCTCCTCCGCCCATTTCCCGCTCCAAGTCTTCCTCTGTTTGTTGTTGTTGGTGGTGATGACTGCTGGACGTTGACGACGAAGGCATATTAATAGTATGTAGGAAAAAACACAACTGGCACGACTCACAAAAATTGCTTGCCTGTTTATCAATATGGTTCTCAACTTGAAAAAATTTTCCGATTATCATAAATGGTACTGATAACGTCGGAAAACCCATACACTCATATACACACGCATGACATATGCATAGATACCTTTTTGTTTACAAACAAGGTAAACAACTATCGATTACCAAAAAAAAAAAAGCAAACAGCTAGACTGTCGATTAAATATAGCCAAAATTTTAGATAACAAATAGCTGGCCATAAAGCAACTGACTCACACTCAATTTATTTTTATTGATATATAAAAAAGCAGTCGTCACTGAAATCTGGCAGCCTAATAGGTTATTATTATTAATAGATAAGACAACGACCATTTTACTGTTAATTTTGATATACTTAATTTTAGCTTTAAAGTCCTACAATCTTTAGTTTGCATAGCTTGTGTCTTTTAATACACTTTATAGACTTATGGCAAATTATTTTATGATTCCCGCCAAAAGCCAGATCTGATGTGAAAAAAGCTAAATTAGCAACACTGTTAGCAAAACAAAACTCCTATCGATATAAAGAATATCGCTATCGTTAATGTTGCAAATGCTTGAAAGCAGCTGAGTGTAACTACAGTCACAGTTCCCTATAACGAAACCAAACATCATAAAGCAATTGAAGTCAGATCACGTTATGTCATAATAGTTGAAACTCAACAGCAACTCAATAAGTAAACATGCTTTAGTTGACAAATTCAGCTGCGTTTGCAAACGTGTGCAAGCGATTGAAAGAAATCATCACAAAGTGATCATATCGTAGCAAAAAGTAGAACGTAGAAAACTGTGCGACACAATTAGACCGATTAGTAAATAGAACAATGACGCAGGTGTATATTAATGGTGCCAGAGATGAATCAAATGTTCGGGAGCATGAAAGCTTAGGTGCGAAAAGATAAATACATATTTAGCCATATTGCGGTGATAGTTATAAGTATATCATATACTAATAATAATATTTACCCATATATTTGACGATATTTGATCTTCCGCAGATGCTTCCATTCAGGAGCTGATCCGAGCCGCAGCGGAGGCCAGAAATCATGCATATTGTCCATATAGTAATTTTGCCGTAGGAGCCGCAATCCGCACCAGCGATGGCTCCATTTACACGGGCTGCAACATTGAGAATGGTGCCTATGCGGCAAGCATATGCGCCGAGAGAACTGCCGCAGTGAAGGCTTTAAGGTAGGAGAGGAGAATCCTTAAATTTTAATTTGACGCCAGTTACAGTTTTTGCTATCCCTTTCAGCGAAGGCAAACGCGAGTTTGTCGCCTGTGCAGTGGTTGCCCAGCAGGATAACGGTTTCACAACGCCCTGCGGTGTCTGCCGTCAGTTCCTGTCGGAGTTTGCCATCAATGGCAAGGATATACCACTGTACGCAGCCAAGCCAACGAATTTGCCGCTCCGTGTGCTCTGCACCAGCGTGCTGCAATTGCTGCCCAACAGCTTCAGTTTTCACAATGGCAAATAAGTTGAAAATTTGAAAATGTAACTGCCCACAAAGCAGATGGCAAGCATTATCAGGTTGTACATTTTTTCAATGCAGCCATAATTCTCATATTATTTGATACTTCATTTATATAACAGCTTAGTATCATTTCATTCAAAGATATACTTTTATCATAATATAAATCATATACATTTAATAATATACAACTCTTTTAAATGAGAATTATTACTGCAAATAAATGTACATCTCTATCTTGCTTTATAACTGCTTTATGTGCAATTTCATTTGAAAATTTCAAAGCGGACTACCATAAAAATGCACTGTTATGTGCAATATTTCGTGTTAATACCCCATTTGTTACCAAAACTACCCCGCTTTACTGTACATACGAGTTCTGTAGTAGTAGCAGTGTAGGTTTCTATGTATTTGTTAGCCATAATTGGCGCGCTCGCTCTTTTCGGACGGCCTTATCAGGCACAGCTGCTGTGGCTCGTTGCGCTCTCAGCAAACAATCAATGGCTAGTCGAGCCCACAACATATGTTCAGCAAAAACTGTCCATTTGCCAACGGACGGTCTAAGGAGACACACGGACCCGCGCACACAATACGTTAATCGTCAACACAGCACAGCGCAACAAAACGCGTACATAATTATAAATAACAAGTCACCCACGCATTGACAGCAACAACCACAACAACAACAGCACATTTAATATTAATATGTCACACTTGCTAAAAGGCTTTTCGCAGCCAAAGACGAAAGAATCGGTGGTGGAATACGGCACATTGGGTAAGTGCAACAGCTTTTAGCATAATAGCCTCCGTCGACAGTGTTTGTAACGAGTCGTCTTTTTTCGTTTACGCAGATGCAGCGGTCAAGGAGCTGCTGCTCAAGGCGCATGCGGTGCGCCAGCGCGCCTATGCGCCGTATAGCAATTTCAAAGTGGGCTCCGCCTTTCGCACCAGACCTACCAATGAAATCTTCACCGGCTGCAATGTGGAGAATGCCGCGTTTACGCCAACTGCTTGTGCCGAGCGTACGGCTCTCACCAAGGCCGTTAGTGAGGGCTATCAGCAGTTCGCGACGGGCGCTGTGGTCGCCTATAAGCCAGATATGTTCGTCTCACCGTGCGGCGTGTGCCGACAGTTTATCAGAGAGTTTGCTGGCAACACGGATATACCCATCTATATAGCACAGGCGTTGGACGAGCGTTCACCCGAGGAACCATTTATCAGCAGTGATCCAGTGTTTTGCACATCCATATTTAACCTATTGCCGAACAGTTTCCACACCTACTAAGACTACTCACTAGCTAATATAGTCACAGGGTCCAGGACTAACATAATTCAACAATTTTATTATACTACATGTTTTATGGACCGAACAATTTGCCTAATAAAGTCAAAAGCAACACTAGTAAAGAAACAATTTTAAAAACTAATCTATTTGGGACAAAATTGGTTTAAAAGCCTTGTATTTTATAAGAAAATTAAACCGAAATTCAGAAGTTTTTTTTAAGTTATTCTTTGTTTTGTAGAACAGTGTTTGAGTTTTTTTATTGTAGTAAAGCGGGGAATGACATGATTTGACATACTGCTAAAAACAAACTCGCGCAATCTGTTACCAAGTTGAGCTAAGCCAAAATGCAACCTATTAATATATATATATATATATATATATATATATATGTATGTGCTCACTGGTGTTATAAAACGCTTATCTACAGCGCGCTTGCAATATCAATATTTTCTAATCAGATTACCCGCCGTCGTCATCACAATGACCCAAAGCCCAATAACAACACATAAGAGTGCTCTAGTCGAGAGTGAAAAGTGATTTTGTGGTGTTTCTGTCAAAATCACGCCGAAAGTGACATAAAAATTGGCTTGTAAAGTGTCCAAACAACGAAAAGTTCCTTATAAATGACCTTTCCAGACTTCAAACTGCCACAACTTTGTCAAATCTGAACCGATTTTCAATCCCAGGGCCATTTTGATCATTATTTGGCATCTTGTTTAATTCCACATCTCAAATTTATGAATTTTTGAAAAAATTATATTTTGGATTTTTTTGGCGAAAAAAGCATAAGGGGGGACCCTTACCAATTTCGATTTTTGGAAAAATAGAATCTTGAAATTTTACGTTCAATTGATTGTGGGTGTCTCAATTAGTATAAAAAACTATATGAAAAGTGATTTTGTGGTAGTTCATTTTTCTGTCAAAAATCACGCCTAAAGTGACAAAAAAAAAGACATGTAAAGTGCCCAAACATCGAAAAGTTCCTTATAAATGACATTCCCAGACTTCAAACTGCCACAACTTTGTCAAATCTGAACCGATTTTCAATCCCAGGGCCATTTTGATCATTATTTGGCATCTTGTTTAATTCCACATCTCAAGATTATGCATTTTTGAAAAAATAAAATTTTGGATTTTTTTGTCGAAAAAAGCATAAGGGGGGACCCTTACAAATTTTGATTTTTCAAAAAATAGAATCTTGAAATTTTACGTTTAATCGATTGTGGGTGTCTCAATTAGTATAAAAAACTATAGGAAAAGTGATTTTGTGGTAGTTCATTTTTCTGTCAAAAATCACGCCAAAAGTGACAAAAAAAAAGACATGTAAAGTTCCCAAACATCGAAAAGTTCCTTATAAATGACCTTCCCAGACTTTAAACTGCCACAACTTTGTCAAATCTTAACCGATTTTCGATCCCGAGGCCATTTTGATCACTATTTGGCATCTCGTTTCATTCTACATCTCAAGTTTATGAATTTTTGAAAAAATTAAATTTAGTATTTTTTTGATTTTGTAGTGTTTCATTTTTCCATTATACCCTTTTCCCCATTTTTAATGGTTGTAGGGTATAAAAATATACTAACAAATTTGTTAAAAGCTAAGTAAGCCAATGCTTAATGTCAGTGGGGGTTAATATTTATATAGTTTTTGTTTAGGCAAGCGATCGCAATAATAAAATTTAAGAAAAGAAAAGAAAAAATAAAAAAATAATTAAAATAAACATAATGTCACAAAAGCGCAAGGAACTTAAAAAGTGCATGAAACGTCTGGATTCACTACAGAATGAGCTCATCAAGCGCAAGACTTTCAAGAGACTCAAGAGTTATATGGACCAGCTAAAGGAACTGCAGCATGAGGTGGACAAACGGCAGCCACGAACATTTGGACATCCCGTCTCCGAGTCGCTAAAGTTACCACATCCCATTAAGCTACATGAGTATACCATCAGTTTTTGCCAACTAGGTAAGTGACACGAAAATAATAAGTGAGCTAATATACTGTAGCTAATATTGACCAAAACAGATAACTGTGGCCGTGAACTGTTGGAGGATGCCCTCAATGCGCGCTGCTTCGCCTATGTGCCGTATTCTAATTTTAAGGTGGGCGCCGCCTTTCGCTCTAAGCATGGCAAAGTTTTTACCGGCTGCAACATCGAGAATGTTGCATTTACCCCTGGCTGTTGTGCGGAGCGCACGGCCCTGGTGAAGGGCATCAGCGAAGGCTGCAAGGTCTTCAATGCTGGCGCTGTGGTCGCCTATCATCCGGCTGGCTATACGACGCCATGTGGCGTCTGCCGGCAGTTCATACACGAGTTCGCCAAAATGGATATACCCATCTATATAGCACAGGCACCCGAGTCTAGCGCTCAGCTGCCCGCCTTTGAGGATGATGCCGAAGTCCTCGTTACATCCATCTACCATTTGTTGCCGCACAGCTTTTCGGTGTATTAGTGCCAAAGAAAAACATGTTTCGAATATTTCAATAAAATTTAATTTGTCTAAACGTATTTAAGCACAGAATTTCCGGAACCATAGACGCCGTATTCGCTTTGCTGGCCAAACGGTGTAATTTGCTCATGGACGAGTATGGGCCTCACGTCGGTTATATCATATTCGATGTACTCCTTGTTAAGCTTGGGATCCACGTAATTGTCGCGCACCTCAGTCGAGAGACCGGTGTGCGGCACGGGTTTCACCTGATTCTGATACTCCAAGCGGCGTCGGGGGCAATCGTGTGCATTATCCGTATCGCATATGGTCTCGTCCTCAACCCGGGCGACGTGATTTACGGCCGGGCAATGTTCTGACCAGTTCCAAAAGGTTATATTATCGTGGGCGGCAACGCTAGCCTGTAGATCTTGCGGCGATAAGTTTATGTAGGACAGATTGTATGTGGTGGCCGAGGGATCCAAGTACTTGGTATAGCCGATTTTCGAACGATCTATGATTAATTTGGTGGCCTCAACGGGCGTGGGCATATGTATGGGCAGTGGTTCCGGATCGAAGGGCAGCTCAACGAATGTATACGTGTCCTGGGAGAGACTTGTCATGGGTTTTATTTTCCTCTTCACAAAACGCAGATTACACTCCTCGAAGCGCTTCATGAACTGCGTCTTCATGTTCAGCGACGGATTGCGTAAAATATTCGGATCACCATACTAAACAAAAATGAACAATTCAATTAATATTTATATTTATTTTAATAGCAGCTGTTGCTCACCTTCCATGTGTAATTGGCGCTGAATTCAGTGAGCTGCTTGTCGTGCAGCAGAGGATCTCGCACATAGATGCCCTTATTGGTCGAGTCAGTGGGGGCACTCAGCTTGATGCCCAATCGTGTGTCTGTAATGTGACGATGACCGCGATAGGTCGAGGTGCGCCAATCTGGTACTTTTTCGCTAGCCGGCTGCTTGGCATCAAAACAACCAAAATCATCCATGATTTTAATAGAGTAAATTCAAACAAAATTTGCAATTGTGTATAGAAAATTTCAAAAGTGTTTACACGGTTGATATGTTTACGAATTTCGAGCGTTTCTTGTTTGCTAGTTGCCCTGACTACTCAACGACTTCCAAACAATAATAAGAGCGGGGTAGCTCGAAACTATTAATGACAGTTTTATAAAAGATTGTTGTGTATATATAATTTTATATTCAGAATACAAGTAGTAAAGTTGATAAAGGAATGCTCGTTATAAAAGCGATCTGTTTCACAAACAAAATCATATTCGGTAATACATATAGCATGCAATGCGATAAGGTTATCCTTTACATATGCCATATATGTATACGTATATGCATATGCATTTCAATATTAATATATATAGATAATAAGAGATAATAAAACTGTTTGCTTAGCAAAAACCAATTGATTTACTCCTTGGGGGCCTTGGCTAATATGGTGTGTAAACAATGTGCAGACAACGATGAAGATACCAAGCCGTCCGCTTCTCAGGCAATTTCTTTAAGGGCCAACAGGGATTGACGCAAATAATCGTATTGATTTTTGGCATGCTTGATCTCCAGATCGGATAACTCAACGAGACTGCAAAATACAAGATTATTAAGAGCTTTGTCTTTTTAAGATATGCTTGTGAGTGAATACCTCTTCTTAAAGGCCGCCACACGTCGATTACGGAAACCCATCAGCTCCTCCTTGCCGCAGGCGGACATCGACTCGAACTTCTCGCAAGCCTCCGCCTGAGCAGTTTCGGCCTGCGTGGAAAAGGTAAATAATATTAGCAGTTGTCACTGACAAAATTAACACATTGCAAAAGGCATGCTAAACGTTGTGTATGTTGTGTGAAATGCTATATAATTAACATGCGGCAATTGAAAGGATAATTAACTATGCGATTGTGTCTTAACAATTTGGTGATTATAATTGCGTGACACCAGACTAATGTGACGAAATTGATGTTAACCATAAATGCCAAATACCTCTTGCACCTCCAAAGGCTGCAGCAGAAGACACAACAACCACACGCATAGAGAGACACACAAAGGAGAGAGAAATGCGAGAGAGAAAGAGCAATGTGAAGTGGTGAATTCGTTGAAATAGAACAATAAAAGAAACTCAAATCCTTAACCAATTAAAATGCACTTTAAGAGCCGCCACATGTGTGCTTTGCTTTTTGGGATTAACAGTTGGAAAAACAGTACAGAAAAGAAATAAATATCTCCGGTGTGCCGAAGCGTTGATATCCTGGCAGACAACATATACTTATGTTGAAACTAAACTTATATACCCTAGATACCTAGATATCCTTAATATATTAGACGCCTAGAATGAAACATTGTTTTCTGTTGATCATAGTAATCATCAGACATGTTTTCTATATGAACAGATTACAAGATTAAAGTATGCTGCATCAGAGAAATATCACGGACAGTCTCTATATACTAAAACGTATAAATTAAGCTTTTGTCTGCAAGGCTTTTATATTAGAATTGCTGCCAAGCACCGTGAGCATAAAGAAGAAAACAAGATTTGAAATCTTAAAAGTCGCCGCTCTTTAACAAACTTTACCGCATGCACATCCTTGTTCTTGGAGCGCGCTTTCTCCAAATTCCGATTGGCTGTCTCATAGGAGGCCAAGCAGCGCAGGCGTCGTATGAGCAGCGCCTTGGCCGCATCGCTGTCGCGCTGATAATAGCGCAGAGTGTCGCCCAGCTTGAGATCCTGATCACTGGCCACGCGCTTCTCCAGATTCTAGTTGTGAGAATTGCCACATATTAAATGGGGCCAGAAATGTTGTTTAATTTTGTTACTCACCTTTATGCGTTCAAACACCTCCGCTGCCTTGGAGACAAAAGTTTCCATGTTGCCCTTTTCTGTTGTGGAGAGTTGTGTCAAGGCATTTGATATCTTTTGATGTGAATCTCCCACATCCTTGTGGCGCTGTGTCATTTTCTCAGTGCGCGAGGCTGCCTCGCGCAAATGTCCATGGTACTCGGTAAGGAACTGCAGCTCATTCTCAAAGAAGTCGTTCACATCACGCACGGTGGCGCTCAGCAGTATTTCATCTGTTGTCTTGCCCAGCGATTTGACAAAAACCCCAAAGATGGCCATCTTCTTGCGCGGCTTAGCGCACAGATCCTGATCGTACTCCAAGAACACCTTCAAGTGCTGATCAAGGCGAAACACGGGATGGCTGGCCAGGCGACGCAGGAATACTTCGTGCATGGCAACCGTCTTTTTAAACGTGGCAAGGTAGTCGCTGCAAGGATTATTACGTTAATTCAAATCAATTTATGATCAAGTGTCAGCGATTACTTACGCCTCCAATTCTGATTTCATTTTCTTGAACTCCTCTTTGGTCATGTTGCCCTCGCCTTCACCCAATCGCTGCAGCTTTTCACGCGATGCATCGAAATCCGGACGCGGCGGACAGGGCGGAATCTATAAGAATAAATCTTAATTATTACAATAATCAAATTATAAAAACCAATTTAAAGTGCTCTGAAAAAATTATAGAATTTAAAATGTTGGATAAATTGTACAGTGCTTACTCACAGGTAAATTTTTGAAAGTTTATTTTCCATTTTGTGAGCGAACACTGTACTTGTGATTACGCCTTTTGCCCATTGTTTACTTACAATATATCCCGCATAGTCTTCCTGCTCCTCGATGCGATCGTGTAGCCAAACAAACTCCTCGTGCTGTCGGACCACATTGTTATCCTTTTTAGAGAATCCGGGCAGCGTGGTGCGTGTGTGAACGGTAAACTTGACCTTCTCCTTTTCGCTCAGCGCATCCGAGATCTCCACATGCAGCGCATTCTCGCCCAGAGCAGCAGGTGTCACTGGCGCAGAGGAGGAACTATCCGGCGAAGTTGCATTTCCGCTGCCATTTGTTGTTGTTGTTGGGGCCAATGGATTTGGCGATGAGATTTCCATGGTGGCCCCGTTGCTAACCGCGGGACTATTCAGTATGTTTGACTCATCCGTGCCGTCCTATTTGCAAGCAATGCAATTATTAAATTACATTTATCATATACACAATTTAATTACGCCCATTTAACTGATAAGCTTTGTCTTTGTCTACTCTCTCACACTACTTTTACACTACTCGCACCAATTCATTGCTGATATTCAAAACGATGCGTTTATTCTTTTATATACTTACCATCATTTTGTTTAGTGTGTTTATTTGTTCAACAATATTAATTCAATTTAATAACTGGCCTGCGTTTGTGTACGTCGGATGCCGTCAAGTTTAACCAGCGCTGCCAGATCAATGCAATCCAAAATGTAGAAGGTGGTGTGGCTAAGTTCTCTGAGCGCATATAAAACTTACGCTTGTGACGTCACCAACAGCGCTATTGAGCATTTCGTTGCGCTACCTTGTAAATGGTACACAAATTTGGTTACGGGTGGCAACATTTGCCGCTGCAGATTACAAAAAATTGTTTGTACTACGTATGCTAGCAGAAACCCAAAAGTGGAACAGAATTACTATAAATCGCAGCCAACTAACATGTCCGCCAGCGATGAAGCCACGGGAAGCAAGCAAGCGCGTCTGGACAACAATCACAGCAATAGCAAGGATTTAAATGGGACAACAACCGGTGCTGATGAAGGTGAAGGTGATGGTGTTGCCAGAACTGCTCGTGACAAAGTGGCGCTGATAACCGGCATAACGGGACAGGTGGGTGTGCTCTTATCAGTTACATGGGGGGAAATAATACTAGTTACTATACATAAGTCACGGATTGAATTAGTTTTATGCTGCGGATCTTTGTTTAGCCGCAAATGCATACGTGTTACTTACATTATTATTATATATAGTATAGGATACAGTTATAAACTATCAACATAATTTGGAAAAAGCATTAGTAACTAAATGCGGCTAAGACCTTCATAACAACCAGATACAAGTCTGGGATTAAATGCCAGTGGGATCCTCGTTGTTAAGTTGCCTGTCATTCGGGGCACTTTAACAACGCATCTACCAAAGACTACAATCTGTTACTTACATTTCCTTACGCTTCGCTTACAGGATGGCTCCTATCTGGCCGAGTTTTTGCTTAAGAAGAACTATATGGTGCATGGTATAATCCGGCGTGCGAGCACCTTTAATACCACACGTATTGAGCATTTGTATGCGGATCCAAAGGCACACAAGGGTGGACGCATGAAATTGCATTATGGTGATATGACGGATAGCAGCAGCCTGGTCAAGATCATCAATATGGTTAAGCCCACTGAGATTTATAATCTCGCAGCACAATCGCATGTGAAAGTCTCATTCGATTTGAGTGAGTACACTGCGGAGGTGGATGCCGTTGGCACACTGCGCATCCTGGATGCTATACGCACCTGCGGCATTGAGAAATCGGTAAAATTCTATCAGGCGTCCACGTCGGAGCTGTATGGCAAGGTGGCGGAGACGCCACAAAACGAACAGACGCCATTTTATCCACGTTCCCCATATGGTAAACAATGAATTGAAACAAATTAAAATATTCTTGCTAATTAATAATTACAGCGTGTGCCAAGATGTACGGCTTCTGGATTGTGATCAACTATCGGGAGGCCTACAACATGTTTGCATGCAATGGAATACTTTTCAACCACGAGAGTCCGCGACGTGGCGAGAATTTTGTGACACGTAAAATTACGCGCTCTGTGGCAAAGATTTTGCTCAATCAAATGGAATACTTTGAGTTGGGCAATTTGGATTCGAAGCGTGATTGGGGGCATGCCAGTGACTATGTGGAGGCCATGTGGATGATGCTGCAGCGTGATGAGCCGGCGGATTATGTTATTGCCACCGGGGAGACACACAGTGTGCGTGAATTTGTGGAGGCAGCCTTCAAGCACATTGGACGCGAGATAATGTGGCGCGGCAAGGGCGTAGAGGAGGTGGGCGTGGAGCGCAACACCGATATTGTGCGCGTGCGCATCAATCCAAAGTATTTTCGGCCCACGGAGGTGGATCTGCTGCAGGGCGATGCCTCGAAAGCCAAACGCGAGTTAAACTGGACACCAAAGGTTAGTTTCCTGGAGCTGGTCAGCGACATGATGAACGCCGACATCAAGCTGATGAAGAAAAATCCCAGTGCATAGTGCGATGTGTACCACGACTTGGAATTCAATTGGCACAAAGCTCTGCACCAGAGTTACATTTATACATTATTACAAATAGATATAGATTTTAAGTATTTGTAAAGTGCTCTCTGTTTATTTGTGTTTCTAGACGGGATTTGCAATCATTCCTTTTTTCTACTTTTGCCGTAGATGTCTCTGTATGCTGTTTCCTTAAATGTTTGTTTTTGTAATTTTTAACAAAACCTAACGAATATACACACATGCAATAAATATGTTTATATTAACGCAAGCTCATCAGCTACAAGATCTACAAAAGTTTGTCGCCCTGATCAAGAATATATATATACGCCTATGGGATCGAAAATAGACACCCTTCCATAAAATTAGAAAACCATTTTTAATGAACTAAGACATACTGGAGACTCCCAGTCATGTTTTAATTTTGTTTTAAACTTTCAACATATAACCAGTGGTAGCTGACTGAATGCAACGTTCTTTACGTTTCCTTCTTGCCAAACGGATTGATTTTGGATAGCCAGCTTGAAGATGAGGGCGCTGATTCACTGCAAAAAAAAGAAGGGAGTTACTTTGTTTAATATGGATAAGCAGCAAGCGATACTTACAGTTTGGTCAATGCCTCAATGTCTGCATCCTTGTGTTCCGCATTGGGAATCGCGTCTTTTGGCTCCTTTTTGCCCGCTTCGGCGATACCTGCCTCACGCAGCTGTTCGATCAATTTACTGCGAAACTCAAACTTGTGTGGCTGCACTTGCTCCGCAGCGCGCAATTGGTTCTGCAGCTTGCGTATGGCTTCGAGGTAGGTGTGGCCATACCAGTCAATCTCATCTGGTGTATAGGATGCCAGATACGGGCTGTATTCCTTGAGCACGTCCTGCTGATGCGTCGGCTCCGCCTCCAATGCCGGGCAACCCTGCTGCAGTGCCTTCAGCACCTCACGCTTAATCCTCAATGCCAGCGCCGAGCGCAGATCACATGCCATGTTCTTAAGCAGATAATGATCGAACCCATGGCACTCGTGAATCTGCTCCAACGTCCGTTCGGTAACAACGACGGACATGTACTCATTCAGCACCTGGCTGTGCACCACGGAGCGACGCAACGTTGGCACCCAAAAGTGTGGAACGCGTCGCTTCGTCTGTTGGCGTTTCTGGAAGCCCTTGATGACGGCCTCGCCGCCCCAGATGCCTCGATGCGACTCAGGTGTATCGATCAGCGGCAGCGGTATATTCTGCACCGGTTTAATGGCATGCGTCACCTCATCCCGTTCCCACTGGCTCTCCTTAGGTATATAATGAACAGCCGCTGGCTTTGTCAGTTTCCATTCGCGCCAGAATTTCTTATAGGCATCCGGCAGCTGGGCGCCGAGACCCTTCTCAAAGCGACTGGGTCGCTTAAAGCCATTAAGCAGCTTAACGCCCTGTTTAAATTCAATTAAGTTAATTTTTTTAAACTATTGCGTCACAAAAATAGCTTTTGGAATTTGTTTTTTTTTACGAACCTGCGGTGTTGCGTGGGCCATTATCAACAGGTGCAAGCAATATGTTTAGTTTTTAATTTTGTTGTTTTTTTGTACAAATCAATTTTGTTGTTTGGTTTGAAAGTGTTTTCATATATTTTTGTTTTCGGTTAGGCTAACAATCGTGCGATTTTGTCTTCCTCTCGTTTAAAAAACAGCTGACGCGTGTGTATACGTTGTACTGTGAATGGCAACACACACAATATCAATAAATTAAATTTCAGCAAGCTGGCAACTTCATGGCCCCGTCTAATTCACAAGTTTTATGCAAGTAAACAACACACAAAGAGATGTCCAGGCAAAATCTAGGTAGGCAATCACATTACCCAAGCATAACTAAACTTGTTTGTGTCCAATTTTAGAGAAAGAAGCAGAGGCATCGAATGCGGGCAATGCACCACCCTACAGCTTTCAATATGACAACGCAGCCTCAATGGTTTGTCTGATTTTGATTACAGTTGGAATTCACATCTTATCGGATTTTTATTTCATGTGCAGCGAGCTCCGCCGCCTTCATACGAGCAGAGCCAACAGCAACGGCCAACTAACTACGTGCTGGGCCCCCCAGTGGCTGCTGGCATGCAGATGCATGTGCCTAGTAATCAATACTATGGCATGACGCATCATCAGCAGCTGCCAGCAATGCATCATGGTCTTGGCTATGGTTTAGCCGGACCGAGTACCTCGGCTGGAGCAGCTGCCTCGCATGTATTAAATGTGGATTCGCGTGCAGAGCTGCGTACCACAGCAACGGGAGCTGTTGTCATACCACCACCACCACCCGGTTGCTTGCCGACACCCGCACAATTGGCTGCCATGCAGGGGCAGCCGGTGGTGGTGCAGCAAAAGAAACGTTCATTCTTCTAGGCCGTAAATATAGATGTTTGGCAGTAGAAGCAAAATTAATCGAATGCCTACTAATTATACATATATTGCTTTTAAAGTTTAATAATAAACGATATTTCGTCTTGTTCTCGCGTATATTTGACCATTTTCTATGCACATAAACATGGCGCGCTTTAACGATATTCTTGTGGGGAACTACTTAACTATTGAGGAACGAGTTGCCGGGGCGACTACTCGAAAATGTTCTCAAAGTATGTACTATCGAATGACTGGACACGCACGAAACCATCCTCACCGCCCGAGGCGTAACTCTTGCCATCCGGATGGAAGGCCAAACTGTTGATTGGACCGAAATGTCCCTTGAGGCGTGCAAACTCCTCCTCGTAGATCAGATGGAAGAAACGTGAATCGAATTTGCCCGCCTTCGTTGACGTTGTGGTCACCTCCATAGCATCCTGGCCACCGCCAAGCACAACATGATCCAGTATGGGACTAATCGCAGCCGAATTCACGGGTCTCTCTGTCTTGTAGGTCTTCAGGCACATCAGTGACTCTGCATCGAACAGTTTAGCGGTGTTATCCTTGGAGGCCGTCACGAACATGGTACCATCCTTGCTCAGCTGCATGTCATTGATGCCACCAGCGTGATCGGCGACAGAATCAGCCACCTTTTGTCCCTTGCGAATGTCCCAAATGGCAATGTTGCCATTGTCGTGACCTGTAAATGGAAAACCCACTATTCACAGTTTGGACTATGGCAATGGGAATTTAACTTACCAGTAATGATTGTCTCATCCAGTGGTCCCCACTGCATCGATGTTATCTTCGATTCCACCATGGGTATGCGCAGCGTAGGCTCCTGTTCCGATAGCGCCGAATCCGCATTGCGTACATCGATGATGAAGAGCTCAGAGTTCTGACCCATCGCTTTGTCGGTAGAGTAGGCAGCCTGGTTGCCCGAGAAACTGAAATTACTCGTACGCACCGAGGATTTTGTTGGTATGGAGGCAATAACGGTGCCATATTCGACATCCCAGAGCTTGGTGGTCATGTCACCGGCGCCAGTGATTAGCTTCCTGCTCTCCCAGTCCACATCCAAACACCACACGGCTCCCTGATGTCCATCATAGGTTCCCAGACGTTCGCCGTTCAGGGAGTACCAAACATTTGGCTTCTGATCCTTGGAGCTGGAGAAGAGCAGATCGCCCTCACGATTGTATTTGATTTGCGTTATGGAACGCTCGTGACCTTGCAACATCAACGGACGCTGCAAAAAGATTAACAATATTATTTTTAATTGCAAAAAAAACCCCGCCGCTTTTTTAAGGTTATGTTATTGCCAGAATCACTACAAAATGCAAACCATGCACATGATTGATGCCACCAACAACTCAACTTTAAATAACCATGCTGAGCATTATGAAATTGTATACACACACCATTTTGTAATTGATTATATATTTATTGCGAGAAAACAAAACAATTTCTGCAACATCCACGCAGCACGAACGTCAAAAAGAGCGAGCAAAAATACAAGTTGAACTGGGTTGTTATGCGCAGCGCTGCCAACTTGATATGAAACAATATTTAATATGTATTAACAAACTGAGTGGCAACGCCATACATCTAACTGAACCAGCCCTTTTTGTTCAATGAATTCCATTTGGCGATGTTGACCAAAATTGATGACACACACTGATCCTTGTCGCGATTCTGGCCATAATAGTCGACAAATTCTCCATCGGGGTTGACCAAATACATAATAATCGTGTGATCGACTATATAATCGTTGTCCTCGTCGCGCGGCCCAGCGCTAAAGTAAACACGAAAAGCTTTGCACACATTTCGAATTTGATCAACGGTTCCCGTTAGTCCAAGCAGCTTTGGGGAGAACTCCTTAACATATTTGCCGACCACCTCTTTTGAATCACGCTCGGGATCAACAGTTATAAATATGGGCTGCAGTTCTGGTGTCTGTGGTGACTTTTCTGTCAAAATGAAATTAATCATATGTGATTTTTGATTATTTTTTTTGGTGAAGTTAGGTTTACTTACCAACTTCGTCCACTACGGCAGCCATCTTGTCTAGCTCGTCGGGACAAATGTCGGGACAGTGAGTGAAGCCAAAATAAATGAGCAGCCATTTGCCCACAAAATCCTCCGATTTGCGCACCTGTCCCTCGGCATCCACCAGCTCCCAACGTCCTCCGATGGCAGCCTTGCCCAGCTGCCGCTTGCGCTCCTTCAGCAGCGCCTCGTCCTTCTCGCTCTTCACATACAGCATAAAGGCTAGACCGCCAGCGCCCAGCACCCCAATTACCGATAGACTCTTCCAAGATATTGGACCCTTGCCTTTTGTGGGATCTGCTGCTTTTACGGCAAGACTACGTTGTTGTTGTTGTTGCAATGCACGTGTAAAGGGCTGTGTCTGCACTTGGGTCCAGCGCTTGTAGCCGCCCACTAAACGTTGTAAGGCTCTCGACATTTTGTGTTTTGCTTTTACAAGTGCTTTACGTAAAAGCTGCTGCTGGAGAACAAATTTCGCCGGTCAAATAACTAAATAGTTGCCATTCACACGACTGCATACTGGACTGTCAACTCGGTTCAATTTCGTTAGGTTACCTAAGTGGCAGTGACTTAAGGGAATGTAGTTTCTTTACGTTATTTTGCTTCACCAGATTAATTTGACATATGTTTCGTTCATAGCGAAAATATAAAAATATACATATATATTTATACGTACATTAATTATGACAAAAAATGTCGTTGCTAGATTAAAATGTAGTATTAATAACAAGGCAAAATTACAACAAGGCATTAGCAACATGACATTGCTTTTGAAAATCGGTTCAGTTTTGATAAAGTTATGGCAGTTTAAAATTTGTACCCAAAGCATACATATGTACGATTTTGATGGGTTTACAGGTACTAAAGTATATTTAGTAACATACATATGTATAAAGTATTTTTAAATATATTTGCCGTTCACAGTGACTCGGTCACGGGTATTCACAGAATGAGCATTTCTGATTGAGTTGACAACAACCACGTGCGGCAAAGAGTAGAGTTTTGTTAATGATCTTATTCCGCAATATTGCTGAATTATAAGTACATATATAAAAATGTCTGAGAATACGCAGCAACCGCTGCTTTATTTGGAGGAGCATAAGATCAAGCAGGATCCACAGGATTATGGGCTAGCCGACGAGGTCTTCAACATGGAGATTTTCAAAAGCAAACTTCAAATTGTGATTGTACGGTAAGCATTATTCCCAACTGTATTTCCATGCATCTCCAATAATATACCCGGTTGCAGAAACGATGAGGAGAACGGCTTGGAATTTGATTTGATTGGTGTATATCCGGCAATTGCAAACGCCTTCCGGCGTCTCATGCTCAGCGAGGTACCTAGCATGGCTATTGAGAAGGTGTATATTTACAACAACACATCGATCATACAGGATGAGGTGCTGGCACATCGCATGGGTCTCTTGCCGTTACGCGCTGATCCCCGGCTATTTGCTTATCGCACGGAGGAGAGCACGGATCAGGGCACCGAACAGGACACCCTCGAGTATGAGCTGAAGGTGAAGTGCACGCGTCGCAAGGATGCCAGCAAGGAGCAGTCGAACTTTGATGATATTTACAAAAATCACAAGGTTTATTCGGGTCACCTCAAATGGCTGCCGAAGGGTAAGCAGGGACAGATCTATAGCGAGAGCAGTGTGAACTGCATACATGAGGATATACTCATTTCACAATTGAGACCGGGTCACGAGCTGGATCTGCGTCTGATAGCCGTCAAGGGCATTGGCAAGGATCATGCCAAATTCTCGCCGGTGGCTACAGCCTTCTACCGACTGCTGCCACAGATCACGCTGAACAGAGAAGTCTCCGGCAAGGATGCATATCTGATGCAGAGCTGCTTCTCGCCGGGCGTCATTGGTATCGATGAGAACGAATGCGCGTACGTCAAGGATGCTCGCTACGACAGCTGCAGTCGTAATGTCTTCCGTTATCCCCATCTCTCTGATGCTGTTACTATGGCGCGTGTGCGCGATCATTATATATTCAATGTGGAATCTGTGGGCGCCCTAAAGCCCGAGGTGATATTTCTGGAGGCCATCAAAGTGTTGAAGAAAAAGTGTCGCGCACTTATAGATGAAATCGACGCTGAATAAACACCGATCGTTTATTTAGTTGACAAGCATCAATATATATTTTTAATGGATAATAAATGTAAGTTTGATTTAAATTTAAAAATTGCGTTTTGATTTGCGTTTCAGTATCTTGAGGCGAAACTCTGTGAGAACTACTTGTAGACGCTCCTGGCAAAGCAGCGCATCCTCCAGCTGTAATAACATTAGTCATTAGTGATAACTGACTAAAATCATTTCAGTAATCTGCTTACCTCCATATGATTTAGTTGCAGGGAAACGCTTTTGCCAAATAAATCAAATTCGCTAATAATGTTGTCATCTGCTTGACAATCATCTTGGACTTCATCAAATTTAAATTCCTGCATTGTTTCGGCCTTGATATCTGGCTCCATTTGTTGTTCGCTTATCTGCAAGTATTCTTGCTCCATATCATCGTCGTCGCCCAACAAATCCTCCAGTATGGAATCATTGGAACAGGTGTCCGGTTCGATGGATTCCATGGTTACAATTTGTTCAACCTTGGGACGCTTCAGCTTCGGTTTCGCTCTGGCGCTAACAATATACTTTTGCACCCTTTGCTGTGGCTCCTCTTTTATATGGATCTCCTCCTTAATGCCCTAAAATCAAATACAAATATATATATATATATTTTTATTTGTATTTTGTTTGCTTACCGTTGTTATAAATTGATGGGCTTTGAGTGCCTTCTGATGCTTGGCTGTGCTGTGATGCTGCTTAATGGACGCCAGTCGGGCCAAAACATTGGCATCGCATATTTTACAGTGCGCAGCGAAGCCATCTTCCCCGCGGCACAGCCAGTCCGCAAATGATGGGAATCTCTCCCAATCTTCTCTGTATTTTTGATGGTACATTCTGCGCACTTTGATCATTTTTATTTGAAATAATGAGCGCCAAAAACCTTGATTGTGTATTTTTGTTGGTAATTCTTCTAGTATTTAGAATAAAATGTTAGTGCAAAACTCGCGTTTGTCCAAGAAAATTTTTTTTTTGTGCACACTTTAATACTAAAAAATACCAAAACTGCAAATGTTGACGTGTGTTCGATAACAGTACAGGAGAATGTTAAGTGGGTATACTAATTAACAGCAGCAAGAGATCTGAGATCATTGGCTCATAGTTCTGGCATATTTTAGTTGTGTTTTTATGTGTATAAATGAATTTTATTGGTTAATATATAAGCACATACTTGGCCGTAGATATATTGAGTGGGAAATGTTAATGCAGTGAGAAATATTAGCGAGCTATGTTAAGTAACATAAATGTAACTGTACATTTTCAGGATTTCATGATTATGCAGAATGTGGTCACATTGACCTCACAGGGTGACTGCAGTTTTAGGACAAATCAAAACACGAAAATGCCGGAGAAAAGGTACGCCTGGATTATTGCTTCAATATGCAATTAGCAAACTTTAAAAATTGCAGACCTTGGCGCAAATTGGTAAAAAAACAACAAAGACATCGCCGACGGCTGAAGCAAGCGCGAGAGCGCGAAAAACAAGAGAGCGACAGAGAAAAGGATCCGGATTATCAGAAATGGGTTACAAATCAGGCGGAATTGGTTGAATTTCAGCGTTTGGCAAGCGAGCGGGAGCAGCAGGATGAAGAAGAGGCTTGGTTGCGTCGCGAGGCATTGGCACAGCGTCAATTTCACATCGATTCCGCCAATCAAAGGAAGCAGGAAGCGGAAATGGAAAGATTAAGGATGCTGCAGGCGGAGGAATTGGCTGCAGTGCAGCAGCAGCAGCGCAGGCGACGGGAGGAGAGCAAGAGACTGGCGGATGAGGCGGCAGCCGAGTTTGAGGCAATGCTACAGCGCATGCACAACTACATGGAGGAGACGGGAGAGCGCTCACCGCCTCCAGAGCTACGGCGTGTGGCTGAAACGCATCCGGAGGAGCGCTTATGCGAGTTCTATACGCGCACTAATTCCTGCCGTTACGGCCACAGTTGCACCTTTAATCACCGGAGGCCCATGCTGGCAAAGATCCTTGTCATCCGCCACTTCTTTACACATCCCCTGCTGCAGATTGGAGATACACACAAGGAGTACGCCAATGCCGATGCTCACCTGGAGCTGACTCAACAGGATTTACGCGCCGACTATGATGAGTTCTTCATGGACGCCGTCAGCGAATTGGAAAAATTTGGCAAAATCGTAAATTTTCGTGCGGTTTGCAATACTCTGCCACATCTGCGTGGTCATGTCTTCGTGGAGTACGCACAGGAACGGTGTGTATTTAACTTAGTTAACTGTTTATGCACTATAAAACATTCACTTTAACTTACAGTTGTGCGCTGCGTGCGTTCGTCAATCTGCAGGGTCGTTATTATGCATCCAGGCGCCTGAATGTGGAGTTCTCCAATTTAAAAGCATGGCGCGGTGCCGTTTGCGGTACGTGAACCGCATTTCAAGAGCTGTATCCTTTACTAAATCAACAAACAAAAAGCGTCATCGAAATGCATAAATATTAATGATGCTTTATAGATTGTTATACCCTTGCAGAGGGTATTAATAGTGTCACAATGTATATTAATGTATATACATATTGTCATAAAGTGTCACAATATATGGCATTGAAGGTGGCATACTATATCTACATAATAGCCGAAATTTGAGTTCTTGTATTGGCAAGTTTTGATTTTCTAATTTATTTTATCAAGATATAATATGCTTCATTGCCTCCTTTGCCTGCAGGGGTATTTAATCTTTGGTATTCCAAAGATAACAATTATTTCTTGTTATTTCTTATCCAACATGTTACTTCTTCAAGGTTTGTCCTTAACACGCAAATGTCCCAAAGGTTACAGCTGTGGATATCTCCACTTGTTTCGCAATCCAAACAACATGCTTAATAGCAGTTTGGAGCTGTACGAGACGCCAAGTAGCGCTCGATCTGGCAGTAGGACTCCCAAATCCAAAGCACCTAGGTAAATATTACAAATCTTGTCAAAACTCCAATTAATATAATATTACTTCGACAGTTGGAACGACAATGAGCGGCAGTCTCGCAACTGGCGTTGGTCGGAGAGTCCCGAGCTAGAGCTCAAGTGCTCCCAATCTGCGAGCAACAGCAGCCAGAGGCATCGTAGCAAAGAGCGTGACATTAGTTCAAGGCAAGATCAAAGCCGTAAACGCTCCAAGTCCCATTCGAGACGAGACTCTAGACATAGTCGCAGTCGCAGACGTTCCACATCAAGTCATGAACGAAGTTCTAGACGTGATTTAAGCGTTACGTAAACCAAATTATTACATAAATATTTTAATGGATTTTTACAACATTTTATTCAATCTCTTTGTTTTGGAAGGCAAATAGAATGGTGAGTTTTTCTTTTTTTTAACAAAAATGCTAAAGAGATTTAAAGGCGAAGCGAAATTTCAGTGAATACTCTTATTTAACCATTTTAAAGTTGGTTTATAAATACAATTTGTGGGTTTTTGTTTAGGGTAATCGATAAGATTGGCAGTTTCGAAAGGCGGAGAATTTGTGAATTTCGGCATGTGGTATATATAGGTGGTAAGATCGGGGGAATTATAAATTCTAAAGTCTATTTGTCTTGCATTCGTCGTACACATTAAACAAAATTATACAAAAAACTCATTTAGGGAGTATTATAATAAGTAGCTTTAAAATTACACAAACAATGCGAAGCATTTACAACTTCAGCAAAAAACTTATAGACGAATGCCCGGATTTGTGGCCGCCACGTAGCGCAGCAGTTCCTCGTTATCCTCGCAGATGACGGGCTTCTCATGGTAGCAGGCAACATCGTGCCATGCGATGCCATCGTTGTAGACATTGTTCAGCACGGACAGACACTGCTCCTTGGTCTGGTTGATCTCGTACTCAGCGTTGTCGGGCTGTGGGCGCTTCTTGTGACCAGTCTGCGACCAGGGATTGTAGCCCCAGCCCTGTGGAATGCGGTTGGTGGCCTGGATCTTCTCGCGAGTTGCGGACCAGAACCAACCATAAACAGACTTGGGCTCCAGATCGGGACGATTCTCGCAGCCAGCGAAATCGCAAATGCGACCGGCGGTCCAGATGTACGGCACATCGTTCTGCTGGATGACGCGGAAGATCAGATTGTTTTTCTCTTGGGTCTCCAGGGCAACGAGATCCATGCAGTATTCGCGGCACAGATTACGACCATCCAGCCAGTCGACCTTCCTGTTGGCCAGCGCCGGCACATGGGTGCTGAGGAACATGTTTTTGCCGCGATAGGAGAACTCCTTGGGGCCTGCAATAGAGCGAAAGTTCAGTTTAGTGGGCGTGACTCGAGTTCAATGCGTTTTTCGGTAACGGAGTGACGAACTAGCTAACTGAGTGACTTGAGTGTCTTGGCCTCATGATTGGCAAAACATGCCACGGATGCTTACACAACTTCCCCCACTGTGTTTTTATTTTTGCTGTTGCGCAATCTGTGCAGCAATTTATGCAGCATGCTGCTGCTGCTGCTGCTGTGCTCCTCAGATGCCGTCTGCCCGCTTTCCTTTGTCTTGTGTGTGTCAAAAGGTTTTCCATTTGCCAAAGCAGCAACAAAAAGTATTCGTTAAGCCAACAATGGAATTTCCCCCCCACACTTACAACAACACAGACATTAAGCTAGCTTTGCCGCCACCTTCGTTTCCTCGGCTAAAACGAAACGAAACTTGTTTCACATCGCTGCTTCTCTGAGCTGCTCGCCGCCTGCTGCCTGCTGCCACCGTTGCGGCTACTGAAGTGCAGCAACTTCCATTTGATTAGCTACTTTGGGCTGGGGCTCCGTGCGTTATGTCTTTGTCTTATACTCTATGACCCAAACAGTATATTGCTTTTTGTCCATCTGTTTCAAACATCAGTTAACTATTTACAAATAAAAGTTTTCAAATATCAGCGACTGTGACTGTCAATATCGGGTCTGTTATTGTGACTGTTCTGTGACTGTCGATAGTTACTCTCGATAGTCAGCCAATAAAAACAAGCCTGGCTTAAAGCCACAGTTTTAAACTCTATACTTTAGACGGTCAATAGGGTATTGCATGGTAGGTTGGATTTCGATATTTGTTTTGTTTTTTGTATTTGTTTTTTTACGCTACCGCCTGCTTCACGCCCCTTGTTACCACTGTTGCTGCTGCTGTCGCTGCTGCTAGCGGCACGCGTCATTAGGCGCGCTTTAAGCGGCTTTAAAGCTGCCATCGCAGTTTGCCGCCGTCACTTTTGCAATTGCCTTTGGCTGTTCATTCGCACGATCCCCGCCCGCTTTGCACGCCCCCAACCCATCCCACTTCACGTCAAATCAGCTTAAGTCTAACATAATGACCTTATTTGCCATTGTATGCACATTATTATTTTTGCCGATGCTGCCAGACTGCTGTAATTTCCTCACTTTGCGGGTCAAGGCAATAAAAAAAATGCGCATTAGCCTCACTTTCTTTCCCTGCATTTTTCCTGTTCGCCGTTTGTAAGTACATACACGAAAAATACCCACAATTGCATCATTTGCCAACAGTTTCTCAAACTAGCCATTAAAAAAATACAAACATGCATAGGTGTCTATCTAACTAAGCAGAATCCCAATCTCAGCTTGCGGTTTGGGCTTAGAAAAATCCGTTTTTAAATGTAAATTAATAAGCAAGCGCACAGTTTGCATGCTTGAGAGTTGTTATTAACGAGCTAGTCGCTGTCTATAGACGGTAATTAAGTTTGAATACTTAATTAGTTTATTTAGCTAAAACTTGCGCTTGCATAACTGGAAATTTCTAAAAGATGAAAGATCTAAACCACAGCAGCGCCACAAAACTGGCTATGCAACTTCAAGAGCCGTCACGTTGCCGCGACGCGATGACGTCGCTGCCCAAAAACAGAAAAAAAAACCTAAGTTGAAGTTGCATTTTCAGTTTAAACGGGATGCACACAAATGCATTAAAGTTTATAGGTGCATATATACATATATATCTACATATGTATGTATGTGTGGGTCTTTGCCTAATTAGCACTAGCTGTACTGTGTTCATTAGTGTACCGGATATGCAGCGATGACGCTATTGTTTGAATTGATATTTGTGAGCGGTTGCATTTTCGCAATCTCTTAGCGGGTTTCTGCGTTGAATGCAACTGCAAACGATGACTTGCGGTAATTGTATGTTTGATAATTGCATACAAATGGGTGGCAGCACTTTGAGCCGACAACCAAGTGGCAACGCTGCAGCAAGAAGCTCAGCTGCGCGTACAGCAAGCGAAGAAAGTGCGTGGGTGACAAAATGCAAGCGAGAAAACAAACGATCACGTCAGCCGACCTTCAGTTGCGCCCCCGAAACGCCCGCGACCTATCACAATTGAATATATGTATGTATATACACATATTGTAAGTATTTATTATAGCCGGTTACACCCACACGTCGCATTGCCAAACAAATTCAAGTGCAAACTTGGCAAACTGTTTGCGATGCGCACTATTTGTTATTCTTCTAACGTTTCACACTTTTACTTTTTGTTCGCCGGTGCCCGTTAAGGCTGAAATATGTGAAATACTTATGTGTGTGTGTGTGTGTGTGTCTACGTGGGAAAAGTACTTACGGCTGGAGCACTTGGCGGGCACGGGCAGCGAGAGGAAGCGGCCCGGCTTGGTTCCTGTGGTTGTTGTGGTTCTGCCCTTTTGCGCTGAGGCGCAGGCCGCCACCAGACAGAAAGTCGCTAACGCCAAAGTGACTTTCATCTGCAAGAAACATGGAAAAATAAATGGAAGAGAAAACCGTGAGTAGGAAAATTTGCAAACATTATTTAACTTAATATACGGGCATTGAGAGGCAACAAAACAACAAAAAAAAAAACAAGGAAAAACTCATATTTTTCTCATGGTTGGATTTTTGGTTATCATTTTAGTTACACTATAATGGAACTTATTTTAATACTACTTTATATCAACACCTAAGATTAGCTCTGATTACGTTATATATTATATATTTTTCTTGGAAATGGCCATATTTATGCTATTGACCACAGTGCGTATGCGGAATGTTGTTTAAATTTGATTTGATTGCGTGCATCTCCACAGCTGTATGTGTGTGTGTGTGTGTATGTGAGTGCGTGTGTATTTTGTGTATCGAAGATGTAACTTGGTGCGCATGGTTTTTATGTCAAGGATGCATTGGTGCCAACCAACCGGTTGCCCCGAGGCGTTTCGCGTCGTTCAGCAGCGGCCACTGACACACTGCCTCAGTGACGCCGACGACGACGACGACAACGTCGACACTTGAAACTTTATTTTTATTGTTGCTTAGCGTTGGCAACGTGATCAGCATCAACAGCAGCTTCAGCTTCAGCATCGGCATCGTCACATTATTCATAAATATAAAATTCATTTAGCATCTGCAGCAAACATGTTGATTACACAAGCCACAAGCTTAGCCACTCTGGCTGCTGACCTTAACTGGTTTTATTGACTTTTGTATCGGTTTTATTTTTTAATTTAATTTTTTGTTGTTTTTGCTTTGCTTTTTTTCGACTCTGGCTAGAACCTTCCACGTCTTTTGCATATCGATGGCTGTTGCTCCCGCTGGCATCCTCCTTGTGAATTTTAACGCGATGCTAATGCAATGCCATCAATCAAAGCTCCAATGCCTTATTGGCTTGTCCAGCTCAACGGGGAAAAAAAAGCGACAGACATTTGAAATTTTGCATGTTAATTTGATTTCATTGCTGCGGCGATCTTAATCGCTGGCTGAAAGCGTTGGCGATTTGGCAACATAAATCATTAATGGATCTGTTAATGGTCGCAGCTGCCGCAGGGCTTATCATCATTGGGTATACATTTGGAAATTGAAAACCATTTCATGCATAATGAAAATTTGATACGATTTCAAAAGTTGCGCTACTCGATTATTAATTCAATTTTCGACAAACTTCAAACACGATTTGTGAAAAGTTCATAAAGTAAAGGCACACGCCTCCCGTCTGCCCTTAATGGACTTTTGGGACGCAGTTTGGAAACTTGCATTTAAATAGCTCTTCGAAAATTTGACTGTGTGTGTGTGTGTGTATATGTGATTTTGACGCTGTTGTTATTTAAAGTTGCGTTTTGTAATTTGTCCATTGGCGCTCTTTGTTTTGCCGTTTTTTTTTGTTGGTTTTTTCGTCAGCTCATGCATATTAATCAATATCAATCAGTCGACAAACTGATGACTGCATTTAATTATATACACATGTATACATGTTTGTTGGTATGCGCCCTTTTTTGACTGCTAGGCAAATAACATACATATGTATAGGCACACATTTAGTGTGTGTGTGTGTTTTTTTATTATCGCTTTTTATTATAATTTATGCATGTACATTTTTGTGTGTTGGAAGTTTTATGTTGCCCAAGTTGCGCAAAAGCTTTTGTGAGTTACAAATTTACAACATATACCATAGTTTTTAGTTTTCTTGGTGCTCAACGTTTGAGACAACAAGATTTTGCTGTTAAATTATCGTACAACATATGTAAATTTGCCTTAAGCTGTAAAGATTTTAAAAAAATCAAAGTGTTGTAGGTTAAGCGTACAACTGACTGTGTCAACGAACTGTAACTGTAAAGTCTACATTCCTAATAGAATTTTAGTTAGGGCAACGAACTTGCGTTGAAACTGATGTTAAACAACGAAAGACTTAGGAAACAAACTTGATATTCAAAGAACTTAGACAACGAACTTGCTCGTCTCACTTTTATGATTCATTTCCTCAAATTTTCTACATGTATTTTTTTTAGCGATTTGGTCGCAAAATATTTTGCACACAAATCATTTTTTGATTTGTCCATATTTTAATCCATATAAAATCCAAATTTGTTGTCACATCCTTGCACAAAAAGGAGCAGCACACACAGCACATTTGCAGATAATATTTTTTTTTTTTTTTTTTTTTTCACAAAATGTCATTGTTATTTTGGCACTGGGGGCTTGTAAGTCCTTTCAAAATAATCCACACAAGTATGTACACTGAATATCCTTGAACGCGCCTGTCTGCTTACCTTTTGCTGTAATTGCTCTTAACCAAAACGAAAAAAACTTCACACCACGATGCTGACACAAAAAACAGTTTCGTTCTCAGTGATCCAACTCAGACTCCGATGTTGCGTCGGAGACAAAACTAGACGAGACGAGACCAGACGCAAATGTGAATAGCAACGAATATTCAGGCAGCAGTTCACTCGGCTTTTATACGTTCCAATTGGCAAAATAGGCGGCTGCCACGCCCCGATATTAAAAATACATATCCACACATTCAATACCACAGCCAGCGAGCAGGCGAGCGAGCGAGCGAGCGGACGAGCATTCAGAGCGCCAGAGAGCCCCAATGCAAGCATGAACTTTTGTTGTCAAAGCTTACGCCTCTCTCTCTCTCTCTCTGGCGTGCTCTCTCAGCGGTGAAGCTCAGCTTTGGCTGGCTCTCTGTCACTCTCTCGTTGCGGCCGCCGCACATTGATTCGCATCTCGGGCGGCCAGTTATCCATAACTCAGTTAGTAGTTGAAATGATGTGCAACTTTATGGCTGCATGTGAAATACAGTTTTCAAAATGGCGCCCACAACTTTAACCAAATTTGAACAAGAAAACAGGAAAAACAAATGGAAAATTGCATATTAGCCGGACTTTAATGTTATTATTTTGAAATATTTGTTGCAGTCACATTTCTTGAGTTTCACTGTGCAAATTGGCAGGTAAAATCAACAGCAAATTAACTCAGAACATCTTGAGACAATGACAATGTCTATAAAAATATGTACATAGCCAGACAATCTTTGTATATCTAGTATACTATATGAATCTCATATCTTGTTTTTTGTATTTCTATTCTACGAATTTAAGTTATTTACTTTTAATTTAAGGCACAAGTTTTGTTTGCTCTGATGCCGGCCAAAATCTGTAGTACGATCATTTTATATTTTAATAGCTCTATCTTTAGCATTTGCTATTGTAGTTGTTGTTGTTGTTGTTGCTATTATTGCTGCTGGTGAGTTGTTGAGTGCCAGGCACTCAAAACAAATGCCGTGTATTTCAAAATTTATGCAAACACTCGGCGCACCTTTTACGCATCATATTGACGGCGTTGGCATCGATGGCTTTGGGGCTTGCTTCATATATCAATTTGTCAAGTGTTGTTGTTGTTGCTGTTGTTGCTGTAGTTATTGCTATTGTTATTTACTGGGCCTTGATCTTGAAAAGCCTTTCGAAATGTCGCCGTGGGCTCCACGGCTTAGCTTCCGCGCGGCAGCTCATCGCACGCGCTCAAATTAGAAGCGAAAATATGTTATTGATTTATTTATTTTTAACCCCCCCCCCCATATTGGTTTGTGTGAGTGTTTCTTTAATTGCCATGTGAATGAACTGGTAAAGGATAAGCCATTGATTTGGTATTTGCTCTCATAAATATTATTTCAGATGCCGCCGCGTCTCGTGTGCTCTCCAATCTGGTCTGGTGCTTGTCGGTGCCAGCCGGATCTGGAGAGCTGCTCGGCTCGATTCTTAATATTGACATTTATCTTGGCTGTTTTATTTTCGCTCATAAATATGCAAATATAGATTTTTAATACGCTTGATTATGTAATTTACTGAGCAGATCGCCACTCGCCGGCACATACAACTGGAACTCGGAGTTTTGGGTTCTTTGGGTTCAAGTTTGTTGCTAGAAAAAAACCTCAAATCCTTTTTAATGGCCCAAAAAGCATTGACATTTTGGCCAGTTGACACTGGTGACACTCGCTCAGCGCTGACGCTGACCTTATGGCCAACAACTGCTGACTTGATTTCTGTTGTCTGCTAATTGACCATGAAAATATATCTATGTATGTGTGTGGTTAGTTTGTGTGGTTTTTGTTTGGGTGGCGCCATTGTTTGCCATTTAGTAGCATTTAATAGAAAACTAATTTATTGAGCGGATTCGCAGGCCTCTCACGTGGTTGCAGCACGACTTAGAGGCCAGACAGACCCCAGGTATCGAAGACAGACCCAGTTTCAGTTTCTTCCAGCTGTGTGCCTTGATTGTATACTTTAATTAATCTTATTAATATAGTCGACGCCAAGCGGTGCACTGCACAGCGGGCGGCAGGGGCGCCACAAAGCTGTTAATTGTATTGGGCCAACGAAGCTAACACCGAATTCGAATTAATTACATTTAGCTAAGATGTGCTAAAATTTGTGCGAACTATTGCAAAAATGATGATGTTGCAATTTTCATGCATTTGCGGAAGTTAACTTTGATGCAAGAAAGAATTGAGAATTAAAGTGGTTTCTTGAAACGGGTTGTTC
Organism: Drosophila maculinotata; assembly: GCA_035045305.1. Classification (NCBI taxonomy): domain Eukaryota; kingdom Metazoa; phylum Arthropoda; class Insecta; order Diptera; family Drosophilidae; genus Drosophila; species Drosophila maculinotata. The sequence continues at coordinate 1,086,494 of JAWNPD010000430.1, forward strand.
GCTGAATTTTTACTTACTCTGTAATTAAATTAAAATAGGGTATAATATTTATTTATGTGCTTAACAGACTTAGTTTGTATCAAAGCGATTTATCTTACGTATTACATATTAAGATTATTTCGACATGTTAGTTCCCAAGTCCTAAAACATGCCCTTCCCAGACTTCAAAGTGCCATAACTTCATCAAAACTGACCCGATCTTCAACTCCGAGGTCATTTTGATCATGGTTTGTCCTCCTTAACAGTTCCTCATTTAAAATTGGTATATTTCCAATTGTCGGATTTCAAGTCAAAAATGATGACAAGAATGTTGACATGTTAGTTCCCAAGTCCTAAAACATGCCCTTCCCAGACTTCAAAGTGCCATAACTTTATCAAAACTTACTTGATCTTCAATTCCGAGGTCATTTTGATCATGGTTTGTCCTCCTTAACAGTTCCTCATTTAAAATTGGTATATTTCCAATTGTCGGATTTCAAGTCAAAAATGATGACAAGAATGTTGACATGTTAGTTCCCAAGTCCTAAAACATGCCCTTCCCAGACTTCAAAGTGCCATAACTTTATCAAAACTTACTTGATCTTCAATTCCGAGGTCATTTTGATCATGGTTTGTCATTCTTAACAGTTCCTCATTTAAAGTTGGGATATTTCCAATTGTCGGATTTCAAGTCAAAAATGATGACAAGAATGTTGACATGTTAGTTCCCAAGTCCTAAAACATGCCCTTCCCAGACTTCAAAGTGCCATAACTTTATCAAAACTTACCTGATCTTCAATTCCGAGGTCATTTTGATCATGGTTTGTCATTCTTAACAGTTCCTTATTTAAAGTTGGGATATTTCCAATTGTCGGATTTCAAGTCAAAAATGATGACAAGAATGTTGACATGTTAGTTCCCAAGTCCTAAAACATGCCCTTCCCAGACTTCAAAGTGCCATAACTTTATCAAAACTGACCCGATCTTCAACTCCGAGGTTATTTAGATCATGGTTTGTCCTCCTTAACAGTTCCTCATTTAAAATTGGGATATTTCCAATTGTCGGATTTCAAGTCAAAAATGATGACAAGAATGTTGACATGTTAGTTCCCAAGTCGCTAAAAATGCCCTTCCCATACTTCAAAGTGCCATAAATTTATCAAAACTTACCTGATCTTCAACTCCGAGGTCATTTTGATCATGGTTTGACATTCTTAACAGTTTTTTATTTAAAGTTGGGATATTTCCAATTGTCGGATTTCAAGTCAAAAATGATGACAAGAATGTTGACATGTTAGTTCCCAAGTCCTAAAACATGCCCTTCCCAGACTTCAAAGTGCCATAACTTCATCAAAACTGACCCGATCTTCAACTCCGAGGTCATTTTGATCATGGTTTGTCATTCTTAACAGTTCCTTATTTAAAGTTGGGATATTTCCAATTGTCGGATTTCAAGTCAAAAATGATGACAAGAATGTTGACATGTTAGTTCCCAAGTCCTAAAACATGCCCTTCCCAGACTTCAAAGTGCCATAACTTTATCAAAACTGACCCGATCTTCAACTCCGAGGTTATTTAGATCATGGTTTGTCCTCCTTAACAGTTCCTCATTTAAAATTGGGATATTTCCAATTGTCGGATTTCAAGTCAAAAATGATGACAAGAATGTTGACATGTTAGTTCCCAAGTCGCTAAAAATGCCCTTCCCATACTTCAAAGTGCCATAAATTTATCAAAACTTACCTGATCTTCAACTCCGAGGTCATTTTGATCATGGTTTGACATTCTTAACAGTTTTTTATTTAAAGTTGGGATATTTCCAATTGTCGGATTTCAAGTCAAAAATGATGACAAGAATGTTGACATGTTAGTTCCCAAGTCCTAAAACATGCCCTTCCCAGACTTCAAAGTGCCATAACTTCATCAAAACTGACCCGATCTTCAACTCCGAGGTCATTTTGATCATGGTTTGTCATTCTTAACAGTTCCTTATTTAAAGTTGGGATATTTCCAATTGTCGGATTTCAAGTCAAAAATGATGACAAGAATGTTGACATGTTAGTTCCCAAGTCCTAAAACATGCCCTTCCCAGACTTCAAAGTGCCATAACTTTATCAAAACTGACCCGATCTTCAACTCCGAGGTTATTTAGATCATGGTTTGTCCTCCTTAACAGTTCCTCATTTAAAATTGGGATATTTCCAATTGTCGGATTTCAAGTCAAAAATGATGACAAGAATGTTGACATGTTAGTTCCCAAGTCGCTAAAAATGCCCTTCCCATACTTCAAAGTGCCATAACTTTATGAAAACTTACCTGATCTTCAATTCCGAGGTCATTTTGATCATGGTTTGTCATCCTTAACAGTTCCTCATTTAAAATTGGGATATTTCTAATTGTCGGATTTCAAGTCAAAAATTATGACAAGAATGTTGACATGTTAGTTCCCAAGTCCTAAAACATGCCCTTCCCAGACTTCAAAGTGCCATAGCTTCATCAAAACTGACCCGATCTTCAACTCCGAGGTCATTTTGATCATGGTTTGTCCTCCTTAACAGTTCCTCATTTAAAATTGGGATATTTCCAATTGTCGGATTTCAAGTCAAAAATGATGACAAGAATGTTGACATGTTAGTTCCCAAGTCCTAAAACATGCCCTTCCCAGACTTCAAAGTGCCATAACTTTATCAAAACTGACCCGATCTTCAAGTCCGAGGTCATTTTGATCATGGTTTGTCCTCCTTAACAGTTCCTCATTTAAAATTGGGATATTTCCAATTGTCGGATTTCAAGTCAAAAATGATGACAAGAATGTTGACATGTTAGTTCCCAAGTCCTAAAACATGCCCTTCCCAGGCTTCAAAGTGCCATAACTTCATCAAAACTGACCCGATCTTCAACTCCGAGGTCATTTTGATCATAGTTTGTCCTCCTTAACAGTTCCTCATTTAAAATTGGGATATTTCCAATTGTCGGATTTCAAGTCAAAAATGGTGACAAGAATGTTGACATGTTAGTTCCCAAGTCCTAAAACATGCCCTTCCCAGACTTCAAAGTGCCATAACTTTATCAAAACTTACCTGATCTTCAATTCCGAGGTCATTTTGATCATGGTTTGTAATTCTTAACAGTTCCTCATTTAAAGTTGGGATATTTCCAATTGTCGGATTTCAAGTCAAAAATGATGACAAGAATGTTGACATGTTAGTTCCCAAGTCGCTAAAAATGCCCTTACCATACTTCAAAACTGACCCAATCTTCAATTCCGAGGTCATTCTGATCATGGTTTGCCATTCTTAACAGTTCCTCATTTAAAGTTGGGATATTTCCAATTGTCGGATTTCAAGTCAAAAATGATAACAAGAATGTTGACATGTTAGTTCCCAAGTCCTAAAACATGCCCTTCCCAGACTTCAAAGTGCCATAACTTCATCAAAACTGACCCGATCTTCAACTCCGAGGTCATTTTGATCATTGTTTGTCCTCCTTAACAGTTCCTCATTTAAAATTGGTATATTTCCAATTGTCGGATTTCAAGTCAAAAATGATGACAAGAATGTTGACATGTTAGTTCCCAAGTCCTAAAACATGCCCTTCCCAGACTTCAAAGTGCCATTACTTTATCAAAACTTACTTGATCTTCAATTCCGAGGTCATTTTGATCATGGTTTGTCATTCTTAACAGTTCCTCATTTAAAGTTGGGATATTTCCAATTGTCGGATTTCAAGTCAAAAATGATGACAAGAATGTTGACATGTTAGTTCCCAAGTCGCTAAAAATGCCCTTCCCATACTTTGAAGTGCCATAACTTTATCAAAACTGACCTGATCTTCAATTCCGAGGTCATTTTGATCATGGTTTGCCATTCTTAACAGTTCCTCATTTAAAATTGGGATATTTCTAATTGTCGGATTTCAAGTCAAAAATGATGACAAGAATGTTGACATGTTAGTTCCCAAGTCCTAAAACATGCCCTTCCCAGACTTCAAAGTGCCATAACTTCATCAAAACTGACCTGATCTTCAATTCCGAGGTCATTTTGATCATGGTTTGCCATTCTTAACAGTTCCTCATTTAAAATTGGGATATTTCTAATTGTCGGATTTCAAGTCAAAAATGATGACAAGAATGTTGACATGTTAGTTCCCAAGTCCTAAAACATGCCCTTCCCAGACTTCAAAGTGCCATAACTTTATCAAAACTTACCTGATCTTCAATTCCGAGGTCATTTTGATCATGGTTTGCCATTCTTAACAGTTCCTCATTTAAAATTGGGATATTTCTAATTGTCGGATTTCAAGTCAAAAATGATGACAAGAATGTTGACATGTTAGTTCCCAAGTCCTAAAACATGCCCTTGCCAGACTTCAAAGTGCCATAACTTCATCAAAACTGACCCGATCTTCAACTCCGAGGTCATTTTGATCATGGTTTGTCCTCCTTAACAGTTCCTCATTTAAAATTGGGATATTTCCAATTGTCGGATTTCAAGTCAAAAATGATGACAAGAATGTTGACATGTTAGTTCCCAAGTCGCTAAAAATGCCCTTACCATACTTCATACTGCCATAACTTTATCAAAACTGACCCGATCTTCAATTCCGAGGTCATTCTGATCATGGTTTGCCATTCTTAACAGTTCCTCATTTAAAGTTGGGATATTTCCAATTGTCGGATTTCAAGTCAAAAATGATGACAAGAATGTTGACATGTTAGTTCCCAAGTCGCTAAAAATGCCCTTCCCATACTTTAAAGTGCCATAACTTTATCAAAACTGACCTGATCTTCAATTCCGAGGTCATTTTGATCATGGTTTGCCATTCTTAACAGTTCCTCATTTAAAATTGGGATATTTCTAATTGTCGGATTTCAAGTCAAAAATGATGACAAGAATGTTGACATGTTAGTTCCCAAGTCCTAAAACATGCCCTTCCCAGACTTCAAAGTGCCATAACTTTATCAAAACTTACCTGATCTTCAATTCCGAGGTCATTTTGATCATGGTTTGCCATTCTTAACAGTTCCTCATTTAAAATTGGGATATTTCTAATTGTCGGATTTCAAGTCAAAAATGATGACAAGAATGTTGACATGTTAGTTCCCAAGTCCTAAAACATGCCCTTGCCAGACTTCAAAGTGCCATAACTTCATCAAAACTGACCCGATCTTCAACTCCGAGGTCATTTTGATCATGGTTTGTCCTCCTTAACAGTTCCTCATTTAAAATTGGGATATTTCCAATTGTCGGATTTCAAGTCAAAAATGATGACAAGAATGTTGACATGTTAGTTCCCAAGTCCTAAAACATGCCCTTCCCAGACTTCAAAGTGCCATAACTTCATCAAAACTGACCCGATCTTCAACTCCGAGGTCATTTTGATCATGGTTTGTCCTCCTTAACAGTTCCTCATTTAAAGTGGGGATATTTCTAATTGTCGGATTTCATGTCAAAAATGATGACACGAATGTTAGTTCCCAAGCCGCTAAAAATGCCCTTCCCAGACTTCAAAGTGCCATAACTTCATCAAAACTGACCCGATCTTCAACTCCGAGGTCATTTTGATCATGGTTTGTCCTCCTTAACAGTTCCTCATTTAAAGTTGGGATATTTCCAATTGTCGGATTTCAAGTCAAAAATGATGACAAGAATGTTGACATGTTAGTTCCCAAGTCCTAAAACATGCCCTTCCCAGACTTCAAAGTGCCATAACTTCATCAAAACTGACCCGATCTTCAACTCCGAGGTCATTTTGATCATGGTTTGTCCTCCTTAACAGTTCCTCATTTAAAGTGGGGATATTTCTAATTGTCGGATTTCATGTCAAAAATGATGACACGAATGTTAGTTCCCAAGCCGCTAAAAATGCCCTTCCCAGACTTCAAAGTGCCATAACTTCATCAAAACTGACCCGATCTTCAACTCCGAGGTCATTTTGATCATGGTTTGTCCTCCTTAACAGTTCCTCATTTAAAGTTGGGATATTTCCAATTGTCGGATTTCAAGTCAAAAATGATGACAAGAATGTTGACATGTTAGTTCCCAAGTCCTAAAACATGCCCTTCCCAGACTTCAAAGTGCCATAACTTCATCAAAACTGACCTGATCTTCAATTCCGAGGTCATTTTGATCATGGTTTGCCATTCTTAACAGTTCCTCATTTAAAATTGGGATATTTCTAATTGTCGGATTTCAAGTCAAAAATGATGACAAGAATGTTGACATGTTAGTTCCCAAGTCCTAAAACATGCCCTTCCCAGACTTCAAAGTGCCATAACTTTATCAAAACTTACCTGATCTTCAACTCCGAGGTCATTTTGATCATGGTTTGTCCTCCTTAACAGTTCCTCATTTAAAGTGGGGATATTTCTAATTGTCGGATTTCATGTCAAAAATGATGACACGAATGTTAGTTCCCAAGCCGCTAAAAATGCCCTTACCATACTTTAAAGTGCCATAACTTTATCAAAACTGACCTGATCTTCAATTCCGAGGTCATTTTGATCATGGTTTGTCATTCTTAACAGTTCCTCATTTAAAGTTGGGATATTTCCAATTGTCGGATTTCAAGTCAAAAATGATGACAAGAATGTTGACATGTTAGTTCCCAAGTCGCTAAAAATGCCCTTCCCATACTTCAAAGTGCCATAACTTTATTAAAACTGAACTGATTTGCAATCCCGATGCCTTCTTAGTCATGTTTTGTCAGTTATATTAATTCTAGTTTAAAGTTGAAAGAGTAAAAATTATCGGAATTTTTTTCAAAAGTGATGATTAAAATGATAACATGTTATGTTTGTTTTTTTTTAACTTTTCTAGTAGTTTTCTTTAACAGCATTTTAAAGATAAAGCCCCTTCATCTTATGTAAATATATCTTGCTTATTATGTTTGTATCGTGTTCATTTCATTATAATCGGATAATGAACAAAGAAGTTATTAAATTAGTTAGTTTAGTCGGTTCCTTCGCTATCTCTTAGTCGTTCACTCCCAATCCGCTTATTCTGATTAGTTGCTTTAAGGAACTAATGTGAAAACTGGAATGCTTGGATCGTATACAGGTTTCAAGCCAGTCACACCATCTATCATCTACTTATCCGAATTGCATAATTTCAAGAAATTACTGAGTCAAATATTTTTTGCTTTTTATAGCACGCGTTGTAGGCAGACTTTAAAAGCTGAACAAAGCTAAGTTGGCTAAAATTTAATTACCAAAATTGATGCAATCTTTAGAATACATACACTCTTAAACTTGTTAACATTATGCAATGTTTTTGTTTTTAACAGTTTCAATTTTGAATACCCCTTTGATGGTATTGGGTCTGGGATCTTGCCTTGCTTCGCCACTTGAACACATCCGCAGTTGTTCAGCTTTTTTTTCACACTTCGCTTTTTGCATCTGCTGCATAAATCAACATCCGTTGCTGTTGCTGTTGTTGTTGTTTTTATTATGTTATGCATTTCGTTTTTAGTGGCCTTTAATCATTTTCGCCCTAGTAGCCGGTTTTTTCCTGCATGCATTTCCTGCGGTAGTGGCATATTTTTTTTTTCTTTTTTTGTATTATTTCAGACCTTGAGAAGTTCAGAAATCGGTTGAAAATTGATTCGACGAACTGATCGTCTGGTTAGTCACTCATACTGTTCACAATAACCGTCATCGATTGTGGCTAATCATGGCATTTAAGACAAGTAGCTCGCGAGATTCTTGATCGATCGTACGTGCCGTGTCGCCACCATATGCAAATTGCTCATACGCCCCGTAGGCTGTTTGTGGTTTTTTTGGTTTTATTTTCTTATTTTTGCTGTTAGTTGATTGACAGTTTTATGCGAGCGCCCGACCTTCGGTGACTAAGCAACTAATAGTTAATACCATTCCATCAGATCAAGCCATCTTCATCAACTACAATAGGCGTCGATGTTTAAATACTTTTGCCACATTTCCATAATTTGATGCATATGACATGAAATAAACAAATACAAATGTTCAAAGATTTAAACAAGATCACGCGCTTCAAGCGCGGAAGCCCCAAACTCAACAACGGCATCATCATCTTCATCTTCAGCTTTAACTTTGTCTAAACAAAATTGAAAGAAACTGAAACTGAAACTGAGTTTAAAGCTTCCGTGAATGCGTTGTCCAAGAAACATAGAAAAAGTAATAATCAAAACCGAAATCAACAATGAAGATGCTAATTGCCAAGAAACTAAACCAAGAAGAAATAAAGCGCAGCAAATATAATCAATCTATTTAAACAACAACAGAAATTTCAAGCTATAAATAAAGCAAGCCTGAGAAGAGCATCCATCCAGGCAGCTGACCTTAGTTTGAATAATGGTATTGCATTGAATGGAATCGTATCGCATTTAAACGAATCAAATCGAATCGAATGGAATCGAATGGAATGGAATTGAATGGAGTTGAATGAAATGAAATTGGATTGGATTAAATTTGTTCCGATGGTTCAATTCACAATCTGCGGTTTCTACTTCTTTTGCTTCAATTCATCTTCCTCTTCTGCTACTTCTGCTTGACCATAATTAAACATACGTGGGGTGCTCTCAAAGTTTCGAGTATATAATAATGCTGGTAAACAATAGGTGTACATGAAAATTGGTACGAAAGCGAGAACATTCAGCGAGTTGGGGATTTTTTAAGTCAATATTGACCAATTAGGATAATTATAACTAGTATGATAATAGGTAAGCAAATTTTCACTTTTATTTGCTTCGCTTTTAATACATAACTGGTTTATGAATGGTCTGGGTGCAGATATTTATAATATTTTTTTTGGCCAATAAAATTGTAGAAAAAATACAAAACTGCCTTTACTTAGTGAGTGACCCTCTTAATTGAATAACCCCGCAAAACCGATTGGCAAAGGCGCATAGAATCTTTGTTTGATAGCATTAACATTGAGATACAGAGCGACGAGTTTGACTTGGAGACGGACTTCGAGACGAAGATGGCGAATCAGCTGGAAATGCGTGAAGGACGCGACGACGAGTAATTGTAATTTGTATTTGAAGAAGCATAGTCAGGTTTTTAAATGCCTTTTAAATGCGTTGCTGATGATATGAAATGTTGCCAAATGTGACCCCAAGAGGCCGTCGTTTTGTTCATTTACACATTAGTTGAAATTTACATTTTTTGTTTATTTTTGTATTTATGTCTATATACATATATATATGTATTTATATATGTGCCTCTATATGTATGTTTTTATGTAGTTATGTACATTTGGTTTCGTTGTTTCGTTTGTTTGTTTGAGTTTGGCATCGGCTTTTGTCAAGCGACAACAAAAAGTGATTGGCAACAAATTAATCAAGACCTTGCCAAGACAAAACCAAGACAAACAACCAAATTCACTTATATACATTTCTATATATATATATATATATATGTACATATATATACATATCTGACTTGGGCGCTATTTGTGAGACGAAGCAGTAGAATCGAAAACCCCCCTCTAGCTGAAAGATTCGTTGCTGCAGAAGACGAGCTGCAGCAGCATCTGAAAGATTACGCAATGGCAAAAAATGATTGATGTCTGCAATTTAGCGCATCTGTGTAAAACGACAACAACAACAATAACAATAACAACAACAACAGACATTTGATGCAGTTATTGTTGTTGTTGGTGTGACACAAAAGAATTAAGTGCCCAGGCACATTTTAAATTCGTCACGGAAAACGTGACAAAAATTTTCATATGCGAAAAAAATACAAAAAAAAAAGCAAATACAAAAATCAAACACAGCACAAGAGTTTTCAGATTGAGATGGTTGCAAAATCTGACACACATTTCACACACACACACACACACACACACATACGGCTACAGCTTAGAATCTTTGAGCTACAAAAAGTATCTTTTGAGTTTGTTTTATGAATGAGCTGGCAGCTGGATTGCTTTAGAAGACTTTATAAGAGTCTCGCGCGGAACAATGCAACATAAACAAGCCGCTGGCTAATTGCATAAGAATGAACTGCAGCAGCGGCAGCAGCAACAACAACAACAACAGCAACAACAACTGCTGGGCATCATCATTTAGAATCACCAGTTGTCTCTAATCGTCGACCATAAATCTGACAAATTACTTATATAAGTACCGCAGCAGTTATGAGAAACGTTTAGTAACCAACACAACAACAACAACAACAACAACAAATGTAGGTGTGTGTGCGGAATTGTGCGGCCACAAGTTCAGTTTCCCGATGCTTCAGGGGGCAGATGCGGATGTGGCAACCCAATGCAGCCACTATATAGAATGCCTCACACCGATCAGCACTCAGCTGTTACAAGTGTATATATATATATGTATATAGTGAATATGCAATAGACTCGCTCAACTTTGCATAATTATTTATTTATCTGTGTTTTTTTTTTTATTTTTACATCATCATCATCGTCTTTTCTGGCCAGCCAGTCAGTGTGCCAGACATTGTCGTGGAGGAAGTTGCATATTTATAAGCTTTTTCTATATATATATATGTATATATATAGTATATTTTCTGCTGCTTCTTTTTGCCTCAAGCTGGGGCGTATGCGGTGTCTGATTATGAAATCAATTGAACATATGTTTGGCTGCATGCTCCAGCCATAAATCAGAAGCGCTTAGTCAGACAACACACACACACACACACACAAATACGTACATACATATATACTATTTGCCTTTTGATGAGAACAAAACAAAAGACTTAGGCAACGAACGCGATTGTTGTGCTCCCAATTGCGCTCGTACGTTGTGCAAAATTGCATTTTGTACTTGAGTTTGAAGAGGCGTAAACTCCAAAAACTGTGAATTTCATTAAATTTGATGAACCAGTACTTTTATGAGCTAGTTCTTTTGTTTGCATGTGGAAGTGGTATACAAAAGATTAAATGAAAAAGATAGATCAAAAACCAACAAAAAATATCAGAAATGTTCGATTTCAAAGGCGAAAACCAGTTAATTCCTTGAACGCGACAAAAGCAATAAAGTTTTTATATGGGAATCCCCAACAGGCAAACGTGTCATCAGTAACTTCAAATATAAAGAATATAAATTAGACAATATAAGAATACTTAACGATTCAAATCGAAATCCGTTTAAATCTCACTTAAAATCTCAGTTATAAAAATTCTTGATAACATTTTAATGTCAAATCCGCTTCTATCAACTCCCACAGAATGGGTTTTCTCAGCAAACACTCAGTTTTTGTAAATAACTAAACATAAAATATGGACGAACCAATTTCAGAATTGATGATCAACTTACGCTAATTTTAATCAAATTTATGCCTAATTTCAAAGATTTTAATGGAACAAGTTTTTCTTATATGTATATTGTGACGCCACATTTTCAAGAATCTACTTTCAGAACAACTTTTGAATGTTTATGTGGCTGCCCCATTAAATGAGTTAATGCTGCTTAAAAGTTTCGAAGTAGTATTTGGCCCAGCCAAATTTCAAAACCCACACACACACACGCACATACACACACATACACACAAGTAAATTAAAATGTCTTTATGATGCTTCCCACACTTGAGATGCGTTTATTGAGATGGAGACCAATGACCCGCAGCTTTGACCCAGCAGCCTTGAAGATGTACCCAAAAACAAAACAAAAATGAAGCCTAAAATATATATATATAGAAAATGCTTAACAAATTGAGCAAACTGCAGGCGGCATCGCATGTGCAACAGTCAGGCAACAACAGCAACAACTTGAATTTTGTTGCAACGCACTTGTTGCAGCCATTTACCGCACAGCTGCCCCTCTGCCTGCCTGCATGCAGTGTTGTAAAGTTCATGGGTCGTTGGCGGCCGTTTTTTGTTGTTGTTGTTGTTGTTGTTGCTGTTGCTATTGCTGTGGTTGCCACTGCGTTGCAGTTCGCTTAAGCTTAACAGTTTCAGGGTTGCCGGGTTTTTAGTTTTTCTGTTTTTAATTTTTTTTACTCATCAACGACTGCGTCACTTGTTGGCGTTTTGGCGACCTCATCTGTCAACAGAATTAGAAGCGACAACAACAACAACAACAACAAAAAACAACAACAACAAAAACCACAGATCAGTCAGTTTGTTGGTCACATGGCCTACGGCCGGCCGCACCGGGATTTGAGTTTGGAATGGAGAATTGAGCCGAAGCCGACCGAGTAAAACTCAAATTGTTATTATTATTACATTTTTTGTTAAAAGCATACAACAACAACAACAACAACAACGACGACCTGTCCGACTTGTTGTAGTACGCGGTCAAACAAGTGCACTTTAGAAATTGCTCATAAATCATATAAAAAAAACGAGCCAAGTTTGAAATGTAAAACGTTCAAGTTGAAGAAGTGCTAAGTGCAGAGACATTGTAGTCGTTGTCATTATCATGTACATAAATATTATTTTTATTTTTTTATTGCTTACACTCTGCATGTTTATACACGGAGAGAAACAAATCAAATATTTGTTATCTTTCAATTAATTAAGTATTAATTAAAAGTAAAGTGATTTGTTGGTAAGAAATAGATAGAGAGATAAAGACAGAGAGAGAGTGGCATAGAGATAGAAGAGTAAGGAAGAAAAGAGAGAGAAAGTGAAGAGAGATTGAGACAGAGTGAAGAAAGAGGTAGAGAGAGAAAGGAGTAAGATAGAGAGAAAGGGAGAGAGAGAAAGGAGCTAGTTATAGATAAAGTAGGAGAGTAGTAGGAAAGAGAGTAAAAGAGACACTGAGAGTAGGAAAGTAGTAAGAGAGGGAGATAAAGAGAGAGAGGTTAACACTGAGCTAATTAGTGAGAAAGGGAGAACAGTGTTAAATACATCAGAAACACACCTATAAAGACTTGAATTCTTAAGAATCGAGTAGAAGGGCGTCATTTCATATACGTTACTTTTAAATTACTGCCCAGCAGAGGTGTTAATGGAGACTTTAAAGCTGCCCTAACTCATGATATTAAATTAAGATAATTGGTTTAAATATTTTAACATATTGTATAAATACTACAGCATTTTTAAAAGTCATTGTTTGAATTGAAAGAAGTTCGTTTAAGAACTTGCTGGATATTTTTTCGAGTGTATAAATTGCAGCATATGTGGCACCTTTTGATCTGCCCGATTTTGCTGCCATCCGTTCAAGGGCAGTAAAATTAGTGTGTTTGTCAGTTGCCAGACTTAATCCAAGCAAAATGCTACTAATTTGCAGTAATCTCAAGAACTGGCAAACAGCGTACTTCATTAAAATGATTATTGTTATGGTTATGACTATGGATATAGATATGATTATTAATTAATGCATAGAGACTCGTGCCAAGCGGCGAGCTTAACAGAAACCACCAACTACTACGGCTATGGCGATTATGTCTTGGATGCCTCCGATACCGTCTCCCTGTCCGTCTCCATCTCCGCTTCCATCTCTGCTGCTGCTGCTCTTAACAGTTTAGCGGTTGTGTGTTGTTGATGTTGTTGATGATGATACCAGTTTGCCTCAACCTTGAGCAGCGACAACAACATTTTTCGTACCCAGGTACCAGTGCCAGTGCCAGTACCAGTACTCTGCCGACACCGTCGTCGTGAAGAGCACTTCTTGAGCACAGCCCGCTCATCTGTCTCTACGTCCGTCCGTCCGTCCGTCTGTCCGTCCCTCCCTCCCTCCCTCCATGCGTCCACTCGTCCGTCCGTACCATCCGTCCGTCGGTAGCAGTGGACGCACAAGATACGCGGATGCGAAAAAAAAAAGTGAATGTAAAACTAAAAACCACTTGATGACGTTGTCCGCTTCGTCCGAGCGCGTGACAGAACAATAAACTAGCTTCATTTTTTGTCCATCTTTTGTTTTTTATAGGTGGGGGGAGACAGCATGTGACTGGTTCCACTGTGAACTTAAACTGATATTTGGGTTGGTAACTCGATTTCTAGGGGGGATTACACCGCATCGCATCGCATTGCAGTCGGCCATGACTTTGATGGACTTGTGCTATAGATATGCCATTCAGTGGTGAATGAATGAATCTTTGCCATTGAATACTGATGATTGAAAAGTCGGCGTTTCTACTTCGGCAGCAGGGTTTCCTCGCAAGTACTGTGGTTTCAGAGGTAATATTTTGAAGTTTTATTTTTTATACAAATATAATGATTATAATAATATATTTTTAATTTATTGATTTTTATAGGGACTTGGATTATTGCATATCAAATTTGTTGACAGGATTTTTAAAAGAATATCCGAAAAATATAAGTTTTTCAACTTTGAATGCAGAAATTTTAAAGATAAATCCCTTATTCCAAAATGGCCTCGGGATTGAAAATCGGCAAAGTTATGGCAGTTTAAAGTCTTAAAAATGTACTTTTATAAAATACGAAAAAAATTAATTTATATGTAGATTTTTTCAGAGAACAAAATGAACTCGGAATTGACAATCGGTAAGTTATTTAGTAGTTCCAATGAATCAGTTTATTAAAATCAAAAGATTAAATGTTTCCACATATTTTAGTTCGAAATTATTGAGTTTATCTGCAGAGCAAAAGTCCTAATAAAAATGTTAGTCTACTGATCTTTGAACCAGTTTTGAGCTCTTACACAATTTTTAATTAACAGATAATTAATCTGGGCACGAGTCAAATTAAGCCTCCCCTGCTGTAAGAGTTTGTCGGAGGGGGAGGGAGATCAACACAAATGTTTGTTGCGACCTTAGCACATGTGCTAGCCCACTACAGGCATTTAATTTTGGTTAATTCATTTGGAAATGTGTTAAATATTTGCTGTTGTCAATTTGTGTGACCTCTCTTTGTGCGACTTGTCGCTTTAAAGCAAATATAAATATTAATTAAAGCTCTTGTTTGAATTGTGTGCAAATGCGCGCGCAGTCAAGCTCAGAGTAAAAGCTTTAGCCTCCACTTAGCAAAGACTCAAACCCCGTATTTGTCACTAATGCTAGCTCTTTTTAACACGCACAGCACACGTAGTGTATACTGTTGACATCTCGCTCAAAGTCTCCAACGAAAAGCTCTCTCTTTTTAGCGGATACTCAAACCACTTGTCACTATTGTTAGCTCACTCCAACACACGCCGCATATGCGGCGCAAACTATAGTCGTCCCACTCTGGCACGTGTCGAAAACTCACAGAAAGCAGCTTGCTGCTATTTCTGTTCGCCTGGTAAATGACGCGCGATACAACAAATCGCACTGCACAAATTTTACTTTCATTGTTTGAGAAAAAAAAAAAGAAGGAATACACTCGCAAATCGCAAGTGTGTGTGTGCGCTGTTGCTTTATGCTAGCCCGTTGCTCTTTTCCTAGCAATGAAGAAAACGAGGCGCCCACTTGTTGAGTTTGCTGTTGTTATGCAGAAGGTGGTTGGAGGGGGGGGTAGGGTGACAAACTTGTTTCTGCTGCTTCTTGCCAGCCCTTATTGAGAAAGAGACAAAAAGCCAATTACAAATACCGAACGACGAATTTAAGCCGCCAATCGGCCCTGTCATCGAATACAACAACGGCGGGGGCAGGGGGTGAAGGAGGAAAACCGTAATGGCCAATGCGATATGATTTTCAACTCCACCCACAAACATACATAATTGGCAGCCCTGTGCTGGAATCAAATTGCACACACACATAACATACATACATTTGCATACATATGCATGCATGCAATTCAGTATTCACCGAAGGTCATTTCTTGTGTGCTCACAAATTATTTATTAGGCAAAATAACAGAAGGATTGAACTTGATAGCAGAGCCGCAACATAAATAAACATTATTATGCATATGTACATACAGCGCTTTGTACTTGTTGCCATGAGTATCGATGCCTAAAATACAATCGATTTATGTTAATTAACTTTAAGATTTATTATTACTGTTTTTAAACACAATAAATAAAACAGACTATTTATATATTAAAAAGAACTTATAACTTATTCAGCTTAATTAATACAAAAGCAATCAGTTACTATAAAATTTGAATTCGATAACAGTTGTTCAGTGATCGCACTCTGTTTCACTCTAATCTCTTTAAACTGGCGATAAACATACAAAGCGGTAAATTATTTAGCTGTCACTGCCGTTGGAATTTGAATTTATAGTACAATCTGTTTATTTAATATGAATGTGACAAAAAACAGAACAACAGTTATTCGGGCAATTTAATATTGAACTGCACACATGCATGTTGCACATTAGGCCAACAGTTTAAAGAACCACAAATTAGCAAACATTGCGGTAAAGGTTATGGAACAGCGGGGAAGATGAGTGGTGGCCGCGATGCAGTTTCCCTTTTGTGTATCAATGCGGCGGCCCAGTTATTGAGCTGATTACTGGCTATTGATTGGGCCGGTCTTTATCCCTCTTTAAAGCATTTCTGGTTGGTCTGCGCCTGTCGCACCAGTCACAGTAACAGTAACAGCTGACTTGTTCGGCCGCTATCATTTAAAAACAATACAGCTGCACATACACACACACACAGACGCGCTGTGCCTGTGTGCGTGCGTCAGCGTTAAACGCGCCAAGCAACAGCAGCTGAGAGACGGCAGCCAATAAGAGTTGCCATCCAACTATATCATGGCGGGCACCAGCGTCTATTTCTGTGCGCCTGATGTTCGGTTTGTGCAATTCGACAACACAAAATTTTCGAAGTTCCACTGGGCGACGGCTCACCAACCAATAAAGCGATATTGCCAGTCGCGTAGCCAGCAATTTGTTTGCAGGGGGGGATTAACGAATTCGGTTACCCCTGCAAGTTAAGAAATCGATTATTTATAGTGAGCTGTGAAATCATATAAATTCCAATCAATATAATAATTGTAGTATATGTTAAAAATAATATAGAAACAATTAAGTTATTTATATAGTTACAGTTACTATACGAATAAAAATCAATCAATGGTTCTAGCAGGGGTTTCCATGTTTTTTTTCAATCATTACGTGCGCCAATCATTTATTATTCACTTCACCCACACAGTTATTTTGCTGTGTGTGGGCCGAAGGGCAACTCCCCCCACATACGTCACTGGTTTTTCGTATAGCCACAGCGCTGCAGCCAACCACCAACCAAAGCAGCGGCAGCAGCAGGCAAACGATGGTACTGCTGACTCAGCATGAAATTTCGTTTCTGCATTTGCGCGAGTGTGTGTGTGTGTGTGTGTCTGTGTTTATGGCTGTGCAAAAGTGAGTCTCGCTCACTCTGTGAGTGTGTATGCTTGTATGTATGTATGTGCGCTTGCCGGCGGCTGTGGTGTCGTCGACAGTTCGATAGAGCATCGTCGTGCGTCTGCCGTTTGCTGTTCGCCTGGTTAAAATATCGGTAGTTTTGCTCGCCGCGTGACGATGGCGCGTGACTTCGACATCGCCAGTGATTGGAATCGGTATCGATAACGTGATGAGGCGTCATTTACATTTTAAATGTGAAGTTGCAATTGCTTGTAAATAAGTGAGTGATCAAGTGATTTTCAGCTGGCAGTTGTTATACAAATACAATGTATATTGACATTTTAAATGACTTTATATGACTTGTTGAGCGTGGAACTGATTTGAAGATCATTTCCAAAGCGCCTTTTTGCTTAATTAGCAAACAACGTAGTATTTATGAAGTATTTAAATATGTACTTACTTATTATGACTCACAGTACGTATTCCATATGCCGATCTCGTGACGAGCAGATAATACAATATATTTATTTATATACCATATATTAAGTATGATGATGATAATGGGAGAGTGATGAGAAAAACCAGCTGTCCCGGTTTTTTATTTGAAATAAAAAGCGGCTGCTTTCAGATTTCGTCAGAGCGATATTTTGTGTAACGTATACAAAAATCACTCTTTTGATTAACACATTTTCATTTTCAATAATTAATAAAACCACACACTTTTTATTTGCTAATTTGTTTATTCTTCACATATGTATAATTTATGTTAATTTTTTGCTTTTTTTTATCTTTCCCATACTCGGTTGCAATTCTCATATGTATGTATGTCCACTGTAACCAGTGGCAAATTTGTAGTTTGCCACGCCGTTTATCATTTATCATAAAACTTATATTAAATATCCTTCAAATCTTAAATTCAATTGCTTTTTACTTTTTAAGTTGGTTTTGTGAAATAGAAAACTATTATTTTTGTTAATTGAAATAGTTCTTGAGTTATTCATTCATATGTTTTGTATTATTGGCTATCAATATTTTGGCTTGTTGGGTCGATCGATGCAACTATCATAAGTATATGTATATATTGATGTATTTATGTCAGTATGTATGTATATATTGATGTTTGTATGTTTGTTTGGATGCTTGGACATGAAACTTAAAGTTGTATTTGTTTCGTGTTGTTGGTTCAGTGAGTTGCATAAATATAGATATTTATTTGTGCATCTTTCATTTATTTCATATGTTTTTGCAAAAAGGGACGGTAAAATTACAATAAAATCATTTAGAAATATGTATGTATGCATCTTCAACTCTACAAATTCTCATAAATAATTTCTATAGGTAACTGACACATGTCAGTTAATCTCTGTGTATGTGAGTGGACGATGTGAGAATGTGTATGTGTGTGTGCGTGTGTGTCTTAAATATAAATTCAATTTAATGGCTCGGTAAATTTACACAATATACGCACTTGTATATTTCAATTTTTCTCATTTCTCAATTTCAATTTCAATTTCAATTTGATCTTTTCCATTACAACGAAACATATTGAAACACAAATTGAAGCAACACATTTTTATATATTTTTGTTTTGTTTTGTTTAGTTTTTTTTGGGTAGAGTAAAACTGCTACAATTGGAGGGTAGGGTGATTAAAATGTGCTGTTTGTAGTTACTACATTTGTGAGTAATTAATTAGCTACTATAATGATAATAATAATAAGATTAGTTTAAACTTTAACGCTTTGTTTGCTATTTTATGTTGGTTAAGCTGCTTGTTAGTCATAATAGAGTATTCTATTTTAAAGGCTGTATTCCTAGGCAAAATCAAATAGAGCTTGTTGCGGGTTACAAACCAAAATGCAAACCTCTGTCCGTTCCACAAATACATCTTCACAAATTAGCAACAAGCTGCATAAACAAATATGATATGGGAGCTAAATCAAATTAAAAACAATTCTTGCTAAACAAATATCTTAGTAATAGCTTTTTTTGTTGTTGTTGTATTTTATTAATTAAATTAAATAATAATGCACAAATTATAGGCGATTTCGGCTGTTTAAGCTAAACAAACAAAAAACTGAGTTTTTCTTTTTCTTGTGATTGCAAACAAATATTAATTTACTACAATTTCAATTGAAGGCGGCTTAAGCCACACAGCAAATACAAAAATCTCCGTCTTTAAGACGCAGCCCATTGCTACACAAAGTACAATAGTTACTTTCCATATATATAGATATATATGTATGTATAATTTACATTCTTTTTTGGGTCGGCTTTGATTCCCATTAGCTTGGGTTCAATAGCTGCCCCTAAACAAAGGTTTCTGGTTGTTCTCTTTACGTACAATTATTGGACGCCAATTTTCAGCAGCCCATTTACAAAATAATCACTAAGTAATTATCAGGCCCATTAATACCTTTCATTTGCCAATACTCTTCTTATTTTTTGTTTTCTTCAAACATCATCATATCAAAATTTTATATCGTTTTAGTTTTAGATCAGTTTCGCTTGCGCACAGCGTTGATAACTAAAATCAAAGAATCAACGCGAAAAGTTAACAAAACTCAACTTAAATCGAACTAAAACGTTACTTGAATGCACATATATAATATATATGTTTTGTGTATATAGAAAAATACAATTATTTATGTTAGATTTGATTTGCTTTTAGTGCTTCCTCAAATTGTTAATTAAATTAATTGGACGTTTAAGTAACTAACCGTTAATAACCGTTTGTTGCGTGATTCGCCTAACACAAAACTTTCGTCTAACTAAACTCTCAATAAATACAAATAGAAACAGATACAAATTGTTTATCATTAACATAGGATAGACCGCAGCTATAGCATCGTTCTCAAATACATTTTCAGTATTCGCTCCGTGTGTGTTCGTTTGTGTTTGTGGAGCAAGGGGGGAGGGAGGTGGTGGCGGTTGTTCTTCCAGTTTTCCAAGGCTCCTCCAACGAATTTATAGCTTAAGCAAAGTATAAACCAAAGCCAAAAGCCTACGCTGCACGCTGATCTTATGTTAGAAGGGATTCGCATTACTGCTCGCCGGATTCCTGCTGGAGGGACGTGTGCTGAACGAGGATTTGCCGCTGGTGCCGCGCTGCGGTGGCATCGGACGGCGCACATGACGCATCTCGCTGTGGCAATGAAAGAAGCAACCGATTAGTTATTGGACTGACAACATTTTTAGAGTACAGAACATGAGATATGAGTTAGACAGGTTTAAAATCAAACAATAAATATAAACTTTTAATATTAGTACAAAGCTTGGCATAACTGAGATTATAGCCATGCAGTTGGTATTAGAATTTTGTCAGATAGTGTTAAAGTAAAGCAACAAGATATCTGTCTATTCGTAGGCAATATAGTCTCTCTATAATGGTAGAATAAATCCGGATCGATCTACTATATCATAAAAAAGCTATACTAAGTATAAGTTCTTGTTTGACTAACTATTTTTAACCTTCAAGAAATCATAAATTACAAGTGTTATTATGCTGCTAAGTTTTTGCAAACATTTATTAACATTGGATAATATTCTATAGAATTTAGCACCCATAGGAACAATATGCCTAAAATTGGGTTATTGTATATATATATATATATATAATATTCGAGACTACGAAGTTAGCTATTACTTTTTGCTTTCCATTATTTTTAGTCATCTCAGATGGAGTCTTTCGTTGGACTCCAAGCTTGTGTTAGGCATTTTCCAGCAACAGTAGCAGGTTAGCGGGCGGGGGGATTGGCGAGGCGCAACATGCAAGCAAACGAGTTTGCAGCAGTGCAAAATGCTTACCAAGTGCTGATTTGTCAGGTGGGGATATTTTTACAAGGGATAACTAAAGACTTGTTTTAGGGTTGTGATTTGTGAATTTGCTGTCTAGATTAGCGACCCAAATGCACCCACCGATCCATTTCCATTTCCTCCAAGCGCTGGGTGAGCGCCAACTTTTGCTGCACAGCCAAACGTAGCAGCTGATTGAGCGTTTTCTTCTCCTCCTCTGCGGCCTCTAGCTGGCGATTCAGATCATCCACCTGGGTCACATACTCCTCGCAGCGTGCGGCGAACATGGCGCGCAGACCTGCAGGTAAATAATTTATAATGTATTAATTAGGGTATATAGATTTGCTGTGGTTCACTCACTGGAGAAGGTGGCGGCATCCTCTTTGAGCAGTCGGAGCTCGTTGCGCAGCTTGGACATGGTATCGCTGACAATAATCTTCTCGTTCTCGTACTTGGACTTGAGATTGGTCAGTGCCACCTCGGCGGTTTGCTTGTTTGACTTGAGCACATTGCGCAGCGTTATAATTTGTTCGCGCTTCACGGACAACAAGCTCTTGAGCTTGACAATTTGCTCCTGCAGCTCCTCCACCTCCTCGGTGTTGCCCTTCTCCACAGCTGCAAATGGAAGATATTCAAATTATACAATAGTAACCATACTCTCTTTCAGTGATAAGTACTTACATTCGCCACCTTCGGAGCGCACTTTGTGCTTGTTCAAATCGATTGTGTGCTCCACGGCCGTTTTCAGATGCTTGATCTGATCGCTGACAGTGTCCACGTACTTCTTAATCTCCACCGAATCGGCCAGACCCTGCAGATCCTCAACAATTTGTGGGCGTGCAGTGAACACATCCGACTTGAACTGCGATTGGATGGCAGTCAGCGAATCGTTCTCAAAGCTGCAATTGGAAATGAAAAATATGTTAGACATTTAAAGTTATATATAGATTCGAAACCCACCTCATATCATCGCTCTTGTGATCGAGCAGAACACGAGTAGGAGTCTCGCCATTGACCGTGCAGACCAGATGATACAGCTGCGCCAGATCATCGCTTAGTGCCACAAGGGTGCTGCGTGCGGAGCCCAGACTCTGGCCGGCATTCTGGGAGATGTGCGTCAGGGTCTGGACATCGCTCTGCAGATCGAGTGACTTTTGTTCGGTGGAGAGCAGCTTGTTCTTCAGATTGGTCACCTCGTTGCGGAGAGACGTGGTGGCATCTGTATAGTTAAGCCCCTTCTGCAGCTCGGCAATGTCAGTCTTGAGGCCATCAATCTCCTTGGCGGAGAGCGTAAACCAATTGGCATATTGTGTGATAATCGTACGCAGCTGCTGCTGCAGCTGCTCATCTTTCTCATCTTGTCCGCTGCTCTTCTGGTCCTTGACATCGATCTGTTTCTTCAGCTGCACCAGCGCATCCACATGGGCGGCCAGCAGTGCGAGGCGTGACATAAAGTTCTGCAGCTCATTTTGTGACTTGTCGAGACTGGTCTGTGCCTCACGCAAATTGGTCGTCAGATGCGATTTCTCGTTCTCCATGCTTTCCAGCTGCTTCTCCAGTTTCTTCAGCTCGTTCAGATGTATCTCGGAGAAGAGATCACATTTCGTGCCATCGGGCGATTTAAGCTCTGTGCTTAAATCAGCCTCGAGACGCTTCAGTGCCAAATTCTCCTCCTCGCCATCCGAATTGTTGCTGGCATTGTCCTCCATGTTACTGCGTATGCTGTAGGCCAGATTGCTAATGTGATACATGGACTCGCGATTTAGATGACCATCCAGCTCTTTTTTCAGCGCATATTTGGCCTCGCGTTCGCCCTGTTGCAAGGAGAAACAGGTGTCAGTTAAAACTGCTACCCTCGCAGCAAGGAGCATACAAACATACCTGCAGTGCCTCGAGCGCCTCCTCCATTTGCTTCTCGGCAATCTTCTTGAGATTCGCCAGCTCATCGACTTGTTGATTCAGCAGCTCCACCTCCTCGGTGAGGCGACGTATCTCGTGTTTGGCACCCTCGAACTCCACCTGTTAACCAAAACCAGAGAATCATTCAGAGCGTACTTTGGATAAATGTGACAGCAAGTGACTTACCTGTGAGCTTCTCAGGCTGGAGACCTGCTTCTGCAGCGATATGTTCTCCTCCTCCAGTTCCGAGTATTCGCTGAGCATGCGCGTCTCGCGAAACTTCAAATCCTTTAGCTCGGATTTGAGACGCAGACGATCCGCCTCATTGTCGCTCTTGTCGCGTCCAATGTCCGAGTTCTCCTGCAGCATGCGATCCCGTTCGTTGCGCACTCGCTCCAGCTCATGGCGCAGCTGCTTGGACTCGTTCTCCAGTTCAAGTATTTGCAGATTGAGCGATGTTTCGCGTGCGGCAGACTCATTGAGCAGCGACTCCTCCTGCTCGATGCCGGTCTTGTTGTTGACCTTCTGTGAGGTTTGGAATTTTGTGAGGGCCTGCAAAAGGGATAGCCGAAAAGGGGGTTCAGTTATAATGAAAAATTCATTTAATGCAAATTACGATAAACTAAAGAATGTTTAGCTATAGCGAACAGGATCGGGACCTTATACAATTATGATAAAATTGTTTCGGAATTCCCTAGCATTATATATATCAGATTGGAAAGCAATGCATTAATCAGCATGTTTATAAGTGCTATGTTTCACAGTTGCCTCCTTTTCCCTGGCATATAGTTTACACAAACGTAATATACCCTCTCTGCCTGCCTCCATCCCTGGTTCAGGGGAATCGCAATCATAAAAGTTTGCCAGCCTGCCATTTTTATTGCAGTCATTTGCATGTGTAAGTTGTGTACGCAGACGAATGGGGAATGGCCAGGAGGAGCTGGGGCCAGGCACTGGGCCCGCACCAATGGGGCATTGGGGGCGTCAGTCACTGGGGAGCTTTGCTTGTTGCTGCTTTGCTGCTGCTGACGCCCCTTGTTTCACTTTGCTACATTTTTCATTAAATGCCGCAGATATCTTTGTTTTATTTTTTTCTTCTGCATTTTTCTTGTTTTACAGATCTCCCAGTGGAGGAGCAACTGCATCCCAAAGTTGGATTTACAATCTCGCATTTATTGGATTTTTTGTTGTTTCCTAATTGCGTCGGGGCAATGTTGCAAAATGCGTAATAGCCGCACGTGTGCGTTAAGCTTAGTAGACGCAGGACACGCCCAGGACATGGCTAAAGGTAAATATGTATGTGTGTGTGTGTGTGAGCACTGTGCGAAAACACTTATATAATTAATGTATATACATATATTGTTTATAGCATGGAAAACTTCAAAAGCTACCACATTAATATAATAACAGCTATAATTTTGTGATTATAAATGTACAGTAAAACTAATTAGTACACTTTGTTGTTTTCAGTGTATATCACTATACAAGGCTATACAAGGAATGCGAGCCAAGCCCCCTCGTCTGTGCAGTCATAAAAGCCGCTGATTGAAGGCATGCGACGTGTCCATATGACGAGGAGCAACCGCAGGGCAGGACCTGGTCAAGTGGGCGTGGCATGGCGTGGCGTGGCTGTTCGCTGTAAACGCGTTTGTGTGGGCTTTAATTGAAATCTCGCTGGTCAGTCGTTAGTTTTTGTATGGCCATTTGAAGGACGTGCTTCACACAGGCAGCAGCAGCAGCAGGAGCAGGAGCAGCTCCTGAGAGCAGCCAACGTCACTTGAGAAAAGTTGCCAGTTGGACCACAAAGCAGGTCGGTTGGAAATGCTGGGCACATTTATTGGATTACTGTTGCAGTTTTCCAGCACACTTTGCAGTGCTCTCAAAACCCACTGTAATTAGCAGGCGGCAATATTTTCTTAGTGACAAAAGCAACGGATTTAGCCTGCAACTGCAGTCCTTTTGTGCCACTTTACCCTTTTGCCAGCTTTTTTCCACACCCCCACATAATTATTGTCAATGGCTGTGGGCGACGTCAACGCTTTTTTTTGTCCTTCTCGCTTTTCTCTTATTTTTTGTGTAATTTCAATTTGGGAAACCAAGACACTCCTTTGGCAAGCGGGGGCAAAATTGAGGCAAGTGCATTTCGTTAATTAGTGTGAATGAAAAGGGCAAACAAAAGGCTGAGTTAGCTGGAAATTTGAGATACCCCTAATGCTGTCACATTCAACTAAGCGCAAATTGCCAGCGAGTGCAGTGGCGCCACAAAGTCTATATATGTATATCTATATATAGGAAAAGTGTCAACAGGAATATGTGGGTGCGGGATGAAAAATCAAACAAAAGAATGTATACTATGTGTACTCTGAAATTTGAGCTGCTGAAAATATTGTTGCGATGTTGCCAACTCTTTTTGTTTTGGTTACACAAGTAAGTGTATAAAATGTATTAAGTGACGCTATTTACATAAACTTTGTATAACAACTAAACCCCAAGCTACTAAGCCCGAGTAACTGGTTCCTAGTTAGACAAGGCATAGTTAAGTTAAGTTAGTTAGTTAATCAACAGTTCAGTGAATGCATTTCATTATAAACTCATCAAAATTGCAGCTCTCTTCTTCTCTAATTGAAATTGCTGACAGTGTTTTGCCAAAATATGCAAGTGGCAACATCCGAGTGGCAACAGTTAGCCAGAGGAGAACCGCAATAAATGACACCATGACATGAACTTTATGCAAATTAGAAAAGATTTTTAATTAAGTCGAGCAAATATTAACACTGTCAAGGCGAGGCGAGGCGTGGCAAGCAGAGGCCGCAGGAGTTGCAACCAGTATCCGAGTGGACTAAACATTTTAGGTGTGTCTTTCCGCTGTTGTCTGACTCACATCTGCACCCCTCCCCCCGTACACTCCTGCCCGTCCCCACCACATGAAAGCTGGCACAACGCACAAGCGTTTTGTTTGCGGTTGGATTCGTGTGGCAGCCATCTAAATGGCCTAAATGAAGCTGGCCAGGCACACCGGACCCCAGACTGGTGTTGCGACGTGGCAACAGCTGTACCGTTGCAATGCTCCCCGCTGCCCGCTCCCCGCTGCCGACAAACTACTAAAAATAGAGCAGATTGCCCACATTATTACAACGGCCAGCGTTTGGGCATTTTTGAGGGCGCTACGTGGCAAGCGCTTAGGTGGCAAACGGCAATGGTCGGACTCATAACAATTTCCTCCCTTTTACAGACCCCCCCCCCTCCACCACACGCCCCCGCTGTTGATAAAGTATGCCATGAATGACCGAGCAGTTTGTTTGGGGCGCAACGCAAAGCGACAATGACGACCGCATGAGCAGCACCAACAACAAGTGAGAATGCAATAGTCGCAAGTGCTCGACTAGCAACTACCCTGTACAAGGGTCTAAAGTACAGTTCAAAGGTGCTTGCTCTGGCAGATCTTATCAGTGTTGCCTGGCAGATGGTAAAATGAATAGTAAAAACAAATTCGCCAAACTATCTTGCAACAGCCCCTTTAAGTTACCCACAGGGTAGCGAAAAGCGATTTATTGCGCTTACTTACATAACCATACCCTTATTTGTAAGCCCTTTTATGAGCATAGGGTATAAAAGTCGCATGCCCCTTTCTGGAAATAACAATCAGTGGCAGGCAACAGTGAAAATGCAAAACAAACAAGCGCAACTGCTGCTGTTTTGTTGTAGGCTGTCGTGTAATTTCTTAACACACACACACACACACACTCGCATTAACACACACATATAGAGAGAGAAAGAGAGAGAGAGCATGGAAATGGGATGCGGACGCACTTGTGGCCTCCATGTCAATGCACGCGTTTGACACTCTCTGAATTAGAAATGTCGCCAAAATACAAAAAAACAAGCCAAAGACAACGAGTGGCGGGAAATGTATAATTTCAGCATGAAAACTGTGCAAAACTGTGCAAACACACAAAAGGAACGCAAATTACGCTCTCAACTAAATGGAAGGCAGCATGAACTAAAAAAAACTAAGCAGCGGAAGTCGAAATTGAAATGCTCTTAATTGATGGTTGGAAATATGAGAAGAGATTGAATATATGCATATATATATATAATAGCATAATTGAAAGATTGGATAGTTTAGCTAAATAATCAGCTAGGTTAAAGTAAACATATAGAAGATACAATTTAAGCAAGCATTCGAACTATAAATTAAAGTTTAATCTAAAGAAAGCGATTAAAAATAAATATTTGCAGTATAATTTTCAGTATTTTACTATCGTTACAACCTACAATTGCTAATCTAACATAGCTGTAATAGCCTTTGGGTGCAAGGATATGCGAACATACTTAAATAGTGCTCTCAACAAAATGGATATGCGCATTGTGGGAATGCAGCGGAATGCAAATGCAAATCCTTTTTCAGCAGCAGCAGCAGCAGAGACAATAAATGTGAATGTGCACCGCCTGCAGGATACTGGCGGAGCAGGATAACTGTGCTGCAAACTGTCGTGAGAAGCAGTAAAAATCATTTACACTTAACAGCCAATCGGCAGAGTCGTAATCATGTGTCCGAGGCGTTGCAACATATTTGCATGTGCAACTGGGGCAAATGTGTTGCAAGTTTGTGGCTGGCAACACGCCAAGGATGCTCGACGGGAGGGTTTTAGGGTTTAGGGTCATAAAAAGTGTCTATGAGCCGAGACGGAAGCCAATCAGTGTGCAAATAAATTGCATGACCATTATGGCCATGGCCGGCACCCAAAATACAGAAGAAGAAGAGTAATGTTGCAAGTGCTTGTCGCGTTGCCGCATCCTCAACAGCTGCGAGCGAACTGCTCATCAGTGCGGTCCCCATTCCACACACACCCCCGCCCCTCTCCGTCAGACAGCTGCTTTTGCATTTTCATTGCAAGCCCACTGCTGGGACTGGGGGAGGGTGTGGGGTGGTGTTTAAAGGAAGCTGCCGCATTGGCAACATTTTTCCTGCTCATTTCCCTTGCAGCAGTTGAAGCCAAAGACCAAACAACCGCAATAAAAAACGTAAAAATTCACTAGTCTTAAAAGCCCGACGTGCAGATACCCTGTACTGTAATAGTTCGTGTTCTTGTGCTGATTATTGTTATCACTTTACTTTACACAAATTTCTTTTTTTAGAGTTATTCCAAATGATAGTATGCTCCAGGATATGCACAACTGGTGTATACCCTTTTTACCCACTTTCAATGGGTATACTGACAACTGCGACTGCAACCAAGTCGGAAACATGTTTTGTCAGCGCTCAAGCGCTGCATTTAACCCTTCGCCAGCCGCCCTTAACCCCAACTTGTCAGTCACCCCACTCCTCTCTCCCCATACACAAACCAACCCCCCACCAGCAGTTGTAGCTCCCAATTGTCTGTTGTCCTTGTTGTTGTTTTTGTTGTTGCTGTTGCCGGATTTGATTGCCGTAGAATTGCAATTTGCGCCAACAGAACAGAACATCAGCGTCAAATCATTATAATTTCTTCGTCGGGATTTCTTTTTGTCGTCCTACTCCCCCTGTCTCCCCTCCAGGCTGCTGCAGCTGCTGTGCTCCGTTTAGTTGTCGCTTTGATCCTGCTCGCGTTGCTGTTATTGCAAGTGTCTGGCAAGGATTTGTTAAACGGCTTTTGGCTGCACTCCTTGCCAACCGAATATTTGTGCGGATTATGCCATGAGTGCATTTTATTTGGCACAACTGAGCTCAGTTCTTTTCGCATGAATATGTTCGTAATTTTGATAATACTTAAATCTAGTTTGATAGCTACAGTTCATTTAGGTAGCTTGAAATTGCAAGAAGTACTTTTTTAAGAGATTAAAGCATATCAAAACTTCTGACATCAATTTTGACAGAAAATCTTAAAAAAATAGGTACATCAACTTTTAACGTAGAATTAATGTAGAGGACAAACCATGAACAAAATGACCTCGGAATTGAAGATCGGGTCAGTTTTGACAAAGTTATGGCACTTTGAAGTCTGGGAATGGACTTGAGAACTAACATGTCAACATTTTTGTCAACATTTTTGTCATCATTTTTGACATGAAATCCGACAATTTGAAATATCCCAACTTTAAATGAGGAACTGTTAAGAAGGGCAAACCATGATCAAAATGACCTCGAAAACGAAGATCGCGTTAGTTTTGACAAAGTTATGGCTATTTAAAGTCAGGGAAGAATATTTCTGTTAACTTGTGAACTTAACAGATGCCAAGCTATGATTTATAATCGAATATGCCTTGACCTTATAGTTTCTTTGGTATTGCCTTGAGGGGAAGATGGCCATATGTAGATTAACTGTAGGTTCTATTCAAGCCACTCTATTTCCTAACAATATATCGCTACTGGAGTTTAAATGCCAATTCATTTGGCTCACTTACAAATTCTTCAATTTGCATAGCTATGCGGGCTACCCTACCCTACCCTCCTCTCTCGCCACCCCTTTAACGGCATTAATTATTTAAGTTTGCATTAAAAACTTTTGGCTTTTGTCATGGGCCGCAGCAAAGTAAGCAAGTTAACAACTCACAGAGGCCGCAACAGGACAGAAGAGGACAGGACTCTCTATGACTGCAAGTCCCCTAGGCGAAATGTCCTTGGCTGGCGTCAGGCGAGTCATAAAATATGGTCACAACACACACACACACACACGCAGTATACGAAACTGGATTCGTTTTATGGCTGTTGTTTTGTGGCGGGGCTGGGGGGGGGTAGGTGTGGCAGGAGTTCGTAATTGCCACAGTTACAAAATGTTGAAAACAACATGTGTACTGACCACGCCTCGTTAAAGCCAACCTAATATATGGCCTAGACTGGCCTGTACAAATATTTGTTTTTCTATCGACTGCAATTGCATTCTATCAAATTTTCAGTTTATTCTGTTAGCCTTGTAAGCGAAAATTGCCCCACATTGAAACCTATTTGGCCGTCGGCACAGCATGCAAAATATTCGATTAATTTTGGCCAGGCTAATTTGGAATTTTGTCGCCCCCAACAAACTGAAACTTCTGACGTTGGTCCTCTGACAACCCACCCCCCCTCTCTCTGTCTGATTTATGCCATTTCAGGTTGTCTCGCCCACGGCCTGATATCTTGATTACAAGTGCAAGTGGAAATATGTCGCCCATTCTGCTGCCGGTCCCCCTCTAGAACCCCTCTTCCCCCGTCACTTGCTACCCGCACAAGTTGCACGCAGGCAGCGACAAAATGCCCGCAGCGAATAAGTTTTTTCTCCTCTTTTTTTTTTAATTTTAAGCATGCATTAATCTGTAAGTGTGTGTGTGTGTGTGTGTGTATCTGTGTGTGTGAATAAGAGTGTCGTGCTTGTGAGTGGGTTGTTTTTGTGTTTTGCTTGTGGCGCTCTCGTAAAAGTTCAGTTGAGTTCAAAGCTAACAAGCTGGAAACTATCAAGCGAGTGGACTAATGGGCAGGTGGTGGGCGCCACCTGTCGGCCAATTAATCAACTGTTGGCAAAGGGGGCGCCTCTAAATTGAATTGCCTTCAAAAAACACTTTAGAAGCGTGTGATAGAAAACTGCATGGCAAAAAGCATAGAGGTCTATAACTGATCTTACGATTCGAAAGTTTACAGCTGAATAATAGGCAATAACAGGGGAAACCAGGTAATATCGTAATATCATAATATAATCATAATTTCACATGCTATTATTCAAATGAGTCTAGTTCTTCATTTATTATTAAATCTTTCTCAAATTGAATATTAGAAAAATAATAAAAAGGTTTCCATGAGAGACACGCCTTTCAAAAGTTTGAAGCTGAATAATATTTTAATATTAGACAAATGAGAGAAATGCCTTTCGACTTGTTTCCATTTCCACTCGAAATACGACCATCGATCGATTCTGTGTTTTTGGCAACAAGTCGAGTAATTAACGCCACAGGCAAAAAAGAAAGAAAACATAAATAAAAGGCGTAAAAAGAAATGATAATGAGCCGACAGTCAAAAGTTATTTATATTATTACCCCCCCTCCCCCTCAATGGGCGAAGGACACACTTTGTAGCAGGGCTTTTTCGCAATGCACGTTGAGCTGCCAGCGGAAATGCCAAAACAATTGCCATGGCTAATTGCCAGTCGGCCAGTTGGCAAAAGTCGCACTGTGCTAAACATATGAGTGCTAGGTGCAAAATGGAATGGCAAAAAGAAATGAAAAGAAATGCAAAGCCAAGTTTGTAATAAAAAGGCAGCAACTCAACTGACTGACGATGATAAAACGCTGGCCAAATTGACCGTGATCAAAGAGAGAGAAAAAGAGAGAGAGAGAGGCAGAGAGTGAGAGCGGAGCGGGGGCGTTCACTGAGGCGGCGCCAAGTACCGCAAAGCCCAGTTTAAAGAACGCACAAAGAAAGAACTTGTGACCAGACGAGACGATTAAATAAAGAATCGTGATTATCAGAGCCGGACAGCCGCCCAGTGGAATCAAGAGAGCGAGAGATGGAGAGAGCACGCAGTTAGCCAATTGAATGTATTTTTGCAAATACAGTGCGCGTTCGCTATGATGAATTAGATTCTAAATATATCGCAAATAGTTTGAATACTGAATATGTAGCTTTGAAGCTAAATAAAATAATCTAGATTTTTCAATAATATCAATCTTAAATTGAAAAGTTTTGAAAGTCTACAACAAAACTTCTCTTGGGAAACATACTGTCAAGTAATTACTTTGGGTAAAAACTGCAGGTAAGAACTGAGAATAAATACAGAAATGAGAATCGTAAGTTTTGCTGAGTTATCACATTTTTGACGAAACTTAATTTAGTCTTTCGTTTTTTTTTACCAAGTTTTTTTTTTATCATAAATATAAGATAATTAAACTGAGTTTCAATATTTTTGATAAAAATTTAAAATGTGAATTTTGGTAAAACTCTAATAAGGCAACATATTTCTAAGAAATTTGTGTTGAACAGCACCGTTTACTTTATTTAGGTTGCACTGTTTTCTGCCAACAAGACAAATTGGAAACCGATTGCAAAACTTTTGGTCTAACTATGAGTAACTCTCTGTGTGTGTGTGCTTATAAAGGTGTGTATATGTGTTTGTGAGTAAATAGATAAACGGCAATTGGCTTGAAAATGGGCAAGAGAGTCAAACACAGCTGTTGAGTTGTTTTCATCTATTTTAGTTTTTCTTATAGTATATGTGCATTTTCTCTGCTTACCTCTTGGGTGATATCCAACTCGTGCCTTGTATTATCGTAGAGCGTTTCCAGCTCCTCACATTTCTGTTCGAGGGCTGACTTCTCCTCCAGCAAAGAGAGTCCATATTGAGCGGATTGGGCACTGGCGCTGGACACCTGATCAAGTTCTCTTGTCAGACGCTCCACTTCCATGCGCAGATCCCCAACGGTTTCCTCGCCGCTGGACATGATGCGTGTGTGTGGTAGTCAGCGGGGAGCGGGGTTTTAAGGGAGGGGGAAGGGAATGTGCGTGTGTAGAGCTTTAAGGACGGCAACACGGTCTCCGTGTTGTAGGCGTGGCAACTGTGTGGCTGCTCTTCAGTTGCTTTTTGGGCGGAATTGTCGTCAATTTTATTTTATTTTTTATTTTTTTTTTGGAGGGAAATCAATCAAAAAACAAGTTGCTGCTGTTGTTGTTTTTCGAGTGCTTTTTTGCCTCGCTCCAGAAAGCAACTCACTCCACACACACATATATACAAGCGCAAAAGTAGTGCGTGTGCGTGCGTGTGTGTATGTGTGTGTGTGTTTGGCTCGTTTCACCTTTTCTCTTTTGTGCTGCTATTCACTGCTGGCACATTTGACGGTAGCTGGCATGAAAATTCGAATTGGAATATATCTATAAATAGTTTTTAACTGTTTACTTAGTCACTTGTCGCAAAAAGGATCTCACAGGGGGAGTTTGAGTGAGTGAGAAAGAGAGAGATAGACAGATAACAGGAAGTTTCAATTCACAAGAGCGGTCGACGTCGCTGCTGCCGTCGTCGTTGTTGCTGTTGTTGTCGACATGACATCACACGATTTCCACTTTCATTTCAATTAATTGTTGCTTTTGTTGTTGTATTATTTAGTACGTATTTTCGTTGCACTTTAGACGGAATTTGTTTGTGAAGCAAAGTGGCAATTTGCTAATTAAATAATGTTAAAATCGTACAAGTCTTTTTTCTTTTTTTGTAAGAATGCAAAAACAAAAACTCCGCAATCACGGTCCGTGCGTGTCCGTCTTCTTCTTTGCACTGTTTGTGACGGAATGCGAACTAGTGATGTACCAAATAAAAACTATCGCTGCTTTGTTTGCGATATTTGGCAACACATGAGTGTCAATTATGCAAAACTGATAAGCCAATGATCTTAAACTTAAATATTTAAATAAACATTAAATATGGTGGCATTAAATAAAGCAATGCAATGCCATTTGTAATTTTATCGATATATCGTTTAGACTTCTTTGCGATATTTACACCTGACTATGGTTTTTACTGCAATGCTTTTTATCATTATAGTCTGTAGTTCTGCATAGCAATTAGAAAGCTCAGTGAAATGTGAACAGTGTTTATTATGAGCTAAAAGTTTCCAATTGTATATGCTCCCTGTGTGCGATATATCGTTTTTCCCTACGCGGCTATCGATATGCTGTTGTGTGTACACACTGTTCGATTCACAAACGGGCAGAAGAACAGCTGTAGGCTTGCATGCAGTTTTTGTTCGTGTTGCGTTATAGAATTATTTTTAGTTTATAACAATCAAACACCTGCGTAACAGCAGCAACAACAACTGTCAAATCACTTTTTGAAAATACAGCTCAGCAGGCTGTGTGTGCGTTAGTAGCGTGAGTGTTGCGCTAAAATGTTACCAGCAGCCATTGCGAAATATTCGGCTACAACTACAACAACTGGAGCTACAACAACTGCCGAAGCAGCAGCCGTTAAAATACAGTAAAAAAACACGCAAGCAATCAATGAAAATCAATCACATAGTTGTTGTTTTGTGCATTAAGCAACAACAGCTGTAAATACTAACAAAATTTACCTATCCAAAAAGTCCTCAAGAAAAGCTGCGTAAACAGCTGCGCTCTCTGACGGCGACGGCGACGACGTCGGCAGCGGCTGCGACTGTGACTGCGACAGCGACTGCAAATAGTAAAGACAACAAAAGCAAGACGAATCAAATGGAAATGCGCGAGGTGCTGAGTCGCGAGGGGCGAGAGGCGAAGAATTTGCTCGTCTACCAGTTTTGCGATGAGACAACCGCAAGCGGAGGCGGAGGCCTCGACGCCGGCAGAGATGTAGCCAATGGCGACTGTAAGTTAACAAAACAGTTATCTAAAATTTAGATTCTAAACATTTGTGATTTGCGACTTTCAATTTCGTGGGCTGTTCTTGGTACCCCTTTAAAAATTGGCATACTGAAGTTTACAAGTTGTTTGTAACAGGCAGAAAATGAGACAGCTTTAAACATATTAAAAAAATGTTAAATTAAATATATATTTTATTGATGGGGACAATCTGAGAAAATAAAGTCATAAAGTATAGTCTGTCCTTCTATCTGTCTATAATACAATATAACGAAATGCTACTGCGTAGTTATTTAAAATAAACGCGTATTAAATGCCGCCCTTCCAGACGATTCTAAAGGATTCACTCAAGGCCATAACTTTGTCAAACCTGAACCGATTTTGAAAATCAATAATTTTTTGATCATAGTTTGTCCTTGAAAAAATTACTTTTAAATTTAACATCAAAATTTTTGGTAAAAATTCAGGCTCAAATTCTAGCCAATAAAAAAAAGTATAAAACTCATATATGTATAGAGGGTATGTGCTTGTCACCTTATTCTGTCAAATACTTATATATTGTATTTTTTTAGGCTATCCAACACCCACATGCCGCAAGCCGCCAGTGGCGCCGCCGAAATCACCAAACGGTTTTCAAACGCCCAAACACTGCCATTCGCCCACAACAACGATGCTGCGCTCTAAGCAGACAAATAGTGGCGTCGCCGGCGGAGGGGGCAGCAGCGTTGCTGGCTCCAATAGCGGACCGCGTGTGCGCAGCGCCTCCACCGGACGGGACAAGAAATCGGAGCTGCAGGCACGCTACTGGGCGCTGCTCTTTGGCAATCTGCAGCGGGCTGTGAATGAGATTTATCAGACAGTCGAATGCTATGAGAATATATCCAGTTGCCAGGAGGCCATCTTGGTGCTGGAGAACTATGTGCGTGACTTTAAGGCGCTCAGCGAGTGGTTCAAGGTCAGCTGGGAATACGACTCCCGCCCGCTGCAGCAGCGTCCCCAGAGTCTCGCCTGGGAGGTGCGCAAGAGTAATCCCACACCTCGAGTGCGCACCAAAAGTCTGTGCAGTCCCACTCCATCGGGCAAATCGAGTCCGGCATTGTATCCCTGCAACTCCGGAAAGACGTCGCCCTGCTTGGATGGCAATGTGACGCCTAGGAAGCTGCTACGCGCCTACGAACAGGTGCCCCGGGGCGCCATGCGTGTCAATGTCCGGGAACTGTTTGCGGCTACTAAGCGAGGAGTCACACGCGGCTCACCTAACCCGGATACACTCGAGCCACCGCCGCCGGCGACAGCTCCTCAGCTCGAACTGAGCGTGGACAAGTCGTTTGTGCAGCTAAACTCACAATACTCACAGACAGATCTCGAGGATCCGCATCTAACGCTCGCCGATGTACGCGAGAAGATGCGACGCGAGGCAGCTGAAAAAGAGGCAGCTGAAAAGGAGGCAGCTGAAAGGAAGGCAGCTGAAAAGGAGGCAGTTGAGAAGGCAGCAGCTGAAAAGGAGGCAGCTGAAAAGGAGGCAGCTGAAAAGGAGGCAGCAATTGCAGCTGCAGGTGAGAATCTATTTCGATAGGCATTTCCATGGTCTTCTGTATATGTTTCCTTATAACATTTCTTCACTTTTAGCAGCTGCCCAGAAGGGAGAGGAAACTGCCGCCGCAGTGGAGCCGCCAAAGGACATCACAATTGACTCGCAGCCAACAAAACCAGAAGAAGACAATTCAACAATTGAGCCACAGCCAACAGCCGCTGTGGAACAGCCACAAATTGAAGCAACTGTGGGTATAGTGGAGCCCACATCATTGCAATTGACTGTCTGCCGCTTGGATGCCATGGAGAATGCGCTGCTGGCAGCACAGGCCAACAAGGAGCCAACACCGCCAAATACACTGCTAAAACAGGTGGCACCAGTGCCAGAGAAGAAACCGCTGCCGCTGAGCGCTGGAAGCAACATGCAGAATAGTCCACTGAAATACTCTAGCGTGCTGAATCGACCAGCTGCAACACGTGGCGGCCATCAAAAGGCAAGTGCACAACAAGGAGCAGCGGGATCAGGAGCTGCAGCTACGGCTAATACTAAATTAGTCGGCAAGCCAATCTTGGCCAAGACAGCAGCGCCCATCAATGGACTGCGACGCACCAATAATAATAATATCAGCAACAATGGCAATTCTAATGTCAACTCAAAACCATTAGCTCCACGTCGTGCTCCACCGCCGCCGCGTCCTTTAAGCAAAACCGAATGTTATGGTCCTCCCAACAATGTTGCCTCCCGCTTATCCGCCCGCTCGCGCACAATGCTCGATATGAATGGCAACTCGGTAAATGCCAGTGCAGCGCCCAAGCCGCTGGCAAAGCGTCCAGCGACCAATCTATTAAACCGTGGCAAACGCGTGAGCCTGCCCAGCGTGCGTCTGAGCTCACGCGAGGACATAACCAGCTCCACGTCCACGCTGAAGGCCAGCAATGAGCAGCTGAGCAGCTCGCGCAGCACCTTGAAGCTCGATGATCGACACTCGGAGCCCAAGCAGCTGCTAGATAACAACGATGGTTGGCTAACGGTCAAGAATCGCCGCAGGACGAGCATGCATTGGTCGAATCGTTTCAGTCAGCCGACAGGATATGCCAGTTTGCCAACGCTGGCGCTGCTCAACGAGCAGAAGGAGGAGAAGGACAAGGCAAGCAATACGAAAGGGCTAATTGCCCCTAAGCCAGCTGAAATGAGAGCAAAAGCCGCCTATAAAATGGCCAAAACATTGGCGAATCCTGCGTCCAGGCCAGAAATTAAGAATGCCAAAGCAAAGGTGAACTCTTTTCCAGCACAACGCACAGCTATCAATATTAAAAAGCTGGACAAAGATAAAGACAACGATAAAGATAAAGAAAAAGATAAAGACAATGATAAAGATAATGATAATGATAAGAATAAGGACAAAGACAAGGACAAGGATAAGGATAAAGTAAAGCCTGCCGCCGCCTTGACGCGCAGCAACACCAATTTTAGCAACAATAATGTCACAACTTCATTAAATGAACGCACCTCCATCATCAAGCGTCAGAAATCGGATCTCACTGGCCTCAAGATGACATCGCTGCACAAGGAGTATATGCGCAGCGAGAAGAATGCGCTGCGCAAGCAGCAAAAGGAACAACAGGAGCAGAATAACAGCAACAGCTCCACAGCTGATGAGAATAGCGAGCGTGAGTATCTAGAACATAAATAAATAAACACCAGTTTAACCTATCATTTTGCTTACCTCAGCCCTCAATGATGATCACAACAAGATTGACATTAAGATTCAAACGAACTGTGAGTTCTCCAAGACAATTGGTGAGCTCTACGAGAGCATTGCCCGCTGCAAGCTGCCCAATGGCTGTGTGAAGCCGAGCTCCTCGCTGCTGAGTGCCTGCGATGAGATCGAGGAGCAGAATGCCGAGGATGTGGAGGAGGAGCGCAATGAGCGCATCCTAGTTGAGGTGCAGGAATCGCTAGAGCGTCAGATACGCGAACTAGAAAGCACAGAAATCGATGTGGACACCGAAACGGATGAAACGGATGGCGAAGTGCAGCTGGAAGAGCAGGATGACAACACAGATCTTACGATGGACGACGCCGCCGTCTTTGTCACCATGAGTGACGATGAGAATGCAAGCCTGGAGCTGCGCTATCAGGCGCT
Source organism: Drosophila maculinotata (assembly GCA_035045305.1). Classification (NCBI taxonomy): domain Eukaryota; kingdom Metazoa; phylum Arthropoda; class Insecta; order Diptera; family Drosophilidae; genus Drosophila; species Drosophila maculinotata. Next base: position 1,124,234 of record JAWNPD010000430.1, read on the forward strand.
GCTCTCGGACATGTCCTGGAACGAACGCGCCGAGGCTTTAGCCACCCTTCAGGCTTATGTGGCTCGTCATCCTGGTCGCGCCCAGGAGCTGCATCAGAAGTTATCCTCACCATCGCGTCGTCGCTCGCTGCAGGAGACGCTGAAAAAATATCAGGCCAAGCAGGCGAAAGCGCATCAAAAACGTGCCCTGCTGCAGCAGGAGAAGGCAGCCAAGCTGCAGCAGCTCTTCGGACGTGTGGAGGACGTGAAGGCTGCCAAGAAGCAGCTCATCGAGGACAAGCGCTTGAAGATGGAGGGACGACTCCAACGCGCCGCCGAAAACCGCGAAATCTATCTACGCCAAATCATTGAAAAAGCTCACGACGAGGATAAAAAGCTAAAGGAGATTAACTTTATCAAAAGCATCGAAGCGCAAAACAAGCGCCTGGATCTGATCGAGTCCTTCAAGGAGACAGAGGGCCGCCTGCAGGATCTGGAGCAGGAGCGTCAGAAGCGCGTGGAAGAAAAAGCCGCCAAGGAGGCAGCCGTCGAGCGGCGTCGTCAGGCGCTCGAAAAGGAGCGATTGCTCAAGCTGGAGAAGATGAACGAGACGCGTTTGGAGAAGGAGCATCGCATTGGTAAAATGCAGGAGCAAAAGGAGCGACAGCGCCAGGCGCTGGCACGTGAAAAGGCTCGCGATCGCGAGGAGCGTCTCCTCGCGCTGCAGGTGCAACAGCAGCAGACCACCGAGGAACTGCAGCGCAAGATCCTGCAGAAGCAGCTGGAGTCGGCACGGCGTCACGAGGAGAACATTGAGCATATACGCCAGCGTGCCGTGGAGCTGACCATGCCCAGTCAGCGGCAGCAGGACGATGCTCGTGGCGATCAGGATGAGGATGAGCTGCTAAATGGCAACGCCAACAGCACCACCAACGAGGATTGCGATCTCTCCTCAACACTCTCCGATATTGGTGGAGTCACTGGCAGTCGCGAGCATTCGCGCAGTTACAAGAAGAAGATGAAGAAACTCAAGCAACGTATGAGTCAGTGGTGAGTGTTCTGTGTAAGAAGGAACCTTATTGTAATCTGTCTACAGGACAAGCATTTTTTTTTTCGCCAAAAAAATCATAAATATTTTTTTCTTCAGAAATTCATAAACTTGAGATGTAGAATTAAACTTAATGCCAAATATTGATCATAATGGCCTCGGGATTGAAAATCGGTTCAGATTTGACAAAGTTGTGGCAGTTTGAAGTCTGGGAAGGTCATTTATAAGGAACTTTTCGTTGTTTGGGATCGTTACAAGCCATTTTTTTTGTCACTTTTGGCGTGATTTTTGACAGAAAAATGAAACACCACAAAATCACTTTTCGTATAGTTTTTTATACTAATTGAGACACCCGCAATCAATTAAACGTAAAATTTCAAGATTCTATTTTTTGAAAAATCGAAAGTGGTTAGGGTCCCCCCTTATGCTTTTTTGGCCAAAAAAATCTGAAATTGAATTTTTTCTAAAATTCATAAACTTGAGATGTAGAATTAAACTTGATGCCAAATAATGATCAAAATGGCCTCGGGATTGAAAATCGGTTCAGATTTGACAAAGTTGTGGCAGTTTGAAGTCTGGGAAGGTAATTTATAAGGGACTTTTCGGTGTTTGGGCACTTTACAAGACAATTTTTTTGTCACTTTTGGCGTGATTTTTGACAGAAAAATGAAACACCACAAAATCACTTTTCCCATAGTTTTTTATACTAATTGAGACACCCACAATCGATTAAACGTAAAATTTCAAGATTCTATTTTTTGAAAAATCGAAGTTGGTAAGGGTCCCCCCTTATGCTTTTTTCGACAAAAAAATCCCAAATTTTATTTTTTCAATAATTCATAAACTTGAGATGTAGAATTAAACTAGATGCCAAATACTGATCAAAATGGCCTCGGGATTGACAATCGGTTCAGATTTGACAAAGTTGTGTCAGTTTGAAGTCTGGGAAGGTCATTTATAAGGAACTTTTCGTTGTTTGGGATCGTTACAAGCCATTTTTTTTGTCACTTTTGGCGTGATTTTTGACAGAAAAATGAAACACCACAAAATCACTTTTCGTATAGTTTTTTATACTAATTAAGACACCCGCAATCAATTAAACGAAAAATTTCAAGATTCTATTTTTTGAAAAATCGAAATTAGTAAGGGTCCCCCCTTATGCTTTTTTGGCCAAAAAAATCCAAAATATTATTTTTTCAAAAATTTATAAACTTGAGATGTAGAATTACACTTAATGCCAGGTTTTGATCAAAATGGCCTCGGGATTGAAAATCGGTTAAGATTTGACAAAGTTGTGGCAGTTTGAAGTCTGGGAAGGTCATTTATAAAAATGCACTTGGGATTGAAAGTCTGATAAGTTTTGACAAAGTTATGGGTAGTAGAAGTTTTAGAAAGAAATTTATGGGAACTTGAAAGTTCACTGATTAAAATTGATTTGATTCGATTTAAAATGCCAAATGGTAACTCAATTTAAGAATTTATTCCATTCTCTCTAACTCATAGTGCCTCTGAATACTTGTCCACATTGGAAGCACTGCCAGCACATTTGAGGCGGGACAGCAGCGTTCCTAAACTACTGAATCTGGTGACCAAAGGCGGCGGCAACCAAGGATTGGATCGTACGCTGGGCAATCTGCTGCGTGTGATACCCAAAGCGCAGACCTTTGACTTCCAGGCGTTCCTCAACTTGGATGGCCTGGGCATTCTGAGCAGTCATGTTATTAGCAAGGGCTTGGACGACCATCCCGAGATCTCAAAGAAGTGAGTTGCGAGCCAGGAAAGCTATCAGCTGATTATACTAATCGAAACTCTCCTTCCCCCTTGCAGATCCGTCACCCTGGCCGTGCAGCTGTACCGGAATGCCTGCTCCGTTTGTCCGCAGATAGCGCGTCATGCGCTGCTGGGCAACTCCATTACGACGCTCTTCGATGCCATCGTCAAGACTTTCCAGGTGAGGACAACGGTTTTTGTTTCTTCTGGCAAGTGGCACAATAAAAGTGTCGCCGGGCTGTCGCCATGGAACGCATCCAAGTCGTAATTCCCTCAAGTGCGTCATACGCTTTAAACTTGGCTCGCTTTTGCATCCTTTCCTGGCCACTGGCCCTGGTTCCCCCCTTACCCCTTACCCTTTGCCCTTTTCCCTGCTGCCTTGTTCGTGGTCTCTGGTCTCTGGCATTGCCACTTAACACTTGGCTGCGCTGATTTTGTCTCTCTCTTTTAAGCTTTTTACCTATAAAAAATATTTATGTGTACGGTAGGGTATTTTGTTACTTGTGTATGCTTTGTTCTTTTTTCAATATTATATTTGTTTATTTTTAATTTTTTTTGCTATTAAATTAGTTTTATTTTTTTATGTTTTTGAGATTTTAAAAATAAATTGTTGAATGAATATTTTTCTCATATATTCTTTGTAGTACCGATATTTAGCATACTTTTTTTTGTAGAGCATTCACAAGTCGCATTGTTTTTCCGGTTTTTTTAACGCATTCAAACATTGCCAAGTTTAAAGTTTATTGTTTTCTTATTTTGCTCGCTTGTTTATTTGCCATTTCTTTGACGCTTTTATTTGGCGCTTTTTTGCTTTTGTTTCGGTTGTGTGTGTGGCATTTTTATTTGAATTTTATTTACTGGCCACGACCGACGCCTGGCCTATAAATTCGTGAAAGGCACTAGCCGCAAATGTGTCGCCCTTCCAATTTCCCTTGCCCCCGCTCATCATTGCCCCACCAGCGCCCACCCCTCTGCGCGCCCTTTTCCAAGCCTGACAATTTGTCAGCATTTGGCTGTCAAGTTTTGCGTGCGGCTTTTTCTTGTACTCTGTACACATTTCAAATTGGCTAGGGTGGGTATAATGAAGTACAGGATGTGAATGTGACAGGCGGAATTAAGCAGTTATAATTAATATATATATATATATATATATATATTATTGATTAGTACAACTGTTTATATATATGTAGGTCTAACTTTAGACATACGATTTTAAATTTGCTAAACCCAAAACGTTTTTTTTGGATTTTGTATAATTTTCCATATTTTTTAAACATTAATAAAATTTGATATCCATCTTTATTTTTTTTAAATATATCTTTTAGATTTTAAAACCTGACAATGTCTCAAATCATAAATTATTACTTTGCAAAAAGTATATATGTACGTAATTTCCAATGCATCAATAAAAAGTTCCCATTTTCGAGGCATTTTATAACCAAAGATCCAAAAAGAAACTTTTACGGTATGCATAGAAGTACAAATATTGTATATTATGGCAATTTTATAGTTACAGGGTATTTTCTAGCCAATCAAGTGCTCCCCCAGTGCGCTCTTACATTTTGTTTTGTTATTGTTTTTTTATAAGCAATATATAAATGTTTATATGTATATTTGTATATTTGTGGCCTGCTGTTAAATCAATCGTTAAAACGCGTAAAGAGCCACTCTTATTTATCCATTGTTGTTGTTGTTGTTTTTGGTCGCTTTGCTTTTATTTTGGATTCTATAAAAAATATTTATACTGCGCCTCGTTGTTGTTGTTGTTGTTTTTGTTGCCTTGGCTCGTGTTTATTGTTGGTACTTTGTCCCTGTCCTGTCTACCCACTGCCCCACCCCCCTCCCCCTCTCCACTTTATAGATACATATATATGCTATATGTTCACTGATGGATCAGCGCGCACGCCGCTTGTCATGTAATCAAAAGAAGAAGCAGAGAAAGAACATATAAAAAAGATAAAGTCTCGTGTTAAAAAACATCAATTAACATTTTGATTGATGTGACTGGTCGCTGTGTTACTGTTGTTGTTGTTGTTACTGTTGTTGTTGCTGTTAACTTTTTTGTAATTAATTTGAACACACACGAAAAATGTCGCTTAACGCCGCAAAGCATGCAACAATTGTGCAAGGCAGCAGCAACAACAACAACAACAACAACAATAACATACAACAAGACAACAACAACAACAACAACAATAACATACAACAAGAACAACAACAACATCGAGTCCATTGACACTTTTTGCATTTCCTTTTGCTGCCTGCTATACAGTTATATATACAGTATCTCTATATATATATATATATTTGTGTTTCGCTATTTTACAGTTACCCGAAGAAAAATCACCACAACATCCGGTCGAGTTATCCACGGAGCTAATGCTGGCATGCACCGAGGCGCTATCCTCGAGCTATGTGAAGAAAAACACCCACCCCAAAGTACCGGAACGCCTACCGGACATGATAAAGTGAGTACAAAAAAAACAACAATAAGCAGCAAGAGCACAAGCTCAAAGTTAACAAACGTACACACACACACACACAAGGAAGCGGGGAAATTCCGTTCGAAATGAGCAAGTTCGAAAATGCGTAAGTGCGTGTGCGAGAGAGAGAGAGTGTGTGCAGGGGCGTGTCAACGCTGTGCGAGCGAGACAACTCTACTGTTGCTCTACATACATACATATATGCGTTTATACATGGCTGCATTTGCAATGGCTCTCAAACTGCGCCTGTGTTTACCAATTGAGCAGTCGCTGTCTAACTGCACTTTATGAGCAAGTGCAGCAGCCATTGTTGTTGTTGCTGGCGCTTTTAACACTCGCGCTTTACTTTTTGCCAGCACGTTTTTATGACTGCGCCGTTTTACAGTTAGCTGCTGCTGCTGCTGTTGCTGCTGTTGCTGCTGGCTGCATTGTTGTTTTTGCTGCTTCAATTTTTTGGGACACAAAACTTTAATGTCGCTGTCGGCGTCGCTGTCGACGTCGCTGCTTGTTTTTCTTTAATTTGCGCTTATTTTTCTGTGTGTGCGTTTTTTGGGCATTGCAAAAGTTTTAATCGAATTTCTGCCGTTGTTGTTACACACACACACACACACACACAGACGCCATTTTGTTTATTTTCGCACAAATTGAATTTCATATACATTTGTATATTGTGTTTTGTAGCTGTTGTTGCTTTTTGTGAGTTCGCTTTTCATTGTTACGTTATAAAAAACTTTTGGCCATGCATTTTTGTTGTTGTGTGTTGGTTTATCTTTTAGTTTTTGTTGTTGTCATTTTAGCTGCCTTTTGTTTTGCGAGTAAAAACATTTTGTTTATCCTTTGTGTGTGCATTCCCCCCTCAGTCTCCCCCCCCCCTCCCCCATTTGTCCATTGACTTTTTCTAGTTCGTTTTTTTCCTCATTTTTTGTTGATCAATTTTCGTTTGTTTATGTTTTCAATTTGCTTACAAAAGCTTTTCGTTTATTTTATTAGTAACCGCCGCCATTGTTCTCACTCTCTCTCTCTTTCGCCTCACCTCTTCACTCCCACTTTTTTGCATCCTTTTGTGGCTGTTTGCCTTTTTCTTTTATTCTTTTCTATTTTAGCACAGCGCGCTTTTCGGCGCTCAATTCAATTACAAAGCGTTGCCGTCGTTTTCTATAGCCTGCGTCTATCTGCTTACCATTTCAGCATTTCAGTATTTCGCCATTTACTCCAAAATCAAATTTCTTCTTTGACTATAATTTCCCGTCCTCCTCTTCCTCAGTCGCCCCCCGCGCTTCAAAAAGGCACAATACACTCTGTTATTTTACCAAATACTTGAATAAAATACTAAAATGAAGAAATAGTAGGCAAATAGGTACAAGTCAGATACCCTATAACTTATTTCCAAGAGAGTGAGAGAGTAAGAGAGAGAGAGTAAGAGAGAGAGAGCAAGAGAGAGAGAGCAAGAGAGAGAGAGTAAGAGAGAGAGAGTAAGAGAGAGAGAGAGAGTAAGAGAGAGAGAGAGAGTAAGGCAGAGAGAGAGAGAGAGAGAGAGAGAGTAAGGGAGATAGAGTAAGAGAGGGAGTAAGAGAGAGAGAGTAAGAGAGAAAGAGAGAGAGATAGTAAGAGAGAGATAGTTAGAGAAAGAGATAGTAAGAGAGAGAGAGTAAGAGAGAGAGAGTAAGAGAGAGAGAGTAAGAGAGAGAGAGAGTAAGAGAGGGAGTAAGAGAGAGAGAGAGTAAGAGAGGGCGTAAGAGAGAGAAAGAGAGAGAGATAGTAAGAAAGAGATAGTAAGAGAAAGAGATAGTAAGAGAGAGATAGTAAGAGAGAGAGAGAGTAAGAGAGAGAGTAAGAGAGAGAGAGTAAGAGAGAGAGAGTAAGAATGAGAGAGAGTAAGAGAGAGAGAGAGTAAGAGAGAGAGTAAGAGAGAGAGTAAGAGAGAGAGTAAGAGAGAGAGTAAGAGAGAGAGTAAGAGAGAGAGTAAGAGAGAGAGTAAGAGAGAGAGTAAGAGAGAGAGTAAGAGAGAGAGAGTAACAGAGAGAGATACAATAAGAGAGAGTATGAGAGTAAGAGAGGAAGGCAAGAGAGTACGAGACAGAGAGAGAGAGGGTAAGAGACAGAGAGAGAGAGTAAGAGACAGAGAGTAAGAGAGAGTAAGAAATAGTAAGAAATAGTAAGAGAAAGAGAGAGAGTCACAAATAGTAAGAAATAGTAAGAGAGAGAGAGAGAGTCAGAAATAGTAAGAAATAGTAAGAGAGAGAGAGAGACTAAGATACTAGTAAGACAGAGAGAGAGAGAGAGTCAGAAATAGTAAGAAATAGTAAGAGAGAGCGAGACTAAGATACTAGTAAGACAGGGAGAGAGAGAGGGAGACAAAGATAGTACGACAAAGCGAGAGAGAGCGATAGAGAGAGAGAGTAAGAAAGTAGTACCTCAGAGAGAGCACGTAGTAAGAGAATTAGAGAGAGTAAGAGAGAGAGAGTAAGAATGAGAGAGAGTAAGAGAGAGTAACAGAGAGAGATACAATAAGAGAGAGTATGAGAGTAAGAGAGTAAGGCGAGAGAGTAAGAGACAGAGAGAGAAAGAGTAAGAGACAGAGAGTAAGAGAGAGAGAGAGAGTAAGAAATAGTAAGAGAGAGAGAGAGTAAGAAATAGTAAGAAATAGTAAGAGAGAGAGAGAGAGAGGGAGAGAAAGATAGTACGACAAAGCGAGAGAGAGCGATAGAGAGAGAGTAAGAAAGTAGTATGAGAATTAGAGAGAATAAGAGAGAGAGACAATATAATAAGAGAGGTGTTAAAGAGAGAGAGTAAGAGATAGTAAGAGAGAGAGAGATTAAGAAATAGTAAGAGAGAGAGACTAAGATACTAGTAAGACAGAGAGAGGCGGAGAGAAAGATAGTACGACAAAGCGAGAGAGAGAGCGATAGAGAGAGAGTAAGAAAGTAGTAAGAGAATTAGAGAGAGTAAGAGAGAGAGACAATATAATAAGAGAGAAGTGTTAAAGGGAGAGAGAGAAAGACTAAGAGAGAAAGGGACAAAAAGAATAAGAGAGTAGTGTTAAACAGAGAGAAATTAAGAGTGAGCTACCTTATAACAGTAGGAGACCGAAGTATCACTTAATAACATTAGCAACACACACACACATCACTTTAAAAGATCACTGAAGCATGTTAAATGTGCAGAGCCTACTTGCAAATATGAGAATCGAGTAGAAGGGCAGCATTTAATATACGTTATTTTTAAAATGCTGTGCAGCAGTTATGTTATCAATATAAGGTAATGTTAACATAATTTGCATATGATTTGGTGTCTCTAGCTCTAAACTGGAGACACAGAAGAGCTGACGGATGGCAATAGTGACTCAACTGAACGTCCTGATCAAGGATATTTTTGTATATTGACTTGCAGGATACTTTCGTCAGCCTGTGACATACATAAGCACATCTTCATCATAGCCTACTTACCCATATTCAATGATTGCAGGGTGTATATGAAAAATAACAGAAATTCAATTCGCCGCACTTGAATGGGATGCCACCTTTTCGGGTTGGTCACACCAACAAATTTGCTGCTCTCTCCCGCTGCTGCTGCTTCTTCTTCTTCTTTTTCTTTCTCTTCCTGCTGCTTTCTAATTCAATTGAAGCTTTCGGGGCGTCCAACTGCTGGAGCCAATCTTTTGGCAGTTCTACGTGCAGCTTTTGTAGATGCATAATTTAATTTTTGTTTACTTTTAATTGGTCGAGCGGCACATGAAATTCAGGGTGAAAATGGAAGGGGTGCCGAGCATCGCAATTCTTTTTCATGTCGAAGTGTAACACAAATTTGATTTTAATTAAGAAACTTTTAGTTCGTATTTTTTGTTTACTTCCATTGCTGCTTTACTCTGACTTTGACTTCAGCATTTCCATGAATTATGCAGCGAAATCATTTTTACGGGTTCTACTTTAGCATAGTGCTTAGAATTTAGCATGTCATAAGCCAAATTCCAAATATGTGTTTTCATATGAGTATCCTTAAATATATATGTATATATATGTGGGTGCATATAGAGCACACTCACTGACCCAGTCGCCAATTTTGGATAGCTTTGTCATCATTAACATCATCATCATCTTCATCGTCATCGTCATCATTATTATTATTATTATTGTCCGCAACCTCGTGGTTTGCTTTTGCCACATGGAACTGTCAGTTAACAAAGTTTCCTTATGAAAGGAGTGAAAATTTGCTCTGCTATATGTTCCACTTTGCGAAAGTATTTGCAATTTAGCTTTGAAATCCAACAAATTTAATTTAAATAATTTTAAAAACAAATCTAAATTTAAGACAAAATGTAAAACTAAATATTGCATAGGCATCTTTTATAAACTCTGGGATTTAAACACTTTTCTTGTAAATAAATAACCTCAAACTGTACAGCTTTAGCTAGTCACACCAACCACTAACCCCTAACCTTTAACCCCTAACCTTAAGCAGCCCCCAGTCGACCTTATCCTTGAACCAGAACCAATTTGATTTCACTCGCAACGCGAGTTTTTTGTGTTTCGATGTGTGGCGAGTGTGCGTTCTCTCGTTTTACAATGTAATTGATTCATAATTAATCAACATAATCATTAGGCAGATCACACACAGCATTCACCAGCCTCACACCCTCGAAGGATGCATATAAAAAACGGTACCAAATACATTTTAATCATCATTTGATCATCAATTTCAAGGCGTTCTTGGGTTAAACAAATGTTATAAAAAATGGTTATATGAAATGGTAATCATAACGATGATTTGACACGCGATAAGGCGCACACGGAAGCTTGCTGCCTCCCTCCCTCCTCGCCTAGCAACCCCCTGCTGCTGGACAATCAACCCTCCCCTCCCCCACCCCGCCCCGCCATTCTCATTTTTTCCCTTTTCTCTGCCTGTCATAATGAAATATGCATACGGCAAGAAGTTGGTAACCAGTTAAGGGGTAAGAGCTGTGATTCTGCTGCCGGATTCTGTGTGTCTATCTGGTGTCTCTCTTTCCGTCTGGCTGCGCCGCGTGTCCTTTTGTTGTTTGGTTGTCAACAAGGACAACACACGCTGAGGCATCGACTGCTACGTCAGCTGCTCCTGCTGTGGCACAGTTAATTTAATTACCCTTTAAGTAACCATATCGAATGGCCATTTGGAGTTATGGCTCGTCCACAGGTCCTGTGCATTGTCCTGCGCCTCGTCCTGTGTCCCTGCTGTATGCACTTTGCACTGGTCCTTAACTTTTGCCTCAATTACTAGAGCAGCTCCTAGCCAACCCAACACTGAATTCAGCTGCCTCCCAGCCAAAGACACACACACACACAGACCCACATACACACCCAATACACATTCACACACACACACACACACACGTGCTGTGGGTTTTATTTTACCATTTGCCAACGTCATGGACATATTAGTGCAACTATTTAGTTGCCACCACAGCCGCTGCCCCTTCCCCTTGCTTCCCCAACTTTGCTCCAGCTAACACTATTACACTGTGCGCAAAAATTGCCAATTACTACATTAAAACTTTGAAAATTACACCGTTAATTAAGTGAATAAAAAGCTGTGTTTAGTAATAACAGTTTATAAACTATCAGCTTTGATGGGGCAAGAGTTTCAAGAGAAGAGCTAGAACTAAGAACAAATATTTATTAGATTTTAGTTATATTTTATCCATTGCTCAAACTTTAATTTCAATTCATTCAGGAAATTCAGTAGTTTTGTTAGTGCGTGTTTCTCTCAGTGTAGCGAACTAACCGCTCCTGCGCTGCAGTTCCTGCTGCTGCCATATTAATTTCAAGCGTTCGCCTTTGTTCCTTCGTTTCTAGCTGCTTTGTTGTTGTTGTTGTTGTTGCTGCTGCTGCTGCTGTTTGTTGTGCATTTAATATCCGATTTCAGTTTTTTGTTGATTCTTTTTGACAATGGGCGCAGGCATTGAACACTTCTTGGCCACCGTCTGCCCCACCTATTCGTCCCGTCTCGTCCCGTTCCTATTGTCCTTGTGAAAGTTTGCTATTTGCTTAGTGCGCTCTGCTCCTTTTTTCCCGTCCTTTTGTTTTCTGCTGCTGCTGCTGCTGCTGCGAGGACGTCGCTCAAAATCAAAATATTGACTCTTAGCGGCGTGTTTATTGATCCGTTGCCATCGTCCTGCCCATCCTGGCCGAGACAGGCGACAACCCTAAGCAAACCTTGGCGGCCTTGCGTAGCAGTCAACTTTCTGTCAGCTGCATTTCTCCAAAAATATTTCGCCTAATGAATTTTCTGTGTTAAACTGCAGTTCGCGAATTTTGCCTGTTTTCCAATCTGCATGTCATAATTGAATTCAAATCACGAAACTGTCACAAAACTAATCAGAGTTGTCATTTTTGTAACAGTAGCCGGGCAGCGGTACTGCACCCCTACCCCTACCCCCACCCCCTCATGTATATGTATGTGTACTAGGGTATCTCTCAACCCCTCTCTCTCGGTTCGCTTTTCGACATTCAAACTGTCAAAAAGTCAGCATCAATTACAGTTACAGAGACATCATAGCAAACACACAGAATGCCATAGAGCAGTTAAAGCAAAAGAGAGACAGAGAGCGTTCAGAGAGAGAGAGAAAGAGAGTGGGTCAGCGCTCAAAGAAGTGTGGCCCAAACTTCGCTTCAGTTTTGCATCAAAATGCATTTGGACATAGGCTAGGAAAAAACAGTCAAAGTCATAACGGGAAATGCGAGAGTTTATTCAAGAATTTTTGTTAACTAGCAAGAAAGGATTTCAAGTGGAAAATGTTAACTATATGAAGGCAAATTCTGAAGGAAACCTTTTAAAAGCTGGCTTGATTCCCTTTTTATTCTAGAATCTTTTATTGGAATCTTTTACGAGAATGTTTAAATCGCATTCCTCTTGAATTACATAATTATAATATTAAGATCTGAGCTCAGACAATATGCTGGCCATAGATATTCTTTATAGCCACAATATGTCATGATATTCAAATAGTATCAAATTATTATGTATATATGTATTTAAATTGAAATGCAACAAACAGCCCTCGATAATGGGGTGAGGGGCAGGACGGGAAAGTCATATGCAAAAGTCTGACATATGCGCTGACATTTTGCATGCAAAAAGGCGCAGCAGCAGCGGCGGCCTCGAATGCTCTCTTTAACCCACCCCCTTCCACCCCCCCTGCATCCCTTGAATGCTGAGTTGCATGTCAAAAGTTTGACGAGTGCCTGTCCAGAGCCGCATGTCAAAGGCAATGGCCAAATGGCCAAAAGGATGAGAGGATGGCAGGGGGGGGGGGGGATGAGAGGCAGCGTCGGCTTTTGGGCTATTGAATTACGTAGAGTCCGTAGTTTCAGATCTTTTGAGTGCATGCGCTTTGATTTCTGGCTTGCTCCGCCTGTTGTTCCTGTTCCTGTTCTTGTTCCTCCTGCTCTTCTGTTTATTTTTCTACACTCGAGGGAATATTAACCGAGCGAAAGCAAACCAAAACCAACCACCCACCCAGCCAGTCAGTCCGTCAGAGATCTTAGGCGACATATGTAAAATGTGTAAAGTGCAGCGCTACCGGTGCCGGTGCCAGTTACAGTTAATTTAATGCTCTTCAGCGGCGGACTTGATAATGATTATGTTGTTCCTGCTTGTTCCTGTTGCACCCTCAACAACTGTCTCGTAACTCCTATTGTTGTTGTTGCTGTTGTTGTTATTTAATGCGCATCGCCGGCAACAACAACATCATCTAGTGCTCTATGGCCCGGCGCATCACTCAATCAAACGGCAATTGTGAGGGCTTAGGAACAGGAATTTGGCCTAGGGACAACTGGCAGCAACTGGCAGCAACCCCTCTCGAGTCAACCCCCTTTGCAACTGGTGCAAATTAACACGCTAAGCACTTGAATGTGCGCCAAATGTGGCGTGAGTAATGCCCTCAAGTGGCCGACAGATGGCGCACATTACAAGCCACTAATCCAATGCGCCTAAAAGTATGCAATTCTCACTCCCCTTGTGCCCCACCACGTTGGGCGCCAGACTTCGAAAACTCTATAAAAACTTACGATATGAACTAAAAATCTTTACAGTTATGCCGCCACTCATACAAGTATTCAGTTCCCTATCATAATCTGTGTATTGCTCATTTCGCGTGCTCTCGTTTCACTCTTGTGGTTATGACTATTCAATGCGGCCCCACTTTGGGCGCCATTTATGATTGCCAACTTAACATAAATTCTAATTTGATTTTGCCACTAAAGTGCCATAAGAACGCAATTTGACCAGCATTGGGTGGCATTTTCCGACCCATTTCCACACCCATTCCTATTTTTTATAGGCTCGTATGGGCTTCCACTTCTGCTTTTGACCCCCCCTGCTCCCTCATCTGCAGCTGCCATTTAGCTGGGCTGAGGCCTTACGTTGGGCATCAATTTTTACGATGCTCGGCGACATATTCGCCATTCGCCATTTTCCACTTTTCCACTTTTCACAAAAGCCAAATCACAGACGCCCATTTCAAGCTTTAGCTCTACTTCCCCCCTGCCCCACACCACACACCCCCGGGTGTCTTTGTGTGACCTTGTGTTGTCAAAGTGTACGTTGATTTTGTTATTACGTTTGCGCTTCTTGTATTAAATATAATAGTGATTTTTAGCATGTAGTACACACAAATAGTGTATAATGTTGGGATACATTAGCTATAGATAATCCAAAGCTTCATTTGCCAAGGTTGCCAGATTTGCACAAATTTTAAACAATTTTATAAAATTAAAATTTTGTCGAATTTATAATTTAATTTTTGATTGTTTTATGACCTTTTTTTCTTGATTTTATTTATTTTAGTGATTTATTTTTATGGCAACTTTTACTTCTCTAAAGCTCATCAGCTTCTTTAAATATATTTCATAGAGTATCCACGCTTCGTTTTGATTTTGCTATATGCCATTTTATTCTGGTTTTTAATGCTGCTGCTTTCGCCATGATTCCTTGTGTGTAGTATAGCTATAGCTATAGCTATAGTATACCGTTGCTTTTGTTGCTGTTTTATATTATTATATGCACTTTTCTTTTACAAAATGGCGGCAAACGTCGCCAACGTCCTGATCCTTGCGCTTGTTCGCCAGCTCCTGGGGGCTGCTCCTTGTTGTTGTTGTTGTCGTTATGTTTGCGGTTATTTGGCGCCATGTTTTTGCTTTCCTCGCCTCGTTTGAGTTTTACGAGCGGCTTTACTTTTCGCAGCTATTTGGCGCTGGCTTTTTAACAGCCCCAACGCCGTCATCAACATCAACATCATTATCATTATCATCAGCAGCATCATTATCATGCATCATCATCCACATCATCCACATCATCCACATCATTGTTGGCCCCACGTGTGTTGTCCATTTTGGTGACGTTGATTTCTATAGCTGCGGTAGGCACAACTCTGATTTACCTCCCAGCTCAGTCTGCACCTACTCAGATCTACCATACCTCTCTCCACCTCCTCCTCCTCCGCCTTTAACTCGCATCTTCTCTGGCTGCTTTTCCTTACCAAGTGACATTTCCCATATGGCAAAGCGGGCGGCGGACTGCTGAAATTGTATTTTCAACGCTCGTGTCGTAATTGAAGACGCACTGCTAGTACCCATCCCTCCCCCCCTATGCCTGCTACCATCACATTTAGCTGCCAACTGTCTGTCAAAATATATAAAAACCGAGGCGACACCAAAAACGTTTACCCCGTTGATGTTTCCCTTTAGCAAATGGAAAACGCTTTGGGTGGCGTTCGCGTTACTAAGAAAACAACGGCCCAGACTTAAGAAGAGCAACGGGTAACGGCATAGAATAGCACAGATGAACAACTGAACAGATATGCCGAAGAAGAAGAAGAGAGGAGCTAGCAGATTCCAGACGTTGCCGATGACATGCTGATGAATTTTCATTGAAAACCGCTCGACAGGATTTTTGTGATTGCCACATCCGTATTTTTCTACATACCCTGGCAGCGGGGGTATTTTCATTGTCTGACAAAATGTGTAACGCATTACGCTATATATGTATATGTCAGCCCATATGCTATAGGGTATATATAATTATATATATGTATATATATTGCTGACAGCTTGTCAGCTTTTAAGTTGTAATCTAATTTCTGCAAGCGTATTTAAACTTCGGCCAGCTATAGATAATTTTCGCACTGGGCTTTTTAATTTAGAGTTTGGTCTACAGCATATAGACATATATCATATACTATACATATTTAACACACAGTTCAAATTTCACTTTGCAATAATATTTTTGTTGCACATTTCGCATGAAAATTGCGCTAGCAAAATGAGAACTCAATTTGAGGTCTATCCAGATGCAGTGCAACAGCCACTTGGCTGTAGGGCTTAAGGGCTCTAGGGCTCTTCAACCCCCCTACCCCTACCCCTGGCAAGGCCATGCGCCCTCTCTAATGCCAATTTAATAGATGGCAACACAAACATAAAAAATCGAAATGAGCAAGCAAGCAAAACAAATGTCTAAATTTATTCATAACTTTTTTTTTTTTGATTTTTTTTTCCAGTTATGCATGTTTATTAGACTGTGCAGCAGTGCAAGGGGAGGGTAGCGGGGGTTTTTGGCAGGCGCAAATTGAAAAAAAACCTTTAGAAATTCCAGAAATGCCAACCCCCGTGAAGTGAGATTCAGATTGAGATACAACTACAGCAGCAGCCAACAGCTTCATGTGCCTCAGCAATTTCCATGTTTTGATTTATGAATGATAATGCGCTGTGACATCCCGACATCCAGACATCCCGACATCCTAGCCAGGACTTTGGCAGGACTACGACAGTACTCAGTCAGGCAATTCAGCCAGTTTTGGGCATATGTCCGCATTGCGTTTAATTTGCATTAATGGGCGTGGTAATGGCAGCCACAGTGAATCCTATGGCCTTGGCCCTGCCACGAGTTCAACACCGTTATTTTTGGTTTCGCTTCCTTTTTTTTTGTTACACTACCAGATTTTCACATTTTGTGCGTTTAATGAGGCGCAACGCTTTAAAATGTTTAACGCTCGCTCATTTCGGGGCTATAAAACGCGGTGAGGGCTTGGGAGGGGTTAGGAGGGTGGGGGGCGTACTAGCAACTGTCGCAAAATCTATTTACATTTCACTCAAGTTGGATATTTGATCAGTGGGCGTGGCATTTGGCAATAAGTCAATAACCAAATGAGTGTCATATAAATAACCCTTCATTAAATTCAACACCAACATAGGCGTATCAAAAGGGGCTTAACGGTAATCTATTATCATACCATAATGAATATGTGTGTGTATGTATGTGTGTGTGTGTGGAAAGGGTTGTTTTTAATCAATTGATTGGTTACCAGAAACCCTATAAGCGATGTTTGCAATTTTCATTTGGCCTGTTCAATTTTCTATAAATTTCATTGATTTCATTTTCTACTTACCATTGCATTTCCTTTATAACATCATTTTGTACATATAGGATGATGATTCTAGAATTGGAAAAAATAATTTAAACTTAAAATGATATAAAATAATTAAAAAAAAAAAATTATATTTAGGAATTACTTGTTATTATTAAAAAAGTTTAAAATATGCCTGAATAATTCGGAACTTAAAGTTTCCGTCGTTAATCCATAGTTTCAATTCTGAAGTATTGCCGGACGTAATCAGTTATTACTCGACTCCATTATGTGCGCACCTTTTCACCATTTTTTCACATTATGCACGCTTATTTCGCTTTATTCGCTTTATTCGCTTATTCGCATTCCTTTTGCTTAAATTCATGGCGCTTCTTTTGATAAGCGCTGGGGATTCGTGTCACCTGGGCGCATTATTTATGATGCGCCCAAAAGAGCAACAAACAGACATATGTACATACATATATATATAGGTATATGTATGTATGTGTTTATATATAGCCTATTCTCTGTCTCTCTCACACACACAGAGCTATACAATCCTTTTGCTGCGGCTTCTCTGCTTCCGTCTCTGCCCCTGTTGCGGTTTGCGGTCAACTGCTGCGGCTGCTGTGGCGCCTCCTCTCCTCATCTCCCTCTCTCTCGCCCTCTCTCCATCCCTCTTGCTTTCTCGTTTCATCGTCAGCTGAATTATTATGCGCGTTAACAGAATTAAACAAAATTTGCTTTTGCTTTGCGCATGTTAAAATTTCATTTGCATTGATCAATTGACGCAGGGGAAAAGTTGGCCGAAATTAATTACTTTGTTGTTGTGGTTATCTTTAACTCTTGCTCTGCACCTCTCTTCTTGCCTGCCTCTCCCCCTAAGGCCTCTTTTTACCTCTCTTATCAGTTGCGGCTCAAGGTGCGGCTGTTTACAGCTGTTTCTTGTTTTTTTCTGGTTTCAGTTTCTGGCTTCCCATTCCTTTTTGTGGCTCGCTACGCTTCTCACTTTGATTTGTGCAACTTCTTTTTTTATTATTGTCAAATTTACAACATTTCAAATTGGACACATTTCCAAAAATCTCTCAATTTCTTGTACTCTAAAACTCTTCAGTTGACAGCTGCCCATGACAAATTTGTATTATAGAAAAAAAACTATTAAATAAATTTTAAACGCTTTGCGATTTTAGGAAGCGTGTTTAATACTTGATTGTTTTGATTATTTCGATTTCGATTTCGAGTTTTTATTGCCAAACATTTTAATTCGTGCAAAATTCGTTTGTGGTCAATTTGATTGCAATTGTTGCTTGCCCACTCCACTCCACTCCACGCACGCCCCCTTCCGCCCCTTTGGCCCACCCCCGCTGTGCATTTATTTAAGTAATAATACTGGCATAATACTCGTAATTGATGGCCTGTCAGAGCTACAGCAGCAGCAGCAGCAGCAGCATCAGGACAAAGGGATAACTATAAGTAAGTGGGTTATTAGCGCCGCAGGATACCCAAGGATCGACCGCCTGCGGCTCAATGCAGGACACAAGCGCCTTGCTGTGAATTAGGGAGACGCACGTACTTTTGCTGCATGTTCTTGTTGTAAGTAGCAGGCGGCAATTGTTGTTGTTGTTCCTCCAGTGGGCGTTTCATATTAGTAATGCAAACACACACACACACACAAACACACACACACACACAAACACACACACACACACAAACACACACACACACACAAACACACACACACACACAAACACAACAAATCAGTAGTGAAAGCTTTTAGTCTAACTGTTCGACTATGAAATACCTTTAAAGAGGGCATGTCAACTTTTGTCATGCTTTTTGACAGAAAATCTGAAAAAATAATTACAACCATTTTCTATGAGGAATTGATGTAGACCACAAATCTTAACTAAAAAGCCCTCGGGAATGAAAATCGGTTCAGATTTGACAAAGTTATGGCACTTTGAAGTCTGGGAAGGTCATTTTTAGGCACTTAGGAACTTCACATGCCAACAACTTGTCATGATTTTTGACTTGAAATCCGAAAAGTTGAAGTTTTTCAACTTTGAATGTAGAACTATCAAGGAGGACAAACCATGATCAAAATGACCTCGGAATTGACAATCGGATCATTTTTGACAAAGTTATGGCACTTTGAAGTCTAGGAATGGCAGTTTTGGAGACTTGGGAGCTTCACATGTCAACATCTTGTCATGATTTTTGACTTCAAATCCGAAAAGTTGAAGTTTCTCAACTTTGAATGTAGAGTTATTAAGGAAGATAAACCATGACCAAAATGACCTGAAACACGAAAATCGGTTCAGTTTTCACGAAGTTATGCCAGTTTGAAGTCTTGGGAATATCAAAATGCTTGTCACACCTTGTTTTACAGGGTATCAATACCTTCACAAATCCCGTAGCAAATGCAATGCAAGTCACAGATTCACACAATTGCTGCTCCTTTATGAAGTCGAGGACATTTTGTGGGCCAATTGAAATTCATAAGCAGGCAGTTATTGTTGCTGTTCCGGATTGTTGTTGTAGCGCACGCAACTCCATTAGCCGGAACTGAGATCTTAACTCTCTCTCTCTCTCTCTCTGAGCCTTGTGACATGACGAATTGTCGTAAGTCGTAAGTCGCATTGTGACACTGTGTCTGGCATATTTATTTAAGTATGCGAATGTGAATGTGTGTGTGACCACAAATGTGACATTCTACATTCTTGGCTTTTTTTTTCTTTTTAACGGATTTGCGAAATACGTGACGCTGCTGTAAGCGGCGAGTAGTATCCGTAGTATCTCCCTGGTATCTCGTCTATACGCACTAATAAACCCGATAATTATGATGATAAAATGATGATGATGTTGCTGTTGTTGTTGTTGTTGTTGCTGTTGATGTTTGTCGCGCCTGTTAATGATAACGACGCGCCTCATCGTTGCCATTGTTTCGCTTGCTTCTGCCCGCTCTGATAATGTTTATGCTCAGTGTTACCGTTACTTAACTGCACATGCTAACATTTTTGGTGTTTACCCATTAAAAGTGGGTCGAGTGCGGGCCAGGAAGCCACTGCTGCAAATGCGCATTATGACTATCTAATACCCTGTTTAAAAAGAGATTTGTTTTTGGCTTGTAATATATTTTGATTTCTGACTGATGAACAGCTTTCAGGTTTCAGAGTTGATACAAATTTGCCATTAATTCTAATTTCTGCAAATATGATTTTATGATGATTTCTATAGACCAATTTTATGGTTGGATTAAAAGTTGCATGATCAAAACTGTTTAAGAATAAGAATGAAATAATCATTATTTTCCTACAAATTTTCTACGTCTATGAATTGCCGATTCCGTGTTCTGAATACGTAGATAATTTTAGAACAACATATTGATATCCTATAGAATCTGCTTACATTGCTGATAATCACAATTTCGTATCATATGTGCAATTTCTTATCTCATTGCCAGATTTTCGTATGCAGCATATTGTGATATTTATTGAATTATTTCTTCATGCTGTGCTTTATACGCGTATTATGTTTATAATATAAGTCTTTGATTTGCTATAATTAAATGATATATAGCCCTATAATATTTGTGATTTTAGTTGAAAATATATAAACCTTATATGCGTCTACGTGGTATATAGCGGACTTTTGACTATCCCACTGACACTGCCACTGCCACTGCCACTGTTTGCTGGCTGCTCGTTCTTTGGGCCCATGGTAACTTAATGGCCCTAAAGGGCAGCCAAAAAATGGCAGGCGACTGCAGTAACAAAAAGTATGTGACACGTCTAATGCATAAACATGGCCAAAAGTTTTGTAACAGCCACGCACCGGCAATGAGACAGGAGTCGGCAGGAGTCAGCAGGAGTTAGCAGGAGCAGTTTACCTGCGTCACCAGGTGGGCAGCAGACAGCAGGCAGCATCAACATAATCATCACCATCATTATAATTATCATTATCATTATCAGCTGGGCTGCCCATTCCCTTCCCTTCCCCTAACTTCCCTTCCCTTCAGTTTCAATTTGATATTTTGTCCATGGCGCTTATTCAAATTGCATTTGCCTCAACGCTCAACCCTAAAAATGCTACTCGGGTTGCATTGTTTTGACATGACACCCAAGCGGAACGCGACAGCTACAGATTCCCTGTGCTCTGGCCCAGAAGGCAGCAGCGGAGGCAGGACGAAGTAGGAGGCGGGGACGGCTGTCAATGCGCCGATGCGCCGACTGTTTCGAGCAACCCTCGGCGGCTGCTCTTAATCAAGTGCTGACAACCAGCACAACAATTTCACAATTGCATTTTAATAAACTTCTGGGCATATTCTTATCCCCTACCCGCTACCCCCTACTCCCTACCCTACCCCTCAACATACTGCTTGCTTTAGTTTTCATTTAACACCTTTTTTGCTCCGCTTTTGTTACAATTTCTGTCGCGTTTGTTGTTTTAGGCGCACCACAGGCTCAGCAGCTATGTCCTCGTGTCCTGGCAATGAATCTGCAACTGTATCCAAATCTATTTCGATTTCGAGTTCTATTTTCATTTCTGTTTCTGTTACTGTTTCTGTTTGGGTTTTTGGGTCCGGTTACTGGGTTGTTGTTTCTCTACTTACAGCTGCCACTGTTGTTCTGAGCCACTTTTGTTGACTTTGCTGAGTGACTGATTTTTAATGATTATTTTCACTGAAGGGTTCGCGCATGTGGAACTGCATGAAATCCATCGAATTGCGGTGTTGACTTGGATAATTGCAATTTTCGAAATTTGTTAAAATAAATATGTAAATGAGACCACATAGATATGCAACATATATACATTTTCTAT
Organism: Drosophila maculinotata; assembly: GCA_035045305.1. Classification (NCBI taxonomy): domain Eukaryota; kingdom Metazoa; phylum Arthropoda; class Insecta; order Diptera; family Drosophilidae; genus Drosophila; species Drosophila maculinotata. The sequence goes on from JAWNPD010000430.1 coordinate 1,145,709, forward strand.
ATACATATTATTTAAAAATAAATTAAAATCCGATTCTATAATTTTGTTAATGAGTGTGTAACTTAAGCCAACTAATTAATCCGTTTTCAATCTTAGTTGATCAAGCAATAGAAATATTTTGTATTATTTTCTGATTATTATTAAATTCTACTTGTCAATATGCTATGCGATCTTTGCTGCTGGGCAAATAACAAACGTATTTGCATTATATGCCTACCCCTTGAATGCCTGCCCCCCCTCGCTCGCTCGCTATTCGGTCAGCCATTTTGTTTAGTTTGGTGTGGCATATGTTGCAAGGATTCGCTCTGCTCCTCGCCGCTTGTTAAGCGGCCCCGGGGCTATAAGCCCCGAACTCGAACTCGAACTCATTTGAAAACGATTTAAGCTGCCTGCTCCCCGCCCCCGTTCCCGTTCCCGTTCCCGTTAGCCTTGCTCCTGCTGCCTGGCTGCTGCTAGTAATCAAGTTGAAATGACATATTTCAGTTTGCTGGCCCCGCGCCTTGTACATGTCAGCTACATATATCCTTGCTGCGCTTCGCAAGGTGTTTCCTTTCACATGTCAACAACTTGTTTCTGGCTGCCTGCCTGGATGCCTGCTTAAACTGGGCAGCACATTAACATGTCCTTGTGTGTGTGTGTGTGTTCCTGCCGCTGCTTGTTGTCATTGTCAACGCAAATCTGTTTTGATTTTAATCCTGCTTATGCGCCGTGAAGCCGGCACTCGAACTGCATGCCACTGGACCTGCGGGGCACAAGAGAGCAAGAGCCCGGCAGCGGCATCTCTACTGCCAGCCAGCCAGCCCGCCAGCCAGCCTGTCATTGTTGTGCAGCGATCCGTGCTGCTTGTTGTTGAACACAAATCCGCTGATGTCCTGGTTGCTGCCGCTGCCGCTGCCGCTGATGTTGCAGCTTCCATTGATGCCTGATTATGCGCCTTAAGTGCCGAAATCAATGCACACAAATGGCCAAATTACATGGGTCAGCGGGGGTTGGCCTTGCATAAGGGTAGTGGGGTAGTTGGGGGGGTGTCGAAACTTTTGCAAGTGTTGCTGTTTTGTTTATTAATCAATTGAGTTGCTCTATTTTTTTCTGGCATTTTTTCTCTCCTCTATGTGAACTGAAGCACGTGAGGCGAACGATCCTAACAAAATAGAAATTTCCCAAAAAGAAAAATATAAGCATTGGAAAAGCGAAAATAAAATAGAGCGGCAAGAGTTAGTTAAGTAGCGTGTGCATTTGACACTTGTTAAAATATTTGCGCCTGTCTGAAACAGAAACACACTCGCAACACTTGAGTTGCTGCTGCTGCTGTTGGTCCTGGCCATCCTGGCAGTCCTGGCGGGGTTGCTCAACGCCTGTCGCGTATTTAGCGAACGTGTTTTCACAACTAACAAGGATGTTAATTTTGTTGCTGTTGCTGCTGCTGCTGCTGCCGCTGTTTGCTGCACGTCCGCCCGCCCTCCTCTTGCGGCACTATTTTTATTTTATTTCCAGCTTTGCACCAAATGCCTTTTCACACCCAGCCACAAAAATGCTCATGTCCAGCGTCCAGGGTCTCGTATTTTATTATATACACTTTCCATATGTTGGGGTACTATGCACTTGAAGATAACGTTAGCCAGTCTTCACTGTGCTGTTTCAAATTGTATTTATTTTGCCAGCAATATATTAGTTGTTTGATCTTAGAATTTATATATACATATATATATAAAATTTTCCATTTCGTGTTTGATATGGATTTGAAATATATTTTTATTTGCGGAATTTATAAGTGTTTTTGAGTTTCTAAGGAATTTTGCCCAATTGATTATTTGTGAATATTTATTTGTGTTGAGGTCTTGTGGAATTCCCGAAAATATTTGGAATATTTCTTGAAAAGATTAACGTATTTTGCCATTTTGTTGTTGTTGAGTTATCTTTATTTATTTTATTTTTATAATAAAATATTCCTATTAGTGTATAATTTGATTCGTTATTGCGATTATAATTTTTTGACGCTCGTATTTTATTTTTATTTTGTCGCCATCGTCATCGCTGTTCCTGCTGCTGTTGCTGTTTATTTTACGGGCAGTGACGATTATGTGGCTCCCCCGGAATGAGAAAGGGGGGGTTGGCGGAATATGCGGCCAAGGCAAAATGAAAATAAGAGGGGGGAGCAAAGGAAACCTCAGCCACATCCGATACTCGTCGGCGTTGGCCATTTTGTGTTTGGATTGATGCGCCCCGGCGAGGCGAACTAAATACTTTGCACAAGCGATGTCCTCGCCACAGATACACACACACACACACAGACACACACACACAGGACACATGACAAACGATGACAGTGCGCAAGAGGGGGGTGTGGGTTGCAGTGGCGACCTCTGCTGTTGACTGGGTAAAAGCATCCTTCACCCAGCTTTGTGCTTGTTGGTTTAAGAAAATTATTAAGGATATTTTTGTGGTGCTGATGAGTTTGCCGAGTACTTTTTCGGGCCAGGACGTTGACCAACCAACCCAAGCAAACATCAACTGTATGTGTGTGTGTGTGTGCGTGTGTGTGTGTTGGTGTGTTGGTTAAGTGTGCGGCCAGCGTAGCGAGCACAAATAGCAAAACAGGAAGCTCAAGTATGTTTACAGTTGACAACGCCAGAGGAACTATCCCGCTCCTCGCCGCGTTACCCTCCCCCCTTCCCACCAACCCAACCCAACCCAATCGCAGTTCGCAGTTTCCATTCACTATGCCAAGAGTCGTCGTCGCATCCAGGACACGTAGCCGGGCGCTTTTGTTTGCCAACCAAGTGGAGACGTGTGTGAGTTTGAGTAATGGACGCTTTTATTTGAGCGCCACACACACACACACACACACATGCTCACACACACATACATGCACACTTACACACTGAGATCCACTCTTGGCACAGCCCGCCCCTTTGCAGTCAAGGCTCTGTGTCAAAAGGGGTCAAATGCTATATTTCCCTTTCTGGCCACATTTGTTGCTGTTGCTCTTGTTGCTATTGTTGTTGTTGTTGTTGTCGGCCATATTTGTTTGCTTTGGCAGCTTTTGGCAGCATTTGGCTTCATTATTATTTCGTTTTTCTCCAACATTGTCATGGCGTATCAATCACTCATATTAAATATATATACATATATATTTATATAGGTACAGTGATACCTGGCAAATTACGATTTTCTTAGCAATTATAATTAGTATTTTTTTTTTTTTTTTTTAATTTTAAAGCTTTAGATAGTTACTAGGACTTATTTATGTGCGATTTATAATGAGCTGTGTAGCCAAAGCGATCACCGTAGCGAGTGACCACTGTAGTGTATACATATATGCAGCTTCAATTGGTATTTGTATTGGGGTTAGTCGATTGCTTGATAAATTCTGCACTTAAATAGTAAAAATTTGTATGCCATTCATTTAGATTGTACACAAAGTGACGAGTGGAGAGTGGCGAATGGTGAGTGGAGAGTGGTGAGTGGAGAGGCGACGAGTGGAGTGGAGTGTCGAGTGCAAATCAACGCTTGCTCTTTACACAATCGTCTCGTCATTTGCAGAGGCTGTGATGGGGGGAGGGGGGGGATTCTTGTAATTGATGATGATTTGTGTTTACTCTCGACCATTTATTATGATAAATCACAAAGGGGTTTTGATATTTTTAGTGTTTGTAATCAACTAGCTCTAATTGAATGCACAACATGCGTGTGAAATATATTTGCACAACACAAAAACAAATGCCACAATTCGCATGCCTCTTTACCTACCCCCTACCCCCCACACTACGCCACTGTGCTGAGCTGCTCAATGCATGCAGTGTCACAATCACAATCACAATCACAGTCACTGTCGGAGCCTGTACAGAAGTCCTGGCAGTCGAGGGCTTAGTACTTATTTGCTTACAAACATTTAGCAACATTTTATGCGACTGCCGCCTGCTAATCGTTTTTGCATTTCGAGCATCCTTAATGCCAAACGCGTGCCACTGATTACCATATGAAGGATATTAGCTACTCGGCAATTGAAACTCAACTCACAAAAGACTGTATAGAAAAAAGTGGGGCAACTTTTTATACCAACTTGGGTGGGGGGTGGTGGCATTCAAGAGGATTTCTTTTGGCAGCTGTGCGAATAAAGAAGCATAAATCAAATATGCGAATATCCAACACCTATTATAAATATTCCTAGTAGATGTTTGAATTTTAAAATAAATAAAGCTGAAATACCTGAATTATTATTTTGTTGTTGGGAACGTTTGCTGGAAAATAATATTAAAGTTGAAAGTTGAAACTAGAAATGCCAATATTATATTTATATATTGCTATTTCTTTTACTGCTCTAATTGATTAATTCTCTCTCTCTCTCTCTCTGTCTGTTTACAGCTATGCAGTGATCACTGGACTAATTGAAATGCTGTCGCGTCGCTGCATGAAGGTGCGCGAGTCCATTGAGCAGAACCAGAAAGTCATGTTGAGCCTGCTGACCACGTTGGGCTTCCTTACCCGATTCATTGATGCCTGCCCGCCCGGTGAGTGTTTGTGTGCCGACATATCGCACCTTTGCAGCAAGGCAAAGGTAAACAGGATCAACTAATTGACTTGCTGCTGCTGCTTCCGCTCTTTGCCTCCTTTTTTTATGCAGGTCCTGCTGATCCCACACGTTTGCTGGGCGCTGCCAAATCCACCGAGCTCTTCGGCACCGTCTCAATGCTCGCTGGCTCTGTGGTGCCCATAGGTAAGTTTATACAACGGATCTTAAATGATCAAAACAGTAGCCGCATAATGCCAGGGGTGGGGTCAAGGGTGCTAATTGCATTTGTATGCGAGTTACGTGAGTTTTGTGCGCTGGCGGAAATTAATTTTGATTTTTGTGCAACGCTCGCAAGATTGTAAACTTGTATCTTTTGTATATGGCATTTATGTATCTATCAATATCCGTTTACCATCAGCTGCTGCTGCTCTTTTAACTTCTCCATTTTGTTGTTGTTTTTTTTTTTTTTATTTGTATTCTTCTCTTTGTATTGCAGGTGAATGCATTCCGGCGCGCACGACCGCTTTGGCGGCATCGACTTTTAATCTTTACGTGTCGCTGGCTTCGGTGGATGTGAACACTTTTCAGGTGAGTTGTCATCCCTAGCCACCCTATCCCTATCCCTCCGCTTCCCTACCCTTCCCACTACCTGTACAAGTGCCGCTTAAACAAATCACAAAGTCAGCCGTTGAAAATTTCATTATGTCAAAGTTTCTTCTTTCTCTACACTTGCCGAGTATATTTGCAGTTTTTCAGCAAGTCTGTAACGTATCGAGGGAAATATATAAAGTTTACTATGTTATACAAATTGGAAAAGTTAAGTTCTTATATACAGATATTTTGACCAACTTATACTATAAAAAGTTTTGGTAAAATATTATTTTTTTTGCTTCACGAAAAGTGTTTTATTGATTGGCATCAAAATACTAGCATCATATAACTGTTGTCTGTAAGGGTATTTAATTTTAGGCTAGTCAAAAAAAAGAAAGAATTTCTTTCTATTTTTTATTTGTGTTTAACTTTTTTGTTGCTTTTCTTTGCCTTGCACTTGAGAAGTTTGTCGCACGTGAAATCGCCTGAGAAAATTGAGAAAATTGAGAAAAATTGAGAAAACCCCAACAGCAACAACAACAACAACAAGAAGAAGAAGAAGAAGAATAAGAGAATGTGTGGCTAAAAGTTAGAATTCAGTTTAGGCGAAAAAGTTGTCACCGTTTTGCGGATTTGCGCAGAGTTTGCTGTCATTGAGTGGTGAATGAAATTTGCATATTGGCAGAATGTCATATGACTGTCGCCTGACAGGTGACATCAGTTGTCATCAGTTGCTTGTAGGGGTGGCGGTTGCCCGGTGGGCGGGGGTGGGGTTTGCACAACAGCAGCAGCAGCGCCAAATGACAAACAACATCAGCGCCATTGAACCGCAATGGCGGCGCTGCTGACATTTGGTTTATAACTTGGGTGGCGGCATGAGCAACTGTGGTGGGGCTGCTGCTGCTGCTGCTGTGGTGCTTTTTAAGGGGGTGGTTTGCTTTTGCTGCGCAAATATTTTGACACTTTACGCGCAAGAACACACGGCGCATTTGAAATATGCAGGCGGCGGCAGGTTGCAAGTTTGAGATTGCCTCATGAAACGGCATATGTAAGCAGCAAATGACAAACTGACTGATTGACTGACTGGCTGATTGACTGTCTAACTGTATTGCCTTGTCTACATTTCATTTCCTGCTGCGTTGTGTCAATATTTGTGGCAATGCTTCAAGTTGTCTACACTGAAAAATAAACTATAAATTTTTATTAAATTTTATACCCGGCAAAATAGTTAATTCTAGTACTTTTTTTTCAAGCTGGAAAAAATTCTTAGACTTACCGCTGATTTTTACTGGTTGTCAGTAAATATTTGTACTAAAAATACAATTTTTATTCTTGAATCGAAATTGTTTTTACTAATTCGAAGATCTCTTTTAAAAAAATATCTAGGACAATTCGTATTGAAAATGTTAGTCAAAAATGTGTTAGAAAATCGTTATTTAAGCCAGCCATTTTCTTTTGCTGTGCACACGCCCCCTGCTAATCCGCATCCCCCCACCCTCTTACTCAAAACGCACTTGACAAACTAATTTGTTGCGCAAACAGCGAAACTGAAAATGCAGCCATGCGGCATGTGGCTGGGATTAGGCCAAGTTAAGCAAAAACTTGCCAGCCGTTTATTTGTTTTGAATTACCACAAAAATAGATAAAGTCTACAGTCGCCGCCGCCGCCGCCGCCTCACTTATCTTTTGCTCCCCTCCCTCCATCCCTTGTTATTATTGCTTGTTGCCTGCCAAAATATGTATAACTCTTGGGCTGGCAAATAATTTGATTTGGTTTTAATCAGCGAGAGACTAACACACACATACACACACACACATACGCACACACACATACGCACACACACATACGCACACATAGACAAACACACGCACAACCACAGAGCAGCTCAATTTTCAAGTGTTCTGCCTTCTGCCTGCCTGCTGCCTGCTGCTTGCCTCGCAAATATTGACTTTGTAAAATGAAATTTTCAAGTTTAACCCAAGCACAAGGCAGAAACTCACACACACACTAGCACACACATATACAGATAAACTGGTAGCCTGATTGTTTTTTTTTGAAGGATGCCGCCGCGCATCGCGCGCATCGTTTGCTCTCTGAGCCGTGCAACAAATCCTCGCTCATATCCTGCCTACTACATCCTGGCCCCCTTCTACTGCTTTAACCCTGCCCCTGTCCGCTGTCCCCTGCCAGCCATCCAGCCATCCAGCCAGGCACGTCAATTGTTTGGCTAAATATTTGCACAATGCTCGTACAAGTTGCCAGTTTCAGTATTAGTTGTTGTTTTTTTTGGGCTTTTTATTGCCCACTGTACACAGCGAGGGTAGTTTAAGCTGTGCGTGTCACAGCTGCAAGGGGGTTGCTTAATTACTTTATGCACAATTTATAAGCACGCGTGATTAGCATAAAGTTCGAATCTACTTATATAAATGGGCTGACGACAAAAGCTGTAAGCTAATGATTTTTTTTAATTTGTCTAAAATGAAAATTGCGGCTGCTTACCTGAAAATTATTGCACGAGCTGTAATAATTAATTTTTCCTTTATGTGCGTCCAATTAACCTAAAAAGATATTAAATTAATTTCAAGTGTTATCGATCTTTAAATACTAGGTATATAGAGTTATTCTATGAGCAATATTATGTAATTTGAACACAAATTAGAATATGTTATGTAGAAAATATTAAAAACTTTTTAAAATTATATTTTGAGCTAAAAGTTTCGTTAAAAATTGTCCAAAAATATAGTTTAATATTATGTCGATTTATAATACCAACAAAGATTTATAATTTTAATCAAAATATATCTTTTTTATTGACAAATTCTAGTTTTTCTGGCAAGTTATTATTGCAGGGTATCTCACTGTCGCGCAGTTGACACCCTGTATATTTTTGTTTTCTCAATTTGCTGCTTTTCGTCCTTCGTAGCTCGCCGCACGGCTGCCAATGCAAACAAATTAGAAGCGTTGTCCGTTGGCCGCTGGTTTCGTCCTGCTCCGTTCCGTTTCGTTCCGCTATGCAAATAGATGTATGCCACACACACACACACACACTCAAACACACCCAACACACACAGCACACACACGCACAACAAACAATTGAGCACTTCACTTCCTGGTCTAAACAAGTGCCACTCTTTGATATTTGTTTTGACTTAATTAAAACATTTGCACAGTGATTCCACAATTTTTGTGTTGATTTCTTGGTTTTTTTTTTCGGTTTTCCCTGTTTTCACTGTTTTTCCTGTTTTTGTGTGTTGCCAATTAAATGACAAGCGGCTTATTTTTCGGTTACAGGAGGTGCTGTCGGTGGAGGGTCCTTTGTCGCTGAAGCTGCTCGATGTGATGACCATAATACTCAACCATAGCGCTAATCCAACAATCGGCACAAATAACGGCGACAGCTCCACAATGCTGATCGATTTGATAGCATCGCTGGCGTTCTTTAGCGTGAATAATCGGCGGCATCAGGAGCTGCTCATATCGGAGCCATTTGCAGTGATCTTCAAGAGTTTGGCCAAGCTGTCGACACAGTTTAATCCGGTCATTTATCCATTTTTGGTCACCATGTGCTACAACAATGTACCGGCCAGGCAGCTCATATCACGCGACTTTGATCTAGGGGTGAGTATTCCTTTCGATCCTTCGATTTTAACTCCTTTAATCTTCTGAACGATCTCTGCTGCAGTTTCTGGATGAGTACAGCAAATCGGATGCAGCCAAGCGAAATCTTTTGATCAAATTGATGTACAACAATAAGAACAACAGCACCTACAACAAATAACACGACAGAGCCCGATTGTAGTTTGTCCTCTCGCTCTTCTATCTTGCTGCCAGTGTGCTTATGTCTCTCCCACAAAGTGATATTATTTTCAAAGAAAATCAAAACAGAAAACTCGAAACATTCGCAATTGCAAAATGCTTTAGGAAAAGCAAACGGATTCACACATATGTTTACAATAATTTATAATCAATTGATATATATATATATATACATATAATATACATATATTGTATGCTAGAAATAACGCGCATAACTCACACATTCACAAACAACAACAACTCGCATAGTTTTATTACACTCAACATCATAATTTATGTTAGTTTTTGAAAAGTATTAACACATTCATCTCAGTTAACAATTCTTTCACACTTATTGCAAATTCTCAGTTTTTTTTTGCATTCATTTAACGTTCAACTTATTTTTCACCCCCGAATTTATGTACCATCTACCAACTTATGCAAGGCAAGCTAATGTACTTCTTTTTGTCTATAGTGACTTTAACATTTTCTGTCCAGAAACAATTATTATTGATATAATAAAGAAATATGTGAAAAACTATACATTCGACTTTTTCATTTTTTGGTACAAACAAATATTTTAAAATAAACTAGAAAGTCTAGGAAATCATATATAAATCAGAATCACTGTTCGTATAGTTTTTTATACTAATTGAGACACCTACAATCAATTAAACGTAAAATTTCAAGATTCTATATTTTGAAAAATCAAAATTTGTAAGGGTCCCTCCTTATGCTATTTTCGTCAAAAAAAATCCTAAATTTTATTTTTTCAAAAATGCATAGTCTTGAGATGTGGAATTAAACGAGATGCCAAATAATGATCAAAATGGCCCTGGGATTGAAAATCGGTTCAGATTTGACAAAGTTGTGGCAGTTTGAAGTCTGGAAAGGTCATTTATAAGGAACTTTTCGGTGTTTGGGCACTTACAAGACAATTTTTTTGTCACTTTTGGCGTGATTTTTGACAGAAAAATGAAACACCACAAAATCACTTTTCCCATAGTTTTGTATACTAATTGAGACACCCACAATCAATTAAACGTAAAATTTCAAGATTATATTTTTTGAAAAATCGAAGTTGGTAAGGGTCCCCCCTTATGCTTTTTTCGACAAAAAATTCCAAAATTTTATTTTTTCTAAAATTCATAATCTTGAGATGTAGAATTAAACGAGATGCCAAATAATGATCAAAATGGCCCTGGGATTGAAAATCGGTTCAGATTTGACAAAGTTGTGGCAGTTTGAAGTCTGGAAAGGTCATTTATAAGGAACTTTTCGGTGTTTGGGCACTTTACAAGACAATTTTTTTGTCACTTTTGGCGTGATTTTTGACAGAAAAATGAAACACCACAAAATCACTTTTCCCATAGTTTTTTATACTAATTGAGACACCCACAATCAATTAAACGTAAAATTTCAAGATTCTATTTTTTGAAAAATCGAAGTTGGTAAGGGTCCCCCCTTATGTTTTTTTCGACAAAAAAATCCAAAATTTTATTTTTTCAAAAATTCATAAACTTGAGATGTAGAATTAAACTAGATGCCAAATACTGATCAAAATGGCCTCGGGTTTGACAATCGGTTCAGATTTGACAAAGTTATGGGAGTTTGAAGTCTGGAAAGGTCATTTATAAGGAACTTTTCGGTGTTTGGGCACTTTACAAGACAATTTTTTTGTCACTTTTGGCGTGATTTTTGACAGAAAAATGAAACACCACAAAATCACTTTTCCCATAGTTTTGTATACTAATTGAGACACCCACAATCGATTAAACGTAAAATTTCAGGATTTTATTTTTTGAAAAATCGAAGTTGGTAAGGGTCCCCCCTTATGCTTTTTTCGACAAAAAAATCCAAAATTTTATTTTTTCTAAAATTCATAATCTTGAGATGTGGAATTAAACGAGATGCTTAATAATGATCAAAATGGCCCTGGGATGGAAAATCGGTTCAGATTTGACAAAGTTATGGGAGTTTGAAATCTGGGAAAAGCATCCCTAAAGATTGGTTGATTAACATAATAACAAAGTACATAGGTACATAAATGAATATATATATATATATATCTGTTACTAATAAACTAAGGGACACTGTTAGGATTGTCAAAGTGTAGATGTTTTACAACTGAATAAATCACTGACTCGCATTTTGCACCTTTAACCAAGGTAGATGATAAACAATATGTAATAATTTGTATTGCAACCTGTGCGACTCAGTCAGTATTTTACGTTTGAAGTGTTGCAAACAATGGGCAGGCACTGTTCGCAATTTCTTTTGGGGCACACAAATTAAAAACGACAATAATAATGTGCCTAGCAATTTGTGGGCGTGTCCTGGGGAAGAGATGCCGGGCAAAACAAAAAAGCGAAACTCATCAGGCGACAGTCGACGTTGTGGAGCGCCTTTTGTCCTGTTCCCTGTCTATGTGTGTGTGTGTGTGTGTATGTGTGTGTATGTCTGGGGGGCGGTGGGCGTGTGCGTTGAGCTGTCCATTGTCTCATTGTCCACGTCGTTGCACCTAGCCTGAATTATGTCACACGATAAGCAGCAGGGGCAGAGGAGACTGGGACGGGGACGGGCAAACAGCGACAACGACAACGACAACGACAACGACAACATCTAATTTCTTTGGACATTGTACGTGTGGGTTTTTTAATGCTGCCATATGCACAACCCCGGCCGAGGGGTTGGCGAATTGTAAAAAACGAGAAGAAGTGAAACGCAGAGAAATTGAAAGGCGGCTCACAATAATAATAATAATAATAAAAGACCTCAAGAAACTCTCTGGTGACAGATTGAAGTCACTCAACTTGAAATGAAATGCGACAGCGTTGAACAGTTGAACAGTTGCACAGTTGCACAGTCAAACATCGCAATATGCGAGTGCAGAAAGCATCAATTGATGGCGTTGCGTACATCAGCTATGCCATAAGTTTTGTTTTTACAAGGCTAGAAAGAGTTTTCTATATTTTCTGGTAGGTTTATGATAGTTCTTGTGTATCTTTAAGCCCCTAGCAATAATTATGTAAAAAAAATCTAAAAATCGAAAATTTACAGAAATATAAAATTATAAATAATATACTTATTTTCAAAAGATTTAAGCAAAATAAATTCATTTCACGTTAACATTTCTCTAATAATTCTGGAGACTCAGTCAGCAAATTTAAGTCAATTTCAACTCAAGTTTAGTCTTTTTGTAATCTGCTTACATTCTATAGGTTTTTTTCTTATAAGTAATTTCCAACGATAGACGTTAAAAGGGTATTTGAACAGTCGTTATTAGTTGTAGATTTCAGCCCTTTTCTGTTGATACATTATTTTTAATTTGTAGCGCAAAATCAATGAACAAATTGGTGTTAGCAGAAGCCAAGTGCTTGACTGTTATTCTGGTGGCAGGGGATTGAATATATATGAGTACTTTATGTAGGTATACTATGTATGTATATAGAGACAGGTGGATGGGGGGACAACAGGGACAAATGACAGGGCGTCAAACAACCCTTCCGAGCAGATCCATAAAACCATAATTGCTATGTAGATGTGGTAGCCGAGCACGGGGGCTCTAATTGCCAACCAGCAACAACAACAGCAGCAGCAACAGCAGCAACAACAACAACAACATAAAATATGAGAAAATGAATAAAATACAGAAAACAAAAAACGAGTGACTAAGCAGGCGACAGTTCAGCGACAAAGTCAATATATCACAAAATACCAATTTGGGACGCGTTGGCTCCTCAATCAAAATTATGACAATACAACAATACTACAATACAGAGCAGCTAGAGCAACAACAACAACAACAACAACAACAACAGCAGTTGCAACCCTCTTGGGAGCTGCGTTTTGTGTAGATTAGTTAAGCGTAGGCGAATGCCAATTATAATGAAAAAGTGCCGGACAACATTGCGTGCAATGAGCGCATAAGGTATCAGCTTTATGAGAATATTTCTGGTTACTGGTTTTTGGTTTCGGGAACTGGTCACTGGGTTTGGTCAGTTCAGCTTTAAGCCGCAAAGTTAATTGCAGCTTAAAGAGGCAGCAGTACAAACTGATTTCAAGGTGTGCCAACTCCCTAAGAACCCAAAAGCACAGTTAGACAAACAAATTTCGCGCCTTTTCCGCAGCAAAAAAAAAGTTGGAAAAATGTTGACCAAAGCAAAGTAAAACAACAAAATAGAATACAAAATTAATAAAGTGTGTTTTTTTTTTTAGCTAACAAGCCGAATTCTTTGATACACTTGCATGTAGACAATTTGCAGGCAAACAAATTCTTTGAAAGTAATATTTTTTGTAATTAACATTGGGTATAAAAAAATTTTAATAAAAATTATATTTTTACCAAAGACAAAAGTATTATTAAAACCAGATAAATCAAAAAAATATAAAGACCATAATTAAATATTTTTTTTTATGTTGAAACCGGAAACTTGTTGAAATCAGATTTTGTGGTAGTTAGGAAAAAAGATACATATCTGAAAATGGCATACAAATGAACTTTAATTGTTTTTGACAAAGTGAATATGCTCCTAGGCAGGACATTAGAAAAAGGGAAAGTTGACGGTTCATTTGGACGTTTTTTCTTTCTTCTTTTTTGGTTGTACAGTTTTGTTTGCTGCGCTGCGCTTGGCCCAAAGCTGGATGGGCAAGTCCTGGTTTATATTGTCCTGTGTGTGTTGTGTGTGTGTGTGTACTGGACTTCCGGCCAGGATACGCTTCTAATTTGTTTACAAGCGACGGCCCGTTGACGTGCTCGGCGCACATTATGCGCGATGCACGGCCGCCGATAAGCAGCTGGACACAACTTCGTCCTGGGGGTGGCTCCTGACTCCCAACTCCAGCCGCCGAGCAAGTGACTTTGTGACGTCGTAAAAGCGGACAGCGGGCTGGCTTTTGTTTGCGTGTGGGCAACGCTGATGACCTTACGATGACACCCAGCTGATTATAAAGAAATAGTCGTATACTCCGGGGTTGCGTGTAAGGCTCAAATTCAGCGGAAATGTTTTGCAGCAAACGTTAAATTATGTAACTAACACACGAGGCAAAGGAACTGTGTTCCAGCAGTAGCTGGAACTGGAACTGGAACTGGAACTGGAAGTGGCAGTGGTCCGTCCGGCCGATCAGTTGGCGTTCCCATTGAAAATCAGCGAACCGCAGTTGGCTAAGCTGCTGGCATGTCCATGTCGAGGTCCTTAAGCGGCTTTGCTGCTGCTCATTTGCACGTGAGGCAGCAGGCAGTGAAGCGTCAAGGCTTACCCGGGTAAAGACTATGCCCCCCCCCCCTACCAGTTACGGCTATGTGCAACTATTTGTGCCCAAACCATTCGCGGGACTTTGCTTTCAGCTGCAAATTTATGGCCACATAAATAACGCAACTGAGAAAACCAGTGGCAGCAGCCACTGCTCGAAACGCTAACAAAGCCAAACGGAGCACAAATTATTAGACAGTAAAACGAAGCATTAAATACTCTATGAAAGGACAGTTCTATAAACTAAGCACGGGTGCAATAAAATATATTTAATAATAATAAAATAATGGTGAAAAGCTTATTTTACTTGTTAAAATATAAGTCTATAAAATTAGCTGGAAGCATAAATTATATAAATTATATAAATATAATAAGTATAATACTAGTACAAAGCGCACTTTTTCATCAAATTAACACATTTTATTTATTATATTTATTAAATATTAATTTTTGTATTTCATAGCTTGATAAATCGACATTTCCATTCGTTAAGGGTATTTGGGTCGTAAAAAACCTGCTGCCATTTCTTTATTTCATATGCATATTTATAGCTTAAATAAATAACAAATAATATGGCTATAAATTTGGACACGTTCTTTGTTTTAATAATAACTAGTTGGAGCTGAAACTGTGCTGAACCGAGGAGAACCCAGCCCAGTCCCCAAAGCGTTCATTTGTTCATTTCAAAGATATTAAATATGCATAAATAACAAGTAAGTATGATCTATTGTAAAGTGGTGGACTAGCACATACCCTGTACGTAGTTGCAAATTATGCAAATTATTAAAATATAAATAAATATTAATTAACATATTTTGAAAATTTTTTTGCTGGATTTTTCTGCGTTTATGATACCCTTTTTATTTTGTTTTGTGCACATTCCACTCTCAAATATTGATGGCAAAATGTTTTTGGCAATGCCAAAGAAACTAACTCACTAACTAACTAACTAAACAGCTGCCTGCCCCAAACTTTGGATGTGTATGTGGTCTATTCTGGGGTTTTCTACGCATAAATCAATGCCATGTGGTCTCTCTGTCCGCTGTCCGCTGTCCTCTGTCGCTGCTGTTGCTGCTGTTGCTCTGGCTGTTTATCTATCAGACAAATTGCTGACGCGATAAGCTTCGATAACAGTCGGCAGCCACAGGCAGCCACTGGCAGCCACACAAATTTGTTGTAACCATATTTATCGCCGAGTCATGCACTCGTTGAATTTGCAGTTGAATTAAAGCCATGTAAGTGGTTAATTAAACGCATTGCCAACCAGCCACTAAATTATAGCATATGTTCTAGCGCCCCTCCCCTTATAGCCCCCCAAAGATAAGATACGTGGCAGATACATGACGATTGCCTAGCCAAAGGGCATTTTGTTATTCACTTCGAATCGCTTGCCAAACAAAATGCATCATGAAATATGCAGTGAGCAAAGCATATTCTTGAAAATTTTCATTTTTCATATATCATTTTTTAGTATTTGATTTTTTTTTTTCAATACCCTCTTAACATACAAATGGTTAGCAGAGGTAGTATAAAGTAAGTTGTATAAGAAACTTTGGGATGGGCTGGCTTGGAATAGTTTTCTAGAATTTTTAAGTAATATAAGAAACTTTTGAACTAGTTTTGAAGAATTTTTTAAGTTGCATAAGAAACTTTCGGTTTGAAATAATTTTCAAGAATTTTTTTAGCATAAGAAACTTTCGGATTGGCCGGTTTTAAATAGTTTCAAGAATTTTTAAGATAGTATAAGAAACCTTGGGATTGGCCGGTTTGAAATAGTTTTCAAGAATTGTGTCTATCGTTATCATTTAATAATAAACTACGCACAAGAACTAAAAATAGATTTTTGCATGTATGCAAATATATTTGTGATTATTAGGCTTATTTACAAAAATCACAGAAAGTTCAATAGTTTAAATTATTTTTGCTGATTAAATCTATATGCCAAACATTTCACAATAATCTGCTAATAAATAAATTGTAAAAACTTAGTCCAGAATATCTCACAGTCAAGCACACTCTGTGCACGGCATTCTCATGTTCCTTTGCTTGAAGGCAAACAGCGTTGACAGCTTTTTGTTCACAAATGTTACAAAAGGAGCAAAAGCCATGAGAATCGTTTGCATTTATTTTATTTGAGTACTCGAGTACTCGTATACTCGAAGATGTGAGTATTCAAATCATCCATCCATCTACTTACTTACATCCGTTACGTTTTAAGGCATTCAATTTTCATTTTGTCTGCTGAACAGTTTTTGGGCATCTCGCATGCAAATATTTTACTTGTATATGTGTGTGTGTGTGTACATATTGCATAAATTATGAATGCCAACTTTTATTTTTTACATATTTTGAAGACAGTTGGCAGTCGACAAATACAAACACACACACACACACACTCGGAGAGATATAGAGGGGCAGTCGAGTCAGTCGCTCGTCATATTTGCGTGTTTGCATTTAATCATCGAAAACGTTGCAGGCGCTCTACTGCCACGCCCACTGAGTTGTGGCACCACCCACAGCCCCACCTTCAACTACCCACAGTCGTAGCATTATTTGCATTTGTAAAAAGTCGTTTTTCTTTTTTTGCAATTTCATTTCAATTTTTTATGCCCTGCACACAAAAATATGCGTAAAAAGAGTATCATTAAGTTGTGCATATGCATGCGAACAGGTTGTAGGAAACTTCATCAGGAGTCAGGATCAACAAAGAACTTTAAATTTAAATATACATTTCCTTTGCATTTCTTTAGATATTCCAAAAAATAGTTGTATACAGATTGCAGATATCAAACAATATTTTTAAGAAAATTAAAAAAATTTCGAATTTGATATAATAACAATAACTGCCAAAAAACAGCTTTAGATAAAAATGGAAAATTAAATCGATTGCTGTGAAAAATGCGCTCTCATTCAGCCCTATTTAGATAACAACAATAACAATAACAATTCGAGATAAATGCCAAATGTTTTGCGATAAATGTGTTTGTCAAATGATTTAATTGAGCAAACAACAGTTTTTGTGGATTGCTGAACAGATTGCTGGCCAATTGCTTGATCTACTAGTTGTCAGTTAATAATAATGAAGCTTATCAGTTAGTAGCTGCTGGCTGCTTCAAGCTCTGCCTGCCATCAATAATCATAATATTGAGCGATTGAGTGGCAACAGTTGCAGCTGTTGCTGCTGTTGCTGCCGTTGGCAACAACGACAACAGCAACAACAACTCTGTCAATTAGTTATCATGTTCGGTGTCAGCACATTTCGTTTTCGATTTTGATTTTGATTTAATTTTGGGGGGTGCCAGCAAAACGAGTATTTGGCAAAGCGAGTTGTTTGCCACAGTTTCTGTGCCACATTTGTGGGGCCGTTCGCAACGGTAAATCCAACTGATTAGATCTTGTTACAACTGCACACAGGTAAATGCCCGGGGAGGGGCTGGGGCAAGTTAATCAAATATGCTGACCGAAAAAACAGTTGAATAATCAGTCATGGAATTGAAAATGGAAATGGAAAATGGAAAATGGTTGTGTGACAGCCAAACAGATTTCCCACAATTTCTCTGCATGTCCTGACAAATTGTAACGAATTTGCGTGTTTATAAAAAATTAAAAAAAATCTGTGCCCTGGCCCAGGATGATACCCACAACGAGCATGGCCACGCCCACATCGACACCCACACACAGACACACACACACACACACACACAAACGTAGAGAGCCCAGCTATATTTTGATTAAACTTGGCTTTTACAATGTTGCCGCATTGTTGATGCCCATTGTTGTTATTGTTATCATTGTTGTTGCTGTCGTATTGTTGTACGGTTGTATTGTTGCATTGTGCTCAACGCGCAGAGCGCAGCGCAAACGCATTTGGAATTTTAATTCACATTCGCATTTTCACAGTTATTTTTTATACCCTATAACTATGTGGCTGGTGAGGTTAGTTAGCTCGGAAAAGCGATCGATTTTTTCTGATAAGCTTGTTTTTAAAACATTTAAAAAAAATCGGTGAGAAATATTCATACTTCGAAAACCTAATATTATCAGATTATAATAAAACATTATATTTTTATAAAAAAAATAATTCTTATGAAATAAAAAACCAAATAAAAAACATTTTTTAAATCTCCCAATTACTAAAAATAATTCTCATTAAAGATTTTACTTTTATTTCTACAGATTGGCAAGGAACGAGTAAAAACTTACTGTAGAAATTTTATGCAAATTTAGCCAACATTTTTTTTAAATCTGATTTTATATATATTTCCTAGATTTAATAATATATCTAAGCACATTTGCTCTCCTGAGCACAAATACTTTTTAGCACGTCTTTTAAATTGCAATTCAAACTGTCAAACTTGACAGTTTTTCAACATTGTATTCGAGTTTATATATATGCATGTATACAGTTTGAAAGTTGCACAAAGTATTTTCAAGTCGATCTATAAATAAAACTGGATTTTCTTTTGAGTTTTATATTTATATTTTTTCGTGTTGTTTTCTGCTGTTGCCATTTGCTTTTATTGCATATTTGCATTTTGCATTGTTATTGGCCATGGTGTACAACTGGCGGTGTGGGCGTGGCATGAACGGGGCGCTGCAAAGTGGTTGCTGTGGGGGTGGTGCGGTCCGTTGGCTATTTGCATTTTGTGGCCAACTGAAGCGTCCAATCTGTGTGTGTGTGTGTGTGTGTTAAACTTTTCACTGTATAGGGCTATTTTTTCATACTTTGTTGTTGTTGTTGTTGTTGGTGGTAAGGCTGCATTGTTTGGCCAGAAAGTGTGTCCAGCAAAAGTTCGCTGCGAACTGCCTGCGGTTGCATATTTGCGTTTGTTGTTGTTGCATTTTGCATTTTGCATTTTGCAGCGACTTCTTTGGCTTTCAGTTATTATTACTATTTTTCGGGTTATTTATTCGTATATATGTATGTGTGTCTATGTGTATATGTGTACTTTTCGGCGCATAATGATTCCAAGTGATTCACAGCATTAATATGCATATTAAATATGCATAAGGCAACCGAATGCAAAATGCAGAGCCGCTAAAAATTGACGATGCTGCAGCTGCAAATTGCATAAATAATCCCGCATACAAATTCATTTGGCAAATAAAAAATACATATGTAAATACATACATATGTATATGTGTGTATGTATATGTTAAACAGGCCATAAGCCGTCTGCTGGTTGAGGCATCAAAGCTAAAGCCATTTTAATCAGTTATACGGTTGGGCTTAAGCGATTTGCTTTCTCGCGCACATTTTGCGGTGCATATCAAATGTCCAAGCAAACTGTCTGCCCGACAGGCGACAAACTGTCAACAGCCCAAAACTGAACTGAAACTGAATCCAGAGCTGTCAACGCCGTGGATGCAAATCCCCATTTGACACTTGACCAGTTGACCAGTTGACCAGTTGGCCAGTTGACCAGTTGGACAGTTGACCAGAGCAGCAGGCGCCAGCTTCATCTTCTTCCACTCCACTCCCATCTCACAGCTCATCTCATTTGCCTGATGGCATTGGCGTGTCATAATTTGTAATCCTTGAACGCTGCCTGTTTAATTTTCACACCTTTGTGCTTTACGCTTGTCCCCAGTCAACTCGCCGACACACGACCAGGCTTAAATGGCTTTGGTCAGCCAACTGCTGGGACAACAACTGCTCAACTGGACAGCCACTGAGCCACTTGACCCACGCTATAAAAAACACTTTTCACTCATTACAAAATTGTAATTATTTCGAGTTCTGTTGGAAATACAACAAAAGGTTAGATTTACTAAGAATTCTAAAACTCAACACTGAAAAATTATTTAAAGAATAAGAAATTAAAAAAAGGTTAACTTAAAATTATAATAAATAAAAATATAAAATTAAAGAAACAATTTAAAATGATGTTATTTATACATATTAAATTATATTATATTATATTATTATAGTATAAACTTTATACAATAATATATATATATATATATATATATATAAATATAATCATCATACTTATTTACAAGCAGTATGTTTAATAACTTTTAAGTTTAGTTAAGATTCGAAGTAATATTTCCGAGTGCAAGTTTTAGGTTTTTTTTCCCCGCACAGGATTCTTTTATCTTTTACTTCTTCTACGTTTTGAATGTAGCTCTGACTTTTTTCAAGGTTTTTTTTTTGTATTCCATTAAACATTTTCAAATTCAAATGCCAAATGTGTTGCAGTCTTCGCTTACGTCTGCCCCCTTCCTCGCCGTCTGCGTGCATTGAAAACTGGAAAACTGGCAAGTTGCAACTTGCAACTTGCAACTGGTTGGCCATTGCTGTTTTGTTGTTGCTGTGGTTTTTTGAGCCTGGCGCTCGCCATCAAGTTAGCGTGTTTATGGGCCAAGCGGCACAATTAACATGTCGCGGCTTTTAGCGTCTGCCGTCGCCAAGTGGGAGCAGGAGCGGAGCGCCGTCGTCGCCGACAGCTTGCACAAAATGACATATGAGGCGCATAATTGAAACTTCAAAGGAGACGGGGCGCAGTCGGGGCATAAATTAGGCGGCTGATCGCTCGCTGCTGCTGCCAAGGTGAGCGGAGCCGCCACAATGATGATGATGATGACAAGACCAGAGAAAGAGACAGGCACAGGCACAGGCACAGGGACAGAGGGACAGTGGCAGACGTTGATGAAGACCAAGTGCAGGCGGCAGGCTGTAAGGCGTCGCGTCTTCTTCCATTCCATTAGCGTCGTGTGGCAGGCAGCGGGCAACGGTAGCCGTGAGGCAGCCCCCGCCTACTCTCTCTCTCTCTCTCTCTCTCTCTCTCATACTCTCACTTAGTACGCCCCCTTGTCACGCTGCGCCCTTCCATTAGCAGAACATATAATACAACAACAACTACAACAACTAGTTGCCACTCGTTTTCGAGTGTTGTTGCTACATGGAAATCAATAAAAATCCGCGTGTGCGGCAGATCAACCAGCAGATCGTTTTTGTACACAGAAAAAAAAAACTATGTTTCTTATGCTCATTTTAGTGGCTTAAATTTAAGCTATTAACTTTTTATATGATCTAAATTATAATAAATAATTAAGGACTTGCTCTCAACAGCATTGTTTTTGTTAGCTCCCAAACCTGATAAATTTTCAGTCTAGCAACTTGCTTGATTTTCAGTGCAGCATCTTTCAAGTTTAGTCAACGATTTGGGCAATAGTCAAGTTCAAGATGAGCATGAAATGAGGAGTGAGGAATGAGGAATGAGTAATGTTTGCCTTATTGTCGGCATTTGTGTTTTGCGACCATTTCCATATTTTACGCCATAAATTAAACACTTGAAATGCGGCGGGGCGCACTTAAGAAATATACTCGCTCATATATATATTCACTTGTAAGTGCAGGCGCCGACAAGATGGAAAATGGGGAAAAATTGGAAATGTTAAAAAGCGCAGCTGTTGATAAGGAAATGAGTGCGGCAAAGTTGCGTTTAATAAACGGAAACGCTCAGCCAAAAAAAAAAAAAACGATGCGCTTGGATTCTGTGGGAAACTCGGCTGGAAAATCAAAGCCAATGGCTGAGACTGAGACGGAGACACGAATGGAGTACAAAACCGATGCGCTGCAGACACGCAACAAATCTGACGTTTAACCGTTTACCCGTTTCTCTGATTTCGATTATCCAGAGCCACACATAGTTACTTAGATATGTATAAAGACACCTTCAGCAGCAGTACATGACATGACATAAACGGAGCGAGGGGTTGGCAGGGGGCTAAAGCACCGCCAGACACGCCAGTGGCAACAAAGTCAGTAGCCAGACAAATGAAAAGCTCAACGTCTGAAATGAAAGACAGCCAGAAAATGCCAGAAAACAGCAACGTCTGCGAAAGATTCAAACGAAGGCAACTTGAATTCAACAAAGAGTTGCAGCAATTCGGATGCCCTCTCAAGGTACTGTGAGAAAAGTGCCCCATACTCTACTAACCCACCCATTATATTCACTTTAATCTCAGCTAAAGTTGGCAAATAAGTTTGAGAACATCTCTATCTCTAGCTCTATCTGATATCAGTATAAAACAACCTAAGGATTTTGAAAAGTTTCTGGAGTTGCGCTGTACTATAAACTGAATAGCGGTTTGTTCTTTAAATTTGAAGCACATCAGTTCCTAAATATTCTTAAATAAGTATAAATCAGCAGATCAGTAGGTAAAGATATTTTTTGCAAAAAATGAGTTTTCACAAGGGGTTATAATTTAAATGCAGGATTTTTGGACAAGACAAACCATGAAGAAAATGGCATTGAGTTTTACGATCGGTTCAGTATTAAAAGGTCAAAATTAGCAACAACAAAAGGAGTAAGGGGGGGAGGCGCACAAGAGAAATGAGTAAACTACAAAAAAATTGGATTGTAAAGTGCCATAACTGTCAAAACTCAACCGATTTTCAATTCCGAGGTCATTTTGTTCATGGTTTGTACTCCTTAATAATTCTACATTCAAAGTTGAGAAACTTCAACTTTTCGGATTTCATGTCAAAAATCATGACAAGATGTTGGCATGTGAAGTTCCCAAGTCCCTAAAAATGCCTTTCTAAGACTTCAAACTCCCATAACTTTGTCAAAACTCAACCGATTCTAAATCCCGCGGTCATTTTGCTCACGGTTTAATTAATCCTACATGTTAGGTGTATGCCCTTAAATTGTAAATATATTTTGTTAGACATAGTTCTTCAATAATTATTGCTTGTTTAAATATAATGTTGTCATATTAAAGTTACAAGAAATCCGACCCGATATTCCATAGTTATAATGCCCTCTAAAAGAGCATAAAACGACTCATTCCGCACGAATGGCTAAGCAAGAAAGCAAAGGGAAGCAAAGGGAAGCAAAGGGAAGCAAAAGGAACCAAAAACGGAACCAAAAACGGAACCAAAGGAGTGAAAGGAGCTAAAGGAAGCGCTGGCGAAGCGTAAACATTTTACACTCTTGTGTGTGCAATGAAAGCGACGCCATTTCAATGAATATGTGTGTGTGTGTGTGTGTGTGTGCTTGCGTGTTTGTAAGAGGGTGGAAGGGAGGGAGGAAGCAGCTTAAGAAGAGATTCAAACGTCTGAGCCTTGTAGCCTGTAGTTCCCAAAAGGACTGTGCATGTGTGTGTTTGTGTTTGTGTGTGTGTGTGTGTGTGTGTGCACACATACGAGCAGTAAGGACATAAAATCATTTGAGCTATGCGCATGGCTGAAGCGAACAAGTTTCTCATAAATGTTTTACTGTGACGATTGGCCAGAAAACTGCATTGGCCAAAATGTGCTGACTGAATGCAACAAATGCAACGAATGCAACGATTGCTGCAGCAGAATGGCAAAAATGGCTAAAATGGTCAACCTTTCACTTTCTTATCGCGAATGTCATAAATTTGCCAACTTATAGGCGAAGCACTCGTAAAGTCCATGAAATATGCGAGCATGGCACAAAATTTAGTTTGCTGCTGTTGCTGTTGTTGTTGTTGTTGTTGCTGTTGTTGTTGTTGTTGCTGTTTAGATAGCAACTAAGTGCGGCGACTGCTGCATCCTTGTTGGCATCGTCTGTAAGCCAAAATGCAAATGTAACGCAACACCTTCCTAACCGCTTGAGAAGCCCCCCAAACCCCCATCACTCCTCTGTTGTTTTGGTAGGCGCCTGCCACGCCCACCACGCAAAACATTTGCATTAATCATGTTTGCATTGCATTATGCAGCACAGCATACAGAAACACAGCTTCCCTTCACTTCATCCCCCTCAGTTGCCCACGCACTAAGTGCGGCAAAGCCCCTCTCCACCCCACCCCTCCCAACCCCTTGCGCCTACGAGACAGAAAGTACAGCCAGATGCGCTGCTGAAAACTGTGGGCAAGGCTTTAGCCCCCCAAAAACACACACACACACACACACACACACACACACATACGCTGTGTGTACAGAGACTCATGCATAAATATTTTTTGCATAAACAAAAGTGTTGAAAATGCAATTTGCAAGGCCTGTGGGTGAGGGGGGGTTGGCTGAGAAGGGGGGGTAGTGTAGCGACATGAGGCATGGCCTGACGCTTAGTGCGAGGTCAAACCAACAATGGGGTATACAAACCAACAGAGCAATGAGTAGTGTTTTCCGACCAAAATAACGATATCTTAGATGCTCTCTAGAAATCCCGAAAGACTCTTCTAATGAGGAATACATAGTTATGTTTAACATAATAAACTAAAAACCAAATTTCTTAACATATAGATTATTATTATTTTGAAATATTTACTAAAATTATAAACATTTCTGAGATCAAAGATTAAGTTAAAAGTACAGATTTTAATTATTCTCTGTTTTAACTAAAATGCTTATAGTTCTATAAAGATATTAGATTTACCTACCCCCAAAACACATGTTAATAAAATAATAGTATTTAGCAAAACTATAAAACTTCAACTTAATGACAGCCATCAACTGAGCTACATTTAATATAGCCCATGCTTTAGTCCTACTAACAATATTTACACACATATATGTAAATATAACTATGGCAAACAGAGATCACAAGAAATAATAATGCACAATTTGGAAAGAGTATATATAAGAGAAGAAAAAAGAATGCATATGCGGCGTAAAATTGTGTAGCTTGACTCGATTTTGACCCCGTCTACCCCGACTACGAGGCGGCCTATGTGGCGTATGCGTGTTCGCTGAAGGCACATTATGTATACGCACATAGAACACTATATAGAGAGTGAGCAAGAGTGTGAGCGAGAGTGTGTGTGAGAGAGAGAGAGAGAGAGAGAGAGAGAGAGGAAAGGACACATTTATATGGCAAACTGTTTTTAATGCTTTTAATGCGCCAAAGTGTTGTTTCATTTTCATTATTTGCACAAGCTGCCACACATTTAAATGCCAACCCCCCCCCGCGCCACGCCACGCACCGTCTAGTAACTAGTACTGAGTAAACAGTATACAGTACTGAGTATTCAGTATTCAGTATTTAGTAACCAGTACCCAGAACCCGTAGGTCCAGTCCAGCCAACCCATTTGGAATGCAGCTGTTGAGCTATAATCATAATTTCATAAAGCACATTTTCACAAAAGCTTTCAGCACCCTAAACTGCATTGTAATTACAGCGATGGGGCAGCTGAGCAAGGGGGGGCCGGGGAATGTAGGGGTTCAGTGCTGCAGCAGTTGAAGGATTCAACGAGCGATGGCGCGCATTTCGTAGCGCCAGTCAAGGCGAAAGGATAACGATAACCAACATGTTGGCTGGTTGGTTAGTTGGTTGCCTGTTGGCTGTTGGCTCCCCTTTACGGTTTGCTCGGGCTACAGTTCTGCTACAAGGGAGCGGGTTGATATTGGGGGCTTACAACGGGGTGGCAATTGTAGTTGTTGCTGTTGCTGTTGCTGTTTGTGGGGCTTTCGCTGGCATTTGCCGAGTGTTGCGTGTTGATTTCAACGCATAAATATTGCAAAAGGTTCAAACAAAATGGCGTCGACGCGCAATAAATACCGTTGCTACAGACTGCTGCTTACACATACAAATATACATATATTTATATGTGTGTGTGTGCTTGTAGTGCTCTTCAGCGTATTTTGTTTGGCGCATTGTAATAAAAGTGAATTTATGCAATATTTCTGCGCCTTTGTGCAAATATCATTTGTAATTCAACAACAACAACAACAGAATGTATTAAATGTCCTGCCGTTTGTTATGCTAATGAGGGCCAAAAAGGCGTAAGTATTCAAATAGCAAATACAGTCTGTAAAATCCGTCAAACTTCAAACCAGAAATATTCAAAAATTAAATTATTAACATTTGTCGCAATTTGTCAGCGCAAATAAATTCAGTAAATAATGCAGTCGAAATGTGGAGAAGTTGATATTAAATGAATAAATGAGCAGTGAGTTATAGCTGCACCCGATTTATTTAATATTTCTAAAAGAAATACGAAATTTTCTATGAATTACCAAAAAGAGTTGTTTCATTTTTAAGCCAAGCTTTAATTTAAAATAGTATAACTACTTTAAGCCCATTTGTCAATCAACTAAAAATGAAGGCAATGTTTTTTAATCATTTGGTAAATGTAACAAACATTATTTTTATAACTTAACTTAACTCATTAGACAGTCAACAGTTCTGGGCCAAGAGAGAACAACAAACAGCTGCCACAGCTGTTTGGGAGACTCATCAACTGTTGCCAGAACTATTCCGGAAAAACCTATCTTAGATATAGGCAACATCAGCTGTGTGCCACGACAAAGTTACGCCACAAATACAAAAGGGCTCTGGCGATGTCTTTGAGGTGCACGAAAGCCACAAGAACAACAGCAAACCTGGTGCCTGGTGGTTTTCTGGCCAAGCAACCTGCAATAACAACAACAACACAGTCAATTTGTGTCTGTGTGTGTTGGCCATCAGTTGCACAACAATGAGCTGGCTCATCAACAGCTTGCCACAAGTTGCTGCACCCTTCCCGGCACATGCCCTGTGGTGGCTTACCCACAGCAAAAAAGTAACCAACCGCTTACAAGTGTACAAAAAGCCTCGCGACTCTTGAGAGTTTGAGAAGTGGCAGATGAGGAGAGGAGCAGGGGGGGGACAGAACAAGTGCCAAAGGCCTACGAATGTCATTCAAACGCTGCAATATTCATGCAGGTTGCTTGGTGGGGGGGGGAGGGGGGGGGAGTGGAGGGGTTGAGAAAACTGCTCAAGTGGCAATGCTTTTCCGCCTTGGCTAACGGAAATCCATTAGGTTTTGCCAGTGCAGTTTGCATTTGTGTGAGCTTTCCGTTTGACATGGCCCAAAACCTCAAACCGAATGCCGCAAGTCGCCAGTTGGAGACGTCTCCTCCCCCCGCACCCCCTTACTACCTCACTCCCCAACCAAAGTATAATCGCTGTTGTGGACCCGCAATCAAGCAAACGTTTTGCATATGTTCAGCTCCACGTTCGGTTTATGCGTTTCGATTAGCATAAATCAAATCTATGGCACGTAATACTAATATAACATAACATTTGTACTACAAATAGTGGAACTGCTTTAGAAACACCTTTCGCCAAAAAAAAAATCACACACAAAAAGCCAAAAAAAAAAACAAAAAAACCTTAAAACACGAAACTGAAACTGAAACCAGACCCAAGTGATTCCGCCTGATGAAAACATTAACATTATACACAAAATTTTATGGCTACTTCAATGTGTATGCCCTAACTAGGGTTTTATACGCATGTCACAAAATATGTAACTTTTTGAGAGTGGCTTTTAAAAGTCTAGTATTTTTTTGTATTTATCATTATTTTGTAAACTTTAACTATTGTTGTTTACTTATAAAGTTAGCTACCAGCAACTAAATGAACAGATATTTGTGAATATCATATACTTTGTATAGTCATCAAAACCGCAAGATTATATACTGATCGCTGCAAGGGTATTAAAACATCAACATGCCATGGTGTTAACTTTACTTTCTTGTTTTATTTTTTATGACTTTTGATGGAGAATGCGCATGCGAGTGTACAATAAAATTGTTTGAATATTCGCCAAGCTGAGACGCGAGAGTCGTAAAAAATAAAAACACAAATAAAAAAAACGAAAAACAAAAACAAATCTTTAATGACGACGGTTTTGTGCGGTTTTAATTGCTCGACCGTTTGACAAGCTGACAAAGTCAACATGATGAATTTGCGACGCCCGCATCGGTCAACAACACCGGCGAACTGAGCCACACGGTGTAAGCCACAACGGCGAGAGGTATATCCAGGTAAGAGAGAGAGAGAGCGCACTAGTCACCTGTTCGGTTGCAGGAAATGCAGTCAAAGCGACGAGACGCGACGCGACGTTCGTCAATGTCAGTGTCAAGTCGGCAGTCAAAATGCGCGTATTATGAAAATATCGGCGACTCAATCTCGATCTCAATCTTAAAAGCAGTCGAAAAGAGTGAAGAAAAAATAAAAAAAAAATGCCAACGTCATGAGGTCCGACACGTCAGTCAGTCAAGCGCTGGCGTCTGTAACGGATCATGATGCAGCATTAAAAAATGTATATATATGTACATACATATGTATATGTGTCTATATAGCACAGAAATTGGCTCGATCGCAGACGCCGCCGCAATTTGTGAGCGGCGGCAAAACTTAGGATCGATACGAAATCGATTTGGCTCGCAATCGATTTGGCTCGATTCGAAGTGAGTTGGCAGCTTTTTTTTGTTGTCGATTGGATCGTATCTAGCGGCTACTTAGGTCGGCGGCTGAGCGACAAACGAACTGCGAACATTTTGTGAACATGTGCCACAATTATGCGCCTGACAGCGCAATGTGTTAAAAAAATGCCAAAAAAAAAAGAAAACAGAAATGGAAAAAAAATCGAATGAAAAACCATATGAAAATGTATAAAGTGTAAATTGTGTGGTAGCCAAAGGCCACAGCGTCGCTGCAGCATTTATCATGCGCCTCGTTTTCCAGGCGACTTGTGGCACACTATATTTAGACGCTGCCTGGCAGGCAGCTAATGGATGCAGGCCCTGGGCCCAGAGAGTGTCTTGCTCGATAGCCCAGGTCGAGGAGAGGCATACTTTCAAATTCATATTTATTGTCTAGGCAGCAGCTGAGTGCATTTTTATATATGGCAGTCCATTTGCTTTGCCGCCAACGCCAACCAAAATAAACAATAATTCGAACATGGGGCGAAAGGAAGTAAAAGTAGGCGGCCTGTCGCTCAAGTAAAAATCACTGGGAAAAACTAATGGGACTACAAGTTAAAAACTGCATAATATAGTTAATCAACCATCTCAAAGATATCTCAGCTATTACTAAATACTTTTTTTTATATATCATATTTCTGTTATTTTGCATTTATTTATTTTCTACATTTAAATAAAATACTTTAAAATTCAGAAATAATTATTCTGCTTTTCATAAATTGTACTTGACTATTTTGTAAATTTCTGGTAATAGTTTTCTCTGAGTGTAGGGCGGGCGGGGCGCTTGATTGTGAGGGGGTTGCTGGGGTAACCTGTAAAATGCCAGGCATTTTAAAAGGTTCCACATTTTTTGTTGTATTGTATTTTGGGGGTCAGGGCAAGCAGCAGCAGCAGCCGTCGGGGTCTGGCCGGGCTAATTGCATTGATTAGCTGACGTCGCGTTTTGGTGCGCATCAAAGTCGCTGCAGCGGGGGGCAGGGGCCGGAGGGAGGCAGGAGGCTGGAGGCAGGCAGCTGTCAGTCAAGTGGCGACATGTTTACTTGGTAGTCAATCCGTAGCCGCAAACAAAAACCCTTTCGAAATGCTCAAACGGCACACAGAACCGTTTGAGCCGTGCCGCAAAATACACAGCAACAACAACAGCAACAACAACAACAACAACAATAATAAGAAATAAATACAAAAATAAGCGGCAGAGTTAAAGATATTTGTTTGCATTCATATTTCAATATTATTTTTGATTTTTTGATTTTTCATTTCGGTTATTGGAAGTCGCTTGCGCTCGATCAGTTTGAAGATCAAAGGTGTTCAAAGGTGAGCGACGGCAAACGGCAAACGGCAAATTGACATAATGTGGCGTTTAACAAATTCCCTTCATGCCCCCTTCTCCTGCTCAGTCCAAACAAAGCGCATCCATCAAGAAAATTGAATACCACAGTTGAAAGATGAGCAGTCATGGGTTTCAATAGAAGATTTTCAATCTCTTGAAATTAGTAGAAAATTATAGGGAAAATATATAAATGAAATTTAATGCTGCGTTTCAATAGTATCAGAACTACTTATGGTAGCCACAATTATAAAATTAGTTAAATAATATAAAAAGATGACTACAAAATTGGTATTAAACAGAAATCGGAATTGGAAATGGAAAAATTGTACTTTTAAATATAGCTTGATTAGTAAAAATGCAAAGTGAACTTTAAAATCGAGATTTAATCAAGAAAATCGAAAAATTAATCTTGATTGAAATTTAATATCTTTAGCTAACTATTTGAATAAATTGAATTTATTGCCTCGGTTGAAGATTGACGATTGAAAGTGAATGCCGAAAGTGAAGTGTTGATTTTATTATACAACCTTTCAACTTCTTTTACTGTTAGAATACATAAACCGTGAGAGATCAACGCTGGCTGAATACTCTACTCATCCCTAAAATCATATACAATTGAGTCATAGCAGCTGCAATGCCAGTCGATCACAGCGAGCGATAAGAAGAGAAAGAAAAAGGTGTAGAAAAAGCAAAATGACATAATGCCGCATCATCATTGAAGATTGCAGGGCATTAAGCTAATCGGATAGTAGGATGGTCGGATAGTCGGATGGTCGGATTGTCAGACATGCATTGTAACATGAGAGATACAGCTAAACAGTTTTTTCTCTTCGGTTTTGTTTGGGTCCAAAGGAAAATTGCCGCCTGCGCTTTTCACGCCCATGCAATGCCGTGAAGCGGCTTTGCGCGGCTTTTGTGTTTGCCCAAGACACGTTAAATGTGACCTAAGCCGCTTAGCTTAGCCAAGAGCCCGCAGCAGGTAAGAGCATTGCCAAAATGTGGCCAAGAGCGCCAAGAACTGATTCGATTTGCATTTACTGTAAATGGTGGGAGTTGGGAAAACGTGGACGCCTAATGCGTTAATCACTTTTGGAAATGGCGTCAATTGAATGTCGCGTGCCGCATGCCGTGGCAGGAACTGTGCAATTTGGCTGTGGCAGCCACATCGATCGAAATCTACAAATCAATTGCTCTAATAAATTGTCCACTCCAGCCAACACACCGTATTTGTGGGTCGTCCTTGGCAACGCCTTGCACTTGTCCCGCTGCCCGCTGACTGTTGCCCCTGCTGCCACTGCTGCCACTGCTGCCTGCCGCTTAACTTTCAGCAATGGCCGCCACGTGTGCGCACAATTGTTGTTTATACTAACAATTTGTGACGACAGAGTGGGAGAGTGGGTGGAGAGAGAGAGAGGAAGATGCACATTATATGACGAAGTACCTTCTGCCGCCGTACCACCCCCCCTACCCTTCACAGAGCCACAGCGCTTTCCTGATTGCCCGACGTTCGTTAAATTTGTTGGCCTATTGTTTTTCTTGGCCACGCGACTTCAACGCGAGCGTCGCCCATCCACGTGGCCATCTCCGGCTGACTCCGCCGGCCCCTGGGGAGTGCGGACTGGCACTTCATCTTTTTTGGTTTTGGGCCGGCTACGGCTACGCTTCGTTCCTGTTTTCATTACGGCTGCACGTGTGTCGTGGCTTGCGTCCCGTCTGCTGCTGCTGCTCCTTTTTTTATGCAGTTCCGTTTTTTTTTTTTTTTTTCATTGCCCACTTTCATTGGTTAATTCACAGGCGTTGATCCTTTGACTTTTATACGTAATGCTCAACACTTTCCTGGGAAATTGTTTTTGTCCATATTGCAAGAGTTTCTGCTTCTTTTTTTTGTGTCACGCTGGCGCGTGTTCCTCCCTCCCCCGCCTTGCAGCCTTCCCCTTCAAAACGCTTATCAATGTTTTTTATGCGGGGCGTGTTTTGTGGCTAATATTTTTCCGTCTGTGGCGAAATTTGCTCATTAACGGCTTGTCGCACAGCGGCAGCACAGGACATGGCACACAGGACACCAATGACACCCAGGACACAGGACGTGGCACACATGCGGCGCACTTGCAGCGCTTCATCATGTTATTGCCGCTGATTGAAGGGGAGTTCTGTTTTGGTTCGGAAAACTTCACAGGTTGCCTGGGAAAATCAAGAAGAGAACCAAAAAAAAAAACCCCCGAAGTGGACACATTCGGTTTTTTTTTGGTGGTGGTGGATTATGACTCTATTATGATTGTGCACTACAATTTCGACCTTTACGAAATGATTGGCACAACAATCGTAATTATGCTGGACTAAGTGATTTCAACTGTTTTCCCTTCCGCTTTTCTTTTGCATTTTCTTGTTTTGTTAAGCACATGACACAGAACTAATCCAATTGTAGTGTGCACAACAAAAACGAGTGTGTGGGTTAGCATACTTATGAGATTATAATCTGTGGTATATGATTGTTATTAATGCTCGTAAATTTTATTTTTTTTTTTTGTTTATTATTTATTGAACAGAAACAGGGATTTACGTAAGTTAACGGATTTTTTACTTAAGAGCTACTTAAGAGTATTTTTTTTAGACATAAGATTATAAAATTAAACTGAACTGATAAGAATATATAGAAATTATTTATTTCGAGAGGGCATTAAATACATTTAAGAGTATTTCTAAATGATTTAAGTGATTTTGTGGCTGTATAAACATATTTATAATATATTGTCTAACATGAATTTCAATCGATTGAATCAAAAGTTAAATTGCTTAGTAAAATACAGCAAATATATCTCAAATTTAATATATGCATTGTATAGCTTCAATCTAAGGCAAACGCTTTTCTTATTCAATGTCTAATTAAATCAATGATTGTGCTAACTGTATTTAAGACCTGTTTAGACCAACAAGAGAGTTTCTGTTTCTTCATAGTCCATTCGACGCTTTAATCTGTCTTTAAGTCAGACGCAGAAAAACTCAAAGAAAATGCGAATGCGAAATTGTGAAAATGCGGCGCTTGCGGCTGCTGCCAAAAGCGTGCATAAATTGTCTGTGGTAACAGCAACAACAACAACAACAACAACTAGTGACTTGTAAGCGCATATGAATAAATTATTGGCACACACATACACACACACACACAGGCACACAGACACAGGACATGTAAGAACAGTGCGTGCAAAAAGCAAAGCGCCAGTCAGAGTCAAAGCCACAGTTGGCAATGCGTTTGCCTTTGAAGTCGGCAGGAACAGGAACAGGAGCTGGAGCCAGGACAACCCTCGAGTACGCGGACACGGACAGGGACACGGCATTATGCGTCGTGTGTGCCATATGGTGGCTATTTTGGTGATTAAGCAGATGATACTTGGGTACTTGCAGCAACACACACACACACACACACACACACACACACGCCACTTCAGTGGCAGTCAAAGGGCAGCAAGCCAACTCAGCTCATCCCTCTGCCTCACCCTTATACACACACACACACACACACACGCACACCCCTTCCACACCACAGCAGAGCAGACAGCGGAGCAGCAGGAAAAAGTTCGTCGTCATTTCGTCGACGGCGACGGGAATCATAAATTTTGTAACCCCTGTTACGGAGTTTGTACCAGTTGCAAGTAGTTTGCTTCCTAGTTTCATTCACTACTTTCGAGTGGACTCTTATACTACCGCAAAAAAAAGCAGCGGATAGCCAAGAGCCAGAGCCAAAAACCCTCGGAAAACGGCTAAACATGCGAAAGCCTCTGAATTTAGCGACACTTTAATGGGCTGTATTTAACAGTTGCATTGTGAATGGGATGGAATGGAATGGAAATGTTATAGTCATTGAATTGACATTTCAAATAAGTCATTGGTGTAGTTTTCAAGTGGTGAAAAGTGTTTGCTGAACTCCAACTACTTGGCAAGGCTGTTAAGAGATGATTCATCTGTGACGACAGCGGAGAAAACTAATCACTTTCTAAGCGAAAAAGTTGGGAAACTTTGCTAAAACCAACGGTTGGATGTAATTATCTAGAATTTTCATAAATCATTTGTTGTTGCAATATAAATATTATTATTGATTTGATTTTTAACTGAGTTGCTGTATTTACTCTTTAAATTAAATAAATAAGTGTATTAAGTTCAGCTAATAATTAGAACTTAATTTTATGTATATTTTCTCTAGCAAATATAAGTATAAAACAAAAATTTCATTTTTCACGTATAAAAAAAAAGTTGAGCTTACTAATAAAATGTATAAAACTGCTCCGCTGCAAGTCTCTCACCCTATTTCTAATTTTTGTTTTTTAAGCGCATAAAGTTGAAGTGGAGAAAAACTTTTGAGCTGGCAGGTTGGGGGGGGGGGGGGCGGGGCAGACAGGGGAGTTTAAGAGTTCGCTCTCTCCACGGGCAGATGAGGCAACACTGGGGCAGCTCAGGGACAGCTCTGGGGCTGCTCAGGGGCAGCTCTGGGGCAGCTCTGGGGCAGCTCAGGGGCCTTAAGCCGCTTAGGCATAGCGCCGTGGAGAGTTTTGTCGATAAGCAAAAACAGAAGATGGAAAAAAAAACAATAAATCATAAAGCAAAAGCAGCGCTGCTGCTGCTGCTGCCGGCAGAGACTACGCTAATGTGCTTAAGGAACGCTTAAGGTTGTCCGCACGTCAGGAATTCGCGTTGCAGCTGATAAGGTGGTCGGCAGCGCCGTTTGTTTACCTGCCGCAGTCGCAGTCGTCAGTCTTCGATCTTCAGTCTTCAGTCGGGAGACACGCAATACCAGAAGCACCGAAATCAATTGCGTATTTATTGGCCACAATCAATGCGGCGCGACAACGCGGCCCAGTCTTTTAGCCCTAATGATCGCCCACAGTGCCGGGCGAGTCAACCGCAATAAGCCGCTGGCGTCGCCGTCGCCGTTGCCGTTGCCGCTGCCGTCGCTGCACCCATTTCATTATGATCTCGCATCTCAGTGTCGATCGCTTCTTGTCGCTCAACCGATCCTTTTGCCTGTCAGTGTTGCGTCACATGCGTCATCGCTTTGGTATGCGACTCGATTCAAGTCGCCTCCGAGTCCGAGTCGAGTCGAGTAAAGAGTCGTCTGTCGTCTGTCGACTGTCGTCTGTCGCCTGCCTACCTACTCTACCTGTACGGCTCTTATTCTCTAGCAGTCTACGCCTAATCAGTTATAAATCACTCACCTAGGAAGTGCTCGCAGCGTGTGCTGTTTCCTGTCCCTAACTGTATTTGTAAACAAGCGCAATGTGGTGGTATCCTTTGATAAAAGAAGAGTTCAACTTCGACATCCTATACAAAATTGGTTTATTTAAAGTTATATTTCTAATGTTCGGAAATACAAAAGCATTTAATTTAAAAGAATAACAAATAATACAACATTATTAAAAGATAAATTATTCCATAATTATTTTTCAAACTGCCACAACTTTGTCAAATCTGAACCGATTGTCAAACCCGAGGCCATTTTGATTATTATTTGGCATTAACCTTAATTCTACATATCAAGTTTATGAATTTTTGAAAAAATAAAATTTGTGTTTTTTTTTCCGAAAAAAGCATAAGGGGGGACCCTTACAAATTTTGATTTTTCAAAAAATAGAATCTTGAAATTTTACGTTTAATTGATTGTGGGTGTCTCAATTAGTATAAAAAACTATATGAAAAGTGATTTTGTGGTGTTTCATTTTTCTGTCAAAAATCACGCCAAAAGTGACAAAAAAATTTACTTGTAAAGACCCAAATAACGAAAAGTTCCATACAAATGACCTTCCCAGACTTCAAACTGCCATAACTTTGGCAAATCTGAACCGATTGTCAAACCCGAGGCCATTTTGATCATTATTTGGCATTAACCTTAATTCTACATCTCAAGTTTATGCATTTTTGAAAAAATAAAATTTTGGATTTTTTTTGCGAAAAAAGCATAAGGGGGGACCCTTACAAATTTTGATTTTTCAAAAAATAAAATCTTGAAATATTACGTTTAAATGATTGTTGGTGTCTCAATTAGTATAAAAAACTATATGAAAAGTGATTTTGTGGTGGTTCATTTTTCTGTCAAAAATCACGCCAAAAGTGACAAAAAAATTGACTTGTAAAGACCCAAACAACGAAAACTTCCATACAAATGACCTTCCCAGACTTCAAACTGCCATAACTTTGGCAAATCTGAACCGATTGTCAAACCCGAGGCCATTTTGATCATTATTTGGCATTAACCTTAATTCTACATCTCAAGTTTATGCATTTTTGAAAAAATAAAATTTTGGATTTTTTTTGCGAAAAAAGCATAAGGGGGGACCCTTACAAATTTTGATTTTTCAAAAAATAGAATCTTGAAATATTACGTTTAAATGATTGTTGGTGTCTCAATTAGTATAAAAAACTATATGAAAAGTGATTTTGTGGTGGTTCATTTTTCTGTCAAAAATCACGCCAAAAGTGACAAAAAAATTGACTTGTAAAGACCCAAACAACGAAAAGTTCCATACAAATGACCTTCCCAGACTTCAAACTGCCATAACTTTGTCAAATCTGAACCGATTGTCAAACCCGAGGCCATTTTGATCATTATTTGGCATTAACCTTAATTCTACATCTGAAGTTTATGCATTTTTGAAAAAATAAAATTTTGGATTTTTTTTGCGAAAAAAGCATAAGGGGGGACCCTTACAAATTTTGATTTTTCAAAAAATAGAATCTTGAAATATTACGTTTAAATGATTGTGGGTGTCTCAATTAGTATAAAAAACTATATGAAAAGTGATTTTGTGGTGGTTCATTTTTCTGTCAAAAATCACGCCAAAAGTGACAAAAAAATTGACTTGTAAAGACCCAAACAACGAAAAGTTCCATACAAATGACCTTCCCAGACTTCAAACTGCCATAACTTTGTCAAATCTGAACCGATTGTCAAACTCGAGGCCATTTTGATCATTATTTGGCATTAACCTTAATTCTACATCTCAAGTTTATGCATTTTTGAAAAAATAAAATTTTGGATTTTTTTTGCGAAAAAAGCATAAGGGGGGACCCTTACAAATTTTGATTTTTCAAAAAATAGAATCTTGAAATATTACGTTTAAATGATTGTGGGTGTCTCAATTAGTATAAAAAACTATATGAAAAGTGATTTTGTGGTGGTTAATTTTTCTGTCAAAAATCACGCCAAAAGTGACAAAAAAATTGACTTGTAAAGACCCAAACAACGAAAACTTCCATACAAATGACCTTCCCAGACTTCAAACTGCCATAACTTTGTCAAATCTGAACCGATTGTCAAACCCGAGGCCATTTTGATCATTATTTGGCATTAACCTTAATTCTACATCTCAAGTTTATGCATTTTTGAAAAAATAAAATTTTGGATTTTTTTTGCGAAAAAAGCATAAGGGGGGACCCTTACAAATTTTGATTTTTCAAAAAATAGAATCTTGAAATATTACGTTTAAATGATTGTTGGTGTCTCAATTAGTATAAAAAACTATATGAAAAGTGATTTTGTGGTGGTTCATTTTTCTGTCAAAAATCACGCCAAAAGTGACAAAAAAATTGACTTGTAAAGACCCAAACAACGAAAAGTTCCATACAAATGACCTTCCCAGACTTCAAACTGCCATAACTTTGTCAAATCTGAACCGATTGTCAAACCCGAGGCCATTTTGATCATTATTTGGCATTAACCTTAATTCTACATCTCAAGTTTATGCATTTTTGAAAAAATAAAATTTTGGATTATTTTTGCGAAATAAGCATAAGGGGGGACCCTTACAAATTTTGATTTTTCAAAAAATAGAATCTTGAAATTTTACGTTTAAATGATTGTGGGTGTCTCAATTAGTATAAAAAACTATATGAAAAGTGATTTTGTGGTGGTTCATTTTTCTGTCAAAAATCACGCCAAAAGTGACAAAAAAATTGACTTGTAAAGACCCAAACAACGAAAAGTTCCATACAAATGACCTTCCCAGACTTCAAACTGCCATAACTTTGTCAAATCTGAACCGATTGTCAAACCCGAGGCCATTTTGATCATTATTTGGCATTAACCTTAATTCTACATCTCAAGTTTATGCATTTTTGAAAAAATAAAATTTTGGATTTTTTTTGCGAAAAAAGCATAAGGGGGGACCCTTACAAATTTTGATTTTTCAAAAAATAGAATCTTGAAATTTTACGTTTAAATGATTGTGGGTGTCTCAATTAGTATAAAAAACTATATGAAAAGTGATTTTGTGGTGGTTCATTTTTCTGTCAAAAATCACGCCAAAAGTGACAAAAAAATTGACTTGTAAAGACCCAAACAACGAAAAGTTCCATACAAATGACCTTCCCAGACTTCAAACTGCCATAACTTTGTCAAATCTGAACCGATTGTCGATCCCAAAGCCATTTTGATTATGTTTTGTCATTTTGATTAATAAAAAGTTGACAAACTTAAAATATTTTTGACTAATTTCAATACTACATTTTAGACATGACCAAGTCCGTAGAAATGTTCTTGAACTCCCAAAAAGTATAATCTTTCTTTCATTCAGCTTAGCTGTAATTAGAGATATAAAATTGTTCTGCCACTTTTGCCAATAATATTGGCATAATGGCAGCTGCTATTGGACCACATTTTACAGCTAGCAATGTTTGGCAGTTGCTCACATGACTCACACACACACACACACACACACACACAGCAAATGAACTCTCAGATGCGAATGGGAAGGCAACCCTTCTGGGATACGAGGGGGGGACGAAAAGAATTATGAAGTGGCACGACAACAAGAGCGCGTCCACTTGAAATCCATTAAATATTTGTAGAAAACCAATAAAAGCAATACAGCGCAGCGCATTTGAGCTCGATGTTGCTGTGGCATGCAGCAAACACAAAAACGGCAACTGTGTTTCGAGTGCTGCTGTTGCTGCTGCTGCTGCTCTGTGGCTGCTGCTTGTGGCAGCCACTCGAAGGACAACACGCGACTCAGCTCAATAGTCCGCCACACACTCGACGTGCATCCTTTACAAAATCAAAAGTGTGGAAATTTTTGACGAGTCCGAGCAATAAACATTGAAATATGCTGCAGTTTACACTTGCAACCCAACCCCAGATGCCAGATCCCAGATCCCAGAAACCCACAAACCCCTTTTATGTTTAGACGTGTGCCACAAGCAGCGGCAGCAACAGCAGCAGCTGCCAGTAGCATTCAGTTGTTGGTCAGCTGCAGCAACAACTCGCATCGAATTTCGCGGCGCCAGCTAGAATTTTTATACCGTGATCCCCAAATGGAAAAAGAGTATATTACTGTGCGTCTGTCTAGCTGCGGATTGCTAACTTGGTATATATACTCTATGTATATATCCGCATCGGACAAAGTGTTAATTGATAAAACATACATTTAGATTGACCAAATTTAATGGTAGCCCTGCTTCAACAATAAAGCTAACAATATTTCAGCCACGCCCACAGCCACTTCCGACCTACGCAAATCGCTTGAGAGCGATATCGTCATCTTTATTCATCTTCTATACACTGTCAACAGAGCATTACACAGTCGGTTATGTTCAACTGCAACTTACATATTACTTGTTTGGTCTCGAAAAATGTCAACATTTGTTTCATATTGCCCATTTTCCATATAATTTCCATGCATAATCTATTTACAGCTCGAATCTTATCAATCAGCGCAACCGCTGGCCACAGAAGCCAACAGAGTTCCGCATCCTCAGCGTAAATCTGATGATTATAGGGCTTAGGTCGAGCCATAATACAGTCAGGGTTCCTTATAGAGATCAGCAGTGGAAACTGTTGCTGTTTATTGTGCCGGTCCATTAATCAAACTATTAGCTGCAAATTGCAGTGCACTTTTTGCGGACACACCCCTTTTTGGAGTGCGAAACTTTATTCAATCTTCTACGGTCATGGCAAACTTATTTATGGGCCTCGCTGTGTGTGTGTCTCTTGGCGAACATACGCGATAATCACGATAATGCGTCCTGTAATCAACTAATAAGGCTCATGTCGCAAGGACACCCCCGCATTAAGGCCAAGAGATGTGTTTTATTTGTTGCTTTTGGGGTGTGCAGAAAATTGAATTTAACGCGCAATATTTTGTGCATTTTCCATGTTGTTGTTTTTGGGCTGTTGGGGTGTTGCTGGAAATGCAATTCATGTGTTTGCAGGCGCTGGCGGAGTGAAATTTATGGCTCTTGTAGGACTTGGGCCACTGAGCGAGAGGCTTTTCGCTAGTCGGTTTTAGGCACTTCTCGAAGGGGTGGGTGGGTGCACTGCGGCCAGCCTCATACTACAGCCAGTTTATGGGCTGGGGGGTTACGCTATCAGCGCACAACACATGTCACGAAAACCAAGCGAACATCGCCCCTTACCCCTCTGCGACTCTCCACCTCTGCAGCACACCCCCCTCAGCCAACACCAACTCCAACGACATGGCTAAGTGCGTGTCGACCGTAAAGCTGTAAGCTATAATTAAGCCATCCTTATCGGTTGTGAAAATATTGTAGCATATTGGATTACAATGCAGATCGCAGTATCGAATGCATAGATTTTCAGCAAATATTTCTAGACCATATTTAAATTAATTTTTCTATCAAAACCTTGTCAAAGCTATGCCAAGATATTTAAGTTTGAAATTAAAATTGGTATTTAAATATTAACAGTTTTGTTTATAGTCGTAAAAGCTCTTAAAAATTGTACCCTACATTTGGTCTTTGTTTATGCACCATTTTGAATTTATCAGCTAAATTAAACTAATTTTTCTCAACATTTTTACGATATTTTGATGACTTGTAATAAAAAAACAATTTTTATAAATATCAAACATTTTTGTTGCTATGCAAAATTATGCAAAACACGCAGGAATTTAGTTAAGATCATTTTATTTCTAATTTACTAATGTCAGCTGCTGCAGGTATACATATTTGTATGTGTATGTATGTGTATGTGTTTGTAGACTTTCTTTGTCTGGGAGACAGCACAAATAACTTTCCAACGCGCAAAAGACATAAAAACTAATTACTGCCCGCTTTTGCCGCTTGGTCTGTGAGACTCTGTGGCTATGTAACATTTACATGGGCCTGACCACTGGACGCGGGCGTCTTATCAAAACGAAAATTTGTACGCTGATAAGGCGTACAAGCAACAACAACAACAACAACAACAAGAACAGCAACAAAATGAAACTAGAGGTAGACTGTGGCAGCCATAGACTCGCATCTATTCAAATGAGCGCCAGCCGGCGGCTTCGGTCCGGCGCAGAAATTAGGAAAGGTATTAAGATAAAGACGAAAGACGCAAGACGAACGAAAAAAGAACTGACTGTCGGCGCTTACCAAATGAGAGAAAGAAACATATGCAGAGAGAGAGACAACAAATACAACAAAAACACGCCTCGAAATGGCGACCTCGGCATTGGGTCTGGTTTTGGGTTCGGGTTTGGGTTCGGGTTTGGGTTTGGGTTTGGCTCTTGGGATACACTCTTGGCTTGGCTTACTCTAGAGCTGGGCAGCTGTGTGTGCGCCGCTGTCGATTGCATTGGCGCCATGTTTATCTAATTTGGGGACATTTATGCATGGCATTCCGCGCGGTTGTTTATAGGTTCGGTTAAACCTGCACTGATAACAACAGACCCCAGTCGGGGACCGGTCGCTGACTCAGCAGCGACGACGCTGGCGGCTGCGCCTGCGCAAAGGCTACACGAAGAAAAAAAAGAAAACAATAAAAGCAAGTTACGAGTGCTCTAGGAGAGAGTGCTCGACTGAGAGATACTCAGTGTTTAGCTAAAATACTGTGAGCGGAGCAGACTTTCACTTGTAGTTCTTTATTCTCTAACTCATCTACTTTTGAGTCACAGCTTATGTTAACTGTTATGTTATGTTAGTTACAGAGTATATTATCAGTGTGACCATAACTTGGTTAAGATCATAATGTATGACAAGTATGTGATAGCTTAAGTATATATCCTACTACCATACTGAAATAAATCATATAAAATGTAGGTTGAGCAGAAAAAGATACTTATTTGATCAATGCTTTTCGAGAACCTAAATAGCTAGTATCGTATTATTTTTAAAAAATATTAACAACTTTTTTACTTATATAAGGAACTTTCGTTAAAAAAAATTATTGAAATAAAAATATAAATAATATGTTATGCCATAAGTTAGTTCAGTAGCAAGTAAAAATAGGTAAATGTTTTTTAGTTTTTACAAATACAATAAAGTAAAAAAATATGAAAAACTCACCAGTTTCTATATTCTTTTCAAATTTGCTGCAGCATCAGAGAAGCTGTGAAAGAAACGAAAAATAATATATATAGCTGACATCATTTACAACATTTTGCAGCACATATTAAAAGATATAAAAAAAATGTAATTAATATTTCAAAATTAGTAGATATGTAAGTCTTCTAAGGGACAATTTTGTGATACCCATTTTAAGGAATTTTTAATGGTTACAGGGTATAAATAAAAACGCAGCGAATGACAATTAAAGCGACCCATCGGCATCGTCATCCTTATTTTCGTATTGGTATTGCTTTGAGTATATTTTTTGTTTTATTTTGTTTTGTTTTTGTTGTTCTCGAGCGTTTTTATTGAGGCATTTTGAGGCAAAGTCTGGAGTGTGTCATGCGCCCAATCCTGCGCCTTATCTGCGGAATGTAACTTAAACTTTAAGGATTATTGCCTACAATAAATTTGCGCAGCCCCAGCGACTTCAACTCCAACTCCAACTTCAATTTTAACTTCAATTTCAACGGCGATGGCTTTTAAGTCTGTAAGTCAATACAATACCGCAGACTGCAGCCTCCACCCCCGCGTGGGCTCGTCTCATCTTGTCTTTCATCATTAGCGCTAATTAAAAGTGTATAAACTTTCACTTTGAAGCCTTCTAGGCAGCGGACACGTGCCTGTTGCACGTTCAGCACACCTGGCGCCACTAATGAGCCAGGCACAGCTTCTTCACCAAGGATCTACGGATATACGGCGGGGTGGGGGTTGGGTTGGGGGGGCTGCGACTGTCAAACGATGCGTGATTTATGGCACACAATCAAGTGGCAGAAAGGTCACAGCAACAGCAACAACAACAACAATGGAGAGCAGCCATGTGGAAGCTGGAGAGGCTGCTGTTGTGCACACACTTCAATGCCTCGGAGCTGACCTACGCCCAGGAGCTGAAGTCTGAGCCCGAGCCTCAGCCTGACTCCGAAGATGGAGAAATCGCAACAGCCGCGACCAGGCAACGCCTTCTTACCCTTCCCCTACTCCGCCTGCCCCCTCCAAGCGTAGGCAGCGAGGCGTGGCTGATGCGATGACGGCGACACTTTTTTTTCATACTCTGCTTCGGCAGGAAGAAAAGTTTTCTTCCGCGAAATTATTTAGAAATATTTGACAAATAACAGATTATATTTTATAAATTTTTCTGAATTTTAGATAATAATTTAAAGCAAGAATTTTCATTAATGCTTTTTAGAAACATGTATCTTAAAATTATAAAATATTTTTGAGGAGTAGAAATAAATACAATATTTTTGGCAGGTATTGGTTGATATTTTTAAAAAATTTATATATAAAAAATTTTATTCTAAAAATCCGAAATTATATCTGTTTCTCAGAACTATTTGCAGAGTCTAGAAAAAGTCTAGGGAATAAGGACTTCAAATATCGATGCACTAAAAACAGAGTATTCCCCAGTCGATTAAAACTGCAGAGTTCTTACTGGTGATTTTTTTTTTTGTTATGTGGTTGTCAAAAATATACTTTTATTGCCACCAAAATGACAACACTTAGCACCCCTCCCCCTCTTCCCCCCCTTGACTTTCTGTGGGTGTTGGCAGACGCCGATGCTGATGCTGCATTCAAAATCTTCCGCCTGATTAGGCGCCAATTCGCACAAAAGCCAAATGCAAAATGTGGGCGTTGCCGCGCCCAGCAATTATGTAATGTATGACTGGATAAGGATTTCGTTGGACACTTACTTCCAGGGGTTGCAGCACCATTGCCGCTTCAGCGCATTTGCAGTCAGAAAGGCTGCCGGATTCGAGATTCATTGAATTTAAACGGCAGCACGCGACGCACTTTTTTATGTATTGTTGTTGTTGTTGTCGTTGTAGCTGCAACTTCCAGTAAATTTGACAGAATTGTTACATTTGTCAGGCGCATTAAACTTAATGACAATATGCCAGTGATAATATACCTTCCCCACAATATACATACATACATATGTCAAGGGTTAAGCCCGGGCAACGGCAACGGCTGCCTCAAGGGTTGCTCAAAAGTTGCCAAGTCGGCGGCTAAGCTCAAGAAAAAAAAACCTACAAACCAAAATGATTTAGTACCCCCCCCCCCCCTCTCTCTCTCGCACCACTCGTCCAAAACCAACGGGTTTATCTTTAGCATTATGCTTATGAACTCCGCTCCAAGTTTTCCCCACTTTGCTCTATTCAGTTGAGGCGCAGGACAATCGCCTAGGGTTGCCACCCCACCCCCGGGTTGCGGCCCCAACTTTCTTGTATCCCTTCACTGTACCCTTTTCTCGCCTTTTTCTTTAGTCATCTTTTGCGCTACGCTCATCAAATTTGTAAAACATTGTATGCAGAATATTTTATAAATGGGTTAGAAATAAGTTAGAAATCAGTTAGGGAATATTATTTATTATTATAATATATTTATATTTTTAATTATTATATACATTTTTACTATAGATTTGCTGCCAGCAACTTGCCTTATTTAAAATTTATCAATTCCAAAATATTCAATTAAATGCCTGACCTCAAACCAGATGATCTACAAAATAAAGACATAAACATTTTTAATGACATCGTAAAATTCCACAGATTGATCAGTAAAACTTGAAAAAGCTTATAATATTTATTGCGATCTTCAGAGCATACCAATTTTGTTATCTAGAAATGCTTTCAGTACTTTTATGTAGATCAGAATTTAGGAATATACCAGAATTAGTTATACATAATATTAGCTTGAAGTCCACAAATTGTATTGAAGCTTTTTGGAGGTCTCAACTTATC
Source organism: Drosophila maculinotata (assembly GCA_035045305.1). NCBI lineage: Eukaryota > Metazoa > Arthropoda > Insecta > Diptera > Drosophilidae > Drosophila > Drosophila maculinotata. The sequence continues at coordinate 1,190,418 of JAWNPD010000430.1, forward strand.
AAAACTCTATGTATTAAATAATATTAAATATTGTAAATTAAATATTTATTATATTCTGTAATTTCAGTTGCCAGAAAGTCTATTTATATATAAATATTTCCATAGGAATTAATTAATTAAGTTAACACCACAACTTGCTAAAAAAATAGCCACTGACTTGTAGCGCATGTTGTTAGTCATCTAGGTTCAGATTAAGCTTAGTTCTTAGTTTCTCATTGTTTTTGTTTTAGCAATTGTTATTGTTGTTGTTGTTATTATTGTTGTTGTTGCTGCACACTTTTGTTCACCATTTTTGCTTTGGGGCCGTCGCTGTCGTTGCTAGCTGCTCTGCATAAATTTCCCCTCAAGAATTGTCGCTGCTGCCATTGCGGCGTACAGAATTTGTCTGGTAGTTTGGGGGGGAGGGGTTTGGGTTCCGACTAACACAAACACAAACATGCACACATACACAGACAGAGACATAGAAAAGCTTTGGGCGACGAGTCGTTGAGTCGCAGGTGCTGGCAACATTCAGCGGCAGTGCGCGAAAGGGTAGCAAAAAGAGCGACAAGTGCAAAGCGGGCAGCTGGCTAAAGGGTGATTCTGGGCTGTGGATTTGCGGGTGGTTGTGGGCTGTAGCTGGATATGGCTTGTGGGCTGTGGGCTGTGGGCTGTGGGTGGGTTGGCAGCCGTACCAGACAAGTTGCAGCAGCAGCAGCGGGAACGTTTGTTGTGTGTTTTGCCTGACAACAAGCAAGCGCTTGCCGCCATTTTTAATATGGCACACACACATACACACACACACAGACGCCCTTACACCTCAGCTTAAAGGTGGAAAAATTGCGCTGCCCCACGCTGCCTTTTACTTTTTATGGCACTGCCTCATTTTGTGCTGCTGCTCAACTTTGGCGCTGGCTCCGCATCTGGATTTGCATATAAAACATTTTGCAAATGTATGCGCGCGCACACACACAAGCACCCACACCCACACCCACACACACACACACACACACACACACACACACAGACATATATCGCATATGGTATTTGCATTTGCTTCGGGGGCTGCTGCTGTGGCTGCTCTTGTGGGCTGTGGGCTGTCCGTTGATGCAGGGTGGTGGGTGGGTGGTGGGGGTGGGGAAGTTTTGTGTGCGCTTTACCGTCATATAAATTTTCGATTGATATGCAAACTTAAAAGGAACCGCAAAAATTATGCTCCAGTGAGCTGGTTGGACTACGTATGTATGTAGCTCCATCCGAACACACATACACACACACACACCACACTCGCACACACACACACACACACACACACATATACATGCACTATGTTTAACTACAAAAAGGCAAAACTCATGCGAGGGCCGCTTCAGCCATTCATTATCTAATTTATCGCATATTATTTAAGTTCTCAATATAAGCTTCTTAACAATAGTTAAACGAGAAGAAAGATTTTTACAATAAATAAAAGAAATATGCATACCATAGTTAACTATAAGTATCTCATCTTCTATATAAATACCAAAAACTTATCACATTTGCTACGTGTGTCCAATTTGACCGATTTGAATTATTTTTTACAAACAGCAGGCTTTGTTATTAATTTGCATGTTAGAATGTTCAAAGAAATAAATATTCAGTTTATACCTGGCAGTCACAGCGGCCAGACGTGTTTGTACAAAATATTAGATTGGTAAGAAAATTGTATTTTACAAAAATTTGCAGAAAAAAAGAAAGAAAAAGTCATTTAAAATACGAAAACTTTATTCCCAGTTGTAGAGTTCTCAAGATAAGTTCGATAGATTTTAGTGACTGAAAACCAGACCGTACATTCCAATGCCAATGTCAAGGAGTGGACGATCTAACATAGGTCGTCGAAGTCAGCCAGTTGCTACTTCACTGATGACCAGCGAATGAGGGATAGTGTAAAACAGTACGATTTACGTCAGGGAGCGACGGAAAATCAACAGCAAATCGTGCACCTGGAACTAGAGGCATTACGGTGCGGACAGATCAGTAATGATGTGAATCTCCTGGATTGGAGCAGAAGTGAAAAGTGACACCAGAGCCATTACGCTCTTTAGTTGGTGGCACGGAACCTGATTCTACCCATTTCTTGGCCTATTTTCAAGATTAATTAACTCTTTCACATCATTCGCCGTTGCATCACCTTAGCACCACTTTTCTACTTTTTTTCAGATCTCTTTTTGGCTGCTACCGTAAATTTTTTTTTTTTTTTTTTTTTTTTTTTTTTTGTTAATTTTCCTCTGTTGTATTACAATAAATATATTTTAGACTGTAAAATTTAAAATATACAATTAAACAATATATATATTATATATGAAAACTATCAGTTGAACCCTCTCGCATATGCAAAGCTCTAACAAATAACTATGTAAGTTCTCATATATAGCATATGTGGGTGTGTTAGTGTGTGTGTGAGTGTATTTGTGTGTTGCTGGCCACGTTATAAAAATTCAACGAGCTGCTGCTAAGGCTCTTCGCCAGTGGAGCAGCTTAGTTCAACGTTATACAAATAGCTCTGGTCGGGTTTTTTTGTGGGGGGGGGGCGTAGTATACGGTTAGGTGAGAGGAGTGTGGAGAGCGGAGAGGAGCTGCCGCTGAAACATCAATGGAAACTAAAGCCCTGCTTAAACATTTAACAAACTGCAGGCCAAAAGCTGCACAGGCCGCGTTTGACTGACGTTTGACTGTTGCAGTTGTTGTTGCAGTTGTTGTTGCAATTGTTGCACTTGTTGTTTTTGGCATGCATATTCCAATAGATTTGACGCAACGCACACGGCAAAACGGCAAACCAATGAAATATATATTCAATCAAATTGAAATGCAAACAAGTCGATGTTGCAACTGTGGCAGCTGTAGCCGGTGCGGCGGCAGGTGGCAATATGATTGCCACATTCGTTCGCTGTTGGCAATGCCAAAAATTGAAATTGAAAAAGTCATGATAACGAAAAATTGCATGCGGCGTGACTTTGAATGACAGATGAGCTGCTGTTGCAACAACAATCCCAGCAGCAACTGCAACAATAACAACGACAACAACTGCTGCAAAGCGCCAACAATGAAAATGTCGCGTTCGCATTCGTGTTTGCCAAAAAAGTAGAATAAAACAAATACACAAAAGCAAAAACACTAACAACAATGACAGCTGCAAAATGGCAGATTGCAAAAACAACAACAGCAGCAACAACAACAGCAGCAGCAGCAGCAACACCAACAATGGTGCGGGCGTTTTGTTGGCTGGAAACTTAATTCAAAATCAACAATAACAACTGACAACAACAATGAAATGGAACAAATGTCAAACGCAAAACCGATATTCAAATACACTGGCAAAAATATTGTTGAAATTGATATTCCTATAATGTGATTTATAAGAAAATAAGCAAAGGAGAGCAGATAAAATATATGTATTCATAAAATAAAACTAAAAGTAATCTTAATCTTAATTTAATTAAATTTAAATAGGGCTCTAAAATTACTCTTTAGTTTCAATCTGCAGCATTATTATTATATATATTATATTATTATTATTGAACTTAATCCATTGAAATATGGTAGAAAATTAAGAAAATCAAAATAATTACTACATTATTTATTTTTAATTTTAATACTGAAAAGGAAACGACTAAAAAATCTACAAAAGTAGATGTAGCCCGTTTATTTGTTACAAGCTTAATGAGGTAGCTAATGGCATCCTGATGTAAGTTGATATATGTATTTGCACCTGTGTGTGTCAGACGGAAACGGAAGTGGCAGCGCCAAAGACGCTCTCGCGACAAATGGCGGTCGCAACGAAAGCTTCAGTGTTCAGCGAACTGAATGAATGCATGACGAGACGACGGACTGAATGAATGAATAACTGACGGAATGACTGACTGACTGACTGCCGGACGGACTGACATTGTCGGCCTTTTGGGCTGACTGCCTGGCTGGCTGGCTGGCTGGCTGGCTGGCTGGCTGGCTGGCTGCCTAACTAACTGACTGACTGCTGTTTCCGCTTTTTACGTTCATTGCCTCTGCCGCAATTTTAATTTTCCTAATGGATATCGATCCCAGTAGTCGTCGTCGTCGGTCGCCCAACAACAACAACAACAGCAAGCAGCGTCGTCGTCGTCGTCGCTGGCAAAAAGGATAATAGACTTCTTTATTGTGCATGCGACTCTATAAAAGTCAACTCTGGACTTTGTTGTGTGTGGCGCTCAGGACGAAGGACGCAGGACGCAGTATGAAGGAAGCAGAACGTAGGACTACGTGCGTCGCACTGACACACAAACCGTAGCATAGACACACACACACACACACCTCAACAACCTCACACAATAAATAAGCTGCTACGTCATGCAGCGAAAACAGGCAACGCTATCTCTCTCTCTCTCTTTCCCGCACTCCTCCTCCACTCTCTCTTTCTGTCTGTGCCGTCTTCTTTAAAGCCACAGTGGAAATTAGATTTTCCTGCAGGCCTATAAAAGCCAAACTGACCGTATGAGTTAAAGTTATACCCCCGCAAGCCCCCTCAACAAAAATACACCCCCCCACTAAGCAACCCCTTTTTTCCGTTCAACAACATTTGCCTGTTTGCCACAAATTTTTGGTAGCTCGGCAGTTTTTGCCAAGTGCGAAAATTAAATGAACCGCAAGTCGGAGTCGGAGCGGAGCGGAGCTCATCATGATCATGCTCATCATGATGATGAGCTACGTTTCTCAGCCTGGTAACCCTACCCCTACCCCTAACCCTACTCCTACTTCCTCTGCCATTCTCCGGCTCATGTTTGCGTAGGTGTTTTGCGTGTTTCTATTTGCATAAGTTTTTGCTATTTACGTTTACGCTTGGCAAACGTGGCCAATAGAGTCGGAGTCACGCCGAGCTCTCGTCGCCGTCCGTCGATTGATACGAGCGTATACGTATTCTCAAATTGAAATTGAAATTGGAATTTCGAAATTTGCATTGAGTTCGCCGTGCGGGTTAAACAACACAAATAAAACGGGTTTGAATGGGTTCGCTGGGTTTTCGCTGCCTTCATAAGTAGTCGTCGCATTTTATGCTAAATATACGCAAACATTTGCAACAAAAGCCCCCCCTAACCCCAGCCCGCAACCCGCAGCATTTGTAACTGTAGCTGGGCACAGCTACAAATCGAAATCTCTAGCAATGAAAGCAGTCAAGCACTTTTAGTTATTCAAATCAAAAGATAGCACACACTTTTGGGGGTTAGAACTGAAATTAAACAAACTATAAAAAAGGATAGCATTTTTATCAAAGTTATGCTAAAGTCTAGATATTCTATATATTTTATATATTTTGTATAGTTTATATATTTTTTATATATTTTACATTTTTTATATATTTTATGGATTTTATATTTTTTATATATTTTGTTTTTTTTATATATTTTATATGTTTTATATATTTTATATTTTTTATATATTTTATACTTTTTATATTTTTTATTTTTTATACATAATATATATTTTTTATATTAAATATATATATTTTACATAGACTCCCTTACAATTGACATTTACAATCACATATATTTTCCATCAGGAAAACAGACACATAATATATATAATTATATATTTGCAGCTACTCGATTCGTAACTGACATCGAACAAGTCTGCCAAATTGGCTACTGATTACTAAACTAAGGCTACAGTTTGCTATAACCTAACCTTAAGCTGTCTATTCTATAAGGGGCACTCCCCCTGGCAATTCTGATATACCTGAGAGCAAACAAGATTGGGAGCAATCAAAGTGCAAGACAGGTCAGAGATTTACAATGGGTGCAAACTCAATGTTAGTTCACTTCAACATTTCTAATTAACTAGTTAAGAGTGGCACAGGGAAGGAACGAGAGAGTGAGAGAGAGAGAGAGAGAATGAGACAGCAGCTGGCAGTCAGATAAATAACCAAACTGAATACAGATTGAAATTGCTGGGGCAATTTATGTTCCGGTTTTCCATTCCCATTTCCAAGAAAGAATTATGGGAATTAGAAGAAATTTTATTAGCTGTATTAAATAGGACTTATATTGGGAGTATAAGGATTAATATTAGTTATGATGTTGACTGCCAACTTGTTAACTTTATCATAAAAATAATATTCTCCATTTCCACTTCTCAATGAGAATGAGGTGAATTGTAAGCACATTGAAGTAAAGCTTGATGTAATATGTCATAAGTTTAAAGTAAATAAATGTAAATATTTAGTATATCTACAAAATTATTATTAATTGGCGAATTTCTATCTAAATGGTAATTGAGAATGTTATTTGCGATGAGTTGTAACAAATCGATGTTAAGTTTCGCTGTCTCTTAAATAGCAATTGAACGGCAGCAACAGCAACAACAACAACAACAATGATAATGCCACATAACTGCATGAATCCACCAACAAGTTGAAAACATTTCATTTTCACTAAGTGGGCGTGGCAGGAGGGTTAGGTTTTTGTGGAGCTAGCATTGCTTGAGTGACATGTCCTAAATTTGTAAGCGCTCACTGTTGCTGTTGCTGTTGTTGCTGTTGCTGCTGTTGCTGATGTTGCTCGTTGTTCGCCAGACTTTTACCGGCATTTCAATTAACCCAATTAATGGACGGGACCTAATTAAATTTTGAAATCATGCTGCCAGCCTTGCACACAACAACAGCAACAACAGCAACACTCTCTCTCACACACACACAGACACACCAACACACAGAGAGACTGGCAGGCAGACAGACAAATCAGTCAGCTGTTTTTGCTGCTGGCCAACTGCGTGTATGAGAGTGTGTGTGTGTGAGCGTGTGTGTGTGTGTGTATGAAGGAGATGGCGCGAAGGCATTAACAGTTGTGGGAGCGATACGTGTGCTGCTTATGTGTGTGTGTGTATGTGTGTGTGTACAGTAGTCGCTAGTAAATTAAAACTTTACATATTAGAAATACAACTTTTAAATGCAAGTCTAAAATTCGTACTTTGGAAAAAGATACAATTTGGAATTTTATACGATTATATGAGATTAAAAATTAAATTAATTTTTTGTCATTTTATAGGAAATATAGAAACTTTGTTTTCAAGTCAGAGTTATATTATTTAGCTTAAAAATCAAAAGAAAATATATTTTGTATTATTGTTAATTTGTAAAAGTTAAATTTAACTTATTGCATAATCAAAAACATTTTTTTGTTTTTTTTGTTGCATAGAAAAAATGATTTTTTAACCGAATTTTTAAACACAAAATGTTTATTACTTTGAACTTTAAAATTAACATGATTATGAGTTTGTCACAAAATTTGTCAGCGATGAGTTCCAATATGCGAGGCAGCACTGTACAATGTATGTCAGCGTCTGGCTAACTGCGACTGCTATGACTGAGCGTCGAGTGGCCCAAGCGGAGCTGATGACCTTGATTACAGCCGTACCCCACCACCCCGCCCCTCGATTTTAACAGCTCGTCTCGCAGCTCGTCAGCAGCAGCAGCAGAAGCAGAAGCAGCAAAAACGGAAGCAGTGGCAAATAAAAACGGTAAAAATAATGGCTAACTGGGTAACACAACGGGGAATCAGTAGACAGCCCCAACTGGCAACTGGCAACTGGCAACTGGCAGCAACTACAACAAATCATGAGGCAGCTTTGGCGGAACTGGGTGCCAAGTCAACGAACTGCAAACCGCAACAAAACACACACAAGGGGTTTAGGGGGGTGATGGGGGAGGGGGGGTGTTGTTGCAGGCGTGGCACATGTCATTAAAATTGCAACAGAGCCTTGAACAGCAAAATGGTAAACGGTAAACGAGACGTGCAACACACACAGAAAATCAAAAGATCAATAATTATTATGATGTAGCAACGTGGCGGAGGAGCAGCAGCAACCGAAGGAGGAGGAGGAGTCGAAGGAGGACAAAAAGACGTTGCCACAGCCGCAACAGAGCCAAGAGTCAAGACAAGGTGCGGCTGTGGCTGCCAAAAACTTCGACAAGCGCATTACACAGCCAACAATTGCAAGCCAACAAACGCGGGGAGGGGTGGCATGGTGAGGGGGTGTGTGCTGCCAGCAGACTAGCGGCATTTGCTTACAAGTGCAACCATTTTGTAGTACAAACTTCGAAAACCAAAAGCGAAAATTGGCAAAACAAAGGCAAAAGGCAAGGAAACAAAAAAGAAAGAACGGAAAAAAAAGTGGGGGGGGGGGGTTTTGATATATAGCGACGAATATAGCGACGGCAGCTTGCAACACACAGCTGTGGGTCTCTGCTGCCGCCGCTGCTGTGGCTGCTGCTGTGGCTGCTGCTGCTAGTGCCGCTGCCAGTGGGGGCGACTCATGCGCAGTGGCGCCAACCGATTGGCCCGCTTGGACGCCATTTAGAAAAACAGCGCGCCGAGCGAGATAGCCAGCATTCAGTGTGCCCGAGCAGCGCCGCCAAACACCTGTTTCATTATTCGAACAAGCAAACCGGTTGCAGGCTGCACCGCACACACACAGCTAGCCGCACCGCTCGCACGCAGCGTGCGCGCACCTCGTGCGCGAACAGTGCGGCTGTCGGGCCAGCCAACGAGGGGTGAGCTGCGCTGGCGTCGACGCCGACCGACGACGTCGACGGCGGCAGCAGCAACGAGCAACAGCACGAGCAGCGCGCACACACGACGCGTCGCGACGTTGGCGTTCGGCGTTCGGTGTTCGTATTTGTGAGCAGCCGGTTTAGTCGTTCAGCAGTCGCAGCGCCGTCAGCATCGTGTTGTACGCGTTTTCTTCCCGTTTCGTATTTATTATTATTATTGTTGTTGTTGCTGTTGTGTGCGTTACGTTACAGACAACAACAACAACAGCAGCAGCAACACACGCACACACACCCTTACAATTTCGTTGTCGTCATCGCTCGTTCGCCGTCGTCGTCGTCGTTGTTGCCGTTATTTGCCGCCGTCGCCTTTTTGTTGGATACGACGATATACGATATTTCTACCGACCTATGGCGTTATTACATTTACCTGTTCGCGTGTGACCAGCAAACCAACAACAACAACACAACAACACCAACACCAACAACAAACAAGTGCGTCAAATAAAAGTTACAAAAAGTTACAACAACAAAAAAAAATAATAAAAAAGTATCTTAACATAACTAAACTCTGTACAAAAAGTGCCTTAAAGCAGCCACCAAAACCAACCCCAAACCCCCCAGCCACCCGGCTCCCCCCTCCGCAATCAACAATCCCCTCTCGCAGTAAATGCAAAAAAAGAATCAACACTTGATGCTCAAATGCTCGAAAATCTTGCTCGAATTTTGAGTTAACTTGATTTTCGATTTTCGTTCTTTGATTTCAAGTCAAGTGTGTTTTTGGTTGGTTCGCCGGGTCTATAAGCCAAATATATGGTAATGGCAGAGATTGGTGGCCATTTGGCTCACCAGCTACCACTGCACAATCACAATCACAATCAAACTGGATTACAGCCATCGCTGGTGATGAATCATCACCTGGATTTGGATTGTCACGGCCATGATGTGATAAGTAAGTCGAAATCTTTCACTCTTTCACTCCATATACACACAACTACATACCATATCAGAAACTGCAAGATCTCTGCCTGAATCATATTCGTAAAGCCC